>JANXHW010000004.1:199610000-200210000 GCA_026170595.1 Plestiodon gilberti rubricaudatus
CGGCAGTTCGATTCCCGCAATGGGGTGAGCGCTCGTTGCTTGGCCAGCTCCTGCCAACCTAGCAGTTCCAAAGCATGTCAATGCGAGTAGATAAATAGATACCGCTTGCGGGAAGGTAAACAGCGCTCTGTGTTCCAGCTGCATGCTACGCGCTGCGGCAAGGAGAGTCATGCCGGCCACATGACCACAGAGGCGTCTTTGGACAACGCTGGCTCTTCGGCTTTGAAATGGAGATGAGCACCACACCCTAGAGTCGGACACGACTGGACTTAATTGTCAGGGGATACCTTTACCTTTTTTAGAAAGAGCTAATATATTAATTTATTTACAAGTAATATTTTTTTATTTTTTTATCTGCAAAAACTAAATTCATTTCTCGCAATGAGGCATCCCTAATGAATAGCCTCAAGGCTTGAGGGGCTTATTTATGTGACCTAGCCTTCACCTGCCCCCCACTACCTGTCATATTTACACAAGCTTGCAAACTGCAGGAGCTCAGTTCCTTGCAATCTGCAATTAGCAGCTATCTGGTTTTTGAATAGCTGCCCTTGAGACAATTTCTTATCTGGTCTTTCCAGCACCCATGTTTTCATTGGAGGCTCTGTGGGACCCACCAGAAATCAGGTCGCGACCCACCAAGTGGGTCCCGACCCACAGTTTGAGAAACACTGAAAATATGTATATAAGGAAAGAAGAGAAATACTGGTCTGCTGTCATCCATAGCGAAATAGTAAATGATGGTGTTGTGCACAGCAGATATGATCGTGTTTGCTATTAGAATTCAAATTGCAGTTCTGGTAACTTACAAAGTCAATCATAACGAACAATCCCAGCAAAAAGATCATGGGAGAAGAAATTTCTCATGTCTCCTATCCTAGCCACAAGGTTAATTACTACGATATAGAACACAGAGAGAAAAACGATCACATACAGGCCTGCTCAATTAACCTGCACACCTAAAAGGAAGCATTACACAGTGGGAATGATAATGGCAAACGAGAGGTATGTAGTGAGTAGCAAAGCACCTGTATGAAACGTGTTGTGAAAAGCAGGCAGGGAGTAGAGATTTGTGGAAACAGATTGCACTGGAAACCGATAAAGTGAAGCGAACGATTTTCAATTATTTGTGGGCATTATAGGTCTCTAGTAAAATGACTGCAAATTGTATGGGTGACGTGGTGGAGGAAGGCTCTATGTTTTGCTCCCCCCCCCCCCCATGGCATCCTTGATGTGACCAGCCCATCTACAGGCCAATTCTATTCTTCCCCCCATGCCAAAATGGTAGCCGCTGCATCCTGTGCGGGAGGGGGGTGGACTGGGAGGCTTCCACAGGGCAAGGAGACGTTCAATTCCCTTACCACTGCATAAGCCTCTCGACCTGCAGTGGGTCTTCTCGGAGCTACGCTACCAATGTAGCTAGTGTAACCCCAAGGAAAGGAAAGGGGTGGGGAGGCTGCAGGGAAGGGAGATAGGATCCAGCGCGGGCCGTCTGTGGTGGATCCTCCCCCTCCTCCCCCTGCCCCCTGTTATGCCCTCCCCCACCCCTGTTCCATCCCCACCTCCATGCTGGCTAACCATTATCGGCACGCGTATGGGCGTCCTTGAACGCATCTGGGAAGGCAGAGGCCTTCCTGCCGGCGTCCCCAGCAGTGCACTGGGCAGCACACTGTTGGGGAGACTTTTACAACTGGCACAGACTGCTTTACGGCAGTCTGCGCCAGCGAGGGAGGTGTGCTGCCACCGGGCGGCACGAATAAGATTGGGCTGCCAGTCTGTCAATTGCATCAGGGATGTTTTGCCTCCACCACAATAATATTAGCTGCATTGCTTTGTAGTCTACTAAGGGATTCCATTTGAGTACAATCTATACTTCTCCCCCCTGCCCCTCATAACTCCAGGATCTAAGCCAGACTTCTTTCTACCACCAGTTTGCTCCAGATTGCAATTTGCTTATTTTAGGGCACAATCCTATGTAAATTCCGGGCGGCGGACGTAGTGTCCGCCGCCCAGAATAGTTGCAAACATGCCGTAAGGCACATTTAACAATGACTTTAGAGCTGGGAAGACCGGCGCAAGGCTGGCCTTCCCAGCTCCGCCGGCCGAGGACTTGGGCGGCCACCGGACCCAACAAAGTTAGGGGAGGGATGACGGAGCCGGGAGGGCGACCATAGGCCCAGCTGTCCCGGGCGGGGGCGGGGACATGGTGTCTGCCATATCCTGGTCTCCGCCAGGATCTGGAGGGCAGCTGGGCCGTTACACGGCCACCTCAGACTTCCCCCAGCAAAATAGCTGGTGGAAATCCGAGGAGGCCTATCGACCTCAGCCGCCGTTACACTCGGGGAAGGGGACGAGCGACCCCTTCCTCGAGTAGACTTTCCACGGAGCGCTGGATTGGGTGGCCGGCCTCAGCTGGCCGCCCGATCTTTAAGTAGGATTGGGCTGTTAGTCCTATATATCTAACTGAATTGGCCCCTCTATCGGCAAAGCCCCGCACTGGATTCCATTTATGGGGTTACAGTAGAGTATGAAAATGTGTGACAAAAATATAGAGCCTAGGAACGTGGATACATGATGTTGTGCTGGGATTACATATTCAGATGGAACCAGATATCTAGGCCAACCTTCTGCTGTGAGGAGGGCCATGCATTCGACAACCCATCTTCCCATTTACAGTCTGTAGACTAGCAGAGAAACTTCTGTAGAAGTTTCATCATGTCACAGATTATGCTGCAAATTGCTCTAGGTGGTTCCAGCCAGCCAGTCTGAAAGGTGTCTCACAGTGCAATTCTGTGCAGAAAGCGTGTTCAGGATATTGCAGCCTTAAACAAGAGACACTAGCCAACTGCACAGAAGAAAGAAGTCTGTCCCTGATTCCAACTATGGTGAAGTCAAAACTAGAACATGGCTAAAACCTATCCAATATGTCTTTCCCCAAAGGAAATTTTACCTGAGCACAAATCAAGTCTTTACTAACCTTACCAGGCATACATTAGCTTCCACCACAATTCCCGCAGATATTTTACCTAGGGCTGTGCCTAAACTACTGGTCTTGTTTCATGTTCATTTTCCTGAGTGTTAAAAAGCACCTCCTGTTTCTGGAAATTTGAGGGCTGCTGGCAAGCCGAGCTGATAAGTTGCAGAGCCTCTGTGGGGGAGTGGAACTGCAGCTGCTGCATTTGAGTGGCAGTCAAGGTTGCCTGTCAGCTGTGAGGCGAACGCCAGAGAGAGAGAGAGAGAGAGAGAGAGAGCTGGACTGTGAAAGAAACATCTAGAATGAACGGTTCTACAAAAGATTAGAACGTATTACTCTATTGTAAAAACCCCTTGGGGTTTAGAAAGCCTGCCCATGTACACAACCTTTAATTAAAGTTGGAGGAGAAATCCAATGACCAAGAAAGGCGGTATATAAATACTTTATATTATATTATTATTGCAAATATATTCACACTGTTTCAATGCCATGCTTCTTGGCACCATGCTTCTCACAAGGGAGGATTCTCTATGAACAATACTGAATTGATAAACTAACCAATAACAATGGAGGAAATGAGAAGGTCTTTTTTAAAAAAGAAAGCTGCTCATTGTGTGGATGGTGGTCTTTTAAAAGCATAGACTATTTTGTAAAATAATGGCTGACTCACAAGCACATTTTTCATTATCAACCAACTTCTCTTTGCCTGTTCAGAAGCAACCCCAATTGTGTACTATAATGTCAGTTATGATGTAAGATAGGAATCCACATACGTCCAGCTTAAAAGCAATATTGCTTCCAACTGAGTCATACTGACAGTGAGGGAGATATAATAACTCTTTCCTTCTCTCTTGAAACCTCTCCTTCAGGCAGTGGGAATGCGACTCAGACTTTCAATCTACTGAGCTGTAACCATTTAAAAAAGAAAGAGTAAAGTTAGTATAACTGACAGGAAAGTATGAGTCTAGGAGAGGCAATTGCTTAGTAGTTCGTAGAGGAGTGGCCTTGGGATTTGGGGAGCTCAGTGCAAAGTAGAGAGACGGGACCCTTCTTCAACAAGGCCTGGGAATGAAGGTTCCACCGAACATTATCAAAATGGAAAAGGTCAGTTTGAACCATCTGGATCAAGTTAAAGATCAGGGAAGTGAAAAGAATGTGGTAGGATTAATGGCATTTCTCGTAGGGAATGGGGGCATATGAACATAGTTAAGCTGCCAATGAATTTCACCTGAGGTCAATTTGTGGGGTCCTGCTCAGCCACAAGTATTCTCCAATCAAATTGCTCCCAAGAAAAACACTTAGCCCTCCACATGGTTTCAACGATGTTTGGCACTTCCTCATTCCCCTGACTGCTGTTGCTTCAGATCCCCAACCCGGACAGAGTGCTAGACCTTTAGGAGAAGGCATGTGGGCAGGTGTAGCTTGTTAAACCTTAGAAAACGATCCTAGGCTAGGCATGTCTACTCAGAAGCAAGCCCCACTGAACATAATGGGGCTTGCTTCTGAGTAGACATGCCTAGGATTGTGCTCTAAGGTTTAACAAGCTACACCTGCCCACATGCCTTCTCCTAAAGGTCTAGCACTCTGTCCCGGCAAGAAATCTGGTAAGCCTACTTCTCTGTGCCATTTGTCTTCTTCTTGCTATGCCCTCACAGCCCTCAGCTGGTTTAACCTGACTGGCTGTGGCAGCCCATGTGATTTTTGAGCATCGATATGCTGTCATGACCAATGTAGTCTTATAATGTCACTGACAAAATCATGTGTGTTTCCCACAGCAATAGGATTAAATGCAGCATTGGGCAAATTTACGACAGCGGTTCTCAAACTGGTGGGTCGCAACCCACCACACCAGCCAGAAGTATTCACTACCCAAAGCAGCAGGCTTTGAATAGGATTGGGCTGTCAGTCTACTTTTGGTGTTCTTTACAGCAATAAAATAAATAGTACTTTGCTACATCTTGTAGAAAATACTCTGCAATTCTTATCTCATTGCTCATCATAGCAACCTTGTGTGGTGGGTTGCTTTGCTGGAGAGAGTTGTGAGGTGTTTAATAATGCACGTGTAATACCATACGTGAGTGTGAGGTCCAATCCATATATATATATAAAAGCAACAGCCTGATTATAAGACGCACCCCTAGTTAGAAAACTTAAATTAGGAGAAAATAGTGAGTCTTATACTCAGACCAATACGGTATATATTGTCAAAACTCTTAATTATCTGGTTCAGAAAAACACATTCAGAAAACTAGGCAAATTTGCCTAGCTAATAGTATCATACAGATTGAATACTATTTAACAAACGCTGCAAACATTCTTCTACAGAACAGAATGGAAAATTATGTTCTTCACATGTGCCAAGAGTACCTTTTAACTTCAGTGTAATTTTAGTCTAGGTCCTTGAAACCTATTAGTACTTACAGAGAGATAAACAAACATGCCCCAAATGGATTTTGCAAGCTCTTGAGACTGGTGGGCAAGTACATTAATGCTCTCAAGCCTTCAGTCCCAGAGCTTGGTGCTGTGATACAGTATCCTAGTGCTATGAAATACAGTGAATGGTCTTGGGAAACCATAAGATGTGTGACTGCAGTGTGCATGTGTATGCTTCTTCCATATCTGCCCCATACAAACCTTGTGCAGACAATCTCCATTTTCCAGGATCCTGGATTGTGTGCACACAGGAGCCTAATGCACCCAAACACACGATCTGATGAACTCATGCAGACTGGAGACTAATGAATGTGATCCCAACCTCTCCTTGGTATGGTGATCATAACTAGTTTTTGAAAAGCCGCACAGGGCTACAAGCACTAATTGAGCTGTTGGTGGCATGGTGGGTGGGTGGGGCAAGATATTATGACAATGGAGCAGCAACTGAGAATTGTTATCAGTCCATACTCAAAGGCAAGCAGTTCATCTGTGCAAGTGCAAACTCATGAAGTGGCTGGAGGAGGCCAAATATCTTCCAGGAAAGATGTTGACCCAAAATTTCCAAAAATGGATCTCTAAAATTAGGGTCTGAATTTAAATAGATCTCAGTTCTTTAAAAACACCAGTCTCTTTGTCACATGCTAATGTGGTCTTAAAAGTGCAATTTAAGATGCTTCTTTCAAAAAACAACACTTGATGCTAAGTTAATAACACACACACACACACACACACACACACACACACACACACACAACACTTACTTGCTGGAATATGTGACATTCAAGAACATCCATTTCATAAAATAAAAAATTCTCCTTACCAATTCAAATGTTATGATTTGAAATGTCATAATGTTGCATTTGGTTTCTCTCTCTCTCTCTCTTTACACACAGCATCTTCTAACTTCCCATCTGCATTTTATCATAATTATTTGTCAGTGCCATCTAGTAACAGAACTGACATACTGAGCCGTTTGCCAGTTTCAGTACTCTGTAGACCACTGTAATCTCTGCTGCACATAAATAAATAAGTATAGCAGGGATGATATATTTCTTTTGTGCATTTTGAATGAAGGCGTGCATCACTTGCAAAATTGTAGGGGTTGGTTTAGTGTGTGCTTGTGCGTGGGGGGGGGAACGGGACGACAACTCTGTCCTGCACATTTTAATCAACCTGAACCACTTTGGGGACTGAATAGTTAAAAAATGGTAAATGCATAGAAATAATAATCATGCAATGTCTTCCGATTGGCAAAGATTTTTGGCTTTCTGAGGCATGTTCCTTGATCTTTGGAGAAACCCCATATTGATAATTGTATGTGTTTAATCAGGCTGCCACCAGATGTCTCCACTTCTTTATGCATAAGTAAATGGGACTTTGTACCGGAGAGTTCCGTCTCTGCTGAGATGGCCCATAATTTCTGTTCTTGGCTCAGTGTATGAAAAATCCAAAGTTTTTTTCCAAAAAGAAAAAGCCACATTCCTGGATCCCATGAGCTTTCCCTTCTCAAACTCCTTATCTACCACTTTTGAGCACTTTTTTTTTTTTTGCATTATCACCAGGGTAATTTGTGTTCCCTCCTCCTTAATGAAGGAGCATGTGGGATCAAACCTCACACTGCCTGTTCTGGGTCCCTTGCCTGGTGATGGCACAGGTGACGTGACACTCAGGTTCAAACTGTTTGTGACTTTCAACTCACCTTTGCCCTTCCATTGTCCTTTTTTCACCCCACAATGCTGCTCTTTGCCTGGGAAAGAAAACCGTTTTGGGTGCAAATAGCAGTTTCCATGCTGGGACAAATACCTAACAGCTTTGAGAGGGAGGAATTTTAGTTGGGACTGTGACATGGGGGAGGAGAAGAGCTAACCCCTTCTTTCCACATCCTAGGTTTCTGGTCTGGGTCTGTCCCCCTCATCTCCAGGCTGCTTTTTAACAACAAAGCACAGCAAGAACAAAATGAAAGGCAAAGATGTGTTTAAGGTCACATACATTTTGACCTGGTAATGGACTGGTAATGTGGATTTGAGCTATGAAAATTTAGCATGTCTAATGAGCATACGCGCACACACACATTCATTGAGTTTCCTACCTGTGATCTGAAGAAGTACTTCCCAGGAACATGATTACAATCATGTGTTACAACATGATGAGTTTTTGTCTCACTCAACTCCTACCAACTCATGTCTACAAAAGTCAATGTTAAAAAAATGATTGTTTGATTATACTGCCTATCATATAGCATGATGAATGACATCAGAGGTCAGAGTTTGAGGTCAAAGTGCCGTCAGCATCTCACTGACTCCTTCCTCATCACTGGCCTAAAACGTTCCTGTCTCTTTAAAGTTGGAATTCCACTTGGTATTCAGAATAGGATACTAACCCTGACCACTAGAGGGCCACCTCACCTTTTACTCTGCTCTTCTCTCACTGCAAAAGAAGCTCGGAGAGTAGCTGTTAAAGCACTGGCATTGCTAGGGGGGTGCGGGAGGGTGTGGGCCAGACAGGGTGTCACCCATTTGAAGGGTGACACCATGGCAGAGAAGCACACCGCAACCTGCCGTGCTGTCCAGGCTCAGCATTTGGCGTAGAAATGGGGGGTCCGCCCCCGGGCAGCAAACTCACCCCCATGGTCCCCATGGAAGCTCCTGTGGCCACGGATCCATTTAGCTCAGCTTTTTGGTCTTTTTAGAGGCCCTTGGCAGCGGCTGTGAGCATTGCAGTGCCGCTGCTGAGGCTTACCGAAGGGTGTGGGAGCCTTTTGGCCCTTCCACCCACCCTGTGGTCCCTTTTCCAGCCTCTGATAGGCCGCGTGACATCACCTGGGGGTGTGGTAATGTCATACGGTGGGGTGGGGCTTACACCAGGGGGCCTGGGGCCGCATTCCTACGCCACTGGACTGCTCTGATTCTTCTCAACTTGCTCAGCTCTGAGCTGGGTTGCTGAGTTGGAGTGGGTGAAAGAGGCCAAGCAAGGGTGACACACCCCTCAGGCCGAGCTGTTTTCAGCAGCTTCAACCAGGTGACACGCCCTTCAGAGGCTGAGCTGTTTTTGGCAGCTCTGACTCGGCGACTCAGCTCTGAGCTGGGCAAGCCAAGCTGATTCGGAGTGCTGTGAGCAGCTGGTTTTCAGCTGCAGACAACAAGCCAAATGTAACTGGTGGTCACATCACCGCCAATTACTTCTGGCTCGGTGAGTCAGAATTAATTGGCAGTAACGTGATGATGTCATCAAGTCACCACCAATTCCGTGTCTGTACACTCGGTGGGGTGATGCCAGAGTCACCTGCCCCGGGTGCCTGGACAGCCAGCACTGGGTTAAAGCATCTTGGGTCAAACAGTCTTTCATTCTGTTGTTGTTGACTGGTTCCCCCAGACTGATCAGGAGCTTCTTTTGCTCTGCTGCTGCTGCTCCTCCTGAGAACTTCAGAGCACCTGCCTTTGGCCAGGGTTGGTGGGCTGGGATGGCCAAAACCAGGAAGGGAGGTCAACAGCTAAGATCAACAGCTTCCCCCTTCCTTCCTAGCTCAGTTTAACAGGTCCAAACTAAGCCACTGCTCCTTGCTGGTAACTTGCACCTACCCCTAATGGGTCAAGTTGGGTAGGACAGTGTTGTACAGTGGCCCCCTGTTGGCTGCTCACATATAGAAATAGCAGAGTCCAGAACAGATGCTGAATATAAATAAATGGAAGAGATATCCCTTCAGAGCTGTTGAAATATTCATGCAAATTGATTATTCTTCAGTTTCACACTTTCCAAGTCTAACTGTTGATTCTGGAAATAGGTTCTAGGACTGAATTCTGAATGAAATTAAGAGCCTAATCCTACTCAGCAGTAAATCCCATTATAGTCAATGGGGTTTACTCCCAGGTAAGTGTGGATAGGATTGCAGCCTGTGTCTCTTATATTTTAGTGCCAAGCTACATGTTACGTGTAATCAGGATTTGACCTTTCTTTTTCATTTTTCATTTGTTTATTTGCATGCATGCATGTGCGCACATGCACACACACACACATGCACACACACACACACTTTAATAACACACACACACACACACACACACACACACACACACACACACACACACACACACACCTGAGACTAAGGGTGCAATCCAAACCTACTTAGGCCACCGTTGTAACCAGCGGTCCAGCAAGAATGGGAGGTCCCAGAACGGAAAGGGGATTCAAATCCCCTCCAAAAGGGGAATTCAAAGGGGATTTGAATCCCCCTTCCGTTCTGGGGCCTCCCGTTCTCACTGGGCCGCTGGTTACAACCATGGCCTAAGTAGGTTTGGATTGCGCCCTAACACACATTACGTGTATCATTTACAGTAGCTTGGACCTTGGAACCAGTGAATGGATGAACGAGCACTCACAATGTCACGTTTTGATGTGTTTTCATAAGTAGTTAGTGCTGTGTAATGGCTAGAGTCTCAGAGTTGGACTAGGGAGACCTTGGATAAAATCCCTAATAGTCCACAAAACTACTGGTGGGTACCCTTGATGGAATAACCTGTCCTGTGTGTGTCCTCCCCCCCACCCCCGTAATTCTAAACTCTTTGGAGGATAAGCAAGAAACAAATGTAATTCAATAAATATCAAGGGGAATAACACTGATCAAGCAAAGAAGGTAGCCTGCTAGTGAAAAGAGGTGAAGAGAGGTACATTAGAAGCAAGACGTCGACAATGATTAGGTCGATGTTTCACCCCATTGCTCTCTTTGTCATTGCTGTATGTAATGATCCTAAAAAGGGCTTCACTTTACTTCAAGTCTCCAAGTTCATGCAGATTCGATGCTGGGCTGATGGGATTTGCTTGATGGGATTGAGCTATGAGCATTTTCCCCACAGTCGTGGGGAAAAAACAACAATGCTTATACAACTTCATTTGCCTTGAAAGAATACAGTCCGTAATGGCCGCAAACTTTTTGAATTTGATTGAGTTCCGCTGCAAATTCTGCTTTGCTTCATCATTTCTTTCAAGCTATTAACCACAGTTGTCATGTAGGCTTGCCACTAAACAAGGCTTCGTCTGCCAGTCCCTGGTTTAACTTATTGCAAGGGGCTTCTTATTTTAACGAACGGCACAGTCGTTCTGCAAATGACTGATGTGTTGTACTGCTTTTCCACTTGTGCTATTTTTCCACTTCTTTGCTGATTCCATTTGACTGGCTTATTTGTTTTGCAAGTATGGTGTGATATGGCATGCTAACAAAGATGGAATAATGCACTGGCCTCTGAGAACATGCAAGTTGGACAAATGTGTGGAATTGTCCAGAACTTCCAGAAATCGCTTTGCTTAACAGTGGGAGTGATCTGATACAACTTCATTCGATTTCGAAATGAACAGACGTAACAAAGTGAAAGAGTTTCTTCATTTCTCCAGTGCTACAGATGTATAAGCACATAAACATTCACATCAGCGAACTTAGGACTAATGAACAAGAACCCATTATTGTGTTAAATGTGGGTTGACGTCAGCCTGGAAGATTTGCAGTGATGTGTGATATATGTGGTGAAGCAATCAGGCTGTCGCTGCACTATGGATGGAGCTATGATGTGGATTTTGTTAGCATGCATTGCAGAGTATTTAAGAAGGTTTCTGATTTGGCCTTCAGAAAACGAGAGCAATTCAACGTGAAGAGCTTTTAGCACGGTACGATGGAGCAATTTTGCTCTTAGATAGGGTCTTAGAGAATATCAGTTCACTCACTCCTTGAAGAAACAGCTTCTGTGGAGACTCCCATGAACCCCAATATGGTCCCTAATCTCTGAATCGGATTTGATCCACAATTAATCTAATTTTCCCAGTTTAATTACAAATGCAGCTGGGGAAATTTCATGCACACGTAGAAGAATTACTAGTGCAACCTCAGAATTAATTCTGAATATTATTGTTTTGTTAGGCTTTATTGGAACTGTCAGCTTCTACTAGGTCCGAGCCATCAGGGAGGATATGTTTCTTGAACATTTCCTCCCCATCCACATGAAGTGATCCCTCTTTTGCAATTTTTCACATTTCTTTGCAAAAGTATGAAATAGAAAGTGCGTATTTGAGATGTATGCACTTCCATTGTTCACAATTCCAGATAGACTGTGCAAAAAGCACTTGCTTCACTATGGTGGAGATGCTCAAGTTCCTCCTTTGTGTGTACTTGGAAGCACACCTGCACCAGGTAACAACTGCCATGTTAGGTTGTGCAATCAGAGATATGGCATGCAAACAACCTTGACTACTTAACAACAACGTCTCACAGTCCTACCTATAATCTGCTCTGGATCTACCCAGTGTCTTCTCCTTTCTTGTCTACTTGAGTAGATTTTTACAGCACCTACATATTTCACAGATGCATTGTGAGGTAGCAAACTCACCATGGTATTCTAAACGTTTGACAGCTGCCACTGTAGACATCATCAAAGGCCTCGGGGTTTGTCCATTAATTATAAACCAGAGAAGTTCCCATTCTATAATTCAAGTTACATCTCTTGATTTTCTGGACATCAAAGGGACAGCTTTCTTCATCCTTCCGCTCAGGCTCAGATGTGTATTGGTGATTTCAAGCCCCTTGCAACATCTGGTAACTTCAGAGATTAAATCTGCCGAAGGCTGTTTGCTTGAAGATTCACCATGTTAGGTAACAGGGACTACCCTGGAGCTTATCAAAGTCACAAAGATGCTGACACACTTTCAATGAAAATGAATAATACTTGATGAAATCCTCAGGTTTCTAGTCAAAATAAACCACTATCACAAAGGGTCTACAGTTCTGCTTGTTATGGTGAGTGCTTCCTTGCCCTCTGGTGAGCATAATAATAAAAAGCAGAGATATCACCATGCCAACAAAAGTTCGTATAGTCAGGGCGATGGTGTTCCCAGTAGCAATGTATGGTTGCAAGAGTTGGACCATAAGGAAGGCTGAGCGCCGAAGAATAGATGCTTTTGAACTGTGGTGCTGGAGAAGACTCCTGAGAGTCCCTTGGACTGCTAGGAGATCAAATCAGTCAGTCCTAAATGAAATCAACCCTGACTGTTCCCTGGAAGGACAGTCTGAAGCTCTGTATTGAGGCTGAAGCTCAAATATTTTGGCCACCTAATGTGAAGAGAGGACTCTCTGGAGAAGACTCTGATGCTGGGAAAGATTGAAGGCAAAAGGAGAAGGGGAAGGCAAAGGATGAGATGGTTAGACAGCATCACCGATGCAACGAACATGAAAATGAGCGAACTCAGGAAGATAGTGGAGGACAGGAAGGCCTGGCGGGATATGGTTCATGGGATCACGAAGGGTCGGACATGACTTAACGACTGAACAACAACAAAGAGCATAATAAGAGGAGGAAGGCCAGCATTCCTCTCTAGCTTAGAGCTGGGGAGGAGGTGGGGATCATCCCACAGTTGACACTGGGCTTCAGAGTGTGATGTTATTTCAGGTAAGAGCCCCATCCCCCTTTCTCCAGCTCCAAGGTGTAAAAGAAGGCTGGGGTTAATATTTTGGCACCAAGATGCTGAGGAGCTTGAGCACCTGGGTAGCCCAGAGCCAGAACCCCAAAACATAACAGAATATTGATGGAGCAGAGCTGAAGGAATCCACTAATGTCATTCATCAGGTAGGAGCAATGATAGATTGTATAGTAAAATCATGGCATTTAACTTTCCATAGATTGTATCATGCATCCTATATACATCTGCACATGACGTGTGGTTGAAGCCATCTCACCATTTGAGAAGATGATACAGATGACCATGCTATAATAGGGTGTGAGAGAGAATTGCATCCCAGGGTAGTCATCTCTGCCCCTTGCACAAGCCCCTTACACTCAGGGTGTCTATATTTTTCTGTCAAATGGAAGAAGCCTTTCAGCCCAATCCTATTGGGTGCTACTGCTGCTGGAACTAACATTCTGGCAGCGATAGTGCCTTTACGGCAGTCACAAATCGTGCTTTGGCAGCAAGTTAAATGACATGCTTCTGGAATGCCGTCGGAGACCCTGGAGCGGCTCCGCATGCAGCAGCATGGCAGCAAAGGCCCGCCGAAGCAGGTAGGTCAGCGGGGAGGGTGTCAGAGGTCATCAGAGGGGGTGGGCAGGAGGTGTGTCGGAGGCAGGAGGGGGTGGTACCCAGCACAGGTGACTTACCCAGAGGTGGCTGCTATCTTCTTCCTAGCCTCCCAACGCATTAGAGCTGGTGCAGATCTGAGGAGACCAACTGGCAATCAGGAAGGCTTATGGAGGGGGAAGGGAAAATATTTTCCTTTCTTATGGAGGCTTATGGAGGGGAAACGGAAATCAACCCTCCTGATCTGCCCCCCACCATAGCATACAGTACAGCCTGTTTTGGCACAACTACATGCTATGCTGGGGGAAAGATTAAGATTGGACTCTTACAGTCCAGTCCAGCCTAAGGCCTCAGCGGCACAATTCAGGCACAACTGCAGCCTAAGCGCCTTAGGCTCGAGTTGTGCCTGAATTGTGCCGCAGAGGCCGAATTTGTGCTGCAATTGTGACTGACATAGGACGGGTTAAGGAAAGTTGACCAATTCAGTCCTAAATTCAGCATAAGAGCTATTCCGTCCTAAGTTTGGCCTAAAAGTGGGCGTGTTGGGGGCGTGTTGGGGGAGTGACGGGGGCGGTTACGAATTTGAGTCGGATTCCAGACACTGGCAAGCTCCGATACGCCCCCTCGAGCACAACTGCAGGACAAAATTTAGGTCAACAAAAAAGGTGGACTTAAATTTGAGGAGACCCATAGGAGCCATTTTACGTTACCCACTCCAGCCCTCTCCTGAAAAGTTCTAACACCCTATGCCTGAGTTGTGCCTGAGTTAGGACGGAATAGTTGTGGCATAACTCTGGACATGGACCCAAATAGTTACCCTATCAGCACCCAGCCCCACCCAGCCTCTTTCCCACAAAAGCCCAGCCCCAGCCCTCCACTCTCTCTCTCTCTCTCTCTGAGCATGTGGCGTGGGGTCCTGTCCCCCAGCAGCCACAAAGTGGGACTTTGAAAAATTTCAAACACCCCACTTCTCTCTTCCCTTCTCCTCTCTGCCCCCCTCTAGGGCAGAGAGGGCTGTTCTGGCTGTGGCCAAACTGTTTACAGCTGTGCCTGGGCAGCTGTCTCCATGCAAGTGTCTTTCTCCCAGCTCCTCTCCCCCCCCCACAGGCAACAACACCAGCAGGTAAGTGCAGGTAAGAGCACATGTCGTGCTGACATGTGGTCTGACTTCTGTCTCTTTGCATATAGAAATATAGGTAGGATACATGACGCTTTACCAATGTGTTGTCTCATAGCTGCCTGCAATGCCTTCTCTGAAATGCCTCTCTACCAATGTCTTGTCTGATAGCTGCCTGCATAGCCTGCCATGATATGCCTCTCTACCAATGTCTTGTCTGATAGCTGCCTGCATAGCCTGCCATGATATGCCTCTCTACCAATGTCTTGTCTGATAGCTGCCTGCAATGCCTTCTCTGAAATGCTTCTTTACCAATGTCTTGTCTGATAGCTGCCTGCATAGCCTGCCATGATATGCCTCTGATAGCTGCCTGCAATGCCTTCTCTGAAATGCCTCTCTACCAATGTCTTGTCTGATAGCTGCCTGCATAGCCTGCCATGATATGCCTCTCTACCAATGTCTTGTCTGATAGCTGCCTGCAATGCCTTCTCTGAAATGCCTCTCTACCAATGTCTTGTCTCATAGCTGCCTGTATACATGTGAGCAGACAATGCCATGAGTGTGGAACTGTAACCCTTATGTAGACACCAGCTGTCCCCCCCCCTTTTCCCCACAGGGTCAACGGAGAGGTCAGTATTGCTAGGTTTGTCATGGTTGTGACCCACAAGTTGTGTTGTTGTCTCTCTCGTTGACCCTTTCCACTTACAGGATCATGCTCACCTTACACCCAGGGAAGGAGCGCAGACCATGCTATGTGTGTCACACCTCTCAGCTGTGTTTAATTTCTCTCCCTGCAGGCCTTTGCAACCGGCACACTGGCATTTCTTCAATGGTGATTGCTACCACACACCAGCTGCCATGGAATACCCCCTTGTTTCTGTCTCCCCAGGAACGTCCACTACCACCTACCTTCCTGGGAGCACCCCTGGGCCTGCAGTCTGGTTGCCCCACGGTCGTCTGCCTCGATGCTGCCAGAGGTCCGGGAGCCTGCCCTGCAACCCCCCTCAGATGCTGGCACTGCTGCTGCTCCACCTCCCTGGCTGTCGTACTTGCTGTCCCTCCCCTTTCTATGGTGCAGGCTGTGGTTTCACAGGCGAAGAGCCTGCGTCTCCAGGTCCATGGGGCATGCCTGCTGCTGCTGCTGCTTCTTTCAGATTGGCTGCTGTGACTACCCCTGGCAGCCTCGCCTGGCCATCTCTGCTACCGTTCCAGAACAATAAAGATGCCCCTCGGGCAGAGCCCCCTTGTGCCCAATGTTACACAAGCATTGCCCCCCACACACAGAGACAGCGCCCAGCACACAAGCCCCTGCATGAATCTCATCCAGGGACTGCCACTTCCTTCCCAGGGAGACCACAGCAGGGGGGCTGCCAGACCCTCAGGGCTCAGAGGGGAGTGGGGAGTTGGGGGGCCTCTCAGGCAGGCAAACAATGACAGGCGACACGGCGCCCATACTGGATCCGCTCGCGTCCGTCACGTCCGTGAAGAGCCCTTTCGGCAACCGGGGCTCTCACCCGCCCACAGTCCGCTTGTCAACGGCGTACGGTCCGCCCATCAACGGCCTCCGTTCCGCCCACGGTCTGCCCGTCAATGGCGTCCGTTCCGCCCAAGGTCCGTCTGCATAAGAGGCGCCCGTTCCTGCATTGCCTTCATCTGCGAAGTGGCCCCTGTGTCCCTATTGGTCTCTGCAGACCCCTCCCCCTGTATTCCTCTCCCACCAGCCTTGTTGTCTCTCTGTCTCTGACCCACCCGTGCCCCTCCCCAGCACCCCCTGTCTGCCTGCCTGTGTGTCTGCCTCCCCTCCCACTCCCTGATGATGGCAGCTGGCAACCCCCCACCCCGCCAGAGCGCCTGCCGCGAGGCGCCAACATCGCCCCATCTGGGGGCGTTATGAGCTGCGTGAGCCCTTCTCGCTCGCAGCAGACAAGGCCAAGGCATCTCTCGGTCATGGCCGGGGCACAGAGCATAAAGCATGCCGGGATGCCTTCTTTGTGGGCATTGCCATGGCCCTGGAGGCCCAGGGCTTCAGGCAGCACATGGGCGAGTCATGTCAGTGGCGGTTCCAGACATTCTGAGACCCCCCCTTGTGTGTGACGTTCCCACCCCTTCCTTCCCTTCTCTCCCCCGCTCCCCCCACATGAATCCCATGTGGAGCCTCAACATGGCTTGGGGGTGGCTACCCCTTCTGCAGGAGGGAGGGGACGGCCACTCTCCCCTGCAGCAGGTGGCTACTGCACAGGGTGCCCTGTGACGGCTGGCTCGGGTACATCGCTCACTGGTCACCTGCCCTGCGCCCAGAAGCGTCGCTCCGGTAGGGGCGGGGCTGTAAGTATCGCTGCGGTTACAGTCGCTTTACCGAGCGAGGAGGAGGCAGCCCCGCCCCCTCACTGTCCGAGCCATTCGCCTACGGAGAAAGCAGCAGGCAGGGTCTCTTGCCTGCTACTTTCTCCGCAGGGGACTGGCTCGGACAGTGAGGGGGCGGGGCTGCCTCCTCCTCGCTCGGTAAAGCGACTGTAACCGCAGCGATACTTACAGCCCCGCCCCTACCGGAGCGACGCCTCTGCCTGCGCCCACCACATGACTGGCACAACCCCCATGCCTGCGGCCGGCCCCTTTGTGACCAGGCTGCGGCAGACACTGCGGCAGCTGCCACGGATGGACGCTGGCACATGCAGACAGAGGCCTGCACATGCCCGAGCCAGACACCGAGCCTGGAGAGCCTGCCTGCCTGGGAGGTAAGTGTTGCCTGGATCCTGGGGTGGTGTTGGCCCACTGCTCTTGCCTCCTGCCTAACTCAGGCATAGTTGCAGCCTAACTCAGCCCTATCTTAGGCCACAGTTACGCCACAATTGGGCTTCAGTTGTGCCTCACTTGTGCTGAGTTGGGCTGGACTGAGGCCTTAATTACCGTATTGGTCTGAGTATAAGACTCACTTTTTTCTCCTAATTTAAGTTTTTAAACTAGGGGTGCGTCTTATAATCAGGCTGTTGCAATTTAATGCCAGTGATTTAATTCAATTTTTTTAATAGCACCAAAGGGTGCTATTAAGGGTGCGTCTTATAATCAGGTGCGTCTTATACTCGGGACAATACGGTATATACATCAGGTGCAGATGTATGGTAGAAGGGTCATCGTGTACATGGCCTGACTGTCAATTTCAGATCCAGGTTAGCTGACATCTTTTCCTTACGAAATCTGACCAGAAGCATCTTCAGATATGTCCTGTTCTTGCTGGAGATTGCTTTGTGTGCATCCTGCACATCGGCACCAGAGCTGCTGTGTTAATATATCAATCTGCATTATGTCAGTCTAAACCTGGGGCCTTCTGCATGCAAAGCTATGAGCTCTGCTCTGTGACTGTGGCATAAGAGCAACGGAGATCTTCCAAGGGCTGTGCTTTGACTGAGCAGGTAAGCTTTTCCTTAGCTAACAGCGCAATCTTGTGCAAGTTCTGATGGCAGGCCAAAATGGCCTGCCGCTGCATCCTGCGCAGGATGTGGGTCATGCCGACACAGCCCAGGCTCACCTCGGGGGAAGGGGACAAACGTTTGTCCCCTTCCCCTAGTGTAAGCACCAGAGGCCCCAAGGTTCTCCTCGAATGCGTGCTAGCTCTTTAGCTGTTGCGCGTCTGGGGAGGCCGTGTAAGGACAGGAAGGGACTTGGGATATCGGCGCTGATATCCCCACCCCCTCCCAGGTCGGCTCGGCCAATGGTCCCCTCCCCCTCCACCCTGGCTCGCCCTCCCCACCCCCTCCCACTGACTGACCTAGGACTTATCTGGGTCGGCCGGCGTGGAGTCCGGGGGATGGCGAAGTGAGCGATTCTGGTCTCTGCGCCAGTGCGCTTACTCTCAGGGTGTTAAAAATGTGCCTTACAGCACGTTTACGACACCCTAGGCTGACAGAGCCCTCACTCCACCATCCTATAGTTAGGCAGGATCGGATTCCCCTCTCCTTACGAAGAATAGATAGATCGAACAGGAGTGGAGAATTGAGTACTTTGAAGACTTTGAATAGACCAGATCCAAATGCAAGTAAGCTACTACACACTGGTAGAAAATGTACAGTAGTGTTAGGAGATAGACGAGCCTGCATAATAGACATTAAGCCAGTACAAGAGATAAACTTTCTGAGTCCAAATAATGGCATAATGCAAGTGTTCTCAGTGTCAGGTCAGATGAATGGCTGGTGAAAAGAGAACAAGTTGGATACTGCTACAAAAACTGAACGAGGTGTCAGAGTCAGGTTCATCTAACTCTTTGGGAATGAATTACAAGAGAACTCCAGTATGGTGTTGCAGCTAACAAGAAACCTATCAGACTTCAACAAAGCCAGTATTGACCTCAGGTGAGATCACCTCAGTGGAGACTGAATGTTAGCATTTTGCCACCACAAAAGTCGCTTGTTGCTGCCGTGATATTTGCAACAGCTCTTTCTGACTGAAGCTGGGAGACAATACAGTAAACTATCCTGCTGTGAATAAAAATTATGCTCAGTGTGATGAGGAACATGCTGGAAATGTGTCAGGACAACGTGCTACTAAACCACAGCCACAGTCTCCAACCAGTCCCTTGATCCAACCTCGGGCTTCAAAACATCCCTGAATGCATTTGAGCAGAAGTAGGAGGATATTTGTCACTGAATTCAACTCTGCAGTGAGCCCATTGTTGCCTGACATCCGTTTTCTTTCTTTTATTTTTGCAGATGATGCGTGAAACTCATACATACAGGGGTGTGTGCTGGGTGCCTATCAAGACAGCACAACCCAGACCAGTAACGTGATTTTAGAATTGGACTGATGGCAAGAAGCCTCAGATCTACAGGCCTAGAGGAAGGCCTTGCTTTTCATTGTCAATCATCCCCTTCCCTTCCACCTAGGCTTACCAGATCTCCAACCGGGACAGAGTGCTAGACCTTTAGGAGAAGGAATGTGGGCAGGTGTAGCTTGTTAAGTCCTAGAGCAGAATCCTAGGGATGTCTACTCAGAAGCAAGCTCCATTGTCAATGTAAAAACCCATAATGCCTGCTTCATTACAAAAAGCTCCATTGTGTTCAGTGGGGATCCACTGCACATCTAAGAGCAACATTGCCGTTCTATACTTGTGAAAGAAGTTTTCAATGCCTTGTTAGGGGGCAATCATAAACCCTCTTACTAGTGAATAAATCCATTGAATGCAGTAAGGCGTACTTCCTAGAACATGTCTGTGATTGCACTGCACAAGAAAGTACAGATGAAGAAAGTTACCAATTTGAGAGGACAAAAAAGTAATTTGGTTTCAATTATACAATTTCAGCAACAGTTTTGACAGCTCATGCTCTTGCATGCTGAGCAATAATGAAATCTAATCACTGGCTAGCTCATGTTCTATATCACACATTATGGATCTTGGCATCAATAGGATTATATTTCTGGCAATACGTAGTGCCAGGAGGTTATGGATAGTTAAATACCTATCATGAAGAGAGCCGTCTTCTAGAATAATGACAATAGTGAACTGATTGCTATGTAGGGGAAGTTCAGTGGCTTTGATTAAATACAGATCGTCAGTTCTGCTTTCTAAACAGCCATGGAGCCAAGGAATGCCAAATGTGTTTTCCTTTCTCTGTCACATGCTGGAATGGAATGAGCTGCTAATTTTGGGAAGCTCATGAGCAAATGGAGGCAAGAAAACAGGATACGATTTTGTTCAAATTTGAAACTACCTGGATGCTTTCAGAGTTGCATGGAAACTACCTCTTGGCAACCTAAGAGCACAATCCTATGCTTGTTTACTCAGAAGTAAGTTCCATTGTGTTCAATGGGTCTTACAGCCCGGTCCAGCCCAAAGCAACTGTGGTACAATTCAGGCACAATTGCAACCCAAGTGCTTTAGGCCCGAGTTGTGCCTGAATTCTGCCTGAGTTGGGCTGCAATTGGGACTGACTTGGGTTCAGGCACAATTCAGGCACAACTGCACAATTCAGGCACAATTGCAGCCTAAAAGTGGGCGTGTCGGGGGCGTGTCGGGGGTGTGACGGGGGCGGTTACGAAATTTGGTCTGGTTCCAGACGCTGGAGAGCCCCTGACACGCCCCCTCGAGCCCAACTCAGGCCCAAAATTTGGGCCAGCAAAAAGGGTGGACCCAAATGTGAGGAGACCCATAGGAGCCATTTTACCTTACCCACACCAGCCCTCTCCTGAAAAGTTCTAACACCCTGGGCCCGAGTTGGGCCTGAGTTAGGACCAAACAGTTGTGGCCTAACTCTGGACACGGACCCAAATAGTTACCCTATCAGCACCCAGCCCCACCCAGCCTCTTTCCCACAAAAGCCCAGCCCCAGCCCTCCACTCTCTCTCTCCCTCTCTGAGCACGTGGTGTGGGGTTCTGTCCCCCAGCAGCCACAAAGTGGGACTTGAAAACTTTTCTAACACCCCACTTCTCTCTTCTCTTCTCCTCTCTGCCCCCCTCTATGGCAGAGAGGGCTGTTCTGCCTGTGGCCAAACTGTGTACTCCTGTGCCTGGGCAGCTGTCTCCATGCAAGTGTTTGCTAACCCATGTCTTTCTCCAAGCCCCTCCCCCCCCACAGGCAACAACACCAGCAGGTAAGTGCAGGTAAGTGCAGGGTTCATGCTGACATGTGGTCTGACATCTGCCTCTTTGCATAGAGAAATATAGGTAGGATACATGCCTCTATACCAATGTCTTGTCTCATTGCTGCCTGCAATGCCTGCCATGATATGCCTCTATACCAATGTCTTGTCTCATAGCTGCCTGCAATGCCTGCCATGATATGCCTCTTTACCAATGTCTTGTCTCATTGCTGCCTGCAATGCCTACCATGATATGCCTCTATACCAATGTCTTGTCTCATAGCTGCCTGCAATGCCTGCCATGATATGCCTCTATACCAATGTCTTGTCTCATAGCTGCCTGTATGAATGTGAGCACACAATGCCATGAGTGTGGAACTGTAACCCATATGTAAACACCAGCTGTTCCCCCCCCCTCTTTTCTCCACAGGGTCTACTGACAGGTCAGTATTGCTAGGATTGCCATGGTTGTGACCCCCAAGTTGTGTTGTTGTCTCTCTCTTTGACCCCTTTCCCTTACAGGATCATGCTCACCTTACACCCAGGGAAGGAGTGCAGACCAGGCTATGTGTGTCACACCACTCAGCTGTGTTTGATTTCTCTCCCTGCAGGCCTTTGCAACCGGCACACTGGCATTTCTTCAATGGGGATTGCTACCACACAGCAGCTGCCATGGAACACCCCTGTGATTTATGTCTCCCCAGGAATGTCCACCACCAACTACCTTCTGGGGAGCACCCCTGGGCCCGCAGTCTGGTTGCCCCATGGTCGTCTGCCTCGATGCTGCCAGAGGTCTGGGAGCCTGCCCTGCAACCCTCCTTAGCTGCTGCTGCTACTGTGCCTACCCCTGGCAGCCTCGCCTGGCCATCCCTGCCAATGTTCCAGAACAATAAAGATGCCCCTTGGGCAAAGGCCCCTTGAACACCATGACCCCAATGTTACACAAGCACTGCCCCACACACAGAGAGACAGCGCCCACCACACAAGGCCCTGCATGAATCCCAGCCAGGGCCTGCCACAGCCAGCCCAGGGAGAACACAGCAGGGGGGCTGCCAGACCCTCAGGGCTCAGAGGGGAGGGGGGAGTTGGGGGGCCTCTCAGGCAGGCAAACAGTGACAGGTGACATGGCGCACGTCCCCCACGTCCGTGGAGAGCCCTTTCAGCAACCGGGGCTCTCACCCACCCTCGGTCCGCCCGTCAACGGCGTCCGTGTCCGCCCGTCAACGGTGTCCGTTTCCGCCCTCAGTCCGCCCGTCAACGGCGTCCGTTTCCGTCCTCAGTCCGCCCATCAACAGCGTCCGTTTCCGCCCTCGGTCCATCTGCATGAGAGGCGCCCGTTCCTGCATTGCCTCCATCTGCGAAGTGACCCCTGTGTCCCTATTGGTCTCTGCAGACCCCTCTCCCTGTATTCCTCTCCCACCAGCCTTGTTGTCTGTCTGTTTCTGACCCACCCGTGTCCCTCCCCAGCACCCCCTGTCCGCCTGCCTGTGTGCCTGCCTCCCCTCCCACTCCCTGATGATGGACGCTGGCACCCCCCACCCCGCCAGAGCGCCTGCCGCGAGGCGCCTACATTGCCCCATCTGGGGAGTGATGAGCTGCGTGAGCCCTTCCCGCTCACAGCAGACAAGCCCAAGGCATCTCTCGGTCTTGGCCGGGGCACGGAGCAGAAGGCATACCGGAATGCCTTCTTTGTGGGCATAGCCACGGCCCTGGTGGCCCAGGGCTTCAGGCAACGCACGGGCATGTCATGGCGGAGGCGGTTGCAGACCTCATGAGACCCCCCTTGTGCGTGCCCTTCCCACCCCCTCCTTCCCTTCTCTCCCCCGCTCACCCCCCATGACTCCCACGTGCAGCCTCACCATGGCTTGGGGGTGGCATCGCAGTCTGCAGGAGGGAGGGCAGTGGCACTCCCCCCTGCGGCAGGTGGCTAATGCCCAGGGTGCCCTGGGGCAGCTGGCACTGGCACAACCTCTGCCCTTCAGCTGACTGTCGCACGCCCAGTGCCTGCAGGCCCACCTGTGGCTGCCCATCTGCTGCGACCGCTGCAGCAGCTGTGGTAGGTGTACGCAGACGAGCTGAGGAGGGGGCTCTTTGCTTCCACAAGACTGACAGCTCCCCACAGGGGCCTGCCTGCCTCTGCGGTAAGTTTTGCCTCGATCCTGGCCCACTGCTCTTGCCTCCTGCCTAACTCAGGCACAGTTGCAGCCTAACTCGGACCTATTTTGGGCCCCAATTGTGCCACAATTGGGCCTCAACTGTGCCTGAGTTGGGCTGGACTGAGGCCTTATTCTCAGGAATGTATACATAGGATTGCAGCCTATGTATGGATAATAATGCAACTTACCCATTACTACAACATGTTGTTTTATAACAATATTTATAACATATTCAGCGCAATCTTATCCAATTTACACCAGCCGAGGAGGGCAGGGTGGGAGGCTTTGGAGGGGAGGGGAGATTTAAATCCCCTTGGAATCCCCCTTTGGAGGGGATTTGAATCCCCTTTCCGTTCTGGTGCCTCCCATTCTCTCTGCACCGCTAGTTACACTGGTGGTGTAAGTTGGATAGGATTGTGGTGATTGTTTCTTTATAAATTGTGAGGCAGAAAATATCTCCACTCCAAGCCATGGCTTGGAATCACAACTAAACAAATATTGCCTTAATTCGACAATGAATACATTGTATGTAAAGAAATTGTAGAGCTTACTTACTGATGAATGCTTTTACAGTTTGGGGGCTTGGATTTCCCCTCCCCACTGAAACTGTAAATCTCTATAGCTCAGGCAAATAACAGGGCACATTTTATTTTGAAACAGTTTACTTAAAACACAGACTGCAATTCACCTGTGTTTTAAACGGATTGACTTCACTTGAGATCAATTCAGCTTTATTTTAATGAATGTAGAAAGCATAAAAATAGAGTTTAAAGTGTTTAAGAAAGACAACAATGCTTTTTTCCAAAAGAGACATGTATATACAGGACTAAGAATAAGGTTACCAGTTCCAAGGATGAGGAGGCAAGTGATAACAGTTTATTTAATTATGATGATCAACGCAACAGTTTCCTTCAGTCATTTCTGTTGTATGTATGCTATCACTAATTCAATGGAATTTTCTTTTGTTTTCATAAGTACACATTATTATTTAACTGATCATTTATTAACAAAAAGCTTTATCAGTTTACATTGTGTTTTATACACAACTGGAAAATGTCAGTGAATCTATTTCTAATTTGGAATACTTTGAATATGTCTCAACATCTGCTTTTTTCAGATGCATTCCAGATTTGTTTTTGGTTTCCAGATTTGTTTCTGCAGGTTCCGAACAAGACTATTTGATCATGCAGAGCCCTTTCGGAAGACCATTTGCCAAAGGAACCACCAAAGCCTGCAGGAATAAAAGGCAGTGTTTCTAAGCTTTGTCCTAGGATGGAAGCCTGTACACATTGAGAAAAAAACAAGTAACCAGTGGTGAACGCAATTGATTCCTCTTGCACTGGCCAGACATTACATCAATTCAAAATTATGCAAGTCAAGACTTATAGAAATCAGGAGTGCCTGAATAGGATGAACTCCAAGGAAGTGAGAAAACCGTTCACAATGTAAACACATTCAGATGTCAGATTTTCCTGTGTGGTGTTGAACTATTGTAGTTTACCAGCACGATGATTCAAAGCTGACATCGCCATGGCTTAAACTATATGTGTATATACAAAAATGGCGCAATCCCTATGGATTGTCAGATGAGGTGGTATTCTTACATCTGAAGAGTAAGGGTTGCCTGCTCTTGGGGATTCTGTGTTTTGATTTTTGTTGCACATTCCAGTGACATCAGGAAATACCTAGAGAAGTTTCTCCACAGGACCAGATCGTTTCCTGCTGGAGGAGATGACACCCTATTCTACTAGAGTCAACAGATTTGTGAAGTATGGAGCAAAGGGGATACAGAGAAGCTCACACCTCCCTTAGCTATTGTCCACACGTCCACAAGAAGTGCCATCTCACAGTATGAAATCTCTTCATTTAAACTAAAGGATCATTGGGCATTGAAGGAATTGAAGCATTGAAGAATCATTGGGCACTAAAGGACTGGGCATTGAAGAAATCATTAGTAATTTCATTGTCGTGAGTCTTTTCAGAAGTTTTAGCAGCAACCAATATGAAGTGGCTGAAGCAGAAGAAGGCGAAAAACAAGATGAAGATGTCCCAGGCACTTCATGTCATCCATCCTTTTTGTTCTACATGAATTTCACGTTTTCTGGAATTCTTGAAATGAAGTTTCGAGTGTATCATTTATACATTCCATAATGTGTAGGTGTCATGACGGAGAAGAGGGCATTCTGTAAAATAAAATCAAGGCAAGGACAAGAAAATGAAAGTCTTTCATTTCTCTTTGCGTGAATGAAATGTGATATAATAATATTCAAACAAGCCCTTTGCTGTTTCATTGTTCAAGCAGTCTTGGGAGCATTTATCACTGAAAGAAAGAGAGGGCAATTTAGGAGAATTGTAAATTCCCTTGGCAAAACGACATTTCGTCATCACAAAGTGTATCAAAAGTTTATTCCAGCAAGAACTTAACAATTCTTTGGTGAATTACAACGTGTCAAATATATTCACAATGATAATGTAACCTAACTCATAAGCGATTAAACTATTCTTTTTCTTTCCACTCTATTGCTTTTGTAGGAACAGGGAAAAAAACTTTTATAGTTACTCTGTAAACCATTTTATGAAGTCATCTTTTGCCCACAGAGAAATACGTAAAAAATTTTTTTTCTTTTGCTAAGAATGGGAAACTGGAATATGGTTGAGAGACCAGACTGCAGTTCATGACTAATTATACATGAGTTCATTAACTGAGTTTCGACTAAATCCTTGGAGGGCATTTCTGCAATGGGAACATCTTTTCTACTAATTCAGGTGGATGTGGTTTTAAAAAAAAATGACAGCCAGCTTCATGAATGTGCAAAAACTGAGACAAGTACAGTGGTGTAGTGGAATCTGGGGTGGGTGGGTTATTCTCAGTTTTGATTTAATGTCTTTAGTTTTGGGTTTTTTGTTCTGTCTAAAATGGCGTCTGAGAGTTGGCTAAATTCCAACAGCAATGATTTGCAGTTTAGGTGCAATTGTTGTACAGTAAATTGAAATTGTACTCTTGAAATTGTTGTACAGTAGGTGCTTTGCAGCTACAGTGGGGTCTTGTTATTCGTGGGTTCTGCTTCTGCAAATCCCAGTATCCGCGGAAGCAGCCCACGAATAATGGGATGCTGGAGTCCAGCATCCAATGGCCCATTTACTCATGGCGTGGGCCTCCTTAGGCCTGTTCCATATTGGTGCCAGCCTGGAAAGGCCTGCAGAGGCCTCCATGGGTCTCTGTAAGCCTCTCCGATGTGATATTCACTTTAAATCATGTCAGAGAGGTTTACAGCGGCCCATGGAGGCCTCTGCAGGCCTTTCCAGGCTGGTGCCAATGTAGAACGGGCCTCCAGAGGCCTCCGCAGTGAGTAAATGGGCCATTGGGTACTGAACACCAGCATCCATGGATCCTCGCTATCTGCAAAGGGGTGCGGAACGGATCCCCTGCAGATAGTGAGGGCCCACTTGTAGTGGAATCTGGGGGGGGGGGTTATTCTCAGTTTTGATTTAATGTCTTTAGTTTTGGGTTTTTTGTTCTGTCTAAAATGGCGTCTGAGAGTTGGCTAAATTCCAACAGCAATGATTTGCAGTTTTGGTGTCTCCTGACTGCTTCTTATCAGCACGAGAGCTGGAGCTGACCTTGTGATGCCAATTATTCTAGCCAGCTGTGGACCATCACAGGATCATCTTCCGAAGGGGGGGGGAAGGAGCATTTACTTTCAAATTTCATCCCCTGGGACATCTGATTGGCCACAGTTGTAGGTCACTCCCCTGACCCCCTAAAATCTACTTAAGGTATGCGAGGACCAGTACTCGGGCTCGCTCTTCGTCTCTCTACGTCTTTCTTCTGTTGGCTGTCTGCTGTGGACATCACTATGGCTCTGGTGGAGCTCACCTGCTGGTTCAAGTAACCTAGATGCCTCCCAACCCAAGCTCGGGCTGGGAGGCATCTAGGTTACTTGAACCAGCAGGTGAGCATTTAGATGATGCTCAAGCTGTATATTGAAGGCATATGGTCAAGACAAAGGTCCAAAGTAAATGACAATGCTTTATTTAAAACGATAACTAGAATGATGCTTTGGAGCAATGAACAGCAAACAGTACAAAGCGATAGAATTTGTATGTGCCACTTGCTATTGGCTGAGATTTTCAGAATCCCCTTCCTTTTAAAGAATCTCCCTTTTATAGGGAGGACCTGAAAGATAATATAAGAACCAGAGAGAGCTGCTCATAGCCACAGAATTCTTTCGTTCTACATGATTTCAGAGAACCGCGAGTCCTATGAAATTGCAATATTTGACAGATTATGGCATGGAATAATGCTCCTTTCTATAACTAATAAAACAATGAAATAATCGTAAGTTACATTTTGCTGGAAACAAATAATAGGTGGAGGGACACCTCATCTTTGTTAATTTGTCATAACTCAAATCAGCTTTTCAATGCCATTTTCCTTTTGTTATGGATGTAACACTCTCTGATCTTAAGCTTAGTGTCTGCTGCCCTTTTAACAAATCGGGAACCAAAGCCTGCTACTTTGAACTTTGTATAATTAATAGTCAAATGCTCTTCCTGACAATATTTGGGGAACAAAGAAATTAAAAATCTTTTCATTTTTATTCTTTCTTGTGATTATCAAGGCATGTTCGCTGCATACCCAAAAATGGTAAACATTGTTATTTATCAAATATTGGAGAAAAAAATGCATTCCTTGGTTAAAATGTCATTTCATTAACATAACAATTAAAAAGGAACCGAGGAATCTGGTAACCCTGCTTGACCTGTACTATCATTAAAATAATGAATCTCTTTCCTTACCTGGTTTCATTTTCTGCCTGAAACATTTGTTAAGAAGATATAATAGGGTCATAAAGTTAGCCCTAATTGATTTCCATAACTGATTTTTGTCTTAGTTTAGATATTACTTCTACTACGCTTAATTTTTTTTTTTAATTTCATGAGGATTACCAAATAGATTGCTATAAGGGTTTTATTAACACTAAATTGTTTACCATAATCCATAATGTTTATGATCTGAATCAGTTTGAATCCAAGTGTTTGGTGCCTAGGACAAAATTCTAGAACCACTGCCTTATATCTCTGAAGACTTTACTGGTTCCTTTGGCAAATTGTCTTCAGAAAGGGCTCTGAATGATAAAATAGTCTTGTTTGGAAGTTGCATAAACAAACTTGATATCGTGCAGGGAGAGACATGCGTGCAGGCGCGGTAGGTGAGGCAAACGCAATTCTATCCTCGTGGTATGCCAGTATACAGTGAGGTCTGCTGGCGTATTGTGAGGTCCGCCAGCATACTGCGAGGTCTACTGTTTCAGCAGTCGCTCCACCAGTCTGCAGAACACTGCTGCCAGTGCAAGGGCCAGGAGGCCATGTACCCCCAGCAGCGCACCACAGATAACTGTCAGTGGGGTTCTGCTAGCACAGGGGTGGCCATTAGGGCCTCTGCGTTCTTAAGAGTTGTGTAGAAGACAGAATCTTGGCAGCTGCAATTGCTGATGTGCTGCTAAAGCAGCTGCACCTGCTGAAATGCCCTCACCTCACTGGGTGGCGCAGTGGGTTAAACCGCTGAACCATGAGCTGTCAATCGAAAGGTCAGCAGTTCGAATCCGCAACGGGGTGAGCTCTAGTTGCTTGGCCAGTTCCTGCCAACCTAGCAGTTCCAAAGCATGTTAATGCGAGTAGATAAATAGATACCGCTTGCCGGAAGGTAAACAGCGCTCCGTATTCCAGCTGCATGCTACGCGCTACGGCAAGGAGAGTCACGCCGGCCACATGACCACGTAGGCGCCTTCGGACAACGCTGGCTCTTCGGCTTTGAAATGGGGATGAGCACCACACCCTAGAGTCGGACACAACTGGACTTAATTGTCAGGGGTCACCTTTACCTTTTTATACACCCATTAAAGGGCCAGGAACATTTGTGTTGAAAGGTTGGCCACCCCTGGGCTAGGTGCTATCCAATAAAGATTAGAATGTAGTAGGAGAGGAAGCTAGCTTTGGTACGATTATAGATTCCTGGCAACAATTGCTAAGATAAGTGGACTGAGAATTTTGACTCTATATGGGTTCTTCTTTTCTCTATGCCTTTATTTTCTCCTAAACGGGCACCGTATGAATGACACTGTCACAGTGGAAAAAACAATGCATACTTTTAATATTATTTCTTAATAAAAAATTATAGAAGGATTGCTGAGGTATCATGTGCAAAGAGTTTCACACACTTGAAATGTGCTACATAAGGACTAAATTTTATTACTGTACTTTAAATTTATTTGAACAGTGAGCGCAATTCATGCTGAAATAAAATAATTAAAATGGAGTAATTGAACTACGAAACAAACCCCACAGTTCACCCAGTATTATCTTGATCAGTATACAGTACTAGTGGGCCAGCAGACATTTTTCAAATGTGGTACACGTATTCCTAAGTATAAATACCTCAACAGCTGTATGTCTCTTTACTTACAGTACAATATAAACTGATTTTTATGTGAAGGGATAAATTAACAGCAAGAAATAAATACTCATTTAATAGCAGACTAGGACGATCTGATTTGCATGGTCTTTATTGCTGGCATATAATATTGGAAAATATGTTGCTCTTAATTTCCTCCATAAAATATTAACAGCACTGTGCAAAACTTTACAAGGCTTTTTATTTATGAATTAAAAATGTAGCACTAGTCACAGATATATAATAATCATATATATATATATATATATATATATATATATATATATATATATATATATATATATATATATATATATATATATATATATATATATATATATATATATACACACAGAGAGAGAGAGAGAGAGAGAGTATTTATATACCGCCTTTCTGGTCATTGGATTTCTCTGACTTTCATTCAAGACGGTGTATATGGGCAGGCTGTTCTAAACCCCAAGGGGTTTTTACAATATAATAACGTTCTAATCTTTCATAGAACCCTTCATTCAAGATGTTGCTTTCACAGTCCAGCTCTCTCTCTCTCTCTCTCTCTCTCTCTCTCTCTCTCTCTCTCTCTCTCTCTCTGGCGTTCGCCTCAGCACGCTTCAGCTTCAGATAACGCAGGCAACCTTGAAGGCCACTTCAGATCACATGAATCTTGGCTCGTCCCGGATCTTAGCCGAGGCGTGCTTGGGTGTCTGGTTAACACAGTGGAAGCGAGCGGTCTCCCGATTGCCGGCACGCTCGAACATCCCCTGGGCCATGTTTTCAGGGGGACGCACAGCGATGCTACTGGAGCCACCAATCAGAAGAGAGGGGGAGGAGTGTTAGCCAATCACCGTGGAGGTTTCTTCCAAGAAGGCGGGACAAAAGGAGGGACTATTTGCAGGGAGACACTTCTACAGACAGGCAGGTCGGTGGCCAGCCTCTCGCGCTCGCTCGTCTTCGTTCGCTTCTGCAAGCGGTCTGAAACGGATCTGATTGTCACTCAAGCGTTGCAGCTGCAGCTTCACTCCCGCACAAAGACTCTGCAGCTTATCAGCTCGGCGTGCCAGCAGCTCTCTGACAGACTTCCGGCCGTCTTGAACTGCTGTCCTTCAGATCTTCAGGCAGATTTATGAGACGAACGCTCTACGTCCTGAGCCAGACGTCCTGCAACCTCTTCTAGGATTTGGTCTCACTGTGTGTGTTTTAAGGCTAAGCTAGGGAACAAGTAATCTCTAAAAAAAACCCTTCTGCTGGATCAGATCAAATATCCATCTAGTCCAGCACTCTGGGGGGCCAATGGTGTCTAGTCAGATAAGGAGCTCAGAAGCAGGGCAGAGAACTGGCTTTCCCTTGTTTTTGTCCTTAGTACCATCCAGTTTTCAGAGGCATGTTCCATTCAATGGTCATTATTATTACTGTACTTTAGTTAATTTTTAACCTGCTCTTCATCCAAAGACCTCACAGTGGCTTATGAAGTTCTTCTCTCCCCATGACAGTCTCACAGCAACCCTGTAAGGTAGGTTAGGCAACAAGAGAGTGCCTGGCCCAAAGTCACCCACTGAGGTCCTTGGCTGGATGCGTCTCCCTGCACTGACAGTCTAATGATCACTCCACCATATAGGCTTTCATGGTTAATAAGTGATGGTAGATGTATAGCAGCAGTTCTCAAAGTTCTCCCCACAAGTAGGGAAGCTGTAAGTCCTTGCAGGGGCAGGCCGACCGCAGCACTCCCAAGATTGTGCCGCTGCCAGGAAAAAAAAGGGCTTTTTCACTTACTGGGGGGTCGCGCTGGCCCTCTGGGGGTTGGGGGGCATGACCCCCTCTATGCCCCCCTCCGCACCTCAGATGAACTTCCAATGATTGGAAGCTCTTCTGGGGCATGGGGGGGGCGTAGAGGGTTACGCTCCCCCTGCAATCCAGGAGAGCTGGTGTGCCCCATGTTAAGTGAAAAAACCCTTTTTTCCATTGCAACAGGACCCCCAAAGTGCTGTCGCTGCACATCGCCACGCCCCTTAAGGGGGGGTAGCAACTACTTCTATTTTCGTGAACCACTTTGAGAACCACTGACTTATAGTATGTATAAGCCTATGCATGTCTACTCAGAAGCAAGCCGATTAAATTCAACTTACTCCCAGGGAAGTCTGTATAGGATTGCAGCCTTATTTTCTGTTTGCCCAAAACTTTTTAAAGCTTTCTAAAATGGATATGCTATATACCCCAAATGGACAATAGGATCTCTTGGACACTGCTTTTCTTAACGCTTAGGTCAGGTCTCCATTTGAAACTCTGTTTGCCACCCTTGAAAAAAGAATGTAACTTCATTATACAACCTTTCAATGCACCTCCTGTTTCCATTGAATCAAGTGCTGCTGTTATGTAGCTTCCTGCTTGTACAGTATCTGCATTTTTCACCTCACCACTGAGTACAACCTTTCAATGTATCTGCATTTTGCACATTTTCACTGAATGCAACCTTTTCAATGTATAATGATGTAACCCCATTCCAATGTGCGATGTTATCTTCACCTTCTGTTGGTCTGAGATCCTCTTGTCACATCTGCATTTTTAAACGGTCTGCATTTCAAATGTACTGGTACCCATTGTGTAATGTGCCTTGCACATCTGCATTTAGATTAGAAGTGTTTCCTGTGATCGTATGCCAGGACAGGAGCATCTGAAACCATTCACAAACCAGTTTATACATTGACACACCAATACAGAAACCGCCAGAGCCCCTTTTACACGCAACACAAATAACCAGATTAACAAGCTTACCCCAAAAGTTGCATGTAATCAGCAGCAGCTCCAACCCCCTTCAATATTGGATTTTTTACCAGCAAGTTGTCACCCTACCTAATGCAACAACCCCTGTGTTTGTTGTTTCAAGTCAGAGTTTCCAAAACTCGGAACCCTCTGAACACCTATGAGCTTCCCCCAACCCTGTTGGACTCCGATTCTTTCCCTTTGCAACTTCCTTCCCTCTATCTCACCCCTCCTTGTCCCATCTCAAAGTGCAATCCTGCGCAACATTAAGCTAGTGAAGTGAGTGCTCTTCCGGCACAGGGTGTTGCAAACATACCATGAAGGAACTCAAGAATGATGAAGGAACTAAAGAATGAAGTTGCTGACCTATTGACCAAAATATGCAACTTGTCCCTTAAAACGGCCACTGTGCCAGAGGATTGGAGGATAGCTAATGTCACGCCAATCTTTAAAAAAGGAAGGAGGGGGTGTAGGATAAAAGTCATGGAAAGTTTTGAGGCACAGGCTGGAGAGTGGAAAGTTCTAGGTGAAAAGTTTTAAACATGCTGAGTCTCCGCTTTTGTAATCACGCTTGCGCAGTAGAGTTTTCTTTGTTCGAGAATGGAATGTAGAAAATTGGGCATGTGCCCAAATAAGGGCATGAGGGCATAAGGGTAGCTGAGCCAATTAGAAGAACTAAAAGCTTTTCGAGTGTATGCCATGCGTACTGAAGGTATAAAGGTTAAGACCATGCTTGCATCTTGGCTCTCGGCCTCTTGTGCTGAGAGACGCGAGCTCGCTAATAAAGCTGTTAGTAAAAACTTTTCCTCCTCCGGCCATCCTTGGGTCTTCAGTGTTTGGTCTCCAGCCAACATTTCTTGGTGCCGTGACTGCAGATGGTTACAGTGGTATTTTACCTGTCCTTCGGCGAAGCCCCGACAGGGACTCTCCGGCGGCGGAGACCCCTCCCTGTGGCGCCACTCCGCTTTTCCGGGGACAGGTTAGGAGTTTCGGTCGCAGGAGACGCCCTGGGAGCCCGCTGATACCGGACCTGACGGACGAGGTTTACAGCAAAGGGAACATCCTGCCGGCAGGTACAGTATAAGGGTGCGCACAAGGTGGGAGACGTCTCAAGGTATAGCACAGACTAGCCATCTGTTGCTGTGACCAGAGGTGGGGCGCGGCTACGTCCCGTGTACCTCGTGGTCCAGGTTGGGTTGGTGTATGAAAGAGTGTGCTTGAGCATTGGGTGAATGTGAATGGGGCGCTGATTAGCAGCAAACCTAAAGTGAGTGCGGAGCTCCCATAGTGCGGTTCTTCTCCTGGGCGACTGGGGAAGCCACGAACGGAGCAAGTGTTTGATTTGTTTGTCCATACCCTGCTGTCCTCAGCCTAAGCCAGACCCCCTACTGGCCGGCACGTACCCTACCCCTCTGTTGCCTTGTTTGTCTGGAACGTGTGACGTCAGTGGTGGATAATGGGCGGAAAAACTTCCAAAACGGTACTCCAGTGTATGGTGGATAATTTTAGTAAGGGCTTTAGTAGGGACTATGGGGAGGAACTAGACCCCGCAACTTTAGTTCGGTATTGCGAGCTAGATTGGCCCGCCCAGAGCCCTACTTGGCCCTCGACAGGCACATGTGACTTAGAGGAAATTCGTAAGGTCCACGTATCCGTTATGGCTGTCCCGCACCCGGATCAATGGCCCTTCATAGACCAGTGGTACCTTAATTGCCAGGACCCCCCCTCATGGCTGCGGGACTGCTGTAAGCAAGAGTGTATGAGGAAGAAGGGCACGTTGCAATTGCCTGTTAAAGTGTTGGGGAAAAAGACTAAGAAAGGGATGCAGGCAAAACTGGCAGACCAGGCGGAGAAGCGAAAAGCCAAGATGGCCGAGATGCGGAACCGCCAATCTACTACGGCTAGTGCTCCGATAGCTAACACAGCCACGGCCCCACCTCAGCCACATGTAGAGGAGGAGCTACCACTGCCGCCACCTTATTACAGGCCGATCTATCCGGCTCTTCAGGCCCCACCAGCCGACGAAGGGGGGGATGAGGCGGCAGGAGGGGGACCACAAGGCCTAGACACCGGGGAAAAGGAGGAACCGGAAACTGGGACAACGCCTCCACCCCCAGATTTGTCCCCACAGCTGCCTCCAAAGCCCAGCCGCCCCCCCTCCACTAAACCAAAAATATACAACTTACGGAAGCAGGAAGGACAAGTCAATCTCGAAGCTCCCCTCATGGTACAGCAATGGTCCGAGACTAGCCCTACCAACCCCAATGAACGAATTAACCATCAATCCATTACTTATGTGCCCTTCACCACTACCGATTTGATAAATTGGAAACAGCAAGGCAAGTCCCTTACAGAGGACCCTAAGTCTATGGGAAGCCTGATTGAGACCATAATAAAGACCCACAACCCCACCTGGCAGGACTTAAAAACCTTAGAAGTGTCCCTGCTGACGGCAGAGGAGCAGTCTAAACTGCGACAATGCATGGAAGAGGAGATCAGGGTCCAAGGGGATCATGACAATAGAACGGCAGCTCAGTGGAGGGATGCCCTGATAAGAGACGTGGACCCGCAGTGGAATCCGGAGGTCCGAGAGGATGAGGAGAACCGTCGTGCATTGGGTGAACTCATGATAAGGGGGGTGCGGAGAGCGGGACGGAAAGCCATGAATATGGCCAAGGTAGCAGAAGTAACACAAGGCCCCACCGAAGCCCCAGGGGCGTACTTGGAGCGCCTGAAAGAGGCATATCGGCTCTATACCCCCCTTGACCCAGATGACGTAGCCAATAGGAGGATAGTGAATGCAGCCTTCGTGGGACAGGCCGCGGAGGATATTAGGAAGAAATTACAGAAAAGGGAGGGCTTCCTAGAGGAGAACATGGACGTACTAATAGAAGTCGCGAGGACAGTGTATGTGAATAGGGATGACGATGAAGGAAAAGCCCAGAAGGCAGCCCAGATGATGGCAGCAGCCATTAGAGGGGAAGATGCCAGAGGAAGAGGACGGGGAAGAGGACGAGGCTCTGGAAGAGGCAGGGGGAGAGGAGGATACAGCGAAAGGCAGGCTATGCTGTAGTATCGCAACATGAGGAAGTAGAAGTAGGACAACTGCCCATAGGGACATCAGCACAGTTGGCTGAGATTGTGGCGCTGACCAGAGCTTTGGATCTGGCGGCAGGCAAGACAGTAAATATATATGTGGATTCGAAATACGCATACGCCATGATCCAATCCCATGCAGCATTGTACAGAGAGAAAGGGATGGTTGATGCAAAAGGAAATCCCATAAAATACCAGAAGCATATCCAAGCCTTGTTAGAGGCAGTACAGAAGCCTCGAGCGGTGGCAGTTATGCATTGCAAAGGACATCAGAAAGGGGACTCCAAAGTGGCTGTGGGCAACCGTAGAGCGGATGCGGCAGCAAGACATGCAGCAAGGGAAGGAGAAGTGAGGATACTGTTCAACATACAAGGTATATCCCCCGACCAGAGGCAGTGGCAGTACACACCCCAGGATGTTGAATGTGCCCGACGACTAGAAGCAACGATGCAGAAGGGATGGTGGAGGCTACCGGACGGTAGACCCTTGGTCCCACAAGCTGAAGTCAGAGGATTAGTCCAGGAATTGCATGACGCTATGCATTTAGGAGCTGAAGCAATGTATGACTCCATCCGACCATACCTATACGCCCCCAGGTTATCAAGTGTCACTCGGGAGGTGGCTAGGCGATGTACCACATGCGCGAAAACCAACCCAAGAAGCTTGCCATGGGACAAGTGGCAGTGGGGGCGGGCCCCATGGAAATATTACAGGTGGACTTTTCAGAAACGCCCAGATCAAAACGATCAAAGAGACCCTGACCAAGTACATAGAAGAAACCGGAATGACATGGGTTCAACTTATTCCGCAGGTATTGTTCAGGGTGCGGAACACTCCTACGGGTAAGGCAAAATTGACTCCTTTTGAGTCCATGTATGGTAGGCCCTCCCCTTTGTGGAGAGAATTGGGATCAGGGAATAACGTGCCAAGGGAGGTGGTACCGTGGGCCCAAAGACTGAGGGAGCTGAGAAGCTTTTTGAATTGGGAGGTGCCCCTGCCTATTGCAGACTCTGTCCATAATATTGAACCAGGGGATTGGGTATACGTAAAGAAGTGGAAGTCAGATCCACTCAAGCCTCAGTGGAGTGGGCCGCACCAGGTCATGTTAACCATGCCCTCTTCTATTAAATGTTTTGGTTTTAAGTCTTGGACCCATTACAGCAGGACCAAAAGGGCAGATCCACCACCCGATCGATGGACCAGCACCCAGGTTGGGCCAACGAAACTGACTCTGAGAAAAAACAGCAGATCCTAGGCAACTGTCCCACCGGGAGTGGACAGGCAACGCCAGGCGAACATAGAAGTCAACCCCCTGCTGTGTCACACCGGAAGCTGACACTCGACGCACGGGAGAAGATTGAGGATCATCTGCAGAGACCGCAGGTTCATAATGACACTCACACACACAATGTCCCACTGGACTCTGTTACTGGGAGGTTTCTTTCTGACTGGGGCATTGATGGGCCACCGGGCGATTGGGTTACCGATTAAAGGAACCAGAGTAAACACAGAAGAACTTTTACGGGAGTGGGGAGGACACACATTCAATAATCAATGGGCTCTCATGGCCGAGACAGTAGCCAATATAACCAACAGTACGGGCAAACAGGGCTGTTGGATTTGTACTTTGGGCCCAGAGAGTTCCGAATCCGGAATGCCCCTAATACCTCTCCCACTAAATGCGATAGAACATGCACAGGAAAACTTTCACGACCCTCTAAGCCAAGACCAGTGGAAAGATACCTTAGCAGTTTGGGGTAGAAAAGGGGGGGTCTGTTATGAACGAAACACAGGTCGGGGAACATGGGTGGGATATGTCATGGCTAACGTCATGGCTACCTAATTTCGGGTGGCTCAAGGGACTAGTGATATTCGCTTTCTTAATGCTGTTATTGCTTGCCATCCTGCCTTGTATGATTCCTTGCATTCTGAAATTTGTAACTGGCTGTGTAACTAGAATTGTGCAGCAGCAGACTAACCTAGCAATGTTAGCACTATATGAGAAAATAGAGGAGGAAAATAACGAGGTCACCTCTTACGGGACGGCTATGGATAAGGAAGAATCACAATATAAGGAATCTTATGATTCTTGAGAGGGGAAATGTAGGATAAAAGTCATGGAAAGTTTTGAGGCACAGGCTGGAGAGTGGAAAGTTCTAGGTGAAAAGTTTTAAACATGCTGAGTCTCCGCTTTTGTAATCACGCTTGCGCAGTAGAGTTTTCTTTGTTCGAGAATGGAATGTAGAAAATTGGGCATGTGCCCAAATAAGGGCATGAGGGCATAAGGGTAGCTGAGCCAATTAGAAGAACTAAAAGCTTTTCGAGTGTATGCCATGCGTACTGAAGGTATAAAGGTTAAGACCATGCTTGCATCTTGGCTCTCGGCCTCTTGTGCTGAGAGACGCGAGCTCGCTAATAAAGCTGTTAGTAAAAACTTTTCCTCCTCCGGCCATCCTTGGGTCTTCAGTGTTTGGTCTCCAGCCAACAGGGGGACCCGGGAAACTACAGGCCGGTCAGCCTAACATCTGTTCCAGGGAAGGTGGTGGAAAGTCTCATTAAGGATAAAATCTTAAAACACATAGAAGAACAAGCTCTGCTGAGGGAGAGTCAGCATGGCTTCTGCAAGGGGAAGTCTTGCCTCACAAACCTGTTAGAATTTTTTGAAAAGGTCAACAGGCATGTGGATGCGAGCGAACCTGTGGATATTATATACAGTATCTGGATTTCCAGAAGGCGTTTGACACAGTCCCTCATGAAAGGCTCCTGAGAAAACTCCACAGTCAGGGAATAAGAGGGCAGGTCCTCTTGTGGATTAGGAACTGGTTGAAGACCAGGAAACAGCGAGTGGGAGTCAATGGGCAATTTTCACAATGGCGAGAGGTGAAAAGTGGTGTGCCCCAAGGATCGGTCTTGGGACCGGTGCTTTTCAACTTATTCATAAATGACCTGGAGTCGGGGATAGGCAGTGAGGTGGCCAAGTTTGCAGATGACACTAAACTTTTCCGGGTGGTGAAGACCAGCAGGGATTGTGAAGAGCTCCAGAAGGATCTCTCCAAACTGGGAGAATAGGCAGCAAAATGGCAGATGCGCTTCAATGTAAGTAAGTGCAAAGTGATGCACATTGGGGCAAGAAACCAAAATTTCACATATATGCTAATGGTTCTGAGTTGTCTGTGACGGATCAAGAGAGAGATCTTGGGGTGCTGGTGGACAGGTCGATGAAAGTGTCGACCCAGTGTGCGGCGGCTGTGAAGAAGGCCAATTCCATGCTCAGGATCATGAAAAAAGGGATTGAGAATAAAACGGCCAATATCATTCTGCCTTTGTACAAATCGATGGTAAGGCCACATCTGGAGTATTGTGTCCAGTTCTGGTCACCACACCTCAAAAAGGATATAGTTGAATTGGAAAAGGTGCAGAAAAGAGCGACCAGAATGATTTGTGGGCTGGAGCATCTCCCTTATGAGGAAAGGCTACAGCGTCTGGGGCTTTTCAGCCTAGAAAAAAGGCGCCTGAGGGGGGACATGATTGAGACGTATAAAATTATGCATGGGATGGAGAGAGTGGGACAGAGAGCCATTTAATCATTTGATTTTGTCTGTAAACCGCTTTGTGAACTTTTTGTTGAAAAGCGGTATATAAATACTGTTAATAATAATAATAATAATAATAATAATAATAATAATAATAATAATAATAATAATAATAGAGGGAAATTCCTCTCGCACAACACCAGAACCAGGGGACATGCACTAAAATTGAGTGGAGGGAGAGTTAGAACAGACAAAAGAAAATATTTCTTTACCCAGCGTGTAATTCATCTGTGGAACTCCTTGCCACAGGATGTGGTGATGGCACCTGGCCTAGATGCCTTTAAAAGGGGTTTGGACAGATTCATGGAGGAAAAGTCCATCACAGGTTACAAGCCATAAGCAACCTCCAGGTTTTAGAAGTAGGTTTTCTCTGTGCCAGGTGCAAGGGAGTGTCAACGGGAAACAGGTTATCTTATTGTCTTGTGCTTCCTGAGGCATCTGGTGGGGCCACTGTGTGATACAGGAAGCTGGACTAGATGGGCTTTTGGCCTGATCCAGCAGGGCTTTTCTTATGGTCTAAGGAGTAAGCGGTGCCGGCACTGGGGTCAGCGTTGCTCACTCCACCACTGGAAAAGGACATGGCCGCCAGGTGCAGGTAGGTCCTGCGCTGGAAAGGTGTGGGGAGAGCAGGCCAGGGTGGAGTGGGAGGGCGCTATTGACTGGCCAGGCCAGGGATGGGGGCAGGGATATCAGCGACACACTCCGCCAATACTCAATGCTTTTCCCAGGCCTGGTCAGCCTTACACCGCCCCTCAGATGTGAGCCATTAAAGTAGCTGGTGCACATTTGAGGAGGCCCATTGTGGCTGCTGGGGCTTACATCAGGGGAAATGGAAGAATGTCCCTTCCTCCCAAGGTGTGCCCCAGCTCTGCCGGAATGGGCTAAATCCTGCTTAGGATACAGTGGCCGGCTGTTTAGCGTGGCTGGTACATCCTACACAGGATTGCGCTGTAAGTGGGGATTTGAACTTGGGTCCTGCCCGTCAGTCTGGCGCTCTCACCACTATATCACACTGTCTTTTAAATTTTGTTGTTTTACAAGTCAGTGTGGGTTACTCTGTAAGCAAGGCAGTTTGTGTGTATTTAGAAATCAGTCAATTAAATTCTATCCCTCACACCCAAACTTCTCTTTTTGGAATCCCACCCCGCCCCATGTGCAGCACTAATTATGTGTCCTAAGCCATGGGTTCCCAAACTTTGGATGGGCTTCCAGTTGCCCCACGTAACCCGAGATGCACCACCCCACATACCCCCACGAACCCCCAACTTCAAGAACCCCCCCACGTACCCCCTTTAAAATGTATTTTTCCCGGGTTGTCCTCCTGCCCATACCGCAATCCAGAGGGAAAGGATACAGCCCTCCCGATATCCCCCATAGCTCCCCTTACCTGTTCTCCTGGCTGCCACCATCTTGGATCTCGTGAAATCTTGCAAGATCCAAGATGGTGGTGCCCAAATCTCATGAGGGCACATGAAGCACTTGTGAGATTTGTGCACCACCATCTTGGAACTTGCGAGATTTCACGAGATCCAAGATGGCAGCGACCAGGAGAACAGGTAGGGGGAGCTACGGGGGACATTGGGAGGGCTGTAGCCATTTTTCTCGGGTTGCGGCGTGGGCAGGTCCTCTCGCTCCTGCTGAGACCCGGGAAAAACAGATCCACTGCCTATCATCAGCTGCTGATCGCAGCAGCTGATAATGGGCAGCGTCTCACATACCCCCTGCCTGTGGTCCGCGTACCCCTGGGGGTACGTATACCACAGGTTGGGAATGTCTGTCCTAAGTCATTATGGAGAGGATTGCATTAAAATGTAGTCCAACCTTCTTCTGATGCATAGATGCATGGAAGGGGAAAGTAAAGGGTCAAATAGTGCTGACTTGATAGAATCTACTGATTTTTTTCCCCACCCACTTCTGGAAATTACACAGATCCTTTTTCATATCACTTACAAACCCTCAAAGGACAGATATCTGATAGGAACGAATTGCTCTGGTTTTACTTGTCATTCTAAAAGCAACTAAAGCAAGTTCAAATCAAAAGCTATTACTCTGATTGTTATCTTGAAGCATCCACATTGAGCCGTTATTTGTTTGCCTGGAGCTGGGTCTTCAGATATGCTTTGAGTGCTGTATAATTTAAGCAGCCACCGTGGCAGACGCCTTTTGTCTAATCAAACATTCCTGATTTAGTTAGATCTCTAATAAAAGAGAGCATAAAAAGCAAAGCCTAGTCTCCAAGTTGCAACAGAGGAGTTGGGGCAGGGAAACTGGAGCTTAGCTAGATGCCGCCTGAGAATTAGTAGCTCTGAAGGCAGATGTGTTTGTGTAAACGCTATTTGCATTGAAGCAAGTCTGATTCAAACAGTTCAGACGTTATGAAACCTATAAGAGTTTCCACGGTTTCATAATGCCCTTTGTGCGCCAGCAACCCACAAGTGCACCCCCATCCCACCCACCATGCTCACAACCTGAGTAGACAACCATTGCACCTGGGGAAAAAAAATAATGGAAATTTGTCATCTACCATCCTAATCATAGAGAGGATCTCTTCCCAAGCACAGCGTGTATCTATGCAGATAGACACTATAAGTGTGTTGGGAGTGTGGCAAGGGCAAATCTTGTTGGCACACTCCAAGACGTTGTGAACTCATGGAGATTCTCCATGAATTCATCACGTCTGAAGGAGCAACTGAATTTGCACAGGCCTACATTCGTCCCCATGTGTGGCTTGGCTCACTCTGTGCTGAAGCACTATTCTGAATCTTCAATTGGTTCAAAGTGCAGCTGCCCTAAAACTGAGTAGACCTGGCAGGACCGAGTATTTATTTATTTATTTATAGAATTTATACCCCGCCTTTCTCCCACAAGGGCAACCCAAGGCGGCTTACAATAAAAACATTAAAATACATATATACATTTAAAATCAAAAATTAAAACAGTAGGCCTCAGATATTGTTCTGCTTTCAATAGTTGCCTATTCCTTTCTAGAGTGCTGTTACTTTAAAGCCCTGAGTAGCCTGGGAACAGGGGGGACTTTCATAACTGTCTCCTCCTGTCAGAGGCGTCGTTAATGGTGGTAGCGGTACTGTAAGTTTCGTGCTGTCCTAGTCCCCGTTTACAACCCAGTACGAGGTGACCCTGCCCCCTCACCATTGGAGCCGTTCAGTACGGCGAAGGCAACAGACAGGGAGTCTCCTCTGCCTCCTGTATGCAAACTCTTGACCAGTGGCGTCATGGCAGGGGGCGGAGCTCTAAGTTCTGCTGCGATCGGAGCCTCTGTTACACGGAGGAACAAAGCGGCCCTGCCACCTCACCTTCGGAGCCTTTCAGGGCAGTGAAAGCAATGCGCAGCGATTCTCCTGCGCGTTGCTTTCGCTTCCCTGAAAGGCTCCGAAGGCGAGGGGCCGGGGCCGCTTCGTTCCTCCGTGTAACAGAGGCTCCGATTGCAGCGGAACTTAGAGCTCCGCCCCCCCCCCCCTGCAGTGACGCCAACACTCACTCACAACTAGAGGTCTTGCTACTTCCCTGCCATATGTGTTTAGATATAGGCTTACCAGATCTCCAACCAGGACAGAGTGCTAGACCTTTAGGAGAAGGAATGTGGGCAGGTGTAGCTTGTTAAACCTTAGAGCATACAATCCTAGGCATGTCTACTCAGAAGCAAGCCCCATTGTGTTCAGTGGGGCTTGCTTCTGAGTAGACATGCCTAGGATTGTGCTCTAAGGCAGGGGTTCTCAGCCTGTGGTACGAGTACCCCTAGGGGTATGCGAACCAATGGCAGAGGGTATGCCAGAGCCTGCCCCTTATCAGCATCAATCAGTAGTTAATTACTTGTTAATTAGAACTTAAATGCAACCCCGTCTGTCTGTCTGTCTCTCACACACACACCACATACAGAGTTAAGTAAGACATTTTTAACTTTTAAAATGGTTTAGTACTTTTTATTTAATGATTAATTAGCTAATTATTTGATTGATTGATCCAATTAATTAGCAGGGGTTACATCAGAAAATCGGACTGTGATAGGGGGTACCCGGGCCTCTAAAGGTTGAGAACCCCTGCTCTAAGGTTTAACAAGCTACACCTACCCACATTCCTTCTCCTAAAGGTCTAGTACTCTGTCTCATTTGGAGATCTGGTAAGCCTATTTAGATAAGTGGACCATTCATTGCATTCTGGCTTCTCTTTTTATAAATTCCCCAATGTAGCTGAATTCTGGGCTGGGCAGACATAGACCCAAGGTTGTGTGTGTTTGCATGTGTATTGGTCAACACTTGTGCATGTGTATGAGTGCAGTGTTGGCAACATTTGATACCTTGGCTTTTGGTTTTCTTTTTTTTATTAGACATGGAGTTTTGCGGTTGTATTTGTTCCACCTACTCATGAAGGAAGACAGGACTCCAGTTTCTAGCACTGTCAATGTGACATTTGCTCAAGGATTAAATTCATGAACTCGTTCATTTACCAAAGCCCTCAAAACTCGAGGAGATTAGAGGATACTTACACTAAGATCTACCAATTGCTTACGTTGGCATATGTGGACTTCACAATCCTGGGAATTAGCCAGTTTAAAGGGCAAGCATGCTCCTGAAATGTTTTGTAGATCATATCGTTGTATCGTTGGATTCATATCTTAAAATAGTACTCAAAGAAGTCCATGCTCTACCAGCCATATAGGGAAACCTGAAGAAACCCGTACTCTGAAACTGCAGGAACTATCAAACGGCCACAAACACCCCCTTCTGTTCAACATGTCCTGATTGGGCTTGTACTCCCCCTAAGGCAGTGGTTCCTAATCTGGTAGGCGTAGCTCCCAGGGGAGCCACAGAAACCAGCCAGGGGAGCCGCAGAGTGCCATGGAATCCTCTCGGAAAACAGTGCCATGCCAATTGGCAGGCATCAACATAATGTAATGGGGAGCCACGGCCAATGGTTGCCAATGGTCAAAGGAGGCGCAGGTCAAAAAAGTTGCCCCAGGCCACCTAGGCTGCGATCCTTGCCCCAGGCCACCTAGGCTGCGATCCTATGTACATTCACCTGGCAGTGAGCCCCATTGACCTTATGAGTAGACATGGATTGCGCTGTTAGTGAGTTTCATGGTTGAGCAGGGATTTGAACTCAGACATCCTGACCCTGATCCAGTACTCTAACAGGTAACATTACATGAAATGCAGAAGGATTTGAGGCTGTTTATAGTATTCTACTCATCGTATTCTACTAATACTCATCGTATTCTACTAATTGGACTAATTTGCAAAATCACTCCCCGAAATTGTTCCCTGTCAGTACATTGGTGATTGATCCACAATGAGAATATCCACATTGTTTTTTATTTTTTAATATATATTTAAGTGCATCAGATGGTTTGAGGGGAAAATTTATTTTTGCAGGTTTCATTCCTATAAAGTTTCCTAGGATTTGCCCATATGTAATAGACAAGTGATGAGAAGCCCTATAGCAATAAAACCTACAAAATGATGTTGAGAAGCTGGTAAAATGGTAAACAGAAAATGGGATTGTTTTGTAAGCTTTGTAAAAATCCAAGCTATTCTAAAACAGCCCATTAAAAGTAACATTATGTTTATTTTGGAAGTACCAAAGTTTTTACCCATCAGTATTTCTTGTCCTCCCCCACAAAATTACAAAAGCAATATAAGATGATACAAGAAACCTCGTGAAAGCAATGTAGGATAATTCAAGAAACCAAAGGCAAAGCTGTTATTTTAAAATGTTATATGAACGTTTCCTTTTTGAGAAAAAAAAATTAAGTTGCTTTCAAAAGTGAATGTGCAGGAAAAGATTTTTAAGAGCTTTGAAGTCAGATCTTCATTCGATGATAAGATTAAAACAATGAAGCTTCATTATAATTCCACATTTTATTTATGCAGTTGTTTGTTTATATTAAAGTTTGTCTTTTTTTCACCCAATATAGTCTTCTATGTTGAGTACAAAAAAGACATACAAATTCAACAAAATACTGTAAAAACAAACAGGAGCAAAATCAACAGCAAACCTTCACATTTTTTTTAACAACACTGTCAGTACGTCCTGTGGGCACTGCCCAGATCAGACTGGCAACACACAGAGAGATCCAGGGACAACACAAGGGGCAGGGAGGCTGGATCCAGTGTGGGCCATCCACATTGGATCCTTCCCCTCCTGTGGCCTCCCCGCCCTCCGTTACACCCCCGTTCCACTCTCCCCCCGCCCCTGTTACACCCTCACCCCCTCATCCCTGCCTGCTCACCATTCTCGGTGCACGTCCAGGCATCCTCTGGTGTGCCCAGGAAGATGGTGACCTTTCTGCCGACATCCCCAGCAGTGCGCTGGTCGGCGCACTCTCGGAGAGGCTTTCACGACTGGCATGGACTCCTTTACAGTAGTCTGCACCAGCGAGGGAGGCATTCTGCCATCGGGCAGCATGCATAAGATTGGGCTGTCAGTGAATTCCAAGGGAATTTGAAGCTAAGGAATCACTTCCCATGACTAATGAGCCAGATACTACAAACAGATAGAGTTCTAACATGAGAGTCAATAGCCAGGAGATTCTTCCAGGGTGAGTAAGAGTTGCTGGGAAAACAGAACAATGGTACTGGAGATGTACAGATGTACAGTGAGAAATGTCATTCATGGAGAAGACTTCCTAGCTAAGTCCCACCCCAGAGAACTGTGATTTGTAGCATTGTGATAATGTCCAGCAAGCTGTGCTTCTTCCTCTGAATGGCTCAGTTGAGAGTCATTCAGTTGTGGTTATATTATGAACAGGGCTGAGTACAAATATCCCCAAGCCAGTGGCCCATTTCACCTGAGCTTTTGTCTCTCATGGTTATTGGGAAGTGCATGGGCAATCCTGATCCATGTGGCACTAGTCATGCATGGATCGACCTTGCCCAACCTCACCATCTTACCAGACACCTCGTTTCTGCACATAGGGAAGGGAGTGGAGCCTGGCTGGTCAAGAGCTGACTTTTCAGGGGCTGCAAATCAGTCCAGTTCCTGTCTGTGACCCCCACCTGCCCTCCCCCTTTGTACATGAGCTTTTTTAGGGTTTCGCTGGCTGCCTCTGGAGTCAGGTTGGAATTTTTGGCGTCCACTTGAGTTGACTTTATGGGGCAGTTTTTCTCCTACCCCAGACTGTAATCAGGTTTGGTGGTTACGGCATTCACTTTGGTCCCATTTGCTTTGTAGGTTTGCTGAGGGCCAGAGAGGCAGGAGTAGGCTCCACATGCACCCTGACGCCAGCAAAGGTACACCCAGTCCCGTTCCTCAGGAACCTAGGCTGAAATCCTATCCACATAGGGAATAAACCCCACTGACTCTAATGGGACTTACTTCTGAGTAGACATGCAGAGGATTGGGCTCGTAGAATATGGGGAACCTATCCTGACTTCCTGAATTGCACTGCCTGGCACAATCAAGGTCAAGTGGAAAGGAGAAGAGAGATGGCATCTTTCTGTCTGTCCCCTTACCATATACCTTTTGGCCAAACGGAGCCAGCCCACTGAGACGGCTGCTTCAAGCAGCAAACTGTGGGAAATGGCAAACTGGCTGAGGTGTCCTGCAACCCATACCTGTCTGTCACCTGCCCTGGCCTGTTACTCACCCAACCACTTAAAGGTTGACCTCCACTGCATGAATTCCAGTGCGTCCCGGGCGCATGCGGAGAGTGCGGAGCTGTGTGGCTTCCATTTTATCTGATCGCATCGGAACGTGGGAGAGCCGCGCTCTCCCGAGTTCCGTTGCAATCGGCCGTGGACCGTGCCCATGATTTTGAGTGAGCAGGACGCGGAGCTAATGGTTTGACCAATAGGATGAGAGGGGTTTTTCAACCAATCGGAGAGCACTTGTGTTTCAGCCAATCACCATTGAGAGCTTTATTAGAAGGCGGGACAATCAGGAGGGACTATTTGGTTGAAGAAACTGGTGGAGCCCAGGGCAGCGTTTTGGGCGGGGTGTCCTGTCCCCAACACTCGCACACCTCAAAACGCAAGTGCAATGCAACAGGGGTTGGTGTAGATCAGCCTTTACACAGCACTGAGAGCAAACAAGGACTGGAGCAGTGGCATCTCCCCTCTTTCTCTCTGCTGTCACAAGCAAGCAAAGGTGGTGTCAGACCTGGAGGAGAAAGCAGGGCTGCTGCAAACCTGTTCCAGTCTTCTGTTTTGAAGACACAACTGGGCAAGGAAGAAGAAGAAGGAGGAGGAGGAGGAGGAGGAGGAGGAGGAGGAGGAGGAGGAGGAGGAGGAGGAGGAGGAAGCAGGTCAGTGCAGGAGGTAAGGAGGACAAGGGGCTCTGGGAATCCACTGCTGCAGCCAGTGGTCTCCTTAAGGTCTCCTTAAAAAGGCCAGATGGACAAGTTTGGAGGTGGGTTCGGACAGGTGCGCATTCATGCACATGCTCAAAAAAGAAAAAGAAAAAAAGAAAGGGAGTGGAACGTTGGGGCACCACTTCAGGTGCCACTTCCCCTTGGGCTGGGACTATGGCCATACAAATGAACCCTGCGACCCCCACGACTCGACAGCATCACTGATCCAAGCATTAAAGTGTCCAAGGGCTACCGTTTACAGATTTCCCACAATTTATTCTACATCTCATTTTTGTCATTGGGCAGATAATGCTCACCTTCACTCAGCAACATTTTTAATTATAACCGGAGGGATTTTTCTTTTCTTTTTACTGCTGCTTCTGTTGCCCTATTAGGTTACGTACTTAAGTTTGAAAGTATTCAATTTCTATTAATTATAAATAAGTGGTCCTTGGAAATGTGAGAACGGAAAATTGTGGACTTGACATTCAGTCGTATTGCAAAGCAATCTAGGGATTTTCCTGGAACTGGTTGGGTAGGGCTAAGCACCAAATCCTATGTCAAAATCCTGGAATGTCTCACACCAATATCTTCTCTCTGCCTCCCTTATTGCAATGCGGACTCCAAACGGTAATGCCCTGTAGCTCACCTGGGGCAGTTGCACAGATAATTCACTGAAAGGAACACAGAAAACAGCATCATGTGCCAACTAAGCAATGATTCCTCTTTCTGCATGGAAGAGGGCTCTGTTTGCTCATCTCCTCTCACACTCGCTGTTACAATGAAAGGGGATCATCTTCACAGCTGTCATCGTGAAACATTAAATATCCATTTCCCAAGTTAAATGGATACATACCGGAACTGAAACATTTCTGTGAATGACTGGAGTTAATTCCTTTGATGACAGCTGGTGCGGTGCATGCCAAACACAGGAACGAGTTTTGTGTGCTTGTGCAATGCAAACCTTCCTTTGTATCTGTTTGGGAGGAAGTTATTTTCATCCTGCTACTTTTCCAATTCAGCAAGGAAGGAGCACAAAAAGCCATCCAGGCAAACAAAGGGGGTGATTAGAAATGAAGAGTGTGCTGTCATTTAAAACTGGGAGTCCAGAAACGTTGCTGTCAAGGCTTGTTGCTGATTTCACAACTAGTGAATTCACGTCCAGGGTCACGATTGGACCTGAAGGGAATTTGGCAGACAGGAGAAGATCTCATTCCATTCTAATCCCCACTGATACTGGCGATGAAATAAGTATTCTGCTCTGTGTTTTTCTGTTGCTTAACTGTGACACAACAAAATGCCATCTTCAGATCCTGTTGGTTGAATATTATAGTTGTCACAGCTACAAGATTTGAAGGCATAAGAAATCATTTTGCCTTCCATTTGACTTACTTACTTATGAAATTCCTTACCTGGCTGGCCTGTCACAGCCAAGGCTTGCCCAAGACCTTCCTATATCTAAATGCTAAATGCTGCCCCTCTTACCTGATGATGTGCCAGTCTTTGCTCCTCCCAGTTGCATCGCTGGAGGGGGTGCAGAGCAGTAAGTAGCGCAAGATGCTGCTACATGGGGAAAGAGCCCCCCCCCGCTAGGCAGAGCCATTCCGGGCTGTGACAACTAATGCACAGGTTGGTTCTGTGAGTGCCCTTATGTTGCTGTCACTGCCAGGAATGTCGCCGACTGATGAGGGGTGGGGCCGCTTACCCCTGTGTAGCAGCAATATTTGCAATGTCTTCTAAGACATTAGCGTTGTATTCTAAGGTTTCCTTTCTTCAGAGGAAGCTTCTGAAGCTTCATATTTCATACCAGAGCAAGACTCATACCCTCTGGAGAAAGGAAACCTTAGGATAGTTAACATCGGTCTATCAAAATATCAATATAGAGTCAAGGTGGGAGAGCCCAAAAGGGGGGAATCGACTGTGCTCTTCTTTGCCTTAGGGTAGGACCATGCATTAAAAGGTTTGTGGAATATTAGGCAGTTAGTTCCCATTGCAGAATTATATTGATATCAATGTATCCAGGCCTGTTTTAACACCTTGTCTCATGTTTTATTGGGGGATGTGGGTATGTGTCTTCTTAAAAGACAACCATAAACAATGAAAGAGTCGCAATGAAAGAGTCTCAATGAGCTCCTCCCAGATGACCTGTAGTCACGTCTTTCACTTACAGAATGGCTAATCTCTGGAAAACTTAGAAACTTCCTTGTTTAAAAATAAAGGCTGAGATTCTTGTAAACGTGGCATACGCCTTGGACTTGAAGCTACCTGCTATCATGATTTATTATGCCACCATGATGAAGAAAATTATCACCTCTCTCCCTCATACATCCTCCACTCACTTCCCATACGATGCCTGAGGACCACCCATAATGATGACATGTTACCGATTCCAGTTGTAGTCATTTATATAAGCAAATCAGGCTTGTGAAGGTATCCTTAAACCCTCTAATGTTTTCTTCTTGTGTACAATTTAATTTGCCTCTACACAAAACTGTATTTCATTTCTTGGCATAGAATAGGACAGAGCAATAGATCAGAGTAGAGATGAGCTCCGAGTCTGTGAGGGCCGCGCTGATCTCCAGCAGTCAATGTTTTCTTTGTTTTATCCTGGTTTGGCACTGAGTTATTCCCTATGATTATCAAGCACTTGGTGACTCTGAGATACAGCTTTTGTGTAATTTATTTCTCTCTCAAATGAATAAAGCATACTTCAGAATGTGAAAAAAATCTCCCCTCATTGATGGCTCTTGGAAAAATGCTACAAAACATGGCAATTCATCATTGCTCATCTGCCTTGAGATGGGTTTCTCTTACATTAACTGTAGCCAAGAGGGTTTAGTGAAAATGTGGGGAGAGAAAAAAAAATGGATTTGCTTTCCCTACACAGACGGAATGAATGCCCAGACTGCCTTAATGGAAGAACTCATTTAAACATTTGGAACTTTTATGGTAGGCTTAATGTAAGAGTTATGTGATGCTTATGCTAATGTTGCCCTTCTTATTCAAGCTGGACTAATTACTTCCAAGGATTATCCTCCCGTAATCACAGAGCCCAGTGCTGTTGTCTGCCATCTTGGCAAAAATCCTTGACTAGATTTATTTCAATTGTGCCAATTTACATTCCAGCCGTTATTATGGGAAACTTTTGCATCAGAGTACTCTTCCTCCCCCCCCCCCACAACCACTTTGTTCTTGTATAATTTAGATATGCGTAGGCCGTGTCAGGGATACCCATGGTTTTTAAGCTTAGAAGTTGGACATCTTCATATCGCTGAATTCCAGACTGACAGCCATGAATTTACCTAAATCACTATCCAGGCACTTTCCTACCATTCTTCCCAGAGTCTTCATGGCCATTGGCCTCCATCACCAGCCATTGACCAAATTGTGATCCCTAGAAAGCTTCCTGGCTTCACGTTCCACACTTGGAATGTTCCACACTTGGAACTTCCACACTTCCTGGCTTCACATTCCACACTTCACATTCCACACTCTGAGTGACACAATGCAGGTGGAGCACAATTTTTGAAGGAAAAAGCAACAAGTTTCCAAGGCTAGGGGTGGTTCCAGCAAAACGTCATATGCTGGGCAACAGGGAGCTGGCTTGGTTGCACATATTTCATGCCTCCACTCAGTCAAAGGCTGCTGCAACAACCAAGCCTTCCTGTCAGCTCAAGATTAGCTGGTCATCTTTCTGGGCCAAGTAATAATTTTTGAGACTTTCCTCTGATTAGTGTCTATTCCACAGTGCTGAGGAGTTGGGAAATAAATTAATTGGGCCATAAAATATGGACACTTCATTGATCAGTTAAGTCACAAATGACAAGTTCAATGCAGTGAATTCAATGGGAATCACTGAGATCAGTGCCCACACATCTGTAGAATCTTACCCCTTCATCTACATAGCCCATCTTTGCATTCCATTCCCCCCTCCTCATGTTTCCCCTCAAGAGCCTGTTATACCTATCTATAATATCATAAATATGTCTGTCTCAGAGGGCACATCACCAGTTTCATATACTGGTGTACAATTTAGGACACCAATTCAAGGACCTTACCATGAGAAAGTGCTCTTCCAGCGAGAGTGTTGTCTGGCTCTTTTTTATTTATTTTTTGTTCCTTCTGTCATTTCCTTTTCTTATCATGAGGTATGTCTGAATGAAAATAGCACCTTTGTTTCTTTTAAGCTCACCTACCCTGAGGCTTGTTCCAGACTTGAAGCCGTAATTCAGTCTTTGCAGTGCCATCTATTTTACCACAGCTAATTACAGTGTCACAAAGAAGAAAGTTATAGATAGTGCTGAGGAAAAGTCCCAAAGCTAGGAACATTTTCAGGTAACCCAAGTCCAAATTTCACAGTCCTGGTCCAGATAAACACTTTGTTGAACGCAATATGAGATTTGATTGTCTAACAATTGCAGGCTAAGGCTTAAGTACTCTTGATCCTTCAAAACAGAAACAAAAGTAATACTTCTGCTTGTGAAAACATTTCGATTATTTCTTAATAGGATGTACTCAGCTATTTTCGTTGGGAGAATTGTGAAGAAAATGAGGAAAATCAAAGTGAAAATATATTGGCACGCAAAAGGCATACACACTATTCTCAAGCTTATCTTAATGTGTAGCCTCGCTCAAATTAAGAACAGCTCCTTGTTGTGGCAGTGAGCAATAAACATCTCTCTTAATAAACACATTAGCGCTGCTTTTCTTTCTCCTGGTAGAGCAGAGGACAGTAAGTGCTTTTGTGAAGCCCATTAAGGCTTGATTAAAAGCTTTCTGTTTACCTGTACTAAGGTAAGAGAAAGTAGGAGATACAGTTGAGAGACCTAGGGTTGTCACTGGATTATATTCAGGCACAGTGAATTAATTGTGCACAGTCCCTTTAAGTTCAGGCTAGCCTGCAGACTCTCCCTTCCCTTTCATCCCTTAGATCAGGAGAAATGCTGTGCAGGCTTGTGTTAGAAGGCCTGCAGGAAGTTGTATATAATATAACCCAATATGTTTCCAAACATTTTAGCACCGGGACCCTCTTTTTAAAACGTCACTCTATCGGGACCCACCTAGCCTTACAAGACATAAAAAAAAAAATCTAGAAAGAAATAATATTTTTATTTATTTATAAGTAATAACATTTTTGATTTATTTACAAAAAAACCTTGATCCATTTCTCATAATGAGGCAGCCCTAATGATTAGCCTCACAGGGGCTTCCAGCGCAATCTGACTTAACTTTTGTGCCGGTGTAACCAGCGGCGCAGCGAGAACGGGAGGCCCCAGAATGGAAAAGGGATTCAAATCCACTTTGAATTCCTCTTTTGGAGGGGATTTGAATCCCTTTTCCGTTCTGGGGCCTCCCGTTCTCGCTGCACCGCTGGTTACACCGGCACAAAAGTTAAGTCGGATTGCGCTACGTAACCCAGCCTTCACCTGCTCCCACTACCTGTCATTGACAGACTTGGGGGAAAAAACACCATAAAAAGATGCTCAAACATTTATCTCCCTATATTTACGCAAGCTTGCAAACTGCAGGATCTCAGCAGTTTGCAGGGCAAATAGTAGCTTTCTTGCAAACTGCAGGAACACAGCTTTTTGCAGGGCAAGTACCGTATTTTCGCTCCATAAGACGCACTTCCCCCCCCAAAAAATAGGGGGGAAACGTGCATCTTATGGAGCGAATCCAAAAAAAAGAGGAAAAAATACTTACCAGGGCTTCGGGGAGGCCTGCGCGACCCTCTGCAGGCCTCCCCGATTTTCATTTTGGCAAAAAACGGCCATTTTCGGCCATTTCCGGTTTTCGTGAAGTTTATTTCTTAGCTGTTCTATTATGGTAAGTATGTGCAAAAACCTTCCATTTGAAAATGCCGACCAATAAATATAAGCACTTTTACCACAGACAGTTACAATTTCTTGTAAGAAAATGTCATTGTACTATGATTAACTTTAATCTTTCTTTCACATTAAAGTTCCCAAAGTGTCACTTTAGAATCAGATATATTTCATCCCTTATGAAACAATTTTACTGCAGACCCGCATAGGTATTATTCAGGGGTCAATGGATGACATGTGTTATAGCTCATTTATATCAATATCAAGTAAATGATATGACAAGTTAAACACAGTAGCCTTTAATCATGGAAAACGACAAAGCATTTTGTCTAAATACATCAGGGACCATTAAGAAAAAAAGCTCAAAATGAGTTACTCACATGCAGCTCATAATTTTTAATTTGTATCATTTTATGCTGGAGTCCATTTCTATCAGATGAGTCAAATGTGAGAAATAAAAGTCTGATCTGAGTTTAGTGAGAGACAAGATTGGTGCCTACTTTTATTGTCACACTGGCATTAAAGGTGGACATACTGAGGGGAGAAAAACAATTTTTAGTAATCTTGTGCCCTAGTGTGGCAGGTGGCTGTTCCTCAGCACAGTGATGTACCTACCCCCAGCAGGAGGGGGGCGGCAACCCCCTGCTGGAGGTGACGTCATTGCAGCTGCTCAAAGCCTTCCAAGGCTCCAGGCAGGCGGGTCAAACAGCACATGCCATTTTTTTGCCGCCACCCACCTGCTCGTGTCTTTTTCACCACTGCTGCAGCGTGGTTGTCATTCCCCCACATGCCACCCGGGACCCCCCGCCCCACCACCTCCTACACTTCTGCCTCAGCAAAGTATAGTATCATAGGTTGGTTGCTTGATGTATTACACATATGACATGGAGCAGCAACAGACTTCCTGACAGATTCACAGTTTAGGAGTAATGGAGACAGTTGGTCAACTCTGGGATTTGCCGGTAACATTGTGGTAGGTGGACTGAAGCTGGGAAGAGGAATAGGTTATCAGCAGAGCTGCTGCCACTGATACTGCCCCCTTCCTGGTCTCGACACACCCCTCCCCGCCCTGGTCTCCGTCTTGTTCATCCCCTCCACTCCCCTTCCAATTCCGCCCACTCCTGCCCATCATCTACCACCCACACTGACTAACCAGCACCGGCACTGCACACAGCACCACTAGTATGGCCCAGCTGTGTAGCTGTGCATTCAGCTGTGCAGTATGGCAGGTCATAAGAACATAAGAACATAAGAAGAGCCTTGCTGGATCAGGCCAAAGGCCCATCCAGTCCAGCTTCCTGTATCTCACAGTGGCCCCACCAGATGCTTCCGAGAGGACACAGTCAACAAGATAACCTGATTCCTGTTGTCACTCCCTTGCACCTGCCACAGAGAAAACAGAGAAAACCTACTTCTAAAACCAGAAGGGTGCTTATGGCTTGTACCCTGTGATGGTCTTTTCCTCCATGAAACTATCCAATATTTTTCGACCACCATAAAGCTCGCTGCACTACTGGAACATTAGTTATGGTGGCACAGTGGGCCCATAGGATTGGGCCATAAGACCAGCATTTGATCAGAAGTTCAAAGAAGATGTAAACTTACTTACATCTAGGACTCATCTGTACTTGGTCTTGATTAGTTCTACTCCTTCACAATACTTAAGAGATTGAGATAATGTTAATGTTCAGGAAGGTATAATAATCACCTTTTAACTTCAATGTAATTGATTTATTGAAATCATCACGTTAGTTCCTTTTCAGTACGGTTTTTGCTAGAACTAGCAGTTTTCTAGAATCAGCAGTTCCAGGAGTTAACCTTACATATATTTGTGCCACTTTCCTACATTCTAAAGTATGTCTTTGAGAAAGATCTGAATTTAAGCCTTTTAAACAACTTTGCATTGTAGGAACTCATTCCCAAGCTCTTAAATTTGTCTAAAAATGGTCATTGAGCCAGGAGAACAAGTTAAACAGGTCGATTTTTTTTAAAAAAAATCTGCTTTTGTCAGCCAAATTAATTCCTGCAAAATTTGGTGTTCTCTTTCTGCCATTTATTAGTTAGGAAAGGGGAGACACTAATAAGCAGAACAATCAGTGAATCAGTGGAACAATGATACACATAACAGGGATGTGAAGTATATAATATAATTTAGTTAGTATATAATGTAATTTAAGTCTTTGGAGTTTAAGAGTTTCAACTTCTGCCAATATACTGTAGATTGAGGATAACCCCTTTGGAAACCAATGTAAAAGAAGTGTAAAGAGAGAGGCAAAATGGACCATCTGTGCTTTGTAAAATGATTGACAGTAAGACACATTTAATGAATTATGAGTGGATTATCTTGGGAGTAAATAAGAGCTACGGAAAAACCAAAGATGATTCAAAAAGTATTCAGAAATCATGAGCTTAATCCTAAAAGCTCAACACCTCTTTGATACCAACCTCAGAACAAAGGATTAATACAATCTGGAATTAAGTATTTTTCCCCTCAAGGTGGTATTCCATGGACTTAAACATTACTATGGTTTTGGACCATGATACACTAATGCAGCCCACAAGGTCCCAAAACTCTTTAGGTAGAAGAAGATCGCTATTGTTGCTGCTCTCAAGTGCTTATTTTTAGAAAGATAAACACAAATCACCTTTCAGAGGTCTTAAATTCAATCCTTATTTAAACAAACCACCCCAAGATCGCTCTCCTGATCCTTCACAGACTGCTCAGAACCCATTAGCATGTATGTGAAGTTTTGATTTCTTGCCCCAATGTGCATCACTTTACTCTTACTTACATTGAATCCCAGTTTAGAGAGATACTTTGGAGCTCTTAACAATCCCTTCTGGACTTCACCACCCGGAAACGTTTAGTGTCGTTTGCAAATTTGGCCACCTCTCTGCTTCTCCCCAATTCTAGGTTATTTATGAACAAAACATTATGAATTTATGAATTAATTTCTTGGAAAAACTCATGCAGGATGCATGTTTCTGGGGCCCAGTGGATTGGATTTTATAAGATTCAAATACAGCAAGTCCTCACTTAAAGTTGTTGATAGGTTCTTCTTGGAAACTGCAACTTTAAGTGAAACCACTTATAATTTTACCATAGGCTAATTGATAAACATAAACATTCCTATGGCATTTTCTCATCAACTTTAAAACTAAACGACTTTAATCAAAACAACTTTAACAGCGCAATCCTAACCAACTTTCCAGCGCCAATGCAGCCGCAATGCAGCCTCGAGATAAGGGAAAAAAATGTTCCCTCACCTTGAAGAGGCCTCCATTACTGCCCCTGCACTGCAAAATGCAGTGTGCGCCCTGTTGGCACGGACGGCTACACTGGCACTGGAAAGTTGGTTAGGATTGCACTGTAAGTGAGGATTTACTGTATGTCTATGGGTTCTATGCATCCTATACATGTGCAGAAAAATCTGTATTTATGTGCATACTTTGCAGTGCATTGTTGCACCAGCTGTTGGGGAAGGAAATATGTGAAAATACTTGGGGGGAAATACATTTGGTTTAGAAATCTAAGATGTGGGTCAATGTTTGCCATCCCTCAGAAATGCACTTTGCCCCCCCTGTACCCCCATATTTGTTTCTAGTGCCTCTGTGGCCTGGATGCTAGTACAGGGCTGCTATTAGTGTTAGGTATGTGATATTAGGTAGGTATAACTGGAACTATCCCCACCTCTGCATAATTTCATACCATGTGTATGCACAATCCTGTCCCATCTCTTGGTCTTCCTCCTTGAGCAAGTAATAGCTCAGTAAATCTAAATCTAGTGCCGTATTGTCTACATCAGGGATTCTCAACCTGTGGTATGAGTACCCCTAGGGTTACGCGGACCAATGGCAGGGGGTACGCCAGAGTCTGTCCCTTATCAGCATCAATCAGTAGTTAATTACTTGTTAATTGGAACTTAAATGCAATCCCCCGTCTGTCTGTCTGTCTGTCTGTCTGTCTGTCTGTCTCTCTCTCTCTCTCTCTCACACACACACACACACACACAGAGTTAAGTAAGACTTTTTCACATTTAAAATTGTTTTAGTACTTTTTTATTTAATGATTAATGAGCTAATTAATTAATTGATTAATCCAATTAATTAGCAATTAATTAGCAGGGATACTTCAGAAAATTGGACCATGATAGGGGGTACCCAGGCCTCCAAAGGTTGAGAACCCCTGGTCTACATTGATTGGAAATAGTTTCAGACAGGGGTCTTCCCCAGTCCTACCTGGAGATACTGTACTGCCAGGGATTGAATCTGGGATCTTCCACAGCCAAAGCATGTACCATACTTGATGAGATAGTTGAGATAGTTGATAGTTGAGAGAGAAAAGCTCTGAATGTGATTTGGTCTGGAGTAATACAAGTAGTAGCAATGTATGGTTGCGAGAGTTGGACCATAAGGAAGGCTGAGCGCCGAAGAATAGATGCTTTCGAACTGTGGTGCTGGAGAAGACTCATGAGAGTCCCTTGGACTGCTAGGAGATCAAATCAGTCAATCCTAAATGAAATCAACCCTGACTGTTCCCTGGAAGGACAGGTACTGAGGCTGAAGCTCAAATATTTTGGCCACCTAATGCGAAGAGAGGACTCTCTGTAGAAGACTCTGATGCTGGGAAAGATTGAAGGCAAAAGGAGAAGGGGAAGGCAAAGGATGAGATGGTTAGACAGCATCACCGATGCAACGAACATGAAAATGAGCGAACTCAGGAAGATAGTGGAGGACAGGAAGGCCTGGCGGGATATGGTTCATGGGATCACGAAGGGTCGGACACGACTTAACAACTGAACAACAACAACAAATACAAGTATGTTCCTATTTTCATCTGTGACATATTGGAAGGTATGCAAAATAGCAACAGATAATAGCAGCCAGTTGCAACACCCACGTTCATGATCCGTGATATGAAAAAAGAGATCTGGACACACCCGAAAGGGAAGACCAGAAAGGAAAAAATGTGAAGGGGCAACTAAAAATCCTTACAGATAGTTCTACTTTCACTCCCCCAGTGGGGGAGGTCTTAACAAGATTGGATTTTCTTGACTCCCTGTAGGGAACACTTATATTATGTGCTGTCATGACCTTGCTTACTTCCCAGTGGATAACACAACTCCCCTGTGGACTAGCTTATCATTCTCACCAACACAGTAATCCAGGAACATCATTTAAAGCCACTTAAGAGGGAATGGGAGGGGGATGGAAGTGCCCTACTAATAAAAAACATCAGGGGATGAAAGAAGACCAAAGGGGAGTCGCTGTGACTGACGGCTCCCAAAGAACAGCAGGGAAGTCACTGACTACACATACTACTATTCTGTACTCCTTGGAAATTCCACGCCACTAGAGATCATTTCCTCACAGCAGGCAAATCTCTGCAGGCAAACCCAGACATTTTTCTAGCAGCAGATCAAATCCACATTCTGGTTCTCTCTCTCTCTCTCTCTCTCTCTCTCTCTCTCTCTCTCTCTCTCTCTCTCTCTCTCTCTCTCTCTCTGTGTGTGTGTGTGTGTGTGTGTGTGTGTGTGTGTGTGTGTGTGTGTGTTTTCTAGTCCAGTCTCTCAAGCAAGTAGCAATCCAGGCTGTAATTGGAAAGTTAATACAGTTCATCTAATAAATCAATTAATCCTCTCCCGTGGCAGGGTGTCTACTTGCAATTGTTGCATCATTAGCTTCTGATTGTGAACTAAGACTGGAAGTACACAAAGGCAGTGAAGCAGAGAGAATAGTGTGATTCTTTTCTGTGCTGTGAGCTACACATCAAACAGGTCTCTTGGAAGACTCAGGGACCCTTCTTCACACATTAAATACACACCGTTCATTTTCAAGCATCCACTTTAAAACGTAAAGTGTGACTGTTCTCAATGCATGTTTGCAAATATATTTATCATGGAGTACACTAGTCCAGGATTGGACACACAGTGGTACAGCCAGGCAGGGCCCATGAGAGGGGGTAAAGGGGGTAAATTGTACCCGTGCCCAGGGTCAAAAAGGGGGCCCAGGACTCAGGAGCCAAAGAAGGGGACCCAGAAATTTCCTAGGATCTCAGCTGGCCTCATGGAGAGTGAAAGATGGTGGCCAGGCCAGGTCTACCAGGTGAGTAGACCTGGGCGCCACATCGGGAAGCCTGGTAGACCTGGCCTCCGGAGACTTTTCGGGCTATTGCTGCCCTCCCCCCCCTATTTTGCCCCCTTCCCCTTTGGGAAGGGGACCAAAAGAAACTTTGTACCCCCTGATAAAATTCCTCTCAGAGGCCGTGCAGTCTGGTTTACTGCCATGTAACATATGAAACAGCCCTATGAACTGCTTCTAAAGCTATTTTCCCCTATATCCACTGCCTGAGATACAGTTCATTATGTCACTGAAGTATCAAGCAAACACCTGTATGTGTCAATCAGCCATCACAGGTTCCTCTGGATGGACTGGTCATATCTCCAAATTTCAGTTCAAACACAATACTTTTCATTGGGAACTGTGACATGTAAAACTGAGAGCTATCAAGTCGTGTCATCAAATGATGAGTGTGTAGGAATAGGCCCACCAATAAATGGACAGAAGACAGTGCATGTCTAACAGCCCAATCCTGATGGAGCATGCATTGCATGCTATAGTGGGGCAGGGTGATCAGATGGCCAGTGAGAGGCAAGTAAAAAACTTTTCTACTGACCCTACTGACTGATCCTGCCAGTAGGCCGCCTGATCGCCTATGAGTCTCCTGGGACCCATGCCAGCTATTTTGCCAGGAGGGTGGGGCAGGTTGAAAAATTGGGGATAGGAGCTAGTCTGTGCCTTAGCTGCTGAGATCCACCCCCTGCCTTCCCCCTCCCCACCCTAAACCTCCCTGCCCACAGACCACCTCCTCGGCCACCTTACCTGGGCAAGCAATGTGGGGAGCTGCTGACCATTTCTGTCAGAGGCTCTGTCATGCATGATGCATGATGGCAATAGGATGTTTGCACCATTGCAGGGCCATTTACGACAGCAGATCAATAGATCCATTGTTGTAAATGGCCCATGGGATTGGGCCGTTAGGAAACTGTCTGCATGAGTGGTCCGCCCACGAGGCAAGACGAAGCAATTATCTTAGGCAAGGTATGGGCACTGATGGTGAATTAGGGTGCATGAATTTCTGGCACTTCTAGGGGGCGGCAGCAGAAGATAGAAAGGCTGTGGATATTGCCGCACATGCGCAAAGCCAGTAAATAAAGTCACCGGATCCGCCTTAATGTGGCAAAATATAGCCAATGAACTAACTGTGTGTGCCTTAATGAAGTAGTTTTAACCAATAAATTAGTAATGGATAATAATGAGTAGATATGGATAATAATGAGTATATAAAAGCTGTTGTTTGTTTTCGTAAGCGTGCCCTTTTGCTTTGGGAATGATCCCCGAGGGTGGCCTGACGCATGCGTACGTAAATAAAGCGTTTGGCTGAACTCCTCCGCGATCCAAGTCTTTTGTTATTGACGTAAACAACGCATCAATGGTGCCTGCACCCACCAGCCACCTCTGCTGACTACCTCCACATGCCTCGGCTGCCCCTTCCCTCCCCATGGTCAGTGGTGCCAACCACCACTGCCGCTGCTTCTCACCCTGTTTGCAAATGAGGAGTAGAATGGTGTAGGCTAGAGTGGAGATGCTCTAGCTCACACCCCTCTACTCCTCCTCATTTCCTTCTTCTTCTTTGACCTCTGTCTTTTCAAAAGACAGAGCAGGAGGGACCAGAGCGAATAGAGGGGTGGCAGCAGCAGCAGCAGCAGCAGCGGGGGGTGGGAAGGGAAGAGAAAACAAAGAGGAGGAGAAAGCTGTGGTAGGGGAAGAAGAAGCCATCTGGGACAAGGAGGAGAAAGGAATCCAGGAAGAAGCTGTGAGACCTGCCTGGAGGGGGAAGAGGAAAGCCGGAGGGTTGGGGCTCAGGCTAGCCTGACTGTTTGGCAAATCTGCAGGCAGCTAGTTGACCCATCACACAGTATGTTAGAGATGTGCATCTGGCTGTCCTCATCAAGATATTTTTTCATGACCATTTCCATGATGAGATTGCAATATTGTGGGAATGCTGCGGACACGGAAACCGGGTGTCATCCTATGAAACAAGACATTTGTCACTCTTGCTCTGCCGTTCCCTGTTTTATTCTGTCCTAGATTAAAGATAGACAGGAATGGCAACTTCATTAGCAGCGCAGTAGCGAATAAAAAGTCTCCGAAACCAATGGTGTGCCCTCCGTTTCCCTCTGTACTCGACTCAAATAACTAGGTCTCCAGCTGGAAGAGTGGGTGGGGGGTGGGGGGGAATGCGACCAAGAAATCCAAGGCCGATTGAAACCTGATAATAAGACAACGATCCCTGTGAGGCCTCATTATAGGCATTCCTATGGCTAAATAACAGCTTCGGAGGGCAAAACAGGCATCTTTACAACAGGCTTGGCTAAACAAAATGGAACATTTATGTCTAGTTCCCTCTTTTGTTTCCCCCAAATAGTATCAGAGTGAGCCTGGCTAATTGGTACATAATGCACTTTGTCATACATTTTTGTTGCGCTATCGTTATTTTCACCATCAATATAAAGCCCCATCTTAACACCTAGGCATAACTGTCTCCAATTAAGTGATGAAAAATGACATCCAAGCGCCGGTACCCTGCAAAGCTGATCTCATCTGCTTCCCCTTTGCAAGCTTGCTTTCAGGAAAAACGGGATGATTAAAACAAACAAAGAACACACACACGACACACATATCACATCACATGGCTGCAACTGAAATAAAGCATATCAGGAGGAGGGACTGGGTGGAGCATCTCTTGGTTGGTGGAGAAAAAAATTACGGCATTACCGTGAGAGATGCAGTGGGACAAAAATCATTCTGTTTTGACAAGGAAATTGTCAGTTTGCCAGCCAACAAAATCATTACATTTTCATAGTTGTCGTCATTATTTGTCCTTATTACTAACAATTTGAGGACAATTGAGATGGTGCAAAAGGTTCTGGTACAACAGAGATGACTGGCATCTACCTATCTCCAGAAAGCCAATTTCAGAAAGTGGGCATTAAATTGAACATGGACCTTTTGGTGACCCTCACAGCAGCCAGTTGGTGGTGCCAGAGATAGTAAGTGGCTGCTGCCAAGCAAGAGTGGGGGGATGGGATGACAGCAACAGAAATGGACCTTGACTTATACGGTATATATGATTATATTCTCCTGGTCCTCTGGGTGTGGTTTCTTTTCTTTTATTCTGAGCACCAATATTCTCAGGGCAGTGCTCACACTCATCACACGAGGTCATCGAAGTTTCAACCAAGTGACCATCACATGGACAAATCCTATCTAGTCAAGCAAAGCAACTGCACAGTGATAGAAAAGGTGTGTGTGTGTGTGTGTGTGTGTGTGTGTGTGTGTGTGTCTTATTGTCAAGTTGAAATGCAGATGTTGGATGGGCAGCCCAATCCAATGTAACTCCCCCCGCTGATGTAGCCCCAACAACCACAGGGGCGTGTATTGCACCCCACAGGGGAGTTTCGAGCCCCAGAAGCGTCCTCAAGGAAAGGGGATATTTGTTCCATTGCCCTTGGTTAAGCCTCTGCTTCTCTAATGGAACTACTCAGATATGAACCAGTGGAAATAGTCAAAAGGGTAAGACGTTAACTAAAGTAACTACTTGGGGAAGAAGGTGTGGGATCTTGGAGAAGTGGGTATTACCCACCTGACCTAGTTTGTATAGGGGCAATGGGGTGCATTTATTGCTTGATGGTGTTGATAGTTTTTTGGCCGACCTGCAACGGGGCCTGTTGGGAGTCTTGGGCTGTTTTTGGACAAGGGGTTGCTAAGCTCCAGGTTAGCCCCTCCCTGTGTGGCAGGAATAGCGTGGGACTCAGAACTCAGGAGAAAACCAGAACTCAAGAGGCTATCTGGCTCTGGGATGTGGGCTGGTGACCGCTTGGGGGCTTGTGTTGCAAAGTCTACCTCAAAGGCAATGGGGTGGATGATGCAATTCAGTTGCCTTGGCCCCATTGCAGTTTGCATCGAGAAGCTTTAGATATAGCAATTTTTGAGCACTTACGGTTTTTGCAAAAACCAGAAGTGGTCAAAAATTGCCCGGGGAGGCCTGTGGAGGGTTGTGTAGGCCTCCCCCAAGCCCCCCCCCAAGCCCCAGTAAGTGGAAAAAAGGCATTTTCAGACACTTTTTCAGCGGTGGCAATCCCCAGGATCGCTGCAGCCGCTATGCTGTCCTCACCCCTTAAGGGGGCAGAGGACAGTTTGTGGTCTCAATGGTGGGTCACGACCCACCACTTTGAGAATCACTGATCTATAGCTTTGAGGTAGGAGAACTCCCTTAGGAGTGATAGGCAATGGTGTGCTGTATCCCTCAAAGTAGGTACCTGCAATATGGGGGCTGGAGTAGTAGCAGTTATGATCTGCTGTAGTGTTTGTATCTTGTTGAGTTATTTAGTTAATAAATGTGGCCCAGTTGAAATCCAATTTATGCCTCATGTACTTATTGGGGGAGGGGGCACTGGAGCATACAATACCTATCGTTCTTTTTTTCTTTTCTTGTAATTCAGTGTCAAAAGTGCTCATTGCATATCCTCGAGGTTGTACCCATTGCTAGCTTTGTTTGCTTTATTTCATCTAAACTCAAAGAACTATTTTGTGCAAATTCAAGATGAGCGATTTATGAGAGAAGCTAAAGCACAGCTTATCGCATATCCCATTGTTGCAGCTAATACCTGTGAAGTTTTCGATGCTTTTTCAACATTCACACTTTTGTGACCTTTATCTAAAATGGCCTGCATCCCCATACTTCTCATTTCAGATTAGCCAAATCCATTTTGCTATATAAAATCCGATTTTTCTTCTTTTATTTGGTTAACAAGAAATGATTCTAAACGCGACGCAATGCAGCACCAGTCTTGAACTGGTGGAATTTAGGGGGAAAGGGGAAGGGTTCCCATTATGTGGGAACCATTATCCATTATACTTATCCATTATACTTTGTCTACTATGAATCCCTCGTCAAATATTTTGGTATTAACAATAACTTCTTTCTGAAGAGGAAAATACTTTCATATTTAGCAGCTCCCCCCTCTCTCTTATCAGTATCCATGTGATTTCCTATTTGGAAGATGGATGTGGGCTTCTTATTGTTTGTCATCTTCAAAATGTCTTTATATTTTTTAAATGAAACCTCCAAAAGTTACTGAGAACTGTTAAGTTATGTTCAAAGACTTTTATCCTGAGGATTCTTTCCTTAATCAGAAGTGCTGTAGTCTAGTGGAATACATTGCAGTATGTAACATAATGTCTTTCCCCATCTCTTTTGTTCCCCTGAATGTACGGCCAACCTATTCAGCAATGCATATCTTTGCCTCGATACATGCTGAGCAGCACTCTACTTTTGACACTTTTTTGAGACCATGAAAAGTCTGTCTCTGTCAAACTGTGATATCTTTAGGCATTTTTCTGCTCAGACTTGGTATTCTGCTCCTCTTTCAAGAATTCTTTTCACCCTGGCTTCAGCCATGTTGGATGAAACATTAATACCCAATCAAAGGAACTTTATAAAAAGAGTCATTGCTTTGTTTTCCCCAAGGCTGACGAGCCACTGCACGAGTTAGCCACTGGGAGCTGCAGCCAGATTCTTGGTATTATTCAACTATCAGATGAAATTTGCAAAGATGAATTTATGGTGGGAAATCAGGTAGATGCTAGTTTACATAATTATCTCGTTTTTTAAAAAAACAAAATCTTTGTTTAATTTAGAGCCCAATCCTATCCTCTACTTTCCTGCCGATTAAGCGACGCCAAAAAGGCGGGTGCGGCACCCAGCGGTACAGAGGGTGACCCGAGGGCTAACGGGAGGTAAGTAAAATTTACCCCCGTGTCAGCCCTGGGACCACCTATGGGTCTCCTCAAACATACAGCACCACTTTTGGTTGTGTATGTCCGAGGAGAAAAAAGGGGCAGGGAGGTTTTAAGAAGAGGGGATCAGATCTAGCATGCACCATTGCTACTGGATCCACCCCCTGCTGCCACCTCCCCACCCCCTGTTCCTCCCCCTCCCCACCCAGTTTCACCCCCTGTCTGCCCACTCCAGCGGGCGCGGCGGAATCCAGCAGTGGAGTGGCAGTGCTGCTGCATCTCGCAGAAGTGTGTGCAAAATGGCCACCAACAGTGCACTGCATTTTCTGTTGGTGGCCATTTTATAACAGTGCAAGTAACTTCCATTGTCATAATGGGCTCTGCACGACATCCCAATCTTCAATAGGATTGGGCCAGCGGCATTGCTGGGGAGGGTGACACTCAGTGCGGTGCCTACCTGGAAGAGGAAGGTCAAGGTGATGCAATGACATATCACATCACACACACACACACACAACCTACCGGGCTTTCCACATTGCTTATATTCAGAAAGCTTGCCTCCACTCAGGACTCAGAGCAGACCAGGGCTGCTGACCAGAGGTGCAATGGCACCCCTCCTTGAGATACAATAGTCTTCTGCGATATGCCACTTCAGGCCCCGCAGGAGGGATTACTATCATTATTAACAGTATTTATATACTGCTTTTCAATAAAAAGTTCACAAAGTGGTTTACAAACAAAATCAAATGATTAAATGGCTCCCTGTCCCAAAAGGGCTCACAATCTTAAAAAGATGCAGAAGAACACCAGCAAACAGCCACCGGAAAAGATACTGTACTGGAGTGAAAGGAGGCAGTTACTCTCCCCCTGCTAAATATAAGAGGAGCACCAATTGAAAAAGTGCCTCTTTCCCAGTTAGCAGGGGACTAACTGTGTCCTGGGAATTGTAGTTTCTCAGCCCTAGTGGTGGTGGAGAGATGCTTGTCAATTTAACCACTACCTGACCCCATCCAGAAACATCAGAGTGTTTTCCATCTGGATGGAGGACAGCAAACACACAAGAACGTTTGTCAGGAGAGTGAAAAAATTGACCCGAATACAGAAGATACTCACAAAGTGGAAAGGCTGCTCATTTGAGTAGCTTGGACACATTTGATTAATTTATTAAAATAAATAGACTTTAAATAGACTTTAAAATAATTTATTAAATTATTAAATTATTAATAATTTATTAAATAATTTATTGATTAATTTATTAAAATAAATGAGACTTGAGAGACACACAGTGCAATCCTGTGTAAGGATCTGGTGGGCGGCCCAGGGTTGCCCACCGGATCCTGAGCCCTGGTGGCCATTCTGCTGCTGGGCCGGAGGTCTACTCAGGGAAGGAGATGCTCGTCCCCTTCCCCGGTTGTAAATCCAGGCCGGCCAGATTGGCGTCCTCGGATTTCCGCCAGCTAAATAGCTGGCAGAAGTAGAGGAGACCATTTAACGGCCTAACCAGCCCGGCGGGGATGGGGATATGGCCAAGGCCATCCCTCACCCCCTCCCGGGCCAGCTACACCAATGGCCCCCTCCCTCACCTGCCGAACCGCCCCCACGCCCGCCGGATCTGAACTTACCTCCTCTGACAGCCACCCAGGCGTTCCAGTGATGGAGCAAGGGAGGCCGGCCTCTGCGCTGGCCTCCCTTGCTGCAGAGTAGTCATGAACGTGCTTTACAGAATGTTTGCGACTGCTGCCGGCGATGGAACGCTCATTCTACAGGATTGCGCTCTCATGGACACAGCAACGAATGAGAGTTTCAGCAAGAGTTAGAGGTTTAATATTAAAGAATTTCGATGCGTATGACTGCAAAGCTACTGGTTTTGGAAACACGGGCTGTTGGATGCTGACTGTGTTTATGTAGAAGTATGCAGAAGTATATGCTACTTTATATAACATAATATACAGTCCTGTACACTTTTTAAAAATGTATTCAGCTTAGTAACTGGAAAGTAATGTTACCTTGAAATTGTCTGATTATAATTATATCAAAATCATGCATGGTGTCCAATAGCTCTCTAAATCCAGCTATTGTGAGGGCATTAGTGGTTGATATAGCTGGAAGCCCCATTTGATCATCTTTGAGACACTGAGGCCATTCTGGGCTTGAGGCTGAGAGACATTCACACGGAGGCAATGTTTGTTGGAACCATCACCTTGTCCTGCAAGCCATCCCTGCAGCTTTCATAATTTGTGCAATCATCGCATCTCTTTGTGAGCTGCTGCAGTTTCACAGAACACAGCAATCACATGACCATCGTTCACCTCTATAGAAGTGCCACAGTGATGGGGGAAGTGCTGCAGCCAGGCCAGTGACTCCATATGCTCCCAAACACAATCGGATGGGGGTCTGCCATCTGTGCGAACTGGCCCTCGGTGTATTTGTACACTAAATCTGATGATGATGCATCTGCAAGTTTCCAGGAAGGCAGGTTCTCCAGCATCAGCAGAGACTCTCGGCTAAAATATATTGCTATGCAAATATTCCGTAAGAGGCCCCCAGGGAATTGAGGTGAGTGAGCCAGCTGGTAAGATTGCCAGAAGACCAAGTGAGGGGTGTGATTCCCCCCCCCCTAAATCAAGTATAAAACAAATTTTGAATGTGTGTAATAATGGGTGAGATTCAACCTCTCCTTAAGGACAGTGGATTTCGTCCAAAGACAGCATGACCTCAACTAAACAACTATAAATGTTGGAAATGTGCTGATCAAGCCCTTTGTATAATGGTTTTTATTTTCGAGTAAACTTTCCTGACACTATTAATTTCCGCTGGCTTATTTTTAACAGACGAGAAGCATTTACAATGGGGAAAAACAACTTTTCTTTCTCCTTTTAGTAGCACTAAACTTTATACTTTGAGCTGTGGACTACGAAACACAGATTTCATGCTACTTCACATAATGGAATAATAAAGATGTTTGAGAGAGACACAGAATGAATTAAATGAGAGGTCAGTTCCCAGCCCCTCCTCCAATAGGTACCTGTTTTGCTTGTCTATTGAGTAAGACATAACAGTTGCAGGTAATAGTTGCAGTTCTAGAGATGAAAAAAGTTAAAGCAATTGTCATCCAACAAAGACTTGCAGCAGGAAGTAAATAAGTCATTAACAGCACAATCTTGTCTAGAAATAGACTGACAGTATCGCAAAAGTGCCATAAAGCATGTTTGTGGTACCTGGAGAGTACCGGTGCCAAGACCGGTCATAGGGAGGGCGGAATGGGGCATTCCGGGGGTGGTGGTGAATTGGTCGACCGGGCCTGGGAGGGGCCTCCCTCAGTGGCCTCCTCCACCATATCCTATCCTCCTTCTCGGTTCTGGCCGCCATTACACGGGGCTCTTGAATGTGCGCCAGCAAAATAGCTGGCGCACAAGTGAGTAGCCCCATCAGGGTGGCTGGCACGTTACTTGGGGTAAAGGGCCATATGTCCCCTTATCCTGAGGAGGCCTCCAGCTTTCTTTTTCCAGTTCTTTGGTTTCATTACATTCTGCATTAAATTACCTTTCCAATGATATATAATGTTATGGTATTATTCATAAAAACAAATTTTCCAATTGTTTCCACAATTTTGGCCACTAGTGGTATCACCCCCCCAAGGGTGTCACCCAGTGCAGTCCACACCCCTCATACCCCCCTAGTGACACCACTGGACTGCTTAGAGAAATCATGCTTAGGTTTGACAAGGTACTGCATTGATATGCAGATGCAGTGGTATGTCAACTATGGTTGGCATGCCCCACCCTTTCTCTTTACAGAATGGGCTAGATTTCTCAATTCTCTGTTTTTTAAAGTTTTTTTTTTAAAAATTAAAACTCAATTTGAGGTCAAATCCAGAAGCGTTTCTACAGTAGGGGCGGTACTGTAAGTTGCGTCCCGTCCATGTCCCCGTTTACAACCGACGGAGCCATTCCGTGCAGTGAAGGCAATGGGCAGGAGACTCCTTGCCCGTTGCCTTCACCGCACGGAATGGCTCTGACGGCGAGGGGGTGGGGCCTCCTCGTTCCTGGTTGTACACCCCTACCGTAGAAACGCCCCTACCGTAGAAACGCCTCTGGTCAAATCCTGGAGAGTTTTCTTGCTGGTGAAATGCTGTCATAATATCATGCAAATACATATTCCACGCATCCTTCGCAGTATCTAGCTAGCTAACCAGCCCTCTCCATTGCACCTACAAACCTTCATTTCCATTCTCCATGGATGAAATGGAATGCTCTCCAGAATCTCTTTCATACTATGACTGGTTATTGGGACAACCTCTTCCGTCAGAGTTGCAGCTTCAATGAGCAAACTGTAATTGCTTGGGATCATATGCTGCCAGTAATTGTATCTTCTCTGGCTTGAAGGTGAATAAAGTGTCCATTAGACTCTGAGGAACTCTGAGACCAGCTCCGGAGAAAATGGAGAATATGGGAAAAGTAGACGAAACAGACGGCACACAGCTGGAGCAATATTGCTTTCAACTGATGTGTATCATCCCAAAACATTTGGCAGCCTCTAACCCACCTAAGGCTGCAGTCCTAAGTACATTCCTTTGTTAAGTACGTCTCATCAAAGTCAATCAGATTTGCCTCCATGATAATATGTTTTGGGTTGAGGTGAATATTGGGACTGCACCAAATATTCATTAATTTCAATATTCTCTTAAAAATTAGTAGACACAAGTCAGACAAAGAAAAGAGAAGAACTGAAGAGCACTCATCTCACCAAGCATCTCTGTTTGTGGTTCTCATGCCCTTTTGTTCCCTTGGCAATTGTTTCTTCTTGATGCTTTTTTCCTCTTTCGTGATCTCATTGCTCCCTGCCTCATTTGTGATTAGACTCTCACAGTCCAATCTTATCCAGCACTGGTGCAGTATGGGTGCCATGCACACGCTGTATCCGGTGCTGGAGAGGAGTGGCCTGGAGGTCTCCTCAGTGTAAGGGGACATTCATCCCCTTACCCCAAGTAAAGCCTCCGCCTCTGCTATGGGGCTACTCGGGTCCGCACCAGCTACAGTACTCCCCCCATATCTGCTGGGGATATGTTCCAGGCCCCTCCATGGATACTTGATACCGTGGATAAGAACGAACACCCCCTCCATGGTTTCCTTAGGGCCCACTGCCCTGCTTCCCCTGTGGGCAGGCATGCTCGCCCCTCCCAGCACTTATTTGTCTTTCAGCAAGCTTTGTTTCCGTGGATATGGGGGCCCACCTGTATTTTGCTGGCGCGGACCAGAGAAAGCCTGGGAAGCATAGGGAGCATAGCAACACCGATCCTGCTCCCCAGTCACAATCCCCCACCCGCTCTCCTCTCACCCTGTTACGCCCCCTCCCTGCCTTCCTCCAGTCCCTCACACTGCTCAGAGAGGAACTTACCCACTCTACGGTGCTGTCCTCTGGCAGATTACGCAGACCTCAGTGCCACCTACTCACTGGGTGTCATGAATGTGCTTTATGGCATGTTGGGGATGTTTCAAGATTTCAGTAGCCTCCCTATGTAAACGTTGATGGTATGGAAGGCAAGTAGAAAGAATCTGAGTGTTTTTAAAATCAATACAGTGCCCAGTTTTTAACATAGGTTCTGCCACTGCAGATTTATCTGGTTGGTTCAGTCTGCAGTGGTGTTCATGTACACCCAGTCTTGTAGCAATACTTCTCATCATGGTACCCTCTCTAAAGCTCGCGCACATTTGCGCCGCTCGGGTATGGCCACGCCGGGCCTGGAGAGGGCTGGAGATCTGGCGGATCCCGCCGCCGAAATCCCCCCTCTCCAGGCCTGGGGGCAGTCAATGGCCATCCTCCGGGCCACCCAGTCCACCCGCCCCTGCCCTGACCGGTGTAGGCCTTACCTGTTCCAGCGGGAGCAGGTCTGGGGGAACGGCCGGGTAAGGGCTGCCGGTCGCAGAGCCGGCGGTCCCTACTCGCTGGGTGCCGTACAAGAGCTTTACGGCACTTTCATGACACCCAGCACCGGGGCAGCCCGTGCAGTTACACAGGATTGCACAGTTAGAGTGCTAACCTATGAATGTTAATTCAGAAGTAAACATGCTGCGTTCTATTGAACACTTGGTTCAATAGATATAAAAAGGTAAAGGTGACCCCTGACAATTAAGTCCAGTCGTGTCCGACTCTAGGGTGTGGTGCTCATCTCCATTTCAAAGCCAAAGAGCCAGCGTTGTCCGAAGACGCCTCCGTGGTCATGTGGCCGGCATGACTCTCCTTGCCGCAGTGTGTAGCATGCAGCTGGAACACGGAGCGCTGTTTACCTTCCCGCAAGCGGTACCTATTTATCTACTCGCATTGACGTGCTTTGGAACTGCTAGGTTGGCAGGAGCAGGCCAAGCAACGAGAGCTCACCCCGTCGCGGATTCGAACTGCCAACCTTTCGATCAACAGCTCATGGTTCAGCGGTTTAACCCACTGCGCCACCCGTTTCCAGGTAAATTTGCATAGGCTTGTAGCCTTAATGTAACATGAACCACATACTGTCTTTCAGGCAGCCCTTTGGAAAAATGATGGCCCTGGACATTAACCTATGGCCATAGGCAAATTTCTCAGTTTGCCTCCTGATGAGCCTGATTCTTCTTTTTCGCTAAGTGAAAAAAGTTTCAAAAGCAGCACCCGACTGCTCCTGCTGCAAGAGAAGAAGTCCCAGTTTTCTGCTCCTCCAAGCCACCCCTCAACTACACCCCTGATGTACCACCCTTCACAAGATGGTATTTTCTTGGCACCCAAGAATGGACTTGAGTTGTGCAAAAACATATTATATACCCAGCCTCATCACTCTGTATACCTGGTGTCTGCTGAATACTACAAGTTATTTTGCTTTTTTTTCCCTCCGTTGTACATGCGTCAGAGAATTTTCAAGTATTCAGGATACTTTAAGTGGCTTAATAATGCTCCAACTCTTTCCAATTTTCTAGTACACCCGGGTGAAGAAAATACACATCTCACAAGAAACAAGGAAAAGTGGGGTCAAGAGATGGGTTTCAACCTCGAGTTTCAATTTCTTTTGTCTCTTCCTCCGATTTGCAGCATCTTTGTGTTAGTTTAAACAGAAGGCTGAAGCAAGAAGCCTTTGTTGCAAAGGCGCTGTGCTCACAAAATACAATGGTCCAAAGTAATGAAAAGGAAAGAAGTGGAGTGAGAGCTAGAGAGGAAAAAGAGAGAGGCAATCTAGTTAGGTCATTTTCACACTCACAGAATCCAAGTTATGCTCCTTCTTAAGGCTGAGACTAGCTCATGCTGTGCCAAATCTAGTTTGCCATGCTAGATGTTCACATTGATATAAACACACCTTGGGGAGTGAACTGTTGGCTAAATAAGAGCAGTCCCTGACTTTAAAAAAATGGAAGGTGTTGGGTATATCATTTAGTACAGTATTTCCCACAGTGCATTGGGATTTTGCCTTCTGCTAACATACATAGCTGCTGATGGGGCGGATAAGGGGCAGGGCTTGGCGTACCCCCAGCAAGACGTCCGCGTACCCCTAGGGGTATACATACCACAGGTTGAGAATCCCTGCCCTAAGATAACATAAGAAGAATCCTACTGAATCAGGCCAAATGCCCATCTAGTCCAGTTTCCTGTATCTCACAGTGGCCCCACCAGATGCCTCTGGGAGCATCTGAGCCCAATCCTATCCTTCCCCCCCCCCACTGGTGCATCCGCACCAAAAAGGAGCACACAGTATCCAGTAAAGGGGGGGGGGGACAGATCAGGAGGCTTCAAAGAGAAAAGGGGAATTATTTTGCAATGGGTTTTGCAATGGGTCTCCTCAGACCTGCGCCAAGCTCTGTAGCTGGTGCAAGTCCAAGAAGAAGAAAGGGATGGGGAATCTGCGAAAAGAGGGGATAGGATTCGGTGCATGCAATTTCTGCCTGATCCACCCCCTCCTGCAACCTCCCCCCCCCATGCATCGCCACCCCTGCTGCTGCTGCTGCTGCCTCTTTGGGCAGCAGTCCCCAAATGGCCACCGACACCAAGTGCAGTGCGCTTATTGGCAGCTATTTCACGACAGTGGGAGGTTCTTCCGCAGTCGTAATGCCCTGCCCCAGACAGCCCAAACTGAAATAGCGTACATTTGAGGAGAGAAAGTGGATGGGGCAGGCTGAAAAATGGGGGATAGGTTCTGGCATGCATGTTTGCTGTTGGGATCCTCTCCCCTCTGTCCCACTCTTCACCCTCTGCCCTCCCCACCTGAGAACTTTCTCCTGCAACTGCCGCCAACTTACCAGTACCTGTGGAGCCTCCCAAAGCTGCTGCCATGTGCACCCCACCTCTTGCTCTTTGTAGAAGCAGCCTGGCTTTTTCACCCCCATAAAAGAAGTTGAGGAGCCGGAAAGATAGTTCCTGCAGCATAAGGCCCCAATCAATCAGGGCCTTGATGTGGAGTCACAGTACTTTATTGACTGTTTGAAGCACTGTCTACTCCACATTTTTTGGCTGCAAGGGACACCCAAACCGGAACACAAAAATTCAAGTTGAAAATAAGAGTAAAACAATTAAATCATGCAATTTTAATTAAAACCATCAACAGCAACGTCATTACCAGCGCAGTCCTATCCAACTGACACCACCGTTGTAACCAGCGGTGCAGGGAGAACGGGAGGCCCCAAAACGGAAAGGGGATTCAAATCCCCTCCAATGGGGGATTCAAAGGGGATTTAAACCTCCTCTCCAAAGCCTCCCGTCCTTCCCTCCCCCACTCGTTACACCGGTGGTGTAAGTAAATTGGATAGGATTGCGCTGTACATCATTATAGCCTGGATTCAAAGAGCAACTTGAGCCATTTCAAAGGACTTGGGCATGACCAGAGGGAATTTTTTCTTTGAGTGACAGACCTCTATGCTGCATCTCAAATTGCTTTTTGATTATGAAAGCCTTCTCAATTTCAAAAAGAGTTTGCCACATCAAGATGCCACATGTCAAGAAAGAGGCTCTGCTTGAAGAAAACCAACCCAGGTCTTTTGGGGTACATAAAACTAGTTGTGCATCTCGTTTCAACCAGATGCCTATGTCATTCTCATCACAAAGGTCTACCCAACCAATATGGTAAAATATAGTAAAAAGCTTGACATATCCTTGCACATTAGAAATATTGCATAGTGATGCATTATGTTATTTATTTATTTTTATTCACATTTTTATACCGCCCTTCCTCCAAGGAGCTCAGAGTGGTGTACATATTTCCTCCCCTCCTTTTGTCCTCACAACAACCCTGTGAGGTAGGTGGGGCTGAGAGATAGTGACTGGCCCAAGGTCACCCAGGAAGCTTTGTGGCTGAGCGGGGACTTGAACCTGGATCTTCCAGGTCTAAGTCCGACTCCCAAACCACTACACCATCCTGGCTGGTTATGATGTCAGTGAACTTCAGCACCTAAGTCACATGAGACAAGATCACAAACAGCATGCTCTGAAGTATTGGGGACAAGTTTATCACAGGTTGCTAGTCCTGTTAGCTACATGGCACCAACAGGTTCAGAGACAGTGTGCTATAACACAGCACTTTTTAGTTAGCTTATGAATTGTCTTCTAGTTATTTTGTACAGAAATCAACAACCCAATCCTACTGAACTCACCGCACAGTGATGCAGCGCTACTGGCATGGCTTCCACTGCGTTCCATGGGGGAGTTTTGGCTGCTGGAGGTCTCCTTAGGGTAAGCCCCTGCAGCCACTCCCAGGGTAAGCCCCAGCAGCCACTATGGGTCAACTCGGACCTGTGCCAGCTCAATCGCTGAAGCAAGTCCACGTTAATCCATGAAGGCAGGTCAGGCCCAGGAAGGGGGTCGGGATTCGGCATGTGCCGCCACCACCAACCCCCCCCTGGGTCTGATCCACTCCTCACCCCGTCACCACCCTGTTCCATCCACCCCTCCCCCGTTCTGCCCACCCCTGCCCCATTCAACCCCTCCCCCACCTCCTGCCAACTCCCTGTGCCAACTTATCTCCTGTGGTGAGCACTGGCCTAGTTGCATTTGTGACAGCCGTAAAGGAGGTTACGCTGGCGGAACACATGTTCCACCGGCGTAATCCTTCAATAGGATTGGGGCGGAAGTGATTTATATGCTTAGGTGAATCAAGCAGGGCTTAACTGGCATCACTGAAAAGCATTGTGTCAGAGGTGATGTTGGCATTCTTACTTTGATGATTATTTTGTGAATGAGCCATGCAAGTCACCATGACATGTTGAAAACATTAAGCTGTGAACATAAGAACATAAGAAGAGCCCTGCTGGATCAGGCCAAAGGCCCATCTAGTCCAGCTTCCTGTATCACACAGTGGCCCCACCAGAAGCCTCAGGGAGCACAAGACAACAAGATACTTGTATCCTGTCGCCACTCCCTTGCACCTGGCACAAAGAAAACCTCCTCCTACAACCAGGAGGTTGCTTATGAACTGGCATGTGAACCGGCATGTGTATGAACCAGTCTTTCTTCCTGGTTTGGTGCTAAAGCACTGAACCCTTCACAGGAGAAGATCCCACACTCATCACTCTGTAGTCATACATTTTGTTCTTATTTAGAGCCTTTTTTCTTTTAGTGCTTTACATTCAAGGTGTCTATTTGCTCTGATTTTTGTACAGCATGTTCTTCAAAGTAAAGCCTGTTATATCTTGAATTCCTGAGGTTCTGGATCAAATGGATTGACCAGACCTGCCCTTGCAGGACCTCCTACTGCTGTCATTTGTACATCAAGGTAGTCCATGGCCTTTTAGGAGGCAAAACATTCCTTAATTAGAGCCTACAGAGCACCCCAAGGGTAGAAGAAATACATCAAAGACAAAAAATGGAACAGAAAATAGAGAAAGAAAGCTACACAGGATAGATCAGAGACTATCTGTAACACTATCAGTACCTAAAATAGTGAGATCATGTGAGTCTAATCCAGTGCTTCTCAATTATTTTCTGTCACGCCCCCCCTAGGAAGAAGAAAAATTTTTGCGCCCCCCGCGCGACTGTAAATATTTAAATTTTTATTTAAATATTTAAATTTTTAAAAGGTTTTTTAGCACTAGCGCGGGGCTTGCAATAGTTAGTGTATGCTTTGCGCCACTTAACTAGATTGTAGGAGCCTCCAGCGACGATCTACTTCACCGACGATCTCTTCCGGGGAGCAGATCGTTCCTCTGCTCCCCGGCGCGAACTCTGTAACGCGCCTAGGAGCGCTCTGCAGAGTTCACGCTGTGAATCAAGCATGTGCAAGACGACGATTGGCAACATCGTCGTCTTGCGCATGCGTGAACTCTGCAAAGCGCTCCCTGCTCCCCGGAAGAGATCGTCGGCGAAGTAGATCGTCGCTGGAGGCTCCTACAATCTAGTTAAGTGGCGCAAAGCATACACTAACTATTGCAAGCCCGAGCCCCCCTTTACGGAGCCTCGCGCCCCCCCTGGGGGGCGCGCCCCACTATTTGAGAACCGCTGGTCTAATCTGAGGTGAGACAAGGTGGAAATTACCGTATTTATTGGCGTATAAAACACACTTTTTTGTCTAAATTTGTGACCCAAAATAGTAGGGTGCGTTTTATACGCCAATACTAAAAAATCCCCCCCCCCCGTTTTAAAGCATTTTTGTGCTTACCGGGTTTTTCCGGAGCTGGAGAGCTCCGTTGTGCTTTCTTCCCTGTCTAATCTATCCGATCTTCAGCTGTTTGTCTGGTTTAATTTATGCACAAGCTTGAGTTGAGCTTCTCAGCAGCCAGCAGAGGGCGCTGTGCTCAGTTCAGTTGAGCTGCAAAGGGCCTAGTCTTTCCCAGCTCTCCTCGGAAGGGTAAGCTTCTGAACTGGGCCTAGTTGGGAAGGCTTTGGAAACTGTGCATAGGTTAGGTTAGGTTAGGTTAGGTTAGGTGGGGTGGGGGAAAAGAGTTCAGCTGAGCTGCCCAGGGCCTGCTCTTCAGGATGCTGAATGAATACAGCATGGGTAAGCTTCTGGACTGGGCCTAGTTGGGAGGCTTTGGAAACTGTGCATAGTTGGGGTGGAGGAAAAGAGTTGAGTCTGGCTGTTTGTTTGTTTTTTGTACTTTTATGTTGTTTAAGAGTTGGTAAGAGTTGAGTCTGGGGGTGGTAAGGTGGTAAGAGTTGAGTCTGGGTTTTTTTTTGTACTTTTATGTTTTTTACTGTGGAAACTGCAGGGGTGGGGTGGGGTGGGGGAAAAGTGTTGAGTCTGGGGGTTTTGTATTTGGGGTAAATGTTTTTTTTTATTTTGGAAACTGTGCATGGGTGGGTTGGGGGAAAAAGAGTTGAGTCTGGGTTTTTTTTTTTTTTGCACTTTTTTTGTTCTGGTGCATTTTGTTCATGTGTCTTATTGCTGTGTGTTTTCAAAGAGATCCTGGAATTTTTGTGCAATTTATGTAAATAAGCTAATTAAGCAGCAAAGCGGTAAGTGGCCAAGTGGCCCAAAAATGCTTTAAATGTTTTTTTCTTGAAACCCAGGGCCAAAAGGAAGGTGCGTCTTATACGCCAGTGCGTATTATACGCTGATAAATACAGTAATTTGAAAACAGAAATGTATAGGCAACAGCGAGATGTTTCACAGATATCAGGAAAGTAGGTGAGTTTCAGCTCAATCCTACATAGCTTTAGCTACAGCGGAACACATGTTCCGCCATCACGGACTGCTGCAAAAGCACCATAAAGGTGGGAGCCATCCCACATGCGCCAGTGGAATGATGGAGGCCTGTTGAAGCAGGGGAGCCCTGCGTTGGGGGCGGAATGGGGCAGGGGGAGGGCGGGGAGGGGGGTTAAGCAGGTGCAGGAGGGTGGAATGGGTAGGAGATAGAAGGGGGTGGGTGGATTGGGCCCTGGAAGGGGCAGGTTCAGTGCCAGTGGCACGCTCCAAATCCAAACCTGCTTCCCAGGCCCAATCCTCTTGCACGGACCAACTCGGACTTGTTCCTGTAATATTGCTAGTGTAGGTTCAAGTTGACCTACCCCAGCAGCTGCTGGGGCTTACCCCGGGGCAAGGGGACAAATGTTCCCTTACCTTGAGGAGACCTTCAGTAGCTAGAACTCCCACTCCCTGCGTGCTGTATTATAGCCCGCACCAGTGCCACTGCATCGCTGTGCAGGGATTTAGGTAGGATTGGGCTGCCTGTCAACGGGTTTGGTAGAAAGCAGAGCTATCAATCGTGTGGAAAAGTGTCAATGATGAGAAATGATGGCTGTTTAGAAATCTTTAGGCTTGCTCCAGTATGTTCCCAGGCATAGTGGTTTAAAAGATGTTTTACCTTTTTCAGACATACAGGTGTTACAGAATGGCTCTATTGTGAGATTGCTCTATGGAAAAAAAAAGAGATAGGTTTGAACACTAAATTATCTCACATGTAAATTCAGTGACAGAAAGTGGAAGGGGGCAGGGGGCCATGGCGGCAGGCGGGGCAGCCCAGGGCAGTACGCGGGGGGGTGACGAAGTGCGTGGCAGGGCGTAAATCGTGCCGTTTCATCGATGGTAGCAGCGGAGGGGGGGTGATGGTTTGGCCCTCCCACCCACTCTGCACCTCTGAGGGAACGTGTAGCGGCGGTGGCAGTGACTTTAGCTATGCCTCTGTGTAAATCGAATACTATACAATGTCTGTATATACTGATCACATTTTTTTAAAAGGCAACGTATGGCCCAATCCTGTTGGTGCTGTAAATGCCCAGAACAAGTGGTCCAGCGGTGTCTGGCATTTTCCGGCTGTTGGAAAATTGCGACATGCTGGAGCACGTGAGCTGGTGGCCACCGCCACAAGTGGCAAGCAGCTGACTCCATGTGCCAGTGGACTACGGTCACCTGCCAGCCGTGGTAAGCATCCGTACAGGGTGGGAGGGAGGCAAAGGGTTGGTGGAACGAAGCCAGGAAGGGGGTGGGATCGGCGGCAGAAGTGTCCACCAAATCCATACCCCCTTCCTGGGCCTGCTCCACCTTCACTGGTCTATGCAGACTTGCACCATTGATATCACTGACGCAGGTCTGGGTTGACCCACTGGGACCAGCAGGGACTTATTCTGGGGCAAGGGAACAAATGTATATATAGCTGGACAGGCCTCTGTCCTGCCTGCCCAGTTGCTGAAGCATGCTCAGAAATGTGATTTCCTTTCAGGATCACAGGAATTGACATTTTCCAGAACTAGTTTGCATTTTGTTTTCTTTAAATTGGGTTTGTACTTTTGAACCTCCCCTTTCCAAAAGTCACCCCATCCTGAAACAGAATTTTAAATGGTGTCCCTCAGTCGCCTCACAGGCAAAACAGGAACAGCATTTTACCTGGGGCAGGTAGCTGAAAAGAGGGAATGTCACTGGGATAGTTGGAGCATATGAAGATGCAAATCGGACCAAAACTGGAAGTGGAGCATGAAGAAGCACCAGCGAGTCATTCCTTGCTGATAAAGTCTGAAATAGGGCCTCACAGACCTCACACAGGGTTTGTTCCAGGCAACCTCTGTAAGTTCTGCTTTGAACGTAACATGACAAGCAAGGAGTCAGAAGTGTGAGTCAGACTTCAGTCGTACGGCCTGAATCAGACCCCTGAGAACATTTTTTCCCTTGTATCCCATCCATCCAACCATTCAAGAAGGAGATGAATCCTCCATTGCTTTTGAAGTTGTGATGCCTATTCTGGGCAGCTAGTTTCAAGTCCGCTTCCAAGAAGGCCTTTTTAAAATGTGCTCAGTGTGAAGATACTGACAAAAGTCAGAACACTGATCCTCCTAAGCCGATATTACCTGGTAAACTTCAGAATCAAAGTTCAGAATCAGCCTGATATTTCAGAGTTTCCCAGATGGGGAAAAGTTCCTCTTTTCTTGACAGTTTTCTTCCAGCGTGCAACACTGGTCTTGAGGATGTTGCCTGCAAGTGCCCTATGCATACCAAGCAGAAGCAGCGCCCACATTCCGCCCCTTTTTTTTCTACGCACAGTAGCACATCTTCTCAACCCCCCCCCCCCATCTCTGCCACCTTCACCACTTTTTGAAAGCAGGCCAGCAGAGAGGATAGATCCTTCCTGCCCAAGATACATCATTCCTCCATCCTCCTCTCACTTCCTCTCCAAGGAGTTGGAGAGAGAGAGTGGAGGCAAACAAACAGGTCACCTCCTCCAGCCCACTGCTCAGAGCAGCAGCTTCACCCCACCTCATGGGTGGGCCAACCCTGGCCTTATACATTACCCCCCCCCCCCCCGGGAAGGTTTCCTGTGCTCCCTTCCCAAAAGAACACAACCAGAAACAAGAGCAGATTTTAGATCTGGATGGGGAACAACAAGAAGGAATCAGGAGAGCAGAGCCAAACAAACTCACCATTTCGAAGGCTAATTGATTGGGTGGTTTGGTTAAGTAGTTTTACAGACATGAGAATTTCATTGAGAGTAAGCAGCAAACATTAGAGAAGGAACTTCTGCACATGCACCTACATTTTTGTCATTTCACATCTATCAGCGAATTTCATCAAGAACAAGGAGACCAGTATTAATTTCTGCAAATGCACCTAGAGAGCAGCCTAGTTAGTCTGAATACAGTCTGTATTTGTGCAGAATCTCATCTAGTATTCTGAGTTGCAGAATGACTTTCAGTTGTAAGATAGTTGAGCATTACAAGCTGGACAAATCTTGTACTTCAGACCAGGTAATTTTGAACGTTGGCAACTGCATTCACATTGTCTATTCTGATGACGACAGGTTTTCCCAGTAGCAGGCAAAAATCGCGGTGCACCTTGAGGGTTGGAGCACATTTGCCTCATTCAACCATCCTGAACAAGGCAGAGGAATGAGGCTAGCTCATTGGCTGGCACAACATTTGGGGAAGGAACTGGGCTGTCTGTTGCTGCTCCCCCCCCCCCCCAGCCTGAACAGCATGCTCACTCCTGATGTGGGAGGCAGAGGACGTGCTGGAGAGCATCTCTCTGCAGACAGCATGAGGCAGACAAACAAAGAGAAGAAAAGAGACGTGACAAGGGATAAGAGTTTCAGGGAGTAGTGAGGCTGACTGAGAGGGTCAGACCACAAGAGCAGGCCTCACTGCCCTACTGTTTCTCCCCACTGAGTGCAACCATAACGACTGCGCAGCATGGGCTGGAGTTGACAGCCAACCTTTGTGAGCCACCTCGCCAACTGCCGTGTCTCTTTGGGAAAAGAGCTCCAGCTCTCTTGCTTTGCTTCCCTCCCTCAAGTGAATCCAGACGAGGGGGGCGAGCGTGAAAGCCTGCTTTCTGCCTTTAACCCTGCTCTAACTCAGGAGATTTGCCCAGGCTTGGCAGCTTTGCCCCATGGCTCTTGCAACACATCACACTCAAAGCCAGCAGGTACACATTGCCACCTAATGCGAAGAGAGGACTCTCTGGAGAAGACTCTGATGCTGGGAAAAATTGAAGGCAAAAGGAGAAGGGGAAGGCAAAGGATGAGATGGTTAGACAGCATCACCGATGCAACGAACATGAAAATGAGCGAACTCAGGAAGATAGTGGAGGACAGGAAGGCCTGGCGGGATATGGTTCATGGGATCACGAAGGGTCGGACACGACTTAACGACTGAACAACAACAACACATTGCTGCAGCCTCACCACTCTGCAGGTGCAGCCTCACCACTGGTCCACAAGCCCCCCCACTATCTTTCATTGTCTGTCCCGCGCATAGTCAATTTGATGGCATGCTTAGTGCTTGTGATTATCCTCCTTTCTGTGTGAGTGCTGTATGGGAGCGATTCTCCCCCCCCCCCATGCTTTGACTATTCCCCTTCTAGGATGTCCCTTCTCCTCCCCTCTTCTTTCTGCCACATTCTCTGCTTTATAGCAACAGTTTTGGCTTAGGAGCAAGCTATGAAAGGGTAAGAAATATTGTAATTGTTGCATTGCTTTATGTTGATTTTGCTTTCCCTAATATTGTCAATTATTCCCATGATGATAAAGTTTGTTTTTGCACCATTGACCCTTGCCTCCTCTTTCTTCCCCACTGAACCATTGATCTGTGCCATTGACCATGTGTGCATGTTACACATATTTAAATGCACACCCAGTAACAGTTGCCCCTTCCCACATTATACAACATTAAGGACTAAAATTAGAACTATTACCCAACAATAAGGGCTAAAATAAAACTGTGAACTATTTCCATTAGCACTTATCATGCAATACCACATAACAGGCAGCACAATCCTACCTAAATTCCCCTGCACCGATGCAGCAGCGCCAGCGTAGCTTCCGTTGCATCCTGCTGGGGAATTTCGGCTGCTGGAGGTCTCCTTATGGTAAGGGGACATTTGTCCCCTTGCCCCGGAGTAAGCTCCAGCAGCTACAATAGGACAACTCTGGTGCTGGCACAAGCCCGAGTTGATTCATGTCGGCGGATCAGGCCCAGGAAGGGGGGTAGGATACAGCATGTGCTTGCCTAATCTGCCAACCCCATGCCTGTTGCTGCCCTCCCAAGCCCTGTATGACTAGCGTCACTGTTACGTGGCAGGCGGGGTGGGCCGCTGAGGGGCGACGCGCGCAGAAGGGTGACGCGCGCACCCCCGCTGACACCTCTTTGGCCTCTTCGGCCAGCGGTTTGTAGTGCGCATGCGTGGATTTTCCACGCACGCGCACACCGTCGCTGCGGGCAAGAGCCTGCCTGTTTCCCCTCAGCTGCGGGTCTGCCATGTTTGTGCATGCGCAGACCGCTGCTGAGGGCAACTCGTACCCTCAGCGCACATGCGCACAACAAGCCAAGGGCAAGGCCAAAGGAGGTAGGTGACGCACGATGGTGGGGGAGGCGGGGGGCAACGCGCATCATCCCTGCTTCAGGGCGACGCGCGACATAGTGACGTTATCCCCTTCCCGCCCTCCCCCACCCTTCCCCCACCCCTGCACTGGTCAGTGCATGACGGGTCTGTCCTGGTGGGTGCACTTGCTTTCGTCGGCCGGAATGGCTCCAAAGGCGCGGGGCAGGGCCGCTTTCTCCCATCGTGTAACGGAGAAGCTCCGCCCCCTCCTGCAGTGACACTCCTGCCGACAGCGCTTCTGGAAGGCATGTTGTCACAAACTGCTTTATGGCACTTTTATGACAGCACTGGTAGGCCACATGCTCTGCCGGCGCAAGGGCTCAATAGGATTGGGTCATAAATGTGTAGACACATCCATTGTTGATCACTGGAGACTACATTTAATGTTTAATGTACATTCTATTGGATTTTATAATTTTCTTTTGAATAATACTGCCAGTTTAATGGCTAGCAACCTCATGAACAGTGAGAAAGAAAAACAAGAGGCAAGCCCATTGTGGTTGTGGTCTATCCTAGGCAGCAAGCTGACAGATATTAGAGGAGGGAAGGAATGGGATTTTATTTACTCTTTTTAGTGCATAATCCAGAAGTTACTAACTGTCGTCCTGGCTTTACATCACAAGGGCCAGTGACTCTGTTAGATTTCTTTTTAAGATCTCCCAACATGAAATGAGATGACTATTTATTATTCGTGATAAAGATATTTAGATAAAGCTTGCTTATGTTGAAAGCATATGGTCAAAATGAAAAAAAGCCTCATTCAAAGACTCTCAAATTTCCCAGAAAGGGAAACTGTATATTTTTTTACTGCAAGTTCTGAAGGGCGAAAGTTGATCCCATCAATCTTTGATTTTCTTTAATAATTCATGAAATTTGGTGAATCAGCAGGTAATTGGTTCCTACAGCTGAGCTGTCTGAATGTTTCCCCTCCAGTTGTGTCGATTTATGTCTCTACATTTAACTAGAAGCTCCTTTTAAGGGGGCCTTTAAAAGTCTCCACTTACATACAAATGATCTTTTAAAGAGTGCCTATGATGGATCTCTCACAGATACAATAACATCCCTTGACTTTCTTGGTATTTAATTTGCCTGACATTCCTGATTTTTCCTGTTTGCTGAGGTTTTTGAAGAAACCGGCCTAAAATGATGACCCTGTCCTGAATATGATCAGCAGCTCTAACGAAGTAATAAATTAGGCATGCTGGGTGATTTTTATTTGGTTGTTTCCTGCTGTACAGCATTGTTAGGCTAGATATGTCTGGACAGAAAACAATGCCTTTATCTTAATCTGGCTCACAGGTTGCTAGTTGCCCGAGCCTATCAAAAGGGTGAGGCCCTAATCGCATGCAGAAATTACACCGTGAATATGGAGAGACTTTCCCCAAGTGTTATCTCAAGTCCACTGTTTTTGGCTACTGTTCAATAGGGCAGTTAGATCTAGGGAAAATTAAGACAGGGGTGTCACACACAAGCCAGAGGTCAGGTACAGATAGGTTTCTGAGAGCGGAGGGAACAGCTCTACTAGTCTGTGGTCAAATTACCTTCCTTCCTTGCTCTTCAATGGCATTAATCCTAGGTAGAGAGTCCTTTCCTTCTGTCAATGCCACTTAGAGGAATTTTATCGGGGGTACAAAGTTTCTTTTAGGCCCCTTCTTCCCTTCATGTGACTCCTGAGCCCCCCTTTTTTGCTCCTGGACCTCCTTTCTGACACATTTTTGGCCCTGGGCCCGGGTACGATTGTACCCCCTTAACCCCCCTCTCAGAGGCCGTGCTCCCACATCAAAATCTGCCCTGCCAGCAGTCATTCCTTGACTTCTCCCTTTCCTTCAGGGGTTACACCTTAAAACAATTGTTCAGTGGAATCACCTTTTTTCCCCCCAGAGGCTTGAAATAAAGATGCAGAGGTATAAATAGAGTGAACGCAGGCTGTCTTCTACACATGCTCTTTAAAGAGCAGTGTTGTACAATCCTCTCTTTAATTACCTTTTAATCTAAGCTTTACATTTCTTCTCCAACCTGGGCCGCTTCCAAAGTCAGTTCTCCCTTTTCCCCACGCCACATGTAATATAAACGATGCCTCCGTGCTGAGAAGACACCTACCTTGTCAGCACTGAATGCGTCAGCAGAAGCAAGGGGAAACATCCAGATTCCGCACAGCGGCAGTCAGTCTTCATAAAATATTTATTCACTGCTCCCCCCCGCCTCATACTCTTCTTCATTCTTCTGCCAGCTGCAACCAATTGTGGTGACTTAATTGATCAGAATGTGATTGGGGGCAGTGTAGACCTGGAAACATGCCAGGATATTGCAGTCAAACCAAACTCATTCCCAGAGTGTGTTGGTCTCCACTGAGATAAGTTTTACATACAGTCACCTTCTTCTGTGTGAAATCCTCAAATCTCCCTCTTGCTTCGAAGGTTGGGAATTTGTTTCCAAGCTTATTTGAGGGTGCTTTCACGCTTTCTCCCATAAGGACCCCAACTGATAGTTGACCAGTTTGAGGCTGTTCAGTGCTAGAGCCAGGTTGCAAAGTCCTGCACTGTCCGGGTCCTGCATGGTGACCCCACCTGTCCCTGACGGCATATTGGGTGCTACCACTACCACTGGTAGTGAAGGTTCAGGTTTGACCTGGTCAATGGGATGTGTGTGGACTCTTGACCAGAGCCCAATCCAGCTGACCTCTGACACCACCCTGGGGCCACTGCAGCTTGTGTTCTTCCTACGTCAATCAGATAACGTTGGAAGGCCCATCGCTAGTGCTGGTGCTGAAACTCATATTTCCTGCCCTGAAAATATGATCCTTGGGAGCTTGGATGCCTCAGAACTTGGATGCCTCAGAACTGAGGTCAGACTTGCAACCTTCATACGTTTTCTCTGGTTCATATTTTAACCGAAGTCGCAGAACAATTGAATCAACTTAGAATTCCACTGAAACAGTTTGGTTTTTTTTTTTTTTAACCCAATTGCAAACATAACCAGGGGTTGAGAAGTTGGCTCATCACTACACTAGAAAGAGCTGGTGATGTAGCTCCAGGGGTGGTGTCAAAAGGTGGGCAAACCTATCTGGCACTAGCACAGTGTGGTTGCTTCTCATGCCAGTATTGCTGGGGGTGGGTGTAAGAATGTTGATATGGGAAGGCACCATACTTCTGGCTCCTCCTTATCCTATTATTATTATTATTATTATTATTATTATTATTATTATTATTATTATTAACAACAGTATTTATATACCGCTTTTCAACAAAACGTTCACAAAGCAGTTTACTGACAAAAATCAAACGATTAAATGGCTCCTATGTGATGCAGGGAGTCCAGAATGATGACCTTCACTGTAGCATCTCCCACACTGCTAACATAACATCAGAAAAGGTTCATAATCATACAGTACATATGTCTTGGGATTCTGGCTGATATATCTAATGGTTGTATGAAACAGAAAGAACTACCTCTTACGTTGGTTGGAAGACATCCCCCCCCCCCCCCCAAGAAACATTTTCACCAGCAAAATTTGCATCATGGGTCACAATCAGTATTTAAATGCTTGGGATATTAGGCCTAGCAAGAATCAACGGGATAGCCAACAATACTACAATATATATCTGCATAATACAATACATAGATACATATGATCTATATATCTATGTCCTCATCAACATGTTTCTCTCCAATCTGTGTGGCCCCATCTCACCCCGTTTGCAGGTCATTCCAGGGGAAAAGAAGGAAAAAGTCTAAGAAACTCAGATGTGTTCTTTACATTGCCTACCTGTCTCTTGGTGGATAAGGTTAATATTTAATGTAAAATTCTGGATATGATCTTTAATGATTTGTACAAATGAAATGTGAAACTGCACTGCATACTATCCAAGATGGCACTGTAATGAAATGATATTTCATAAAAGTTTATAAATCCCATCATTCCAGCAATCATTAGACCAGAAAATTAAAAGTGATTATACGATGAAAGGAAAAGCTATTAAAAGTGGACTTCACCATTTGGGGATGATGACCAATAAAGTCAATTTTTTTTAAAAAAGCGTAACTGAAATGCAAGGGCCCCCATTGCAATATTCTTATCTATGTTGAGCATGGACAGTATTAATTATGTCAAAAGGAATACAAATGTATTCTCCCAAATGTCACGAATCTCACTGAATCTGTCCAGAAAATGCTGGGGAATTGTACATTGATTGGAATTAATAGAGGTGACCTTTTTCTGACTTGCATTTCATCCTCATAAATTCAGCATTTTTTTTTTGCAAAAACAAACTCTGCAGGGGAGTTTGTTTGTGATTTCTTACATCAAGCACAATGTAACTTGCAATCTTTCTTTAAGTCCTCGTTGTGCTTTAAATAACAAACATGTGAGCATACTGCAGTCTCTTGGTTCTTAGCGAAAGATATGTCTGGATTTAGTTTCAGGCAATAATGTAGCCTCCTCTCCCCTACCCTTTCCAATATAAAATATGTTCAAACACCAAAGGCAAAGTCTGGTTTTACAAGCCAAAGTTTATCACAGCACAAGGATTACCTCAACAGTAACAGAAAGTGTCACATGATCTAGCTATGAGCAATAAACAAGAATGTAGAAGGCTTGACTTGTAGCTCTTCATAGTTGCATCTGGCCATGTTTCAACACTTTAAAGCAAAAGATGCAAATGAAGAGAAACCATCATTTTTTTCTTGTACACTCCTACTCCCACTGCTAAGTTGTCCAGTGCTCACTAATAGAAATCCCATAAGGCAGTGGTTCTCAAATTTACCAGGGTCACAGCTCCCCCACACCCTCTTCTTCCCTGCTCAGCCAGGCGCCGCCATCTTGGATCACGTGAAATCTCGCAAGATCCAAGATGGTGGTGCAGAAATCTCACGAGATCGAAGATGACAGCGCTCGAATCTCACAAGATCTGGGTGCCGCCATCTTGGATCTCATGAAATTTCATGCAATCCAAGATGGCAGCACCCAGGAGAGCCTGTAGGAGGGGCCACTGGGGACATCCCGTGGCACCCCCTGTGAGGGTGCCACAACGCCCTGAGGCGTCGTGACACACTGTTTGGAAAATGCTGCCATAAGGGGTTATGGTGCCCTTCAGTGATCTTTAAAATATTATTTCTTACATATATTCTGCAATAAGTCATACTTTAATAGTGACAAGTAGTTTGCTAGTCACATGAGTGTATGTACACATGTGTGGGACATAGCAGCATACAATTTGCAGCTTCTGCTCGCACAATACTTTTAGTACTGAGTGTGCACATATAAGAATTCTAATGTGGTTTCCCAGAACAGATAGTCAATTAAAAACATAAAATATAATACCATAAAAGCAGCATAAATAAATAAGAGATAGAAAATGAAAGCACTAAAAACAAGAGAACAAAAAAGAAGAGAGAACTAAAAAATAAAGAACACCTCCGAGTCTCAAGTCAATTTAAAAAAATCTTGTTTTTACCTTCATGCACCAACCCGCTGCATTTTCTTGCTTTTACAAAGCGAAATCGCGCTCCAGGAGTCTTCCTTGTTGCATGACTCCCTCCCTTTCCCCAAACTCATGTTAGAATGTATTGTGCAATGCATCCTGGGCAACCTTAAGGGAAGGGAGGGGGGAATTGTGCTACCAGGAAGTGCCTCCTAGAGCACGATTTCGTTTTGTAAAAGCAAGAAAACAGCGCTTTGGTGTGAGAAGGTACCCAACTGTAAAAACAAGATTTTTTTAAAAAAACTTTTTAAAACTCCCTGTTGCCACCTGGTGACTCGAATTGTGACTCGGCTGAAAAGGAGCCAAGTCACAAGTCGAGTCCGAGTCAAGTCACAGCAGCGATTTAAGTCGGACTTGAGAACGAGTCCCACAACTTGAGTCCCCAACCCTGCCTAGAGGATGACTTTTTGTCAGAAAAGGGAGGGGTGGTTTGATTGCTCTGCTAGACCAAAAGTGTGGCCTTCCCCTTGGCTTGTGGATCTAAGACCTCTTGCCATCAGTCCTGGAGTTAGTATCACATAATGGCTGGGCAGCATCACGTACATGTGTGTGCATGCATGTTCCCTGCATAAACTATCAGGGAACACTGTGTTGTTGCTCCTCCACTACCAGTCCTAGCATTCTCTCCCCCCCCCCCCCCCTTTCACAGCTGAGCAGCACCAGAGAGGCTGTTCTGGTAAATTCAGTTAAAACCTCCTTGATGGAAAATGTGATGCTGGGCAGCATTCCCTGTTGGTAGGCAGTCCTCTCTGGCAGCTCCACAGCATTGCCCCGTCGCCTCTGGACATTTGTTGATGACATCATCACCAAACTTCCGGGTTACTGAGCTCTGAGCTGCGTGGAGCTTGGCAGGGAGATGCGCGGCCACTCGGCTACGCACCTTAAAGGGAACACTGCTGCTGGGTGGCACTAATAGTTTATATTGTGCATCTAAGTGTTGATATAAAACATGATAGAAAACATGTGCTGCTGATGTCTCTTGTCGTTGTTCTTCCTCTGTGTTGCGTCTTCCACCACCCCACCCAGCAAGCAGAGGACTGATGGTCAAGCCCCCTGCAGAAGTCCATTCTGGGAGGGAGTCTGGCACTGATCTTCTCCTCTGGTCTTTGGGCAAAGGGCCAAGAGCCCTTTGGCTTGTGCAAAAGGCTTGTGCCTCTGGCCAGTGGCGTCACCGCTCGAGGTGGGGTAGAACGGTCAGTTCCACACTGTGCTAACCTCCGTTTACTCCCCGGCACGAGGCAGCCCCGGCCCTCTCTGTCGGAGCCATTCAGTGCAGCGAAGGCAACGCGCAGGGAGTCTACTGCATGTTGCCTTCGTCGCACTGAATTGCTCCAATGGCGAGGGGGTGGGGCCGCCTCGTGCTGGGGAGTAAACAGAGGTTAGCACAGTGCGGGACTTACCGTTCCACCCCACCTTGAGCGACGCCAGTGCCTCTGGCCAAACCTGAGGTACGATCTACCTACAGGGGAAGGCCGGGTACCAAATCAGCCTCTCTCTCTCTCTCTCTCTCTCTCTCTCTCTCAGCACAGGTGTTTCAACTTCCCCGGCAGGCAAGCAGCCAAAGGGGAAAGGTCACCTGACTTGCCAGTGTCTGGTGTCACTGCTGCTTGAGCCAAACACCTCCACTCTTGGCCATATATGTCTGGGGAAACAAAGGGAGGGAGCAGTGGCGTTGCTGGAGGGGGGGCGGCACCATAAGTGGTGCAAGGCGCTGCACCGTGCCTTGTGAACTGGTGTAACACGGCCCCTCCCACTCGCCCTCGGAGCCATTCTGACGGCTAAGGTAAATGGCTCCAGGGGGAAGTGGGAGGGGCCATATTACAAGGTGCGGTGCAGTGCCTTGCACCACTTATGGTGCCGCCCCCCCTCCAGCAATACCACTGGGAGGGAGCGCATGTACCATTAGACTGCACAGCCTGATGGAATGTGTCTTCTGTCCCTGACTTCACTGTTTGGAGAACTTCTGCATAATCCTAATCAGATAAGAAATCAGAGTTCAAGTTTCCATTGAATTGTATGTGAGTTTCACAAACAATAATCCAAGACTTTCTATTTCTTGTCTCTGCATGCAGTATGCAATAAATTGTCTCTAATTTAAATTGAAATATATCACTTTTTATCTGTTTTATGTACTGTAGTGTCGTTTTTCATAACCCAGCTCCTCAGAGACATGTTCATGTTCCAAAGTGAAATGATTTGTAATTAACCCTCCCCCATTTTGTTTTAAGCCTGATTCTTCTCTATGCATTCGGTGACTAAATGTTATTAAAGTTGTAATGTCGTATATAAATAAGATATATTTTCTTATATAAGAAGTGAGAGTCATTTAAGACGCTGACCAATTATTTTTCGCATTGATGCCATTAGTGCATGAGGAAAATTCACCACATGCCACTTAATACTAAACGACGTTTGTCCATGAAAACGTCTTTATTCTCAAGTGTTCTTTGTTATTTAAAAAATGTTTAGGGCCAGCTATTTAAAAGTAGCATTGACTAGGTAATGGAAAAGCACTTCAATGTCTGTTATTTTCTCTTCAATGTCTGCAACTTCAATTGAGGTACTCCTTTACATAACATTTACATTAAGGTTTAGCCTCTCCATTTTCTCTGTTCCATTCACACGCAGTGAAAATGGGGGCATATTGATTATTTTAGGGGGGGATGAGGCAAGTGGGGGTTAGTGACAGTGATCTTTCTGGTGGCCCCAGGTTGCGGGCTGCTAATTTTTTCCCCAGAATGCCCCCTGAGAATTATGCTCCATCTTTAGGTGGCTTTGTTCCTAGAGGGCATTGTGGGGAAATAAGTGGTGGCCCTCAAATGGCCACTAATAGGAAGACCACCACCCCAGCAAAACAGGCAATGAAAAGGGAATGCTCCCCCCCCCCCAATATGTTTGCTCCTGAGAACTTTTGCCTCAGTCCTAAATACAAAGACTCTGTTCAGGTGTCTGGTACCATTAGTTAGGCTTACCAGATCTCCAACCGGGACAGAGTGCTAGACCTTTAGGAGCAGGAATGCGGGCAGGTGTAGCTTGTTAAACCTTAGAGCACAATCCTAGGCATGTCTACTCAGAAGCAAGCCACACTGAACACAATGGGGCTTGCTTCTGAGTAGACATACTTAGGATTGTGCTCTAAGGTTTAACAAGCTACACCTGCCCACATTCCTTCTCCTAATGGTCTAGCACTCTGTCCTGGTTGGAGATCTGGTAAGCCTACCATGAGTAGAGTGGGAGTATCCCGCTCTGAGAAATGGGATGGCAAGATTTTACCTTAAGCCTGGCTTAAATTTAATAAGCCAGATGTTGACAATCGAAGAAGGTTGCAAGAAAGAGTCAGTCCATGACAAGATGTGGAAGCCTTGACTGTGTCATCAATTCCAGGAAATGTTTGCATGTGAACAACAACAGACCTATTATCTCTGGTGGGTCAAATGGAGAATTCCATAATAAAGCACAAGCCTGTTTAAGGTGGTAAATCTGTATCTCAGATGTACTGCTTCAGGTTGTAGGTGGGGCTTTATGTGACTGAATGATCCTACACACACACACACACACACACACACACACACACACACACCAATGGCAGTGAGAAGGATGTCAGTCAAGCCTTCTTCCTGAAATGCTATTTTCTATGTGTTGGATTTGTCTTTTTTTTTAATTTCATGGGCCAGCATCTCATCATGTGAGCTCCCACCTGTGGTCTGAAACAACACAACCATACTCAACCATTTTTTGTTTCTGATATTTATTCCCTGATTCTCATCCAAGATTGACATTCAAAGTGACTTACCATTCAAATCAAGACAAAGGTACAATATAATTTAGGATTATGTTGTAGGAGGGCTCTTCTCTTCTGACCCTTGTATTTATATTCCACTTTTCAACCTAGACAGGTCTCCAATGCAGCTTACAAATTACAATAAAAAGGTGCAACGTACTAGGTGTTTACTGCAGCCTAGCTTCAGGTGGGCTCAGTGTCTAGATGACATTGGAGATGTCAGCCCACAGAAGCATGAGAATACTCTCAAAAGCCTGCTGAGGACCAAGGATGACAAGGAAGAATGGAATTAATTCCAGCTTTTGTTGCTCATGACTTTCCCCAGTCTCAACCTCATTTCTTTAAGTTCCTCCATTCACTCCCTCTTCCTCTATTCATTCAGTTGCCAAATTGTGGCATGTTCAAAAGAATGGGACTAATTTTGTCTTTCCCTGTACATACTGTTCCCCGTACGAATCCTTTTATTAAGTAACTTTTGATTATTTGTTCTTCCTCTTCCCATTCCATTGAAAGTCCTAGTCTTTGGCTTTTAGCTCTTTAAGTCCAAATTGCCATCCTTTTCATTACAAAACTCATTCATGAAGCCCTTCTTTTCTCCTTTTATTAAGGAAAGACAGGTAGTGAAGTAGGACTTTAGTCCACATAAGAAAGACAGAGCCAGAAAGGTGTCGACATGCAACCTCCAGGTTTGGCACCAGTATTCCTTTGAATGCCAATTGCAGGGAGCACCAGCAGGAGGGAGCTATGCTTTTCTGTTCTTCCCAGAGGCATTTGATTGGCCACTGTAGGAAACAAGATGCTGGATTAGATGAGCCTTTGGCCTGATCCGGAAGGGCTTTTCTTATATTCTTATCCAAAACACACGGGCAGCGCAATCCTGCCTAAGTATCCGGTGGGCTGCCCAGGCTGCCCGCTGGATCCTATCCCAGTTCCGGGATCAGCCCAGAGGTCTATTTGGAGGGAAGGAGATGTTCATCCCCTTCCCCCAGTGTAACATGGGGAGGCCCCAATAGGTCTCCTCAGGTTTCCATCAGCTATTTAGCTGGCGCAAGTCCGAGGAGGTCGTGTAATGGCTGCGCCGACCCGGAAAGGGGTAGTTTATATGGTGGCCGCCATCCCCTCCCCCTGGGCCAGCTCGGCCAATGGCCCCCCTTCCTCGCTGCCTGGACCACCCCTTCTCTGGTGACCGCAGGAACGATCCGGCAGCAGAGTGAGGGCGGCCGGCCTCCGCGCCGGCAGCCCTTACTCGAAAGTTGTCACAAAGTGCTTTATGACACGTTTGTGACGGCTTCGAACGGCAGAGCACTCGCTCCGCCGTTTCCTACTTCCGGTGGATTGCGCTAACAGAGACAACCAATTCCACCAGAGACGTGAATGTGGTTTCCAATGTAAACAATGAAGAATATTCCAAAAAACATGTTGCATTTATTTTATGTGAAGATTTGGTTTAACAATGAATACATTTATTTGCATTTGCCAAGAAGAAATCACAAATTAGGAGGCAATTAGCTACAATTTGTATAATATAAATCATAAATCACAGGTATGAATGGGATAATTACAAGCACAAACGTGTTTGTGTGAAATGTTTACTCATTTCAAAATGTGACTTGTCAACATGTATTTCCCAGTGGATTGTGTTCTCTGTTTTCAGTACCATTATCCCAACAACACCTTCGCCCATATCTATTGGCTTTAATACAAGTACAATGTTTTGTTTCGCAGACTATTTGCAGAGAAAACAGACTTTTAAAAATTGGCTAATGGCCAAACTGCCTGGTGGATTGAGCATGTAGTTTGACCCTTGCGTGTTTGTTTTTCTGTTGGAAATGGCATCTTGGAGAGGAGGCAATCCAAACTGAGACAATGACAGGGGGACAGAACTCAGATTTCCCGTTCCATGCCACAGTTCCAATCTGAATCATTCCCCATTGCTGTTGTTTCCATTAGGAAAACAAGTGCATAGGGGGCCAAGCTATGCGTTTAATGTAATGCACAGTTGGCCTCAAGTTAAATGAAAAATGAATAGGATAAATGTATACATGAGAACAACAGGGAAACATTTATACCATCCTTAAGCACTTTGATTTCGGTGGAACTGCTCAGTAAATTGCTCACACGAAGCACCTTCTCATACCCCATCTACTGAAGACTCTGCAGATATGTCATGCTCTGGGCATGCAAGTATTCCTAGCACTACACAAATACTATAGTCGAAGAGGCGAGGGGAAACCCAGGGCTCACACTTCTGATATGCCCAGGAATACATTTGAAGCTCAGATGCCATAGTTTAGCCACCCCAAGCTAAATATGTGCTACAGCATTCTTCAATATATAGTAATGTTCCAATTAGTTGGTCTAGCTGGGGTTGACCAGGCCAAGGGTCCAAACCCATTAGAGGGACCTCCAGGCTAATCTTCCCTCTAAACCCTCTGTGGCAGCAGTGGTAGCACCAAATCTCCATTGGTTGGGCACAGGCTGAGGGCCCATGCTGGCCCTGTAGAAGCTCACTAACCCCTTTTATGATGGGCAGTGGCAGAGTGATATGCTCATTCTGTAACTGCCAAGCGTGATTGGTTGGGAGCTGGGGAAGGAGCAAGAGCTCTTCCTCCTCCCCACCTGGCAATTGGGTTGCTCCTCTCAGATCCTCTGTATCTAGAGGTTTGGAAAAGAGGAATGTGATTGGTAAGGGGATGGTGGAAGGAAGAAGAGCCCATATAACTCTTGCATGGGCTCTTTTCACCCTCTGACCAATCAGATTGCTTCCAGCAACCCTTTGGATGCAGAGGAACCTTGAAAGTAACTGCCTGCTCATCTATTAGGTTGCTTGGCTGGCAGAAGCCAAGTAGATAAACTGGCAATCTGATGGGGGAGGGGCAGTATATGGGACAGAGAGCCCAGCCATGGATGGAGTGCCAACATGTGCAATTTGTGCACACACAAGGGCTTGCCCCAGGGTCCAGCATAACCTGGCACCAATCCTGACCATGGGAGGGGGGGTTAGTGCAGGGCTTTGCCTCAGGGCGCCCAGCACAGGGCTGCAGCCAAAATGGGGACAGCAGATGCACTGTCCCACTAGAGCACGCCTTCACCCCACCTCAAATTGGGGGGAGGGAGTGGATTTTTTATATTTGTGACTTGACGGCCTCCATTTTAAGAACAGGAAGCTCTGTGGTTTAAAATGCTGGAAACTGCCCTGTGCTTCCAGAATGTAAGTTCTGATAGCACAGGGTGACCATAGGATTGGGTCCCTAAAAATGCAAGGAACCTAGCAAGGAAGGCTGACTGCAGTCATGCCCCAGCAACCTGACATTGCTACTTAGTTGGTCATGCATTGATCAAATGGTCTAACACAGTGTTTCTCAAACTGTGGGTCGGGACCCACTTGGTGGGTCGCGACCTGATTTCTGGTGGGTCCCAGGTGATGGAAAGATCAAATAAGTAATTGCCACAAGCCCTGAGGCTAAATCAGATAGCTGCCAATTGCCCTTCAAAGAGCTGAGCTCCTGCAATTTGCAAGATAGCTGCTAACTACCCTGCAAACACCTGAGCTCCTGCAGTTTGCAAGCTTGTGTAAATATAGGGAAATAACAGCCCATTCCAACCCAAGTGCTAAGCAGCCCAAGTCAGACCTAAAGTCAGCCTAAGTCGTTTAGGTCGAAGTTAGGTCTGGAACGCAACCATTTAGGATGAAGTTAGGGCGAAGTTAGGTCGAACTTAGGACCGACGGACTAAGAACGGACTAAAAACGGCGCACATGCGCACCACCGACGCCGGCACAACTCGGACCTAACTTCGACCTAAAAGTGGGCGTACCATGGGCGGAACGTGGGCGTAACAGGGGCGGAGACCAATTAACGTCGGATTCCAGACCCTGGCGAGCACAGACACGCCCCGTCCCACCCAAATGCTGACACAAAAGTTAGGTCGACCAAAAAGGTGGACCCAAATTCGAGGAGACCCATAGGAGCCATTTTACCTTACCCAAGCCAGCCCTCTCCTGAAAATTTCTAACACCCTACTCCTGAGTTAGGTCAGAGTTAGGACGGAGTTGGGCCTGCTAGGTCTGGAAACCGACAGAGTTATGCCTAAGATAGGGAGCCTATCAGCACCCAGCCCCACCCAGCCTCATTCCCACAAAAGCCCAGCCCCAGACCTCCAGTCACTCTCTCTCTCTCTCTGAGCACGTGGTGTGGGGTTCTGTCCCCCAGCAGCCACAAAGTGGGACTTTGAAAACTTTTCTAACACCCCACTTCTCTCTTCTCCTCACCTCTCTCCTCTCTGCCCCCCTCTAGGGCAGAGAGGGCTGTTCTGCCTGTGGCCAAACTGTGTACTCCTGTGCCTGGCAGCTGTCTCCATGCAAGTGTTTGCTAACCCATGTCTTTCTCCCAGCCCCTCTCCCCCCCCACAGGGAACAACACCAGCAGGTAAGTGCAGGTAAGAGCAGGGTTCATGCCTTCATGTGGTCAGACATCTGCCTCTTTGCATATAGAAATATAGGTAGGATACATGCCTCTCTACCAATGTGTTGTCTCATAGCTGCCTGCAATGCCTGCCATGATATGCCTCTCTACCAATGTGTTGTCTCATAGCTGCCTGCAATGCCTGCCATGATATGCCTCTCTACCAATGTGTTGTCTCATAGCTGCCTGCAATGCCTGCCATGATATGCCTCTCTACCAATGTGTTGTCTCATAGCTGCCTGCAATGCCTGCCATGATATGCCTCTCTACCAATGTGTTGTCTCATAGCTGCCTGCAATGCCTGCCATGATATGCCTCTCTACCAATGTGTTGTCTCATAGCTGCCTGCAATGCCTGCCATGATATGCCTCTCTACCAATGTGTTGTCTCATAGCTGCCTGCAATGCCTGCCATGATATGCCTCTCTACCAATGTCGTGTCTCATAGCTGCCTGCAATGCCTGCCATGATATATAGGTTACATGCCTCGGTAGCACTGGTGCGTCTGATAGCTGCCTGTAGTCATGTGAGCGGACAACGCCACAACTGTGGAACAGTGAGCCCAATGTAGACACCAGCTATTCCCCACCCCCCTGTTCTCCACAGGGTCAACTGACAGGTAAGTATTGCAAGGGTAGCCACGGTAGTTGTCTCTCTCTGTGACCCTTTCCCCTTACAGGATCATGCTCTCCGTACACCCAGGGAAGCAGCCCAGACCAAGCTATGCGTGTCACACCTCTCAGCTGTGTCTGATGTCTCCCTCCCGGCAGGCAGCTGTTTGCAACTGATACAGTGGCAGGTCTGCAATGGCTATTGCTACCACGCACCAGCTGCCACGGAGCACCCCCTCGTGGACCGTCCCCCCAGGAACTGTCTCCGCCACCTACCATCCTGCGAGCTCCCCAGGGGCCGCAGGGAACAAGGTCCACCGTCGTCTGCCTTGATGCTGCCAGAGGCCTAGGGGCCAACCCTGCAACCTCCTCTGCTGATCCTGCTCTAACTCCCAGGCGGTTTTGCTTGCTGCCCCACCCCCGTCTACTGTGCAGGCAGCAGTGCCACAGGGGAGGAGGCGGAGCCTCCAGGACTGCAAGTGCTCCAGCCAACGGAGGGTAGGGTTGGCTGCGTGACCAGTGACGACCCATGGCAGCCTTGCCCAGGCACCTAGGTCATGCTGCCAGCACAATAAAAATGACCCTGGGGCAGAGCCCCAATGAGATCCCCACATGCAATGTCACACAAGCACAACCCCCCCCCCCCACATGTATACAGGCAGCAACACGCTGACCCCTACATGAATCCAATCCGTCAGGGGACCACTGGAGCTGGCCTGAGAGGACACAGCATGGGGCAAAGCAGCCCTGCCTGGCACAGCAGGGTGGGGGGTGGGGAGGGGGGGACGGGCCTGGCATCCATACAGGGGCGGTCGCCGTGGCACACGAGGTGGGTTGGAGCATAGCTGATGCAGCCAGGGAACGCCGGAACGGCTACAGGCAGGCCTACCAGGGTGCCCCAGCCGTGGCGACCATCGTCCGCCCTTCGTCCGCCCTTCCGTCGTCCGCCCGCCATTAGTGCACCCCACGGTCGCGCACTCCGTGACGTCACGATCGGGCGACGGACGCCATTCCGACGCAAAATGGCGGCCGCTCCAGTCGTGCGGAGGCGCAGGTGGTCTCCAGAGGAGAGGGCAGCTATGGTGGCAGCAGTTGCCCGGAGCCCCCACCTACCCACCCTCATGGCCTCCAGCACTGCCCCCAACAGGGAGGCCTGGGCAGAGGTGCTGCAGGTCCTGGCTGGCCAGGGCTTTCAGCGCACTGTGGGCCAGTGCAGGGGCCGCTGGAAGGCCCTCAAGGTGGCCTTCCACAAGGAGAGGCGGCACCGGGTCCGGCATGAGGGCCGTCCCAGCAGGCACCCCCCACCCCTGTATGGGGCCATGCTGCAGCTGTGGAGGCGAGCAGGGCGCCCCCGTTATGGGGACCGGCTCCATACTGGTAAGTCTGTGTTCTGGGGTTGGGGTGTTGGCAGGGTGGGGGCAGAGGGGCACCCACCAGCCGCACTGCCACCCAGGGAGGGCCCCGGGCCGTGGGAACTCACAGGGGGGGTGCACCCAACACTGAGCCGCTGGGGGCCTGGGGGGAGAGGGGGTCGGGTGTGTTGCGGGAGGCCTGCCAGAAGAGGAGGGGACCCCTCCATGACCCCTGAGGGCCAGCTGTTACAGACACCCCTGACTGTGGGCCCTGCCTGGCATGGCACAGTGCTCTCCAGGAGCTACTGCAGGCTGGGTGGGGCCTAGGCTGCGGCCCTGGGGGCGGCAGCCCCCTCCCTGGGCTGCCCTGGGCCGCAGGACAGGGGCAGACGCCTGGTGCCCCCCACACCAACCCCCGCCCACCATGGCTGAATACCAAGGCCCCTGGCCAGAGGCCTGTGCCTGCTGCCCGGCTGGCCCCCCTGGCCCCACCGCAGGATCCCTTCCAGAATCACCCAGTGACCCCGCCACGGGGCGCCAGGAGGGCATGGGAGTACAGGGCACCGGACCCCCCATCCCACCCCCCTATGCATGCATGTCACCCGACTGGGTTGACCCAACAGGGCCCACAGAGGTGGCCATGCCAGGCCTCTGACCTGGGGCAGCCTACAGGACCCCGTCCCTGGAGCTGTACGCAACACCGTCCCTATGCTGGGAGTTCCACAGGCACCAGCCTCAGGACGTATGGGCAGAGCGTCGGTTCTGCCTCACTGACCGCACCTGCCAGGTACAGCTGGCCTGGTACAGGGTCTTGGAGGACACGGAGCCTACCACAATCCCCCTGCTCCATCCCATGCAGGCTGCCAGGCTGTCAGGCCCACCCTCCCGAACATGCCAGCTTGGCACAGGGCTTGCCCTGTACCGGGCACCTGGTGGCCCATGGGTGGCAGACGGGCTGTGGTGGGAGAGGTGCCACTGTGGGAACATGGGACCGCATGGCCTGGGGGGGCAATGCCAGGTCAGATGGCAACATCGCCATGCAGGGGCCATGAGGGGGTGGAAGGGGCTGCCTATGTCACAGGGGTGGACGGGGACAGGGGGCTGTGGGTGCCGTGGGCCTGGAGGCACTCACTGCATGTCTGGTCTCCCCCACAGCGGCCATTCGCCGGGCACAGGGGCAGAGAGAGGCAGCGGCAGCAGTGGTGGCAGAAGCAGCAGCAGCACCACCACCACCACCACCAGCGGCACCAGCATCACCGCCAGCTGCTCCAGCATCACCAGCAGCAGCAGCAGCGGCACCAGCATCACCGCCAGCTGCTCCAGCATCACCAGCAGCAGCAGCAGCAGCAGCACCGCCACCACCAGCGCCAGCAGCTGCATCGCCGCCACCCACCCCTCCACTGCGGCGCCGTGCGCAGCGGGTGGTGTCGTCCACCTCCTCGTCCCCTTCCTCCAGGGAGGGGGTTGAGGGAGGCGCGGTGGCCCTACCATCTGGGCCCCCCTCCCCTGCCGCACCTCAGGTCCCTGCAGTGCTTGCTGTGGAGGAGGAGGAGGAGGAGGAGGAGGAGGTGCAGACCCCACCCGTGGCCACTGATGACCCAGGGGAGGAAGAGGAGGACGACACCTGGGAGCAGCCCTCAACCTCCGCGGTGGCAGAGGCGGCACCACCCACACCACCATCTGTGGCCACACCGCTGCGGGACCAGGCCACCCAGACGGGGCGGAGTCGGTCTGCCATGGCCCAGTGCCACTGTAAGTATCCCCCGACCCCCCCCCCACCACGCTGTACTGGGCACCCCGGGAATGGGGTCTGGAGGCCACGATGCGCTACACCTGCAGGCCACTGCCATTGGCAGGGCACGTTGCAGCATGGTGGCTGGCTGGCTGGCTGCTGGAGCCCAGCGGGTTGCCCTTAAGGGGATGTCCCCTGGCCCCTATGTGACCCCTCCATGCCAGGCAGCCAGTGCCCGTGGGAGCTGACACGGTCCAGGCCCACAGCCCAGGGTGGCGGGGAACTGCTGAGTGGGTTCCAGGGATGGTGATGCCACGGTCAGGGCACTGGGGAGCCTGAGGGGAGCAGTGTAGTGATGCCGAGGCCTGGCGGCACTGTGGGTGTCTGTCTGGCCCTGGTAGCGAGCCGGAGGGCCTCCAGCTGATGGGTGGGGCAGTGGCCCAGGGGGCCTCGGAGGTTCACCTGCGTAGGGGACCCTCAGCACAGAGTGCCTGCTGGCACCCCTGTCTCACGCCCCTTTCTCCCCCTTGCATTCCACAGGCTCTGCACTGGCGCCGAGGCTGAACCGCGCGCTGCGGCGGGTCCAGCAGCACGTGGACCTGGGAAGGCGGGAGGCGGCGAGTCGGGAGGCCGACGTCCGGCGACGCCTCCGCAACATCGAGGGGGCGGCCTGGTCCGTCCATGGCCAGGTCCAGCTCGTCGTCAGCCACCTCCAGCACGTGGAGCGGCGCCCATCGCTGGTCCTGGAGGGGACCATTGTGGCCCAACTGGAGGAGGTTCTGGCCAGGCAGAGGGACCTGCTGGCAGTCCACTCGGCCCTGCTCGTCGGCCTGGGCATGGCTCCTGCCCACCCGCCCCCCTGAGCCCCCCATCTGCCACCAGGACAGTGTCCCTTTCCCCTCCACCTCCACCACCCTGTTGTTCTGCCCTGTGCCCCCTGTTGGGGCCTGGGCCTGTTTACAGGCCAGTTTTATGGCCAATTGTAACATTGCACATGCTGCAGTTTTACAGTAAAGAGTTTTATTTCAAACGTTGCTCCAATGTGTCTGGCCTCTTTATCCATCAGGGACGGGATGCTGCGGGCCCTCTGGGACGGCTCCAGGTGGGGGCTGCAGCAGGCAGGGCAGGGGTCCGGGGGAGGAGACCAACGGTTGTGGAAGTGCCAGGTCCCTGGGGAGGAAGGGGCATGGGCAGGGTTAGTGGTGGGTCGGACCTTGTGGCGACATCCAGGTGCTGCCCCCCCCATCCCTGCAGGCTGCCAACTGACCTGAACGTCAAGGTCCGAAGTACTCAGCGGTAACCGCCTGACGGCACGCGATGCCACGGGGGTCCTGCCCTGGCCGCCGCAGTGGCTCCTCATCCGGGGCTGCCACCTCCATGGATGCCTGGCCTGCCCCCTCTGCCTCCACAAGTGGGGTGTTCCTGTGAATGCAGAGGTTGTGCAACATGGCGCACACCACAAACAGTCGGGCGGCCTTATTGGGCGTCCGCATCAGGCGGCCCCCAGTCAGGTGTAGACAACGGAACCTTTGTTTCAGCTGCCCGAATGCTCTTTCGATCACCATGCGTGTTGCACGATGTGCCACGTTGTAGCGCGCCACCGGGCCCGGGATGTCCGCCGGAAAGGGCGTCAGGAGGTACGGGCGCAGGGGGTATCCCCGGTCACCTGCGGGAGAATGGGTGGTGTGAAACACAGCCGTGGGCCATGCTCCCCTCCTTCCCCGCCGGGCCCCCATATCGCACCTAGGAGCCAGCCAGCCCCGTCAGGCCAGCCTTCCAGGAGGCGTTTTACAGCAGAGGCATCGAAGATGGCAGCGTCGTGGACGCTGCCCGGAAACTTTGCCGTGACACTGGTGAACCGAGCCCTGGCATCGCAGGTCGCCTGCACGTTGATAGAGTACTGGCGATGGCGGTTGCGGTACAGTGCTGGTTCTTCATGGGGGGCCAGGATGGCCACATGTGTCGCGTCCACGGCTGAGATGACATTGGGGAAGCCCGCGATGGCGTGAAACTCCCCCCGGACCCGCTGCCGCCCCGCCTCACTGGTCGGGAACACAATGAACTCGCCCAAATGGGGGATCATAGCATCCACAAACGCATCCAGGCAGCGGCTGGCAGAGGACAGGGAAACGCCCAGCTGCCGCGCCACGACCCCCAGGAAGCTCCCCGTCCCCAGGCAGTGCAGGGCTATGAGTACCCGTTGAAGGACAGGGATGGCCCGGTGGGTGCGGACCTGGCTCTGGAGCGCCGGGCCCAGCAGTTGGCACAGCTCCTCCACAGCCCCCCTGTCCAGGCGGAAGGCCTGGATGCAGTCGACATCCGATCCCGGCAGCCTGTACAGCCTCTCTCTCACCACCGGGTGCCAGGGGCGGGCACGGCGTTGGCGCTGGTCGAGCACGAATGCCAGCATCAGGTCCAGTCCTGTGTGGGGGTCCTGGAGGCTTGGCGGAAAGGGCGTCCAAGGCAGGATGGGGCCTCTGGGCCGTCGCAGCTCCTGGGGTCCTGTGGATGGAGGGGGCCAGGGTCCTGTATGGCACGTAGCAGCGGGGCCCTAGTCCTCTGCTGGCACGTGTGGGCTCCCCCTCCCCATTGACAAGGACGGGTTCCCTCCCTGTTCAGGCCCTCAGGGGAGCCAGGGCTCCATGCACCTGCATGCACTGACACAGACCTGCATGCACCTGCCAGCCACGCCGTCTGGACATGACCGTCCTGGAGCCAGGTACCCCATCTACTGGGTCTGTCACTACCACTGCACGGCCCCCGCCCATCTGGCCTCCCCCAGGCGCTGTGTCACTCACCTGTGCCCGCCTCTCCTGGCAGCTGGGGCAGGTGCAGCTGGGGCTCTTGGCCCAAGTGCCGTGGCTGCTGCTGGAGCCGCAGCCATTCCTGTCGCCACCGACGTCGCTGCTCGCGCCGCTGGGGAACGGTCTCCATTCGCAAGAGCCGGGCCTGCCGCTCCTGCGCCTGCCGCTCAGCGTGTAGCTGTGGATGCTCCTGGGCCCAGCGCCTCTCTCTCTCCCTCTCCCTCTCCCTCTGCCGCCGCCACTGGCGCAGGCGCGACTGCCGCCACCGCTCGAGCCATGGCACCGGTGGCCATGGCAGCCGCCTCCTCCGGCCCCTGCGCTGTGGCTGGCCTGCCTCCATTCCTGGGATGCTGTGGCTGACCCTGGACTGACTCCCCTCCCCTACAGGCCTCCCCTGTGCATCGGGCCTCTATCCAGCTGTGTCAGCAAGCGTCTCCGCCTGGAGGGCGTCCGGCCTGGCCCCCTTCCAGCAGGCTGCCAGGGACCCCAACCTTTATGGAGGTGTGCTCCGCCTATGCTCCGCCCGCCGTCTGCCCGCCGTCCGCAGCTTCCGCTGGTCCAGCACGGCCTTCTGGTGTCCGTCCTGGCTGGTCCGGCTGCTAAAGTGTCCCGCCCAAACACCGCCCGTAACGTCATTTCCGCCCACAGTGCGCCCTAGACGGAGTGACTTCCGCCCAAACTGCCCGTAACGTCGTTTCCGCCCAAAGTGCGCCCTTGACGGAGGGGCTTCCGCCCACTCTCCGCCCGTAACGTCATTTCCGCCCAACGTGCGCCCTTGACGTCGCCAGCTCCGCCCAAATTCCGTCTGTATTAGAGGCACCCATTGCAGCTTCTCCACCATCTGCGGAGCCTCTTCCCTCTTGTTCTCTGCGGATTGGTCCCTTGCTCTCACTCCAAGCAGCCTTGTCTGTCTGTCTGTCTGTCTGTCTGTCCCTCCCTCCCTCCCTCCCTCCCTCCCCACCAGCGCCCTCTGTCTGTCTGTGCCACAGCCTGTCTGTCTGTGTCCCCTCCTACTCCCTGGTGATGGAAGGTGGTTCCCCCCCCCTGCCAGGGCGCCTGCCGAAAAGCGACCTCGTGGCCCCAACTGGGGGCGTGATGAGCTGGAAGTGCTCTTCACGCTCTCAGCCGCCAAACCCCGGGTTGCCCGTGGGCACGGCAGGGGCACAGAGCAATCAGCACGGCGATCTGCCTTCTTTGCGGGCATTGCAACGGCCCTGCAGGAGCGGGGCTTTCAGGAGCGCTCGGGCGATGCATGTGCCCGGCGCTTCAGCAAGTCAGTCAGGGCCCTGACTGGTAAGGTCCGGCAGCTGGTCACCGGGCAGGGCATGGCCGTGGATGCAGCGATCGCCTGTGCTACAAGGGGCAGCGTCACCGCCATACTGGCGCCGCTTGTCCGCAAGGAGGTAGTCGAGGGTGATGGCCTGGACTTCGTCATTGGTATGTGCTCGGGGGCAGGGGCCCTGGCCAGCCATCCCCCAGCTCTGCATCCACCTAACCCGTGCACCGTCTCCCACCAGGCGACCAGGCTGCGGACGAGGGGACCTGCCAAGCCCAACCGGGGCCCAGTGGCGTGGCCGCAGGCCACCAGCCTGCCAGTAAGTATCCCCCCTCCCTGGGGCGGGGAGGGGCTGGGAACTCGGCTGCCAGCCTGACCCCAATGTCTTCCCCCTTCACAGCCCCCTCTGACGATGACGGTTCCTCCGACGAGGCCTGCCCCCGGGCGGGCCCCGCGCGCCGCCGCACGGGGCCCAGACAACCCAGCCCATCTCTACTCCCTCCCCTGACCAGGGCGGCAGGGGACGACCTCGATGCAGGTGAGGCGGAGCCGGAGGGAAACCTCCCTCTGTCCGACTCTGACGAGGGGGAAGCTGTCCTCCCCAGGCCCTCTGCCTCGGCTGAGGAGGAGCCCCGCCAGGTGTCCTCACCAGGGGAGGGGTCAGCCAGTGAGGGGGGGGCTGCGGTGCCCTCCCCGCCACATCAGGGGCAGGCCCTCCCTGCGGCCGCTGCATTGGCAGGGGATGCAGCGGCTGAGGCAGCGCAGGAGGGCCAGAACATCCTGCCCCGCGCCCGCGGGCCGCAGGCTGTTCGGCAGTTCCCCCGGAGCGTGGGGGACCTGCATCGCTCCCTTGAACAGTCCCGTCTCGAGGCCGGGCAGATGTGGCAGGCATGCCTGGAGGCCGGCGAACAAGGCCACGCCGAGTTTCTGGATGCCTTAGCTGAGCTGCGGCATGTCGGCCGGGAGATGGTTGCAGGGCTCCAGCGCCTGGACGAGCGGCTGGAGAGGCAGGAGGCACGGCGGGAGGCAGGGCAGGCGGCCCAGACGGCAGCGATCCTTGAACTGGTCGCTGTCCAGAGGGAGCGCCTAGCCTTTGACCGGGAGCGGTTTGCCGCAGAGCGGGCGCGCAGCCCCCCGGTCCGTGCCCCCGCACCTGCTGATGATGCCCCTGAAGCAGAAGCAGCTGGCCCAGCTCCAGCAGCGCCAGCTGCCCCCCGGGGGCGTGGCCGGGCGAGGGGCCGACGCGGCACCCCCGCCCCACGAGGTGGTAAGGCAACGTCCAAACGGCGGAGGTAAGACCCCCCTTGTGTGTGACGTTCCCACCCCCCTCCTTCCCTTCCCTCCCCCGCTCCCCCCCCCATGAATCCCATGTGCAGCCTCACCGTGGCATGGGGGTGGCAACACCTGCTGCAGGAGGGCGGGGACGGCCACTCTCCCCTGCAGCAGGTGGCGAATGCACAGGGTGCCCTGTGGCAGGTGGCTCCAGCCCAGCGCTCCCCTGTCACCTGCCCTGCGCCCCCCACATGACTGGCACACACCCCTGCCTGCGGCCTGCCCCTTTGCAACCTGGCTGCGACAGACCCTGCGGCAGCTGCCATGGATGGACGCTGACACATGCAGACAGAGGCCTGCACATGCCCGAGCCAGACACGGAGCCTGGAGAAGAGCCTGCCTGCCTGGGAGGTAAGTGTTGCCTGGATCCTGGGGTGGTGCTGGGCCACAGAAACTGCAGCCTGCCTAACTCAGGCATAACTCTGACCTAACTCAGACCTAACTTCTGCCTAACTTAGGCTGCACTTAGGCCACACTTAGGCCTGACTTGGTGAGGAGTTGGGTTGGAATGGGCTGTAAATGTTTGAGCAACTCGTAAAGCTAGGTGGGTCCCGATTGTGTAATTTTAAAAAGTGGGTCCTGGTGCTAAAACGTTTGAGAACCACTGGTCTAACATGTGAAACTTCCATAGTTGGTATGTTTTACTGCATTTGCTGCAGTATTTCTTTATTGTAGAAGGCCCCATAGTAGCAAAGCAAAGTTCAAGCAGTTTTATTGCATTTATGCTGTACTTGGATTCAGTTTATACACACAGTGCTTTCAGGCAATAGTTAGTTACTGCATCATCATCATCTCAAGGACACCTGAGTCTCAGCAGGGCTCCCAAGACAAGCTGAGAGACGGTCTGAGATAAGTGTTTGTGTTATTTATTACACTGGTAGATGGTGTCTGCCCTGAATCCTTCAAGAGAGTTTTGTAATTAATAAATAGTTTCTGGTTTACCACAGGAGTGGTTCAGGGTATACTGTTGTTCCCACAAGACAATAGTTATTGACAAAGAAGAGTCGAGAATGATTTCATGAGAACAGTATGACACATTTCAAGGTAAACTTGAAACAAAAGTCTTTGCATCTTACAAAAAGATTGCCTGCAAAATGGAAGAGAGGAGCAAATCGAATAACTTGTATTTCAGTAATTGTGATTAAATATATTTCAGGCTGAGACAGCGGACCAATTGATTGGTTCTGATTAGACTGATTATAGACTCACTGGACTGATTAGAACCTGTGGGCTTGGTAGGTTCCAGACTATCCTCAAACCAAACCTACACATGGGTGGAGGCCTCTGATACAAATTGTCGTAGCATGGGCTGATTCTCAGACAAACTGTAAGCATAGAGCAGGGGTTTCTCAACCTGTGGTACGGGTACCCCTAGGGGTACGCGAACCTCTTGCTGGAGGTACGCCAAGCCCTGCCCCTTATCTGCCCCATCAGCATCTAATTAAGTGTTAATTAACATGGATTTAAAATTGTAATTATTTTCGCCCTTCTGTCTCTCTGATTTTGGTTTTGGGCTTATTTTTGTACTTTGAAAAGTGTAATTTGGTGGGGTGGGGGGATGAGCTGATTTTGGGAAGTGTGACTTGGAGAAAAAAAGAGATCCTTGCATGTCTGTCTGTCTGTCTGTCTGTCACTCACTCACTCACTCACTCACTCACACAGTTAAATAAGACATTTTTCACATTTAAAATTGTTTTAGTACTTTTTTATTTAACAATTAATTACCTAATTAATTAATTGATTAATCCAGTTAATTAGCAGGGGGTACTTCAGAAATTTGGACCATGATAGGGGGTACCCGGGCCTCCAAAGGTTGAGAACCCCTGGCATAGACAGTTGAAGAGCTAACCTCTTGCATATGAGGCTTGAATCTGTTGCTAAAATGCATGATTTACAAGCAATCTAATTAAATGTTGAAGCAGGAACAGGAAAAAGAAGAAGACATAAATGTTGCCTTCCCTGTCTTTCAGAGTGAGATCCTTTAAATGTACATCTTAAATCCCTGACAGTACGTATTTTAGTGAAAAAAGGTCTGCGACTATAATTGTGAAACTTCCAGGATTGGGTTGGAGTCTCCCGGAATCAAGGTCAGTTCCAGATTAGCAGCAATCCTGGAGATTTTAACAGGGCAACCAGAACTTTCTATCGTGTTGGACAAAAAAATCTCTAGGAATTGCTTCAGTCAGAGTTGCTAACCATACTGTTGACTCATCAAACTGAATACCGCTCTCTTAGGTCATCTGAGGGGGCTCTCCTGCATGTACCACCTCTATCGCAAGTTAGGGGAGTGGCAACACGTGGGCGAGCCTTCTCTGCTGTGGCGCCACAACTGTGGAACTCCCTGCCAGGGGATCTGAGAACCACCCCCTCCCTCATGACTTTTCGGCGAGGGCTCAAAACGTTTTTGTTTCGTCTAGCGTTTGGGTGATGGGTTGTAGTCTGCCTCCTGTGTCTCAAGGTGCTCTGCCATGCTGCTTTTGTGCTCCATATTGTCCCCCCCCCCGTGGATTTTATTGTTTTTAAATTAAGTATGTATTGTTTTAAACTTATTTTCTGTATTTTAAACTATGTTTTTTAATTTTTGTTGTAAGCCGCCTTGGGCATTTGCCTCGGCATAGGATAAGGCGGGATATAATTATTTTAAATAAAATAAATAAATAAATACAAGCCATTAGCTGAAAGTCCCTTGCTAGTAGGCACCCAAACCATTTTTGTGGAGCCCTTGTGAATTTCCATGCATTACCATGGGACAGTATTCAGCTTGACGGTCTATGAATTGTGGGGCTACTACGGTAATGAAACCAGGATGTTATCATTTTTGCTAAATCATTCTCAGGAAATGGCATTTTGAAACAGAAAGTATAATCTGTATTATTTGAGAAAACATCAATCTTTGACAGTTCAGAGGATCCTGATGTTGCTTGGGAGCCCCCCCCCCCCACATCCTGCACTTTGAAGGAAATAAAAGATGTTCAGGTTGTTTCTTGTAAACACTGCTGCTGGAGGAAAACTGTAATCACAAAGGCATTCTGCCCAATTGGAGAACAAAGAGCCCAAGAAGAATTCAGTCTAACAAGACACTGTTTAGAGAGCAAAGAAAAATTATTTCCTTGTATGTTTGCAACCAGTAATTGTGTACAGCAATGACAGCCTTGTAGATCTTTCACGAACAAATCAATTATGGTCCTTCAATCATATACTTCTCGAATTCTTTTGACGGAGTGTGAAACAAAAGTACAAAAATAAAAACATTAAAACTAATGCACATATCCTGGCATGTGCTGAAATTATTCTGTTGCATGGGCCGTCCAACAAGCTATTTTGTCAGCGAAAATCCAGCACAGCACTACTTTTTTAGGATGACTTCTCACAATTAGTGATGAGTGAAATCCCCCCTCCATGATGATTTGAAAATGACTCACAGCGCAATCCACCGGAAGGATCCAGCCGGTGGCCCAGGGCCGCCTGCCGGATCCTGTTCCTCCGGCGGCCGTTTTGCTGCCAGGCCGGAGGTCTACTCGGGGAAGAGGACGTTCATCTCCTTCCCCCAAGTGTAAACTGGGGTAGGCCCTATCGGCCTCCTCGGATTTTTGCCAGCAAAATTGCTGAGCAAGAAGCTTGTCATAAGAACACAAGAAGAGCCCTGTTGGATCAGGCCAAAGGCCCATCTAAATCTAGTCCAGCTTCCTGTATCTCACAGTGGCCCCACCAGATGTCTGAGGGAGCATGAGTCTACAGAAGGCTTTGAAATAGTGCAATGAGAGACTCATCAAGCGTAGATTCCATTTCTGTGTCACAGAAGTTCCACAAGGGGCTGCAGCTGAGAGGAGGAGTGTGTACGTTGCATTCAGAATATCCCTGGTTCAATCCCTGGCATCTCCAGGTAGGGCTGAGAAAGATGTCTACCTGAAACCCTGGAGACAAGTCAGCATAGATAATCGTGAGTTAGATGGACCAGAGCTCTGTCTCAACATGAGGCAACTACAAATGCCTTCACTCAGGTCTGGCCAAAGGAAGGAAAGCAGGGAGATGGTCCAAGAAGCCTCTTGTTCTTCTTGAATGCAGACCACCTTTGTCCTGCAGCCTCTTTTCACAGGAGGGGCCACATCGGACACCATACGACTCCTCTATGGGCTGATCAGAGGCTATGGGGGGAGAAGAGTCATAGGGAGCTCAAAGGGGACTGAACATCTTCCCTGCATCCTTTACAGATTCAACCCTTTCTGGCCTTTTCTGTTCTCTACTCTTTGCATGACTTGCCTAGGCTGAGAGTGCTTTTTTTTTTTTACACAATTGTGTCCTCATTGCACTGCATGCTGTACAGCAAGTGTACATTAGGAGGAAGACTCTGTCTCCTCTGAAAAGCTTTGTAGCCTTGAATGTGTGCAAGGCAGATGAAGAGTGGGAGAATCAAAATGCCATTGTTCCTGTTTTACAGAGACAGAAAGTGACTCATTGTACAATTGTATCAGCTCCAAAAGGGAAACTATGGGCGAGAGTGGAACTTGAGCAGTGGATTTCTGAATGCAGTCTTGGACCTTGGCCTTAGGAGCATCTTTCCTCTCAAGAGTACTGATGATTAGGAAAGAATCTCCAGACAGCCGACATGCTTAGACAACTGTAATATAAGATTCTAGAGAAATCGCTGGACTGCAAGGTCTTGATTAATCATGGCTGCGGAACTGAACTGAACTGAACTGAACTGAGCTAAGTGCACAGACTGCAAGTAACTCCGCCAGGTTAAAGACAGACAGATATTCTAAGACAGAAGACAAAAGCCCTGTCAGATGTTAAACTGAACAGTTTGGAGAGTAGGATTCGACCCTGTTCCCACCAGTGATGTAGACTTGAGTCTATTGACTCGGACTCGAGTCGGACTCAAGTCGTGACTCGACTCGGACTTGACTCGGCAATTGTAAAAGACTCGAAAGACTCGACTCGAGACTTGGAGCCTTTTACAACAAGTCCAATTTTATTCAGGTTTAAACCCATTTTCACCATTAAATAGGGACTTGCAACTCGTAACCAAAGACTCAGGCTGTGTGTGTGTGTGTGTGTGTGTGTGTGTGAGAGAGAGAGAGAGAGAGAGAGAGAAAACCGCGGTACACCTGTGTATAGAGACGGAGAGAAAGAAATATATTTCTCTCTCTGTGTGTTTAAATAGAGTACTCTATATGTAAAATAATTCTTGGAGCTTGAGAATATCCCCTATAAGGGGGGGAGGGGCAAGGCTTTATCAAGATCCAGTCCAATCCTGGTAAAAATTCTTTAACACCTCTACTTAGTAGCCTGGGACCAGATTACTTAAAAGACTGCTTCTTCCTACCTGCCTTCTAAAACTTGTCAGAAATTAGGTGAAGGAGGGTGACTACAGATAGAGATAGGGCCTTTTCATGGTGGCACCCCATTGTTGAAATACCCCCTCCCAACAGGATGGCCTGGTGCAATCACTCTTAGCTTTTAGGTGCCAACTTCAGGTTAAAACAATCCTGCTTTTCTGGGCATTTGACGGGTGATTCTCTTGTTTTCCTTTTTTGTGTATTGCCTCTTTTGGATGCTGTTATTTTTTTTAATCTCAGTGTTATTTGTTCTTATTATTTTAAATGTAATCTTATAGTAGTAGGTGGTATGTAAACTACCTTGGGAGAAAACTGCAGGAAGGATGGCTATAAATGTTTTAAATGAATAAATAAAATTTCTTTTACATGTGCAACGCAGGCGCACTGAAGCAGACTTTCATATGTGCATCTGTGATATAGCAAGTCCTCACTTAAAGTTGTTGAAAGATTCTTCTTGGAAACGGCAACTTTAAGCAAAACGACTTATAATTAAACCAATTTTTACCATAGGCTAAATTATAAATGTAAACATTCCCATGGCATTTTTCAATCAACTTTAAACAAAACAACTTTAAGTGAGGACTTACTGTACCTCTTGAGAGCATCACTTAGAGTTTGCATCATACTACATCCAGTCTGGGAATGGCAAAGAACATGATTGTGTAAGTAGCTTGCTACTTCGGGACATTGCTTTCTTCTATCTAGCTTATAAGGCTTCCCCTTCCCCCTCACTTTATCCTCCTAACAACCCTGTGTCATAGATTAGGCTGAGAGCTTTATGGCTCAGTGAGGATTTGAACTTGGTTCTCATTGCTTATCTTATACTCTAACCCAACACCCCACTATCCCACAACTAAAGCTGCTGGTGTATCGCTTGTTCATCACCAACAGCCACAACAGAATCATAATTTCAAAAGTCACTTCTTTTGCATTTTTGTTAATGCATTTTTGTTAATGCTGTTTTGCAAGCCTCGGGTGAAAGAGGAAAACAGATTGGGGGGGGGGGGCTCATCCATTTGGATCCGTTTCCATTGAGACATTATGCTCAACATGACACGGCTGAAGAGAAATGCAAAGCTTTATCAAATTCTCCCCCTTCCCTTCCTATAACATTTATGGCCCAGTCCTAAACAGGCCCTGTGTCCGCCACAACACTCGTTCTGGTGGTGTAATCCCTTTACTGATGTCACAAAACACGACAAGCCAGTCGGCAGTGGCGTTCCTGCGGTAGGGGCTCGACAGTAAGTTGCGCCCCGACCGACTACCGCGTTCACGAACCAGAGCCGCCAGAGCCATTCCGCGCAGCGAAGCCGAACGGGCAAGAGACCCTGTGGAATGGCTCCGGCGGCGAGGGGGCGGGGCCTCCTCGTTCCGGTTCGTGGATGCGGTAGTCGGTCGTGTGTGCAAGTTGGCACAGGGGGTTAGAGGGAGGTGGGGAGGTGTGGAATGGAGCAGGGATGCGGAGGAACAGAGAGGAGATGAGGGCAGGGAGGAGAGCTGATTGGGGCCGGGAAGGGGGCAATATTGGTGAGAACAGTGCATGCCAAAATCCTAACACCTTCCCCGGCCTCGATCCCCCGACCCAGGTCCATGCAGACTTGCACCAGCTATAGATCTGGCACAAGTCTGAGCAGACCCAGCGGCTCGGCATGGGTTTACCCCGGGGCAAGGGAACAAATGTTACCTTACCCCAAGGAGGCCTCTGGAGGCTGAAACTCCCCCACAACTGCATTGCCGCATGGGGAGCTAAGTAAGATTGGGGTGCCCAACACGCTTAGGCATGATTTCATTACTCCCTATGCCCCCCACCCCTGACAGTTGACAGCCAGTAATGGGGACTGGCAGTAGGTAATGTATGATAGCATTGTAACACAGGAAAGTGTGCCTAAGTATTAAGGAAGACAACCATGAATTCAAGACTGGAACTGCTGTTTTTTTTTTTCTGTTCTGCCCTGAAGCACCAGGTTAAAATACAGCACGTATATTGCATAACATACCTAGGGTATTTGTCTTTAATGCATGTAATGTTATTAGCAGAACCATGAAGAGGTTGTATAGAGGAACCCATTCCTATTTTCACCTCACAGAAGAACTGTTTAACATTTCTCAAAACTGGTTTGGATAATGCATATCTGCAAGCGCAAGGGTCTCTTTCCCATGTCTGTGTATACAGATAAACATAACATTTGAACCGGTAATGCATGAATGTGGCTCACAAAGCATCTCTGTGAAACCCAGAACTTGATTTAAATTTGCTCTGTGATAGCAACTCACACATTATATTTACCCACACATTCTATTTGCTGAGCTGGCCCATTCATGAGACAAACTGAAACAGTTGCCTCAGGCAGCAGATTGGCAGGGGCACCCATCTTCATCAGCCCACTTATCTCCACTACTGAAAGTGGGCTGGAGCAGGGGTTCTCAACCGTCACCTTCTGATGTACCACCTATAATGCTCAAATTTTCAGAAGTACCACCAGTGCATAAAACAACTACAAACAACAACTTTAAAGATGATTCTCACTGTGAATAATAATAATAATAATAATAATAATATGTGTGTGCATAATGACTTAGAGTACTTACTAAGTACTAATGAGTACTAGTACTTACTTTAATGAGTACTAGTACTTTACCCCTGCTAACTGGACAAGAGGCACTTTTTCAATTGGTGCTCCTCTTATATTTAGCAGAGGGAGAGTAACTGCTCCGTGCTCCCCTTTCACCCCAGCACCACTGGTGCTCCGTGCTCCCCTTTCACCCCAGCACCACCACTTTTCTGGTGGCTGTTTGCTGGTGGTCTTCTGCATCTTTTTTAGATTGTGAGTCCTTCGGGGATAGGGAGCCATTTAATCATTTGATTTTGTCTGTAAACCGCTTTGGGAACTTTTTGTTGAAAAGCGGTATATAAATACTGTTAATAATAATAATAATACTTACATAGTACTAATAAGATACTTGAGGCTACATCATGGACACCAGTTTCTGAGCCTGGGGGCAATAATCTTTTCGCAACAGGGAGGACTGGGGAGAGTACTAATTGCCCCTGTAGTCTGCAAAATTCTTTTGCTCTGGGAACAGGGCACAGCTCACTTACAGCAGGAGGCAGCAGAGAGCAGCTGGACCTCAAACCTCCCGCAGAGAACACAAACGTTGCACATGTATGTAGCCTCCAAGAACACTGCACACACACATTGCAGGGCGCACCTTCCTGCCGCAGAGAGCACTGCTCTGCTTACACACAGAGAAAGCATGCAGAGAGCAGGGACCTGTTTCATCGCTCCGACATGTTGCTCTCAGCTGTGCCTAGCTGCGCTCTGATCTTGCAAGAGCGTTCTCACTCCGATTGGTTCTTCCAACCTCGGCTGTGTCACCCCGAACTCGCCAAGTAGCTTCGAAAGGTCGTGCCAGCCTTTGCCGAGTCACTTCGCGTTCTCACAAGAACAGATCGCTCTCTCGCAAGATCAGAGCACAGCGCCTCGGCAGAGGTCAGAGCCCTTCACCTTCTCCTCTCGCTCCGTACTAGCAGTGTTTAAACCTTATACTCCATGAGAGGACAGTGCAGTTAGGAGGTCAGGAGCGTTTCTTTCCCCCTTGGTCCATCCTGCACTGCTGCCAGTAGAAGAAGGGGGGAACCGATGAAGCACCAGTAGGCAGGGAGGGACAGGCGATTTAGAACCGACCCCCTTCCCTTTTGTTGGCTTCTTACAAGTGCAGTGTGTAGGTTCCCTGCTCTGCACAGCTTATGGTTGATCTGAATGGAAGCAGTGTAGGCTGGGAACCCAGACTGCACTGCTTCCTTCCATATCAAACAGAAGCAGCTTGCCGCAGGGAAAGCTGCATGCTGAGCGCCTGGTAAGTTAAGGGCTCATTTGCCCATGCTCCTGCCCCTCCCCCACATCCATGGGGGAGCGCATATGTGCAAGCGTGCAGACAAAGGTGACTGGGGGGAATGAGGCAGCATGGGGGGCTTAGGACATCCCTGGATGGATGGATGGATAGATAGATAAATAGGTATGCTTGTGTGAGTACAAAGGTGGCATTTTGGGGGGAATTGAAGTGGCACAGGGGCACACTGTGCTGGGAGGTCTTGGGCTGGGCATGGGCAGGGAGCAGGGGAGAAGTGTCCGCATGCTCCAAACGACATCATAGAGAATACAACCAGTTTCCTAGTTGGGCTCAAATCGATCAATTATTTGACTGTTGGCTTCTGAGCCCAATTCCAAATCAAGCCAAGGGACGTTTGCCCATCACTAAATATAACTGAGTTTAACTTTCTTGTGAAAGTCATGCCCTCCCTGACAGGCACATTTCTCAAACAGATTGATTTCTGTGGGTTTTATGCATCTAGCAAAGCCACCGAACACCACCACTGTTCTGAAGACTTTACACTCAAAATGGACGAAATTACATGATTCTTTAGATTCAAAGGGAAGATGGGAATCCAGAGCTGAATGTTTCTAAGCCACTGATTTAAGGTACAAGTTAAAGGTTAAACACAAAGATTGTGCCTTGCTTGCCACAAACGAAAGGCAAGCACTACCTGTAAATTGGTAAGCATCAAGAAGAGGTAGGGTAAGTGACTTGCCCAAGGTCACCCAGCAAGCAAAAGGCAGAGCTAAGAATAGATTCCAGCAACCCATCATTCTGTTGTCTGTCCTTGGAATGACAACAGCATTGCCAAAATGAACAGGTAAATAAAACATTTGTCAAGGAGAAATTCTTGGCGAGATTGAATTCTGTGCATATATTGTCATTTATTTTGGTGGTGATTTTGCATAAAGTTGAGCTGCCCCTAAAGGTACTGTGAGGTCCCACCTCTACTGTTTCCCAAGCGTTTCTGTGCTCGTCAGTGCAAAGTGAGCATGAAAATAGACTCAGAGCTTCTTAGAGCTATAACCGCCCACTGCATTTTGTCACAAGCAAAATTTGAGATGAATTTGGAGACTTTGGAAAAACTTTGGAAAAACTGTGGGGTACCTGAATTTCAACAAGACTATCAAAATGTCTTAGGTTATCCCCTGGCTTGCAGATAAACTCACTGTGGATGTGGAGATTTCTGCTTGGACAAAAACATTCAAAGAATTTCAAAGGAAGCTAAAACAATTTCAGTAAGAAATGTTGGGCCCAATCTTATCAGGGCCTTGTACTGCCAGAACTAGCATTCCAGCAGCACAAGGTCCGTTATAGTGGTGGCGTGAACACCCGGCCGCTGTCACATGTTTCCAAGCCAGTTGCGTGGCGAGCACAGCAGCGGCTCCCAAAGCCTCTGCCAGCACTGGAAAGTTGGGAGCAGAAGCATGTCATGGGTAGGGAGGAGGAAGGCAGGGAGAGTTTTGTGGTTTGAGAGAGGTGAGGGCAGGGAGGAGGAGGGAGGGGGTGGAACTCGGTGGCACCAGCATGTGGCAGATCCTAACCCCTCTTTCCCAGGCCATGACACCCCTTTTCTCTCACATTTAGGACAGCAAAATGGCTGGTGTAGGTCCAAGGGGACCCATAGGTGATCAGGTAGCATGCCAGGAGCCTGTGAAGGCCCAGAGAGGGCCCTGTTGCATGAACTGAATTCTGCCCCATTGCATGAGCACAGTTTCACTCGTGTTGCTGTGGATACAAGCAATATCCAATACAGGTGTCTCTCGTTTAATGACAGATCACTTAACAGCGATCTGGATATATGACGGAGTTCCCCAGTAAAAAAGAGCAAAGGATTTAAAAAGACGCGTCTTTTTAAATCCCCAACTCTTCATTTGTTTCGCTCTAGATAAGGGCTTTGAAGTTCAGCGCTGTGCTTAAAGCCCCAGCGCTGAACTTCAAAGCCCTTATCTAAAGCCAAACAGCTAATGGGCAAGATAAGAGCTTGGATGTTTAACGCTGGGGCTTTAAGCACAATAAAGCGGCAGTCAGCGCCAGTGCAGGAGGTACACTGCCATCGAGAGGTGTGCCACCATTGGGCAGTGCGCTTGGGATTGGGGTGACAAGAGTCCTTGCACGTTTTGGGGGAGTATCAGATGTACCGAAAGCCACAGAATTTTGATATGATAAATGCCTGTGCTGATCCAGTGACATCTTCAGTCTGGGGGCTTCAGCAGCAGCCCAACCCTACTGCCCACCTTGCGTTGTGCAAGAATCTGTGATTCATTCTAAACGGAGCGCAGCTAAAAGTGAATGGAGATTCCAGTTTTTCGTTAATCTGCGACAAAATCCACCACTGATGGCTATGTTAATTACAGAGAGGGTTCCACTTAAAGGTGACAGTTATGACACTTGACTCCGGAGGAGAGCAAGAAAGATTTTTTAATTAATTGCTAACAACACGTCATCACATTCAACAAAATTACAAAGCAAGGATATTGTTCTCAGTGGGACCTGAACATTTTAAGATTAAAAATGAAAGCACCACTAAAAAGCTGTCATCACGGCAGTTTGGATGCCTAATTGCTGCTGCGGCAACGGTGGCTCCTGGTGGTTCCTTTTTTTTTTAATATAGACTCAGACTATTACAAAGCACACTTGCCAAACTAATTTAGGAAGCATATATTACAAAGAGCAGGTAATTTTAACAGCATCACTCTAATTACTCTCTTTCATTATTTCAGTAACAAACAATATAATTGTTATGGGCTTAGGTTCCTGATGAGCGGCCTAGAGGCAAGCCTTGTGCACTCTGGTTTCAGCTTAACCTTCTCTCTGTCTCTTCCTCTCACTTTCTCCCTCCCCCCTTCCCTGCTCAGGCTCATTAAGATGCAGAAAGGTGCTGAGAATAACAAAATTTGTATTTTGTTTCCTTGCAACATCATCTATCAGGCCATGTCCTTGGAGAACCAGGAGTAATTGCAAGCATGCTAACAAATAAAAGTGTAGCAAGGCACATCCCATCTTTATTAATTGAATATGGGGAGTCTTGGACATCCTGGAATGCCTAAATACGGTATGTCTTCTCTCTCTCTCTCTCTCTCTCTCTCTCTCTCTCTCTCTCTCTCTCTCTCTCTCTCTCACACACACACACACACACACACACACACACACACACACACACACACACACACACACACACACACCCCTCGGATAGCCTACTCAACATAGGGCTGCCTTGGTCAAGTGTTTGGAACGTGCAGCTGGTGCAGAATGCTGCAGCCAGAATGCTAACAGAGATCTGCTTTCAGAACATATTATTAAACCATTATTATTCTATCTTCATTGGCTCCTAGGTTGTTTCCAATTCAAAGAGTTGGTTATCACCTTTAAACCTTAAGTGATTTGCGACTGGGGCATTAAAAAGACTGGATGATCCTGCCCACCTGTTGAGGGCTTTAGGAGAAGTCCTACATCCCACCACCATCAAAAGTGATTGGGATTTTTTCCAGCCCAATCCACATGTAAACTAGGGCTGCAGAACAAGCGTTCCGCCTCCCTAAGACATCGCAAATGTGTCATAAGGCACATTTGTGACTACTTTCAATCAGGGAAGGCCGGCACAAGGCCGGCCTCCCCTGCTCCGCCGACCAAGCAGCCTGATGGCCAACGGACCCAAGTAAGTCAGGGCACGGGCATTTTGGCGGTAGCTGGAACGGGGGCAACTGGCACAGCCATTCGGGGAGAGGGCAGAGTATGGCTTCAGCCATACCCCGTCCCCCACCGAGCGGCTGGGCCGTTACATGGACTCCTTCGACTTCCGCCAGCGATTTCGCTAGCAGAAATCTGAGGAGGACAATCGGCCCCAGCGCCACGTGCACTTGGGGAAGGGGACGCTCAGCCCCTTCCCCGAATAGACTTTCCGCTAGGCAGGAGCCTGCCTGCAGCGGAGCATGGATCCAGCGGGCGGCTTGGGCCACCCGGTGGATCCTTAGGCAGGATTGCACCGTTAAGGAGAAATGTCTGTCCAGGCCAAGTCAATCAATTTCTCCTACACCCTATCCCAAGCCAAATTAATCAATTTCATCCCCTTGGAAATGTGATTAATTTCCCTCCCCCTGAACTCGATCATTCATTATTTAAGATCACTCATCCGTTCAGCTTATTCCAATGGGGGTAAGACTGCCCCAGATAATGGTGGGTTTTCTTTCCTGACAAGGAGAGAAGAAAGAAACCACCTGCGCTGGTTTCTGGAGTGCCACCGCAACGTGCTTTACAGTTAGGATTGCGCCATGAAAGGATTTTCTTCAAAATTACAAAAGAAGGCACTTCAGAAAAACCCCATAAATTTTTGAAAAAAGGCTCAGGGACATAAACCTTGAGAGAAAAGCTCCAGATTGTATGAAATTCTGGTCACAAACTGTATACATGCTCCCTCAAAACAGACGAGACTTTTAGCTGCTGTAACTCCCTCATTTCTTAGCAGATTTACATCAAATTTGATAGGTAGGGGAGGCTGTCATTTAATTCCTGGATGTCAAAGTGGAAGGCTATTGGATGGAGGGTTTGAATTTTATGAGCAATCGAACGTTCAGGGCTTATAATATGGGACTGTTTTTTCCTCATGGGCTTAAGTAGCTGGTCTGTATATATAGCAGTTTTTAGTGATTACGGCATCCTATGGCTTCCTACGGCTTCCTACTTTGGTTTTTGCTGCCTTATGCTGTTTCCTGGTTTTATTATCTGTAATTATATATTTATTGTTAATTATGATTTTATTTTGGGTTGTAAACTGCTCTGGTTTCTTCCAAAGACATGCACAGTTTTGTGTTGTTGTTGTTTTTAAAATAAACAATAAGTGTACAATATATATGATTTGTTTGGTAACTGGAAAGTTAAATTCTGGAAGCAATGGAAACCTCTTCCTTAGATCACTGTAAATCAGTCTTCCACTGCATTTTCTGTTTTCACTAATGAACCAACCATATCAAACATACCCAAGATTTCACAATTAGACTACTCCTGACCAAGGATTCTAATGCCTTGAAACAATAGGGGGAAATGTGTTATAGTCATAGGTCATTGGTAGAGCACACATAGCTCCCATGTTCAATCTTTCACGTCTCCAGATAAGACTGGAAAAGACCCCTGCTCGTAACTCTGGACTGTTGCTGCCAATAATACTGAACTTAATACTGAATACTGTATTATACAGAAATACTGAATACTGATCATTGACCAATGATCTGAATCAAGGCAGCTAAATACATCGAAGAGCCCCTATCCTGTGGGAGGAGCTATTCAGGGGCTGGCCCATTCATGAGGCCACCTGAAGTGGTTGCCTTAGGCTGGCAGCAGATTTGTGGGGGGGACGACACTCATCCCTGTCTGCCTCCATGCCTCCATCGCTCTTCCTTCTTTTACTCCTTGGATTGGAAAAGGAAGAGGGGGGACAGAGAGGAAGAGGGAATGTGGAGGTGAGAAGAGTGCTGTGCTACAGCGCTGGAGAGTGGGAGGAGCAGAGGTTGGTACTTCATCGGGCAAGGGGAGGGCACTATTTGGCATGCTAAGAACATCAGAATCTTCTTCTGAGAAGAAGTCAGATATTTTAAATGGACGGGAAGGGAAAGAAAACTTGTAGCACAACACTCTGAATGTCTACTCAAAAGTACGTTCCATTCTGTTCAATGGGGCTTATTCCCAGAAAAGTATGTATAGCAGTGGTTCCCACACTTTGTAGCACCGGGACCCACTTTTTAAAATGACACTCTGTTGGGACCCACCTAGCTTTACAAGACTGGATCTCTGTTTGCAGGATAAAGTGGTCCCCAAGAATCCCTGTTTTAAAATACTGTATGTTCCCCTCAAATGTACAGGTGACGTACGATGCCCGTTACAGAAAGTATGGAGCAGGCTTCATCTGAAATAAGGGAAGCTATCGTTGAGTGAGAAAACATTGCAGCTAATGCTCATCACCAAACCTCCGTTGATGGGTTGGAGAGACAGGACATATGACAGCGAGTGAAGCTTGCTGGGATCAGAAGTTGATTCTTTATGCTTGCTGTTTAATTTCAATGGTGCAGAACCATTTCAACGGTGCAGAACCATCACAGAAACAGCTAACATTGTCATCTTCCAAAGCATGTATGATAGCAGTAAGCATTTGACTATCAACTCTCCTGTGATTTCTGGAACCTATTCACGTCATCTTTCCTAGAACTTCTTCACGAGCTGCATAATAACAGTGACACAACATTGTCGTCTGTTTATCATGACGTAAAAAAGATCTTCTTTTAGGAGGAACAGATACCATTGTCACTTGACTGACAACTTTTTGACAGCCTTCCTGGAGATGATATGACTTTAACAACTTGAGGGAGTCTTTTTTTTTTTTTAACAGACTTTTATGATCACCAACTCTGAGCTTTGGAAAAGTGGTTTATACGTATTTAAATAAATAAATAAGCTTCCTGGTTTCGTGGCTTGTGTAAAATCCCCTTTTTTCCCCCAGACTGGATTGTGTGAATAGTGAAAAGGAGCAGCCACATCCGGGTGCTAGGAATATTCATACATTATATTCAGCAGCAGCAGAGAGCAGAAACCCCTAGATAATATGGATGAACAGAACTATCCTCATCAAGGATGTATTCACACATGACCATGTGAAGGTCTAAATTTTCATCTGTGGTTAATTTTTCAGCCCAGGAGATGCAGGGGATGAAATATAAACTGAGGAATCCCACTGTTGCCCCAGATCTTGATGTACGGATTTCAACAGAGAAGGTGGAAAATAAATTTCAGGGTGAGAAGACAAGATCACAGCACGAGTTAAAGGCCCGTTGTGGGATATATCCAGAATCTAACTGCAAAAAAAAAAAAAAAAAAAAGCCAGAGAGCAGATGAGCTTGTTTGAGTAGAGATGAGTAAGTAAGTAATGAGTAAGACTTCTGGCTTTTCCCACAAATTAATTGGGCTTTTTGAGAGTTCAAGCCAGGTGTTCAAGTTTTTCGAGCATTCAAAAAGCTGAATTCCCTCTCACTTTCCCATGTTTATTTATTTAAAAAAATTATATCCCACCTTTCCTATGCCAAGGCAAATGCCCAAGGCGGCTTACAACAGAAGTTAATAGATAACTTAAAAATACATTAAAAAGTTTAAACAGTACATAACTGTACATAAACAAAAAACAATAAAATCCACAGGGGGGGGGGCAGCATGGAGCAGATAAGCAGCATGGCAGAGCATCTTGAGACACAGGAGGCAGACACACTTACCTCTGCCACTTCCCTGCCGTCTGCCACCAGTCCCTCCCTCATGCCTTACCTTGAGAAAGGAGAAGATAGACCTGTGGGGGCTCCGCTCTGCAGTGAATGATGCTATGAGTGCCAGTTTCTGCTGGGAGTTATGGGGTCTCTACTCAAGTCCCATGATCCTTGGCAGAAAATAATACGCGGAGTCATTTGCAACTGATGAAAGAGACCACAAGACCTCTCCTGCCTGCTTTCCACCCTCTCCTGTCATCTTCTTCCCTTAGGCAAGGCTTCTTTTCTTGGGAGGATTGACAGCAGAGGATAGAGGAGGTGCACAGGTGAAGTGCAAGCCCAGCTGGTCCCCACACCAAATGAGGCTAGTCTAGTCGAGAGTGTAGGAGTTTGTATTTTAAGATTCCTGGTCTTGAATACTCACCCCACTGCTAGTTATTACACCCCCTAAGAACTGTAGAAATGTTGTTGACACAGGTTAGTTATTATTTTTCTAATTATAAAGAGGACGGACATATGGGATTTCCAGCCATGTCGAAATATTTCCAGAAATAAAGTTTAATACTCAAGCCAAATTGTCGTTGGTAATTCCTTCTTGACGGGAGAAGATACACACAGACCCTTGACAGGTCAAGGGAAACAGTTTCCAAGGATTAACCGAGCGACAGGCAGAAACTTTACTCCTCTGCTGATGTTTCACTTCTCTCTCGAAGCTTTCTCAAAGCAAGTCCGGCAGTTGCCAGTAGATGTTCCGATCCCTAGTGAAGATTCCACATAGCTTTTTAAACAGAAACAGTTCTGCGAAGCGCAGGAAAGGTTAATTGGTTAATCACTTCCGGAAATGTCAATCTCCGGAGTGACCGGAGGTGACCTTTGAGCCAGAGGCTGCAGATACGTCTATTTCATAAACGGGAACCAAATTTTGTTCACAAAAACTAGCTCTTGTTGACGGTTAATCGGGTTCATAGTCCTCCTTTGGGTGATTGCAATAGCCTCCAAATTCTTTCTCTGTTTACTTTTGGTCTCAATAAATAACGAACGGGTATCCTGAAAGGCAATAGAGTGTCCTGTTTGAACTGCATGTGCTGCCACTGTGGATTTTTCTTCCTCACGAAGTTTGGTGGCTCTTAAGTGCTCTTGTAAACGAACCCTTATAGGTCTTGTGGTTTGTCCAACATACATTCTTGCACAAACCCCACAAGGGATTTCATAAACCCCAGGGTTGACCAAAGGGGGTCTGCTATCCTTGGGGTTTCGCAAAAGTTGTTCAATTTTTAACGTTGGGGAGAAGCGGGTCTTAATATCATACTTCCTAAAGATCCGGGCTATCTTGTCCGTAAATCTATGTATGAAGGGCAAAGACAGCCAGACCTGTTCGTTAGATTTTGGATTTTGTTGCTCATTCGCCTTGTCTCTGGGTCCCGCGGCGCGTTGACTGTTTAGTAGTTGTTTCCTCCAGGATGCCTCAATCTGCTCTTCTTTATAGCCATTCATTTTCAGCATGTCGACAATGGTGCTTTTTTTTTTTTTTTGGTTTGTGCAAGAACTTATTTTGGTGGCAGAAGGGCCCTCCCACCTACCCTTGCCTCCATTTAGCTCCAAAATGGAGCCCTCCAGAAGCAATCTCCGGTGACAGGATGATGAGGCGATGTCAGCACGTCACTGCCCGCGCCTACATCCAGACCGGGGAGCCTCTGTGAGGTAAGCTCCGCACCAGGTACTGGTAAGTCTGGGCATACCTATGGGGAAAGCCAACAATATGTGGGCTTTTTAGTTTACAAAAAAAGGTAATTAAGGTGGGACATGACTGTGGTTTATAAAATTACCCATGGTGTTGATAAAGTGTACACAGCAAAGTGTTTGTTTGTTTGTTTGTTTGTTTGTTTGTTTGTTTGTTTGTTTGTTTGTTTAACCAATTTTTATCCTGGGGTTTCCTCCACAATGGGGTGCCCAAGGCAGCTTACAAAAAGCATCATAAATACAATAAAATCATCAACTATTAAAATTATGAAATTACAAAAAGTATAATATTAGCAGCACAAATAAGCCAACTTCAAAAGAGCATTCTCCTTCAGAATACTAGAACCACGAGTCATCCAATTACACAAATTTATGGGAGATTTAGAATTTTCAAACGGAAGTATTTTTTAAATAGCACTTAATTAATTTGTGGAATGTTTTGCCCCCAAACATGGTGATGGCTGCTATTTCAGATGCCTTTCAAAGGGGATTGGTCTTGGACAAATGCATGGAGGACAAGTCTTTCTGTGGTCGCTAGCCAGGATGGTTCTATGCTAACTGCTGGTGCAATGACAATATGCCTCTGAATACAAATTGTAGGATGCTGGGAGAGACAGATGTCTTCATGTCCTGTTTCCTGGCTTCCTAGAGGCTAGTGGTTGGCCACTGTAGGAAACAGGTTGCTGGACTAAATGGGCCTTTGGGCTGATCCAGCAGGGTCCTTCTTATAAGTTTTGTGCTCTTCTTGACTAGCATAGAAGTCTGGGACAATGTCCTAAAATGTTCTGGAAAGGGACCTGAGCCAGGAAAGTATATGCCAATGTGAATGCCCTGTCGTTAGGTATAGAGCAGCCATGCTGGTTCAGCCTTGTATTAAGCTAGGAGGCACAATATGTGTATCTTATGAATAGTCAACCTTGCATTCCAGACCTGCATTCAGTTCTCAGAAATGGGTTGTCAGAATACTTGAATGTGTTGGACTATCACAAGTGGCAAAGACAACCTGCTTCCATGAACACTCTCATAGGTGGCCAACCCACGGCATGGGTGCCACTTAGTGGCACACCGAGCCTTTTGAAGTGGCACGCACTGCTGTTCCTGCTCGAGCCGAGCACTGAAGTCCCTCTCTCTTTCTCAACCCCAGCGCACCTTTCCAAGCCTGTGGCACTAGAGGAGGTCTCTGCATCCCACTGTGCCTTATTCTTCTTGCGCTGTCACTGTGCTTTAAATATTTCCATTACCTTAGATTTATTTGTTTATTTATTTAAGTGGCACGCTCAAGATTATCTACATAAAATGTGGCATACGGCATGCCACGGGTTGGCCACCACATTAGAAGTGAGTGAGTGCAGGAAAGTAAAAAATTGGCCCTGGTCATAACTGAACAATGAGGCATAAAGACTCTTGTTCATACTGAGGTGGATCGAAAATGGGGGGGGGGGGGGAGAGAGAGAGAGAGAGAGAGAGAGAGAGAGAGAGAGAGAGAAACTGCAGGCGAAGTAGTTGAACAATGACCAAGAATTATGTATCCCTGTGCACATTCAAAGACTAATAAGTTTAGGGAGTTCATAAGTGAGATACGTAGCTTGAGGTCCCTTCTAATTATTCATTGCTCGACCTTCCCATGCTTGTAATACTAATTTAAACAATTTTGCCTCTAGGCTCTGCAGAGTCTGCCCCTAGGTCTGTCTCTGACTTCACAAACAGAAGTCAGGGATGGGTACTAATTTGGCTTTTGAATATTCTTCCACAGACTTGACTGCCTAATACCAGAAATGAATAACAATGTTAGATTTCTCCACCAAATGGAGGGAATTGCCGCCGGCTGCACAGCACTCGGCCAAACAGTTAATGCTAACAGAGAGGAGGCCTCGGATTATAGCATGAATCAGGTATAGATACTGCTGTTTGTGAATCATGATCACATTACATACATCTTTGGGCTGCCTCAGAAATGCTTTCCAGCTGTTATTGCAAAGACGGCACTCCTGTGGATAAAGAAGAGAATCTGATTCTGGGCAGCTTTGAGTTCTCATCACTGCCACTGAGTGGCCTTGGACCCAAAGGGTGTAGCAGCAGTCCTTCACAGTGGCTGCAATCCTATACACACTTATCTGAGAGTAAGTCCCATTCAAGTCAATGAGACTTACATCTGACATTCAGTGCAATGCATAGGATTGCACTGAATGTCTTGTAAAGGAAACGAGAAAAATAGCTGTAGACAGCCCTCAAATTAGAAGTGGTGAAATTGGATATGTTATCATGAAAAAAATAAGTGGAAAAATTGTCACGTGCAGTGAGTCATTCCAGTGTCACCAATGGTCACAATACTAGCCTGGGCCTTCCATTTCTCTCAGGTTGCCAAATTCATAATTTTACACTTTGTTTCTAAAACTCCCAGGGAGCCATTGGGAAGGGGAAGTGATGGCAGTGTAGTGGTGGCCGCTGAAGGTCCTGTTAGCTCATGAGTCAGATGCCAGGAGCAGGGGCGTCACTGGAGCGTGGCGGGGGGGCGGGGCGCCTGGGGATGACGCGCGCACCCACCTCGCGCGTCACCTCCGTGACGCGTGACACCCTCTGGACGCTCCGAGGCCGGCCCGGGAGCCGGCCTCGGAGCGTCCGACCCCGTCGGCGCTCCAGGGCCTTCTGAAAGAAGGCCCAAGCAGCGCGTTCATCCGGGTATTTCCCGGATTTTCGCGCACGCGCAGAGACCGTTTTGAGGGCTTTTTGCCCTGGAGCGCCGACGCGGACGCTCCCAGGCCGGCTCCCAGGCCGGCCTGGGAGCGTCCGGAGGCCGACCAGGAGGGCGACGCGACGCGAGGAGGGAGCCGGGTCGCCCCCCCCGCGCCGCGATGACAGAGCGTCACTAAGGTGACGCACGTCCCCCGCCCCAGGGTGACGCGCATCCTAGTGACGCTACTGGCCAGGAGTAACACAGTAACCATGTTGATGGGCCCAGCTAAGGCTGGGTGAACGGCTGTGCAAACATGGAGTACACACAGGCAGGGCTGGCCTTTCCATGCACTGGCGTCACTACAGGGTGGGCGGAGCTGTAAGTTCTTCCGTGATCGGAGCCTCTGTTACACGGAAGAACGAAGCGCCCTGCCCCCGCGCCTTCCGACCCATTCAAAGTGGTGAAAACAACGCGTATTCACCGCTTTGACTGGGTCGGAAGGCGCGGGGGTGGTGTGCTTTGTTCTTCCGTGTATCGGAGGCTCCGATCACGGAAGAACTTACAGCTCCGCCCCCCCTGTAGTGACGCCAGTGTTTCCATGGCAAGTTGGAGGAGTGGCAAACTGATAACACCCCCCCCCATCTGTCCTCCACCCTCTCCAGCCTGCTGTGGGCAGATGCACTTGGGTTGGTGGAGAGTGGATGAAACGTTGGGACTGATATTGACAATTTATGTGGATTCTCTGAGTTTTTATATATTTTTATATATTTTAAACTGGAATTCCTCTTACTTGTTTGATATTATAAATTTTTTTACATGATCTTTTAAACCCATAAAATCTCTACCTCCTTTTTTGGAACTTTCTATTTTGTTGCCCTGAGAGGAAATTCAATATACTGCATATCAGTGTTTCTCAAACTGTGGGTCGGGACCCACTTGGTGGGTTGCAACCTGATTTCTGGTGGGTCCCAGGTGATGGAAAGAGAAGTAATACAAGCCCTGAGGCTATTCAAAAATCAGATAGCTACTAATTGCCCTTCAAAGAGCTGAGCTCCTGCAGTTTGCAAGATAACTGCTAATTACCCTGCAAGCAGCTGAGCTCTTTACTTGTAAATAAATTTATTTATTTATTTATTTATTTCTAGATCACCTTTTTTTAAGTCTCATAAAGCTAGGTGGGTCCTGATAGAGTGTCATTTTAAAAAGTGGGTCCTGGTGCTAAAAAGATTGCGAACCACTGCTGTATATAATATGAGGAAATCATGGTCACATTTACCATCCTGTGTTCTCAATAGTCATGTATAGAGAAGAATGTCTGCGCAGAGACTCATGAATGAGTCGAATTATCAGCACACTACATGATATGCAGTAAACTCTGCATGCTTCTCATGCCTATGTAAATAGGGGTCTACATTTGCAGGCCCTGTAAGGAGTTTTTTTTTTATGAATGGACACGGTGGTGTCAGCAGCTGTCTGGAGCTCATTCCTTCCTCCTTCAGGTCCTTAACTTCCAGCTTAGAAATCTTTTCTAGCATTGCTCCTGCTTAGCTCGCTGTCTCCTATCAACATGTGCTTTTAGTTTGCCTTTCTTTGCATTTGTGTGATATTGTATATGTTCTTGTGCTAAATTTCACTCTATTCTCTGTCTACTCCTACTACAGTAGCGTTTCTGGCTTGCTGACAGAAGAATTCTCTTCTGGCTTGCTGACAGCAGTGGCAGGCCTATTTTCCCACCAGCACCACTGGAGGAAGACGGGGGGGGGGGGGGAGCTGCCACTGCTGCAGATTGCCTCTCCCTGCCCACCCAGCTGCTTACAAAAGTGCCAAGTGGGCAGGCAGGGAAAGGTAATCTGGAGTCTTCCCCCCCACCCATGTGCCCCTTCTCTTTCTTTCCCTTGAAATGCTCTCAGCACACAGCCTCCATCCATTGCGGTCTTTGTCCTGTTTCAAAAGGAGGGGAGCAGGGCATGCTGGGGACTGGCGCAAAGGAGAAAGGCTGTGTGCTGAGAGAAGGGAAGTGTGCCTTGAATTGCCTCTCTCCCCTCTCCTTATCCATGGGGGAGTGTGCAAGCACAAAGCAAAATGGTAGGGGTGGCAGAATTAGGGAGGATTTGGGTGGCAGGGAGGCATGGACTATCCCTGCACATAGGGCATCTTCTCCCCCACCGGTTCGTCGCCTCCCTCAGCCTGTTGTGGCCTGAGGCAAGTGCTTCACCCCACATCCGGGATTGGCTGGCTCTCTCCCAAATTAATAATGTTGGGAAAAAAATTGTATCAGGAGTATAGACATTGGGATGTTTGCAAGTACATTTGAGTGAGAGGAAATTTGTTGTACGTTTTCTCCCAAGCAGCTCTACTCTCCCCCCCCCCCCAATAAAGAGGAAAATATATTCACACAAGTAGAACTGACATCTCTCACGCTTTTGTTCCATGTCATATATTTTTGCAGAAAGTGGCAATACCTGAAATTGCCACGTCAGAACACCAGAACAGAATTTGGGTAGGTTCCACTCTTCTTATTCTTACCTGACAAACTGCACCTACCAAAACGCCCTCTCCGACCTAACTGACAGCGCAATCCTATGCAAGCCTACTCAGAAACACATTCCATGATGGTCACTGGGGCTTCCTCCCAGAAAAGCATGTATTATTATTATTATTATTATTATTATTATTATTATTATTATTATTATTATTATTATTATTATTATTATTATTATTATTAATATACCGCTTTTCAACAAAAAGTTCACAAAGCGGTTTACAGACAAACTCAAATGATTAAATGGCTTCCTGTCCCAAAAGGGCTCACAATCTAAAATCACAGTGTACAGGCTTGCAGTCTAAGAAAGAAAGCCTAAGAGCAGGGACCACCACCCCGCCTCCCCATATTTGCAGCTTACTGACAGAGCAAGCAGAAAGTCACAGGTGCAATCCCTAGAATTTCCAGTGCTGTGACTTGTCTGAAGAGAGTCAGTACAACAATACTGAGTTAGATGGACCAATGATCTGGCTCGGGATAAGGCCGCTCTGTCCAATCACACTGCTGCATCTTTTCCTTTGTTCTCCAGCATGCATTATTATCCCCCCCCCCGACTCTGAATTTCCCCTGATAACTGCATCCCTTTGAATGTATTGCTTTTCATTCCTTCATAATCTTAAGGAGTCTTGTTCAGAAAGCAGCTTCTTTCTTAACTGGAGAAGCCGTATTTTTCCAGTGCTCTCCATAACTTACGCCATTAAAGTCTTTTTATCACTGCCAGCTTCACACATCCGTAATTCTTATATCCTTTCAAAGTGCCAGTGATCATTACTGGATACAGAGTATCAGAAAATGTCTAAGCGGTGTTTCCTACCACTGAGTTGCCTGTACTATCATTTATATTCTTCTGGCAATCCGCAGAAATCTGAGCGTCTTGTGTGCTTCCTTCCATGAGCCTCTAAATTGAGCAGGCAGCTTTAGGGATTTCTCAGTAATCACTCCCAAATCTTGTCCCTGGTCAGTATACTACAAGACCTTTATATGGAATGGAGACTTCCTTTTCTCAACGACTACTGTAGTGTTAGACGTGAGTTTTACATTGATGACCTGCAGCTGGGCTACAAAAGCAACATGTTTCCTATATACTGTCTTTACAGTTCCCTCTGTTGATAATAAATGTTTTCTGCCACAATGCTAGTACAAGAAAGAAAAGAAAGAAAGAAACTTTTTTCCAAACACGTGCACACGTTAAAAAAAAAAAAAACCACTGTCATTATTGAGACTGCATAAGACATTTTCCACTTTTGATTTTTAGATTGAAACTAGTAATTTTACTAGGGGGCAAACGCCTCCTAAGTATTCGGCAGGTGGCCCAGCTGTTCCGAGATCAGCCCAGAGGTCTACTCGGGGAAGGGGACATTTGTCCCCTTCCCCCCAGTGTAACATGGGGAGGCCCCAATGGGCCTCCTCGAATTTCTGCCAGCTATTTAGCTGCCGCAAGTCCGAGGGGTCTGTGTAATGGCAGAGGTGGCCCGAGAACAGGATGGGGGCATGGTGGCTGCCATCCCTGCCCCCGAGCCGACTCGGCCAATGGCCCCCTCCCTCACCGCCTGCCCCCACCAGTGCTGCACTTAACTTCTCTGGCGGCTGTGGGGACGATCCAGCGGCAGAGTGAGGGCGGCTGGCCTCCACGCTGGCTGCCCTTACTCGAAACTCGTCGCAAATGTGCTGTATGGCACGTTCTCGATGGCTTGGAAAGACGGAGCGCTCGCTCTGCCGTTTTAAGTTTAGGCGGGATTGTGCTCTGAGTGAAAGTCTTGACATAGCTTTATTGTTTGCTGCACAGCAGCTCTTATATCATTGCAATGTAAATTCAGCCACTCTTTAATACTTTCCCCCAGCTGCCAGTGTCATTCCTAGGGGGGAGGCGGTACTGTAAGTTGCGCACAGGTCTACTCAGCGTTTCACAGTGGCCCCGCCCACTTGCCAGCAGAGCCATTCCGAGCAGTAAAGGCAACACGCAGGAGTCTCCCTGCACATTGCCTTTGCTGCTTGGAATGGTTCCGACGGCAAGTGGGTGGGGCAACTGTGTAATGCTGAGTAGACCTGTGCGCAATTTACAGTACCGCCCCCCTCTAGGAACAACACTGCCAGCTGCAATCTCCACTGATTCTATCCTTCCTCCATGAACCCATGTTTTTCGGACAACTTTCTATTTTGTGTAGCACGGATATTCTCATGATCAGACATATTGCAAAAAAAGAGGTAGAGATTTTATGGGTTTAAAAGATCATGTAAAAAAAATTTATAATATCAAACAAGTAAGAGGAATTCCAGTTTAAAATATATAAAAATATATAAAAACACAGAGATGTAAGTACAGTACTTCTGAGTGTCCTGTTGTCACTTTAATTGATTGCTTCCGTGTTAGCTCCATTGCCAATTGATAATTACAGTTCCCACGCTTTTTCAAGCCTATTCCTTTTTAAACTTGTGCTTCTGCTCCAGCAGCCAATTTCATTCTGCACAGCATACCTGTGTTTCCCTTGAGAATGTCCAGAGAGTGGATGAAACGTTGGGACTGATATTGACAATTTATGTGGATTCTCTGAGTTTTTATATATTTTTATATATTTTAAACTGGAATTCCTCTTACTTGTTTGATATTATAAAAATTTTTACATGATCTTTTAAACCCATAAAATCTCTACCTCTTTTGGAACTTTCTATTTTGTTGCCCTGAGAGGAAATTCAATATACTGCATATCAGTGTTTCTCAAACTGTGGGTCGGGACCCACTTGGTGGGTTGCGACCTGATTTCTGGTGGGTCCCAGGTGATGGAAAGAGAAGTAATACAAGCCCTGAGGCTATTCAAAAATCAGATAGCTACTAATTGCCCTTCAAAGAGCTGAGCTCCTGCAGTTTGCAAGATAGCTGCTAATTACCCTGCAAGCAGCTGAGCTCTTTACTTGTAAATAAATTTATTTATTTATTTATTTCTAGATCACCTTTTTTTTAAGTCTCATAAAGCTAGGTGGGTCCTGATAGAGTGTCATTTTAAAAAGTGGGTCCTGGTGCCAAAAAGATTGCGAACCACTGCTGTATATAATATGAGGAAATCATGGTCACATTTACCATCCTGTGTTCTCAATAGTCATGTATAGAGAAGAATGTCTGCGCAGAGACTCATGAATGAGTCGAATTATCAGCACACTACATGATATGCAGTAAACTCTGCATGCTTCTCATGCCTATGTAAATAGGGGTCTACATTTGCAGGCCCTGTAAGGAGTTTTTTTTTTTTTTATGAATGGACACGGTTGTGTCAACAGTTGTCTGGAGCTCATTCCTTCCCCCTTCAGGTCCTTCACTTCCAGCTTAGAAATCCTTTCTAGCATTGCTCCTGCCTAGTTCGCTGTCTCCTATTAACATGTGCTTTTAGTTTGCCTTTCTTTGCATTTGTGTGTGATATTGTATATGTTCTTGTGCTAAATTTCACTCTATTCTCTGTCTACTCCTACTACAGTAGCGTTTCTGAATAGTCTACCCTGTGCTGACAAAAGTAGTTGCTGGAGGGCTGCCTGGTTACAACGCTCATGTCACCAAGTGGTAATGATTACATTTTGTAACACAAGACTTGTACGAAAAGGGAAACTTCTGGGGTCAAGACCACCTGTCTCAGTACTACAACACTGACAGAAAGCTTTGTTTTAGCATTCCAGGAGAACTGTATGCCAGTTACTGTTGCGATGACAGTTGACAGCCTAGATTATTAATCCCTTGTTTGTTCCCTCCTACATATAAGAAGGACTTTGAAAAGTGATGAGGGAAATCACTATAATGAACCACTGCAGTGTCAAGGGAACAACAGGGAGCATAAGAAAATAAGACGCATGGAAAACATTACGTTTGATCTTCATGAACGGTCATAACTGATTATTATTACTCAGAGCTCGACTGGGAAAAAGTTATCTGAAGCCAAAGTAAACAGTTCCTCCAACAGAGTGGGTTCAAACCACAGTAATAGCCTAAAGCAGATCAGGTGGATTGTGTTAGTCAGAGGTAATTTGCTTCTAGGCTCAATGCAGGGTCTTCTCGGGAGTGGCACTAGCAGTCTGGAAAGCTGTGTCAAGAGATAGCTGCCTATTAACACCTCTGTGGGGTTTTTTTAAATATTGAGTCAATAGGAAGGTGCTTCGGAAGGGGTTTGCCAAGATTTGCTGAGATGGCCAGGACTTTCATGCGACTGAAGTCATGAAGGTGCCTTAGACTGAGGCAGACCCTGGGTCCATCTAGTTCTGCACTGCCTGCACTGATGGGCTATGGCCTTCCACGGGGCTGGTCCAAGCAGACCACAAGCAGAAACACAGTGCATATCCGCCACCCCCAGCACACACTTGTGCCTGCATTAGCAGTGCTGCTGCGGCCACCTCCTCCTTACCCTCCCAGCTGTTTACAGAAGCAGCCCAGTGGAAAATGAATGGGGAGCATAGCACAGTGGCGCAATCCCAGAGTGCTCCGCCACCTCTTACTTGTAGGTCCAACACCTTCTACTTGTTCCCACCAGATCGATTCTTCAAACAAACCTTACCTGGAGCCTAAGAAGCGTTTGGAGCCTCAGAAGCGTCGCTGGGGGGGGGAAATGGTGGCCCCCTGGGCGACAAGCTGGGGGGTGACAACGCGGCGGGCGGCAGCAGCAACCACGCTGTTACAGTGGCAGAGACAGTGTTTGGTTTGGCCCACTCTCCCGCCCTGCGTCTTGGAAGGGGTTTGTAGTGGTAGCGGTGGCGGTGGTGGCGGCGGCAGCAGTGACATCACTTCCGGAGATGATGCCACGGGGGGCTGCATACTGATGTCAGACTCTGCAGAGCCTGCTGGGATGTGGCAGATGTCAAGGTAAGGAGAAGGCAGGAATGCTCGGCATCCTTCTCCTTTTTGCCCATGTGGCCATCTTGCTGGGTGGCAAGAAGGAGGCACAGTGATTCTCGTGGAAGTGGAGTGATCAGAGCAGGATTGCCAGGGTGCCCTGCCACTTCTTCCTGCAGCAGCACCACTGCGATTGCTTGGAGAAGTTGAAGTGGCTGGGGAGGTGGCAGGCTGGAGGAGGGTGGCAGGCAGGCACAGCGGGTGGAGAGCCCCTCACCCTTTGCCGTTTCCTTCAGCCCACCGCTCGAAGCAGTCGTTTCATGACTGGGCCAGCCCTGACTTTCCGGGGTTTCAGCAAGGAGTCTTTCCCAACTCTAGCTGGAAAGGCCAAAGATTGAACCCCAGACCTTCTGCAGGTTGTCTATTAATAATGAGCTATAGCCCCTTCACACTGACTGTAAGAGAAGAACCTGTCTTGTATACCATACTGTGTTTCGTCTTTGTCTAGGGCTGCGGCTGTTGTTTCTAATACTTAGCTGGCTTTTCGTTTTGCTTGTTTGCTTGATTTTAATCATTGATGATGGTGTTTGATGTTTTTAGCTTTGAACTGAACATTGCTTCAAGCACTTTGTGAAGAAGAGAATTCAAGTCATGTGAACTTTTCCTAGGAAAGAAAGAGATGAAATAAGGTTGACCAAAGTTAACCCTGGACATTAGTGAACATAGTGTGCCAAAGGTATGGGTCTTTTGTTCACAGCTTTATCCTTTGGCCTCTTTATGACTCAGGCCTCCCTCCTAGCAGATGTGTCAGGTACTTAGGTCAAATGTCTGGCAAATACCTGGATACAAAGACTAATAGGCAGGTGGCAGGAAGTTTGGCAATTATCGGAAAACCCTGTTGAAATCCTTACACTACCAGGAGGAGTGAAGGAGTGAAGCATATCTAGGGAGTTTCTGGCAGTACTGTCATGAGATTGACTCCCATCACCTTATTACCAGGACCAGAACTATTCTGAGTGATGGTGAAAATATTCCACCCAGTAGCAGAACTACGACCACCCCCCCCACGCGCGCAGGAAGTGATGTAACAGCTACAGCCATTATGTGCCATACCGAGTCGCAGGGCGGGCGGGCCAAACACGCCGCCAATGCTCCTCGCTCACCCCGACAAATGGGATGATTTGGGCCTCCGCCGGCCACTGTTACACCACCCGCCCGCCTGCTGCCTGGGGCCCGATCCTGCTGCCCGGGGGCCCACCGCCCCAAGGCCCCCTCCGCTGACGACGCCACTGATCCCACCTTGAACTTCCTTGAGTCCCTTCCTCAACCAGCAGCTCCACAACATCTGACGCTTACGCTGACAGGTAAAACCATGACCTATGGGGCTATGACTCTATGCATCATGAATGGCAGTGGGGGATACAGTATGTAAGCACGTTGTAAGCACTAAAAACGTAGTTGAGATGCTGGTGAATTAAGGTTGAAGCTGGAAGACCCAACTGAGTGGGTGGCTTTCAGCATCTCCCTCTCTCTCTGTGTCCTGCTACCTGCTCTATTAATCAACAATTAGTGAATATATACATTTGAGAGACCATCTTCTTCCATATAATTCGACCCATCCTCTGAGGTCATCTGAGGGAACCCGTTGAACCGTGCCGCCATTGATGGAGGTGAGGGGCATGGAGATGAGGAATAGGGCCTTCTCGGTGATGGCGTCCCGATTGTGGAACTCCCTCCCCTTAGAATTAAGAATGTCTCCCTCCTTGGAGACCTTTTGGCGCGGCCTTAAGACTGTTTTATTCAGGATGGCATTCGATAGCTGACATGACGGACTGACATTTTAATTAAATGTAATTTTAATTGCTTTCATGTGATCTATTGGAGTTTGTCTTGTTTTTATCGTTTTATTATTTTTAAAACTTGTAAGCCACTTTGATTGCCCTTCCTGGGAGAAAGGTGGGAGATAGATAGATAGATAGATAGATAGATAGATAGATAGATAGAAAGAAAGAAAGAAAGAAAGAAAGAAAGAAAGAAAGAAAGAAAGAAAGAAAGAAAGAAAGAAAGAAAGAAAGAAAGAAAGAAAAGCCGTGTATTATAACTGCAGTGTCCACCTGGAAGGTAAAATTGGGCTCAGGATAAAGGACTGATGGCACACCTGCATTAAGTTGGATCAAGTTCCCTGCAATGTAATGGATCATGGTCTCCTTTGAGAAAACTGGGGCAATATGCATATCCCTGGTGAAAACATAGTCGGCTTTAATTCTGGCAGTGATTGAGTGGGACTTCAACTCTCCTTGTCTCCAGCTTCCTTCGCATGCCATCAAAGCAGACAGTCGCTCGCTGCCACCCGTTTGGTGGGTGTATACGTTCTGCAAGCATCCTTGGATCAGCCTATTTCTTTGTTAGCGTCAACTATATTCAGCAAAGGAGTGGCAACTTTTCACAAAGAAATATACAGCTTTTGTTTCTTTGGCTGAAAATGTTCTGTAGCCATACTGTTGAAGGATAAATGCAAGGAAGGGTGAAGCACCGGCAATTCCGTAGCATCTTCGTCTTAAGTGCCTCATTCAGTTTCTTCTTCATCATGTGTAGCTGTGGGTTTCTCTTATTGCAGTGCAACAGTGAAAGATTAAATTCAATTTTAGAAAGCATTTGTCCCATCTATCATTACATTGTGCATGGAGCCAAGTCACAGCAACAAAAGTTCGGAGGAAGAAAAAATGACTAGAAGATACAGCTGCCTCTGAACAGAATGTGCTGTTTTGTATTTGCTCTGTTTCCCTTGCCCAGATCTTTGGCGGTGACAGCCAGACAGTGTATAGCACTTTGAAGCTGTTAAGCAGTGACAGAGCTAATATTTATTGTTTTAGAGTCGCATCAATGTGGCTTTGATTGGGCTATTTGTTTTTAAAGTTGGTGTCATTTGGGTTTGGATTGGCTAGTGAATCATGGCTTTATTATTGGCCTGTGTATCCTTATGGAGCTGATAAAAATGTTTGGGTTGGTTACAAGTTTCAAGTACTTCCAAAGAGCCTTGCAGCACTGTTTTATGTGCTGTTTATGGTCATTCATTTTCCTGCGTGTCAAGAAAGTAGAACGCTTCTGTGCAGAGAATGGAAAATATTTGTTGCCTAGAGAGAAAGAGTGAGCTCTGCTTTCACCTTCTCCTTTATATATACTGTATATTATACAAACACTTTCTCACTAGAGGTATGAAGATTGTGATGCTAACCACTCCTATGTCTACTCGGATGCAAGTTCCAAGCAGTGATGTAACTGAAAGAAAGTATTTCTTTACCCAGCGTGTAATTCATCTGTGGAACTCCTTGCCACAGGATGTGGTGATGGCACCTGGCCTAGATGCCTTTAAAAGGGGTTTGGACACTTCTGGGCATGTCCATGCGTGCAACGGTGGCTCCCAGATGCCCCACCACAGCAGGTAGGTCAGCAGTGGGAGTGGCTCAGGGGAGTTTGGGTGGGGAGCAGGCCAGGTAGGGGGTGGTTCGGGGGCAGGAGGGGGAGGATCTTGGTGATAGCAGTGCATGCTGAGATCCTATCTCCCCTTCCCCACCCCAAGTCTCCCCCTGAGTCTCCTCATACCTATGCAGCAAAATAGCTGGCATAGGTCCAAGGAGACCCATGGGAGGCCAGGTGGCCTATGGAGAGGTAAGAAGGAAAATTACCTCTCCTGGGCCGCCTGGCCCCACCCCCATAGCATGCAGTGTACACTCTGTCAGTGGTGCTGCATGCTATGGGTTGGCAAGGATAGGACTGGGCCCTGAGTTTCATATTACTTGACTCAGAATTACAAATCTTGGAGACTCATAATAATTCAAACATGAGAAAAGCATTACTTCTCCCCCAAAGTTCATATAACCTACCGACCGACCTCCTACTCATTTGCCTCATCCATAACTCCAAATACCCTTCGTTCTCCCTCCTGTTTACCTAGCTGGCTGCCCTGGTAACAGCAGCAGGAGAGAGGAAGGGATGGGGTCTCTCCTTCTCCCTTCACAACACTGGCACTGGCATGCCACATGAAGTTTCCCAGTGCCCCTCCCTCCTTTTCTCCATCCCACCACAGAGCTGCAAGCCACGTAAATGAGTGTTTGGAAGGGGTGGGGTTGGCAGGAGAGGGAGGTGGGAAAGATGGTGGACAAGAGGAAATGATGGAGGCTCATTAGCAGGGGGTGGTGGAAAACCAAACCGCTCACCTCAAAAGCCACCTGGGCTTTCTGAGCATTCCTTGTGAGTACTCTAAAAACATGGAGTGGTTTTGCAAGTCCCTCACAAGGAATAATCAGAAAACTCAGATGGTTGGCCTGTTCTTTCCTCACCTTCCAGTTCCCCCTCCCCTTCACAAGCAAAGGAAAAACACCATTAAGAGATAACTAGCAGCAGCAGAAGAGGACCCAGTTGAAAAGTCAAGCTGGCCTGTAAAACTGAAATGACATTTCTGAGTCAGTACCATTTTCAATGGAATCAAATTGTAGTTACATGAAATTATGTTCTCTTTGATTGGGAGCAAGAAATGAGACTTCTGGGCATGTCCAGAAATTGTCATTTCAACTGTGTTGGCTGGTATATCAATTATGCAACCAGGTTCTCTCTCATCGCTGGTTACTTCCCCTTTGCAACAGAACAGGGATGTCGTCGGTTGTGGTATCCTGAGATTCTGCTGCGCAAGACTCCGAGGAGCAGTGCATCTCCTCATTCTAGCCGCTTGGTGATGAAACCACTGCTGAGCATTGATTGGCAGACGCAGCAACAGGGAAGCCTTGTTGGCTCCTGCAGCAGGAGAGGGCGGGGCTTGGACAGGCAGGAAGATTTAGTACCTGGGGAAGATACAGTTGGGAAGGGGAGTGAGACTCTCACCCAGTCTAACTATGGCCCAAGTTATGGCCCTTGATAGAAGGGCCTACCGCAGTGGATCTTGTGATTTGCTGCCCTAGCTAGGCCCCACTGTGGCAGCGTGAAAGCAGCGGCACCATCACGTGCAACAGAGCCGCTGACGGAAATGGCCAGTGGCGCTGTGCACACACAAAACTCGCCTGGATGCTCCATTAGCCCAGGTAAGGTAGTGGAGGGGCTGTTTGTGCACGATTTGGGGGAGGGAGGGGGAGGACAGAGGTGGGGATCTTGGCATCTGGAGGGGGTGGATCTTGGCATCAAAAGCACACGCCAGATCTTATCTCCATTTTCAAACCCATCCCACCCCCTTCCTCTCCTCAGACCCATCCCACCCTCTTCCTCTCTTAATAGCTGGCATGGGTCTGAGAGGATCCATAGGCAGTCAGAAGGCTGACAAAAGGGTACATTTTCTACTTACCTTTTGTTGGCCTTCTGGTCACCCCCACCATAGCATGCAGTGCATGCTTCGTTGGCACAGCTGCATGCTATAGCAGGGCAGGGAATAGGATTATATCACTATTGGTTATAATATCACCGACCAATCTTATATGTAGGCGTCTCTAATACAAGTTCCTGGTAAGTTCCTAAAATGGTGCCCCCGCTGTACCTATTTTAATCAGATCTGGTTCAATTGTATTTCGTCTATGCCTTGTATCGTGATCTATTTCATGCCCTACAGCTTCCAGGGAGTTTGGATAGCACCATTTCCTGCTATCATATTTCTTTTAGAGCTGTCAACTGTGGTGGTGTTGTCCATCAACTCTTGCTACTAATTCTGCTTTTCTGCGTTTGAATTGATAAACAGAGGGGCGGTGTGCTGCAACAGATATCACAGCAAGGACATGGTTATCTAACTTGTAAAGGTCAGGCTAGATAAATAGCTTCAGTGAAAGGGAAAATTTGATCATATTTTATTTATGCTGGGAAAGATCACATAAAAAACACATTTGAGAGAATAAAACATTAACAGCGTTTTCACTTCTGGTGTTTAGCATAGCTGAGCAGCCTGAGTTCATATCATCACTTTTTAAGAAAGAGTCTGGTATATTTTCATTATCTATTTTGCAGATAAGGCAGTTCAAAAAAATACCAACAACTATGTAATAAAATGCATGTAAAGCCAACTAAATACTGTATATCCACTGACTATATTAAGAATTGATCCTATGGAGCATCTTTTTCTTTCCTATTCTGCAATTAGAATAATCCTCCAAAATCAATTATCATAAATTAGTATAGAATAAAAGCAAACAAGAGGCTTTTCTTCCAATTCGTTCCAATTCTTCCTATGTGCAGTTACACATGTAGAAGTGGATCAATATCAGATCAATTGAACCCCCTTTCCTTCCTCCCCTTCCATAGCTGACTTCTGATAGTGGCCATTATTTTCAGCAGCTAGGCCTATTCAACAGCACTGACAAGTACGGAAGCCTCATGAGGAAGTGAGTGGTTGCTGATTCTTCTCCAGCTATACTCCTTCCCAAACAGCTGGGTTGAAGATAAGAGGGATAGAATTGGAGGGGGGGAGGAAAGGTTGTTGGGAAAAATCCCTTTTCTTCAGCTGCAGAACATAGTGGCATATGCATATTCAAATAATTTTATGTATTTATTGTTTTAAACACTGTCCAACTGTTTGCCAGCCTTTGACCAGAATTATCAGAAGCTCAAAGCAGTTTACTTCAAGGTAATATATAGGCCAGTGGGTCTCGCAGCGGGTTAAACCGCTGAACCATAAGCTGTCGATCGAAAGGTCGGCAGTTCGATTCCCGCGACGGGGTGAGCTTGGCCAGCTCCTGCCAACCTAGCAGTTCCAAAGCATGTTAATGCGAGTAGATAAATAGATACCGCTTGTGGGAAGGTAAACATCGCTCCGTGTTCCAGCTGCATGCTACGCGCTGCGGCAAGGAGAGTCATGCCGGCCACATGACCACGGAGGCGTCTTCGGACAATGCTGGCTCTTCGGCTTTGAAATGGAGATGAGCACCACACCCTAGAGTCGGACACGACTGGACTTAATTGTCAGGGGATACCTTTACCTTTATTAGTATATACAAAGAGTGCTTTGCACACACTAAAAGTGCTATACAAATGCTTCTGTTTCTTCTTCTTCTTCATCATCATCATATTATTATCATCATCATCATCATCATCATCATCATCATCATCATCATCATCATCATCACCATCATCTTGGAGCGAAAGCTTTCATGGCCAGCTACTAGATTACAAGACAAAAGTTTTATGGGTGAAGTAGCCATGTGATTAAAATATAAAATACAGAGAACTCCAGGCACACACGTATAAAATCTTCAAAAGAGCCACTCGTAGAAAGCAGACACTAAGAAAATTAAAACAGTGAGAACGGAGAAGTCCGATATTTACAGGAACCAACGTTTCAACTTCTAATCTGAAGTCATTTTCAAGGTGTAAACAGCAAGGCTGCAAAGATGGTATGAACAACCGATAAGGATCGGTGAAAGTGACAGACGGACGTGACCTAATCAACCGGCCTTGACACTTCCGGCTCTCTGTGCGCGTTTTTTGAAGCGGAACTAATCTATTTAGTGCAGCGTTCCTTATCGGTTGTTCATACCATCTTTGCAGCCTTGCTGTTTACACCTTGAAAATGACTTCAGATTAGAAGTTGAAACGTTGGTTCCTGTAAATATCGGACTTCTCCGTTCTCACTGTTTTAATTTTCGGAGAAGTCCGAGAAGTCAATAGACTATCCGAGACAATAGACTCAGGTGAGTCTATTGACTTGGACTCGAGTTGGACTCGAGTCACGTCAATGTCTTGACTTGGACTTGACTCGGCAATTGTAAAAGACTCAAAAAACTCAACTCGAGACTTTTGAGCCTTCTACAAGTCAAAATTGATTCAGGTTTAAACTGTTTTCCCTATTAAATAGATAGGGACTTGCAACTCGCAACCAAAGACTTGGGACTTGACTCAAGACTTGGAGTCAAAGACTTGATCCACATCCCTGTCAAGAGCAGAGAGGATGGAAAGTGATTGCACTGCACCAGCACATAGTCCAGGAAGTTTCAGTGTTTTGTGAAAGCTGGGCTCTTCCCTGCTGGAAAACAAACACACTGAAAACATGGGAAGAAATTGACATACGGATAATTCTTTAACAGCTGTAAGGCTAAAATGTAAAGTTGGAAGCCACTCTGGATGTGACTGGAGACAGTCCTGCTCCATGTGTTTGTATTTTGAAGAGCATTACTCTTTCATTTTGCATTTTCTCCTTGCAGGATGTCAGGTAATAATTTTGGCTTTTTCATGTCTATGACGTAACGTGAAATGTCAGTTCAGCAAAGCATTTATTATTATGCTTTTTGAGAGTTCTTCTGAAAGTCCAGTGAAGATCAAGATGAGTAAAATTATTATAGTCTGACAGCTATAAAAGGTCACTGAGTTAAATTAATTCAGGCCTTGCCTCCCTCTTCTCAGTGCCTTATAATATATGGGGAGGAAATTAGCAAGTGCCTCAAACTCAGTACAGACAAACTCCTTTAAGGCCATGTAGATCTATGAAGAGGGTAAATGTAGTCAGGTCATTGCTGTCTCTGTCATCTGGATGAGCAGAAAGTAAACATTGGCCGGCCAAGGAAGACTTTATTCAGTGTGACTAACCTTCAGGGCCTTCATCTTCCTGTGAAATTAGCATAGATCTGATACATTAACAACATGGTAATTTAAAGTCGCTTTCACAATACGCTTATTTTACTAGAGAATAGTCAAGAAGGCTAATCAGTCCTCAGGTGTCACAAAAACAGGATTCAGTGGTACACATTTATCTTGCCTCTTTGTTACACAACATCTTCTATATTACTTTGATGCAACTTGAAAGCAGCAAAACACATAAAGGTGTTGCCTTTCACCCCTTAAAAAGGTAAAGGTGTCCCTTGACATTTAAGTCCAGTCGTGTCCGACTCTAGGGTGCGGTGCTCATCCCTGTTTCGAAGCCGAAGAGCCAGCACTGTCCGAAGATGCTTCCATGGTCATGTGGCCAGCATGACAATACGGAACACTGTTTAACTTCCCGCAAGTGGTACCTATTTATCTACTTGCATTATCATGCTTTCGAACTGCTAGATTGGGCCAGGAGCTGGGCCAAGCGACGAGAGCTCACCCCGTCGCGTGGATTCGAACTGCCGACCTTTCGATCGACAGCTCATGGTTCAGTGGTTTAACCCATTGTGCCACCCCGCAGGCATTTTCTCCCCTTAGGTATACTTTTTTTTTTATATATATATATATATATTTATATTTTATTGATATATTAAAACATAAAAAAACAATACATATTTCATAAAGTTATAGCAAGCGCGAAGCAATACATCCTACTAGCATACTATTCACTATTTTCTACATACAATTTCCAACTAAGCCAAAACAACCCCCACATTCTATTCATTAAATCCGCATATCATCACATCATTCCTCTCTCTCTCTCTTAAAAAGTCAATAAATGGTTTCCAATTATTCACGAAAAAGTTAACTGACTTTTCCTTAATTAAAATTGTAAGTTTATCCATTTCAGCATAGTCCAAAACTTTCAGCCACCAATCTTCCAGCGAAGGTATCTCCGAATTCTTCCAATATTGTGCATATAAAATTCTTGCCGCAGCTGTCATATATAAAAACAAAGTTTGAAATTTTTCGCCTACGTGATCCTCCCACATACCCAACAAAAATGTTTCCGGTTTCATTTGGATCTTAATCTTTAAAATCAACTCAATCTGTTTGTGAATCTGAGTCCAATACTTCTTTGCTTGAGGGCATGTCCACCACATATGGTAAAAAGTTCCTTCTTGCATTTTACATTTCCAACATCTATTCGTCACCTTCTCATACATTTTTGCTAATTTGCTTGGGGTTATATACCATCTATATATCATTTTATACATATTTTCTTTAATATTAACATTTAACGTAAATTTCAACTGTTTTAACCATAGTTGTTCCCATTGGTCCATTAAAATAACATGACCTATGTTTTTCGCCCAATGAATCGTACATTCTTTAACCTGTTCTTCTTCTGTTTCAAACTTCAAAAGCAATTTATACATTTTTGAAATTATCTGGTCTTCAGATTTTAATTGTGCCTCCAATATTGATTCTTCTTCTACAAATCCATATGTCTTCTTGTCCACTTTAAATCTCTCCAAAATTTGAGCATATACAAACCATTGACAATTAAAGTCTTCTTCCATTAGTTTTTCTCTTGACTTCATTATACAGTCTCCTTGTGAAAAAATTAATAAATTTCTGTACAATAGTCCTTTCTCTTTTGGCACGCTACTTCCACCAAATTGTGCTTCATATGGTGCAACCCATAATGGTACTTTCTCATAAAACCTCATTTTATATCTATTCCAAATTCTCCATAATGCATGTCTAACATAATGATTTTTAAATTCTAAATTTGCTTTTACTTTATCATACCACAAATACCCATGCCAACCAAATCTCAAGTCAGAGCCTTCTAACTCCAATAATCTTCTATTTTGTAAATACACCTACTCTTTCAACCACACAAAACAACATGCTGCATAATATACTTTCAAATCTGGTAGTCCTAATCCTCCTCTCTCTTTTGCATCTTGAAGAATCTTATATTTCACCCTTGGTTTTTTCCCTTGCCAAATAAATTTAGAAATGTCTTTCTGCCATTCTTTAAATGGTGCATCAGATATAATCACTGGTATCGTTTGAAATAAGAACATCATTTTTGGCAATACATTCATCTTAATCACCGATATCCTTCCTAGTAAGGACAATTTCAATCTTTCCCATCGTAACAGATCTTTCTTAATTTCATTCCATACTTTAACATAATTATTTTGAAATAATGTACAATTCATACTCGTCAATACAATTCCAAGATATTTAACTTTTTTTTCCACCTTAAATCCTGTTTTATTCATCAGTTTCAGTTGATCTTGAATCTTCATATTTTTAGTCACTATTTTTGTCTTCTGTTTATTAACTTTAAATCCTGCAAGAGATCCAAATTCTTTTAATTTACTCATCAACAACTCTATATCTTTTAACGGATTTTCCAGCATTAATACCAAGTCATCTGCAAAGGCTCTTAACTTGAATGTTTCTTTCTTAATCTTCACACCATATATTCTTTCATCTTGTCTAATATTTCTATTCAAAACTTCTAACACCAATATAAACAGCAATGGTGATAACGGACATCCTTGTCGCGTACCTTTTTGAATTTCAAATGTCTTAGTCAGCTCACCATTCACTAATACTCTTACAGTTTGTGTCACATAAATTGAATTTATCCATTTATTGAAATTTTCCCCGAAGTCCATTTCTTGTAAAACTTCTAATAAAAAAGACCAGTTCAAATTATCAAAAGCTTTTTCAGCATCTATAAATATTAATGCTAATTGCTTGTCTATATGTTTGTCAAAATATTCCAACATATCCACAACAATTCTTACATTCTCCCTCAAATGTCTTTTTGGTAGAAAACCACATTGATCTTCATGTATGAATTTTTGCAACATCTTCTTCATTCTCTCCGCTAAGATTGATGTAAATATCTTATAGTCATTGTTAAGCAAAGATATAGGTCTATAATTCTTTATACTACTTGAATCTTGTCCTTCTTTTGGTATCAAAGTTATGTTCGCCTCTTTCCATGAATCTGGCATTTTTCCTTTTTGTAAGATATCCTTCATTGTCTGTTGTAATGGGATACTTATTACATCTTCTAAACATTTATAAAATCTCCCAGTCAAACCATCTGGACCTGGTGCCTTATTCAGTTTAACTCTCTTTATCGCATCTGCCACTTCTCTAGGCATGATCCTTTCATTTAAAATTAATTTCTGATCTTCCAAGACTTTTGGTAAATTTTGCTTTACCAAATATTCCTTTATTTTTGCTGGTTCTACCTTCTGTCTTTTATATAAATTTGTATAATAATTTACAATTAATTTTTGTATATCTTCTTGTTCTGTACATATTTTATCTGTCTCTTGTAACTTAGAAATAATTCTTTTCTCCCTTTCTTTCCTCAGTTTATAAGCTAAAAATTTTCCTGGTTTATTAGCATGTTCAAAATACCTTTGTTTCGCATACTTCATTTTAATTTCTATTTCTTTTGTTATCATCAGGGATAGTTGACTCTGTAAAATTTTAATTTGTTGTAAAACGTTTTTGTCACCAGGTGTCCTCCTCAACTCTTGTTCTTTCTTCTTCATCTCTTCTTCAATCTTTTGAAACTTAGTTTGTCTCTTTTTAGTCCATTCTGCATTTTTTTGTATAAAATATCCTCTTATAAATGCTTTACTTGCATCCCAAACCATTCTTACTTCTGTTCCTTTATTCATATTTAACTCAAAAAAGTCTTTTAGTTTACTCTTAGCTTCTTCTATTATCTCTTCTTTCTGTAATAACAGTTCATTCAGTCTCCATCTATAAGTTTTAATTTTCTTCCTTATAGCCAGCGATATCGGATTATGATCTGAAATAGATTTTGTTAAAATCTCTGCTTTGGAAGTTCTAACAGCTATATCCTTTGACACCCAAAACATATCAATTCTTGAACTTGATCCATGTCTCTCTGAATAATGTGTGAACTCCTTAGAGCTCCCATTTTTCTGTCTCCATATGTCCAAGACCCCTAAAGTCTCCACCATTTCAAAAAAACTTTTAGGTAATTTCCCTTGATTGTGTTTTATTTCTTTTTCAGAGCCTTTATCACTCAGCGGGGAGACAACTCCATTCCAGTCACCCAACAAGCAAAAACTACTATAAGAATAATTTGCCAACAAATCCATCAAATATCTAAAAAAATCCCCTTTTTGTTGATGTGGTGTATACACCCCCAATAGTAACGTTTTTATCCCATCTAGTGTTACTTCCACTGCCACCCCTCTTCCTTTGTCATCTGCAAATATTAATTCTGGCTTCAAATATTTTTTAACATATAAAACCACCCCATTCTTCTTCTTAATATTGGTTGAAAAAAATTCTTCTCCCAAATTTTTCTGAATCAAAAATTTTGTATCTCCCTTTTTTATGTGGGTTTCTTGAAGGCATATCACATCTTGATTAAGTTTTTTCAAATAATGGAATACTCTTTTTCTTTTTTGTGGAGCATTAGCTCCATTAATATTCCATGATAAAAATTTGTAATCCATCTTTATTATTCACAGCTTGCCATTGCACTGTCCATCCCTTCATCTTCTTCTTCTTCTCTTCCATCCTTGAATCTTCTCAGGAACTCTTTTGCTTTCTGGATTGTATCCAATCTATAGGTTTTTCCATGCAGTTTAAGAGTCACGCCTTCTAATTTTCCCCACCTAAAGACAATCTTCTGTTTCTTCAGCACCTCCACCAGGAATGCATAACTTTTCCTTTTCTGCAAAATTCTCAACGGAATCTCCTTTAGCACAATGATGTGCGCTTCTTCTACCTTGAGTCTTGATTTAGCATGTTGCTGTAGAACTTTATCTCTTGTTCGTTGCCTCACAAAATGCACCAAGATATCTCTTGGCACTTTCTTTGCTGCTGCATATCTTGTATTAATTCTATATGCCTTATCCAATTCCAGATCTAATTCATCTCGTTCTATTTGTAGAAATTCTGACAGAATGTGTACCATTCTATCTCTTGTATCTTCTGCTTGTTGTTCTGGAATTGCACGAAACCGTAGAAAGCTCTGTTTTCTCTCTTGTTCAGCCAGCGCCAACATATCTTGAATCTTGCAGCTCTCCATTTCAAAATGCATCACTTTATCTTCCTGGGTTTTCATCTTAATATTTATCTCTTGCAGATCACCTTTTATTTCTTTCACGGCTACATCAAGCTGGTGTATTTCTTGTTTCAGCTCCACCTTCATCTTTTGAAATTCTTCTTGCAAAGTTCCCAATTTTGCATCGAATTTATTTTCCCATCTTTTAAAGCATTCTTCCAGTGTTTCCGCTGGTCTTTCTGTTCCAGGCGATTTTGTAGGTGATTTTTTTTCTAATGTATTCCCTCTTCTTCTTGTAGCCATATTTCTAATTTTCACCAAATGGCACTCTTTCACTTACTCAGTTCAACTTCTTTTCCTTCTCTTTGAAACCAAAAACAAAGACTCAACTTCTTAAAATGTGTGCAGGCGGCAAATACCAACCAACATAATATTTTTCAATCTTTTTTCAAACCTTCATGATGACCTTCTGCCCGGAAGGAAATTGTTTGTCCGTCTTTGTACAGTTCCAAACCACAGGAATTCAAAACAAACAATTCAAAAGCAAAACAAGTCTCTTTCTCTCATTAAAACAGTTTATAGATATCTCCCCAAAGTGTTTCTTCACTACTTCAATCTTCCGTAAGTACCAACAAGTTACTTAGTATTTTCGCTTAATATTTTCACTGTAGTATATTATCTTCCTTCCAAATTATATCCTTTTCACAACAAATCTTCTGTTCTTAAATTAACTCGTTATCTTAGCTTATTTCTTCAATTCTTACTGCAGTTCCTCGCCACTTGCAGAAGCAAAGCAAAAGTATAAGCGGGAGGGGGCTTGGCTTACATTCCGGCTGATTTTTTGAGCTCGTTGTTGATCCTCTCTTCCACGCTCAAACCAAAACAAACTCGAAAAGCCTACGCTCTCCGAGAAAGTAATGGGAGCGATCCGAAGATATGTGGTTTATCTCATCGCACACCCTTTTAATCCAGGGGTAGAGCAATTAAGTCCATCAGACGTGCTCTGTCGGTGTAGAGCAACCGACAGAGCTGTCAGCCAGCCATTCCTCCCAACCGGAAGTCCTCCCCTTAGGTATACTTATACAGTAGACCTCATATATTATTAGCGCAAAAATGGAAGTCTCTTTTCCAAATTCCAGTTCAGAAGGCAGACCAACCAGGGCAAGTGTCAAGAGTCTCAACCAACCTGCCCTACCCATCATGCAGGACTTTGTGGTAAGACTAGAAGTTAATTTGGAAAATCTAGAGTTAGTACCACAATATTATCTTAATATATGCCAATAAAGGTTCTGAAATCTGAATATTTTCTTAAAGCTATGTGCAAGTCACCCAAGAACAATAACCATCTCTATTGTTGGCCTCTGAAGAGGTGAGGCCACACAGATCCTTCCTTCCTTCCTTCCTTCCTTCCTTCCTTCATTCATTCATTCATTCATTCATTCATTCATTCATTCATTCATTTGTCTTCTCCTCAGTGGAGAAGTTCTACTGCATAGGAGCTTCCCAAGTGGCCTATGGTGGGGGGGGGGAGGAACTGCCTGCATGGCCTAGCTGTGGACTGGCAGGAAGAATGGGAGAGGAAAGAACTGCCCTTCCACAACCTGTCACCCCCCTGCTACTTCCAACTGGCTGGCCAGCCCCAGTACTCAGTAAGCAGAGCTGGTGTGGGAACACCAGGTGGAGAACACACAATGTTCAAAGAATACGGGAATCGATGCCATGTGAAAAAAGAAGAAGCTTGAAGTTTAATAGACTCTTGTACCGTTTGCGGGTTTCCGTTTCAGGCAGCCGCATACGGAGTAAAATACATTAAAATCCAAGGTATTTAGCCCAACGTTTCGTTCCAGCAGCTCGGAACCTCTTCATAGGATAAATCATATCCAAAGGGATATCTAGTCTCATGCCATTGCGGTAACATTTGAAAAGAGGGACTGGGCATCAAAGGCCATGTTTCCATCCCCTTGCAAGTGCTACTGGCTGTCAGGAAGGGACAATACCAATGGGAGAAAGATCCACATAATTTGGATAACCCTCTGGGTATTATAAGAGGGGTATGAGTTCTCAACAATGGAGAAGCCGCTCCCATCAAATATGAACTGGGCCTTTCTTGTTGTTGTTCAGTCGTTAAGTCGTGTCCGACCCTTCGTGATCCCATGAACCATATCCCGCCAGGCCTTCCTGTCCTCCACTATCTTCCTCACTTGCTAAATAGATGACACTGCTACTCTCCCATCTTTCTTCTTTCCTTTTCTTTCTTTAATTTCAGTGAAATCCCCCTTCATCTGGATTTTTCAATTTATAATTACTGCTTCTTTGGATGGTCTTTTGAAGGCCAGCGGGTGGCGCAGCGGGTTAAACCGCTGAACCATATGCTGTCGATCGAAAGGTTGGCAGTTTGATTCCCGCGACGGGGTGAGCGCTCGTTGCTTGGCCAGCTCCTGCCAACCTAGCAGTTCCAAAGCATGTCAATGTGAGTAGATAAATAGGTACCGCTTGCGGGAAGGTAAACAGCGCTCCGTGTTCCAGCTGCATGCTACGCGCTGCGGCAAGGAGAGTCATGCCGGCCACATGACCACGGAGGCGTCTTCGGACAACGCTAGCTCTTCGGCTTTGAAATGGAGATGAGCACCACACCCTAGAGTCGGACACGACTGGACTTAATTGTCAGGGGATACCTTTACCTGGATGGTCTTTTGGTTTCTAACTTCCAATATAGAATGTATGTCACTCTCTGTAAGAGATAGGTTCCAGGTGTGCTTCGGTACCCAAGAAGGCCAAAAGAAGGTATATGTGGTCCCAAACACATAAACAGTTGACTTCTAGACCAGCTAAAAAAGACCAGAGTGGCCAGAGGCAGGTATATGTTCCAAGCAGAAGTGTCGTTGGTGTAGGGGCAGGGGGGCGTGGGCCCCAGGGTGGGGATCGGACGTGGTGGCGAAGGGGCGTACTTGCCTCCAGGATGCGTCTCCTCTACCTTGCTCGTCTTGGCGTTGGGACCACCCGCCCGCCCTGGAGCCCATACGGCTCCAAAATAGTAAGTAAAACGGCAGGGAGTGTAATTGGAGCCATACTGGGCATGCTTGTGAAGCTGACGTCATGCCCGGGTCACGTGGGGGCGTCGCATCGGCGCCTTCCCCCCCCCCCAGAATCGCCACTGGGTCCAAGTCAGGCTGAAGTCAAAGTCAGAAGCAACAAGCAAGAATTGGACTTCCAAAGGCAAGGGCATGTTCAAATTTACACAGAGGGTAAGATCCAAAGAAGCAGGAGCGTGCTAGAGTCTGCAGGCTAGACGAGATTTGCACAGACTGAGGAGCAAGCTCTGAAGCTAGGGCTATATCAGGGTGCATCAGGATTTCATCCTTGGGGGCAGCTGACGACTCTGGCAGTGTTAGCTAGATGGCACCCTTGACCCACAGAGCTTAGTCTGCCAGGCTTTCAGTGAAGCCAGAGTGTAGTCGGGTCATAAGGTGTCAGAGCTTGACTGCTGGGAGACCCGAGTTGAGATCCCCCCCCATATGTACAGCATTCATATTTAAACATATGAAACTGCCTTGGTCCACCTAGCCTAGTTATGTTTACTCTGAGTGGCTGTCCAGGTTCTCCACACATTTTGCCAGCACTGCTACTAACTGGAGATGTCAGGGAGTGAACCAAGGGTCTTCTGCATTTAAAGAATATGCTTTGCAACTGAGACTGGGTCATTCTTCACAGCCCAATCCTGTGTAGCCTGCAGTGGTCGGCCTAATGGGCCGATCGCCATATCCTATCAAGTTCCCAGGCTGCAACAGGGCAGCCCGGGAACAACTCGGGAGAAGGGGATGATCATCCCCTTCCCCCCCTTGTAAGCGGCAGGAGGCCCAAAGGGCCTCATCTTATGCACATGAGCTCCAGAGCTCGCTTACATTCACGCTGGCCGTGTTGGAGTACCTGGGGCCTGGAGGGAGCTTTGGATACCGGGGATCTCGGCCCCTGGTATCCCCACCCCCTCCAGGCCCTGGGTGGCCCATGACCACCCTCCCTTGCCGCCCAGTCTGCCCTCCCCCCACCCCTACCCTGACCGGCGTAAAACTTACCTGGTCTGGCATGCGCAGGGCTGGGGAGATGGCGGTACGAGCAACGCAGGCCACAGCGCCGGTGCTGCTTGGTCTCCAGGTGTCGCGCAAGTGTTTTACAGCACTTGTGGGACACCCTGCTCTGAGGCAGCGTGCACTGCCCCGGGGCAGCAAGTACACAGGATCGCGTTGCAAGTCCATCCTCTTCATTTGTCAAAAAAGACCTGAACTTTCCAGCCAATTTGATTGATTGTATTGACATGGATTATCATGAACAAATGCACAATAGTGAAAAATATCCCAGGATTCTTTGGCACTGTCCCTGAAGCCAAATACGAATTTTGCTGAAAAACAGAACAGGGATCTAACTTTTCTTTTCCATGCACAGTCACAGGTGGAATAGCAATCCCATGTATGCAATGACCATGTTGCATGCAGAAGGGGTTCTCCAGATTGGGGGAATTATACTGTATATCTAAACTTTTCTAGGAGGAAAATGTGTTCAAGCTCACACCCTGTTTCTTGAATAAACGTCAAGTAGGCATTTTTTTTCCAGACTTTCTTGATACACCTTTTATTATTTTATATACACACTCAACGGTTGCAAAATACTCTGGCTGAAATCCATGTGCCTCTATAAGACAGTAAAGAAGTATTGTTGTTTTATTCCCCTCTGTCTTTTCAAATGAAGCTGACATTTTGACAGGAAGCAGATGTCTGATATCATAAGGGCGCATATGGGAGCATCCATTTGCCAGGCCAAATCATCATTTTTTTTTTCCCCAAAAGGACATGAGAACTCCGAGAGAGAATGAGCAGACACCTCAAACCTGTGATGATGTTCATTAGAGAGTATTATTCTAAGCAGCGAACGTAGCAGCAAGCTGCAAGGTAATGAAAAAGTCTATCATCTAAAGTTCACTAACTTTTCTACGCGTGTTTATTGCCAGCTTTCTGGCAGGTTGGATTGGAAATTCCAGACATTTGTAGTGCGCTCACAGAGCAGAGGTTCAGTTCTCAAATCTGGCATTCACATGCTATGACAATGCATGGATCTCACTTGGTAAAGAGGAATATGTAGACGTAATTTTATGCCAAGACAAAATTATTGAAAATATTATAAAAGATAAAAGAAAAATATTAATTCTGGCACTGAATTAATAGCTACTTTCATACGTTGCATCCAGATTATGTGCTATTCCAACTAAATAAACATTCCAAATAAACATTCGGGCATGGGCTTGGCTAAGGATGGCTCACAATCATTTGAATCCAACCAGCTCTTACCATCACGAGGAGATGCCACCTTGAAGTATCATCAGTTAGCTGGTCACTGTTTGGGGCTGGGCAGGAACTTTTTGCTTCACTCCTTATTGGCTGTTGGCAATAGTGTAGCATGAGGTTGGCATGGCGTGGTAAGTGCTGTATAGCATTACATGGAGGTGCAAAGTGGCCCCTCCCACTCACTGTTGGAGCCAGTCTGGCAGTGAAGGCAACAAGCTGTCTCTGACGGCGAGTGGGAGGGGGCCATGTTGCACCTCTGTGTAACTCTGTGCAGCCCTTACCATGTCGTCCCCTCCCCCATCCCCCAGCTATGCTACTGGCTGTTGGAATGAAGATTTTTTTTCCTATCCCAGACTTTCGTTAAGGTGACTAGCCGGGATGGCCATGACTGGCAAGAATAGTGCAGGGCAGGGAGTAGGGGTAGGGATTCGATGTCTACCCTTGGGCAAATGAGAGTCAGAGGGAGAACCAGAAGCAGTTTCAAGAGGCTGTCTGGCTTGGGGATGCAGGCTTGTGATCCCTTGGGCTTGAATTGTGATGTTTACCTCAAAGGCTGTCTGGCTTGTGGTAGGCTGAACAATTTGGTTTCCTTGAGCCCCTTTTTAGGGCTTGGTGTTGAAATGCTGGGGTCACTAAGAGGCGACTTCAGGTTGGAACCAGGGTGGTTTCGCCCAAGGGAGTCTAGACAGGTTAGCTCTCTCCTCCAGCGGAGGTGCTCGCACTTAGGGGGGTGAAGTGCCATAGATAGGACTTTCTGCAGTTGTTAATTGGTCCAGTGGTGTCACTATGCCACCCCTGCCTGTGATGTCATCACCAGAAGTGATGTCACCACTGCTGCAACTCCCTTCGGAAACGCAGGGTGGGTCAAACCCACCACCTTCTCCACCACCCTCTGTTTCTGCTGCCAAAATGGTGTGGTTGTTGCCACCGACCACCGCTTTGTCACCCCCTGCTTGTTGCCTGGGGGGCCCCGCCCCCTCTTCCCCTCCAGCAATGCTTCTGAATTGATTGATTGTTGTCATCAGTAAACATGACCCAATTTTTATTCAAAGTCACCTTATCCCATGTGATTTGTGGTGGGGTTAAATGGGCTTGGTTCCTGGCATTGCCAGGTTGGGCTCGAAAAGACCCCTGTCTGAAACTCAAAGAGCCTTTGCCACTACATTGGTGACACACACTGAGCAGAACGAACGTGGAATGACATGACAGCTGGAAAAGTCTGGCTCCCTTGTATTGCATTTTCTTCATTCCTTTTGGGGTTTCGCTGAAATATTATAGCAGTTGTGACAACAGAAGCCAGCACGGAAGACAAGCTAGTGATCAGAAGCAAATGACTGCTTCCAAAAGTCTTTTCCATTTTTTTCTCTACATAAGGGAAAGTGATTCATGCTTCACAAAGTCCTGCCAGTTATTACCATGTGTTAAATTGTGATCTGCAAACACAAGCTGTTCTTAAACAAGAACAAAACGGCAAAACCAGATGGTTTCTTTTTAAGGTCGAGTGGAGTTTTCTGGAATGCAACCGTATGTTTTTTCCCCCTCCCCAGCTGGCAATCCCCACATGTAAACAACCTGGTTCTTATCTTTTTCAAGTAACTTATAAGATTCCTCCCACCCCTCTGCTGTAAAAGACACATTTCTCCAGGGGAAAAAGGGAGGGGAAATATAATGTGATTCACAATGCAGAAACTCCACTTTGACTTTTTTTAATTGCATTTGATAACAAGGCAACTACGGTATATCAACTTTTTTTTGCCCACAGAGAAGTCTTCAAAGAACTTAGAAGCAAAAGTGTTTACTTGGATGATTAATTATTTCAGCATTGCTGAGCTACTTGGTTCAGCAGAGCAGAGTCACACAGTGTAGCTTATGCGGAACTGTACCAGTTCAGAGTAAAAGGGGGAATCACATGTTTGAAGGTTTCCCCATATTGAAAAGGTTCCTATGAAGTGGCCATGTGAGGGAGATAATAAAGATTCAGTGTGGAAATGGTTCAACGCATTACAATTTTAGACACTTCGGCGTACCTAATTTTTTAGGGTGGCTAAGCAGAGTTTGGCGTATTATGTTGAAACTTCCAGACAGGAACCAGTGCATTTTATTCATGCGCAGTGCCTATTTTTTAGGCACATGATGATGACCCCATTACTCAGTGGTTCCCAAACTGGAAGGCGTAGCTCCCAGGGGAGCCGCGGAAACCAGCCAGTGGAGCTGCGGAGTGCCACAGAATCCTCTCAGAAAACAGGGCAATGCTAATTGGCAGGCATCATGTAATGTAATGGGGAGTCATGGCCAATGTTCGTCAATGGTCAAGGGAGCCCCAGGTCGAAAAAGTTTGGGAAACACTGCCATAACCCTATATATGACCCCTATATAGATCTTTACTGTGAGATGATTGCACAATTTCATATCCACGATGAGAAAACCAGCAGCAGAAATGTATGTTTTCATAAGTTTTCATGGACTAATAACATGTTACGGTATTCATGTACATGGAAGTGAGCAAGGATTTGTTCTCTGAAGAAAGGAAGCTATTTTACCTTGTTCTGAAGTAGTACAGAAATGGAGCTGTTCTCCATACAGGAAGAAAGGTGAAGGAGCTTATGGGAGTTGTAGGCTTTGTGAGGAGTACAGTTCTGTACTTTCATAGCAGCAGCCCTCACAAAGATTATAACTCCCATAAGCTCCTTCACCTTTCTTTCTTCCTGTTTGGAGAATAGCACCATTTATGTGCTGCTTCAGAACAAGGTAAAATAGCTCTGTTTTTTAAGATACCCCCATGCATCCTGCTTCTCATTCCGCCCCCAGCAGCTGTTCTTAGAAGCCCCATGTATAAGTCGACCCAGGTTTTCAGGGTCAATTTTAAGGCATATTTTAGACTTATACATGAGTATATAGGGTACTTTGTGTGGACTCCCTGTCTTCCTGCCTGGAGTTCCCAAGAGACAAAGAAATCCAGCCAACCCTCCTGCTGAGATTGGCACATGACCACTGATTGGGCAGCCAAGCCCACTGGTTAGGTAAAGGAGTGGAATGGAATGTCCAAGCAGCCCTCACTCAGTCAATCCTTGACATTATGCCATCAGCATCTCACGCAGCCCAATCTTACCTAACTACCAGCGTGGTGTCTACTGTAAACAGCCGGGGAGTTTCAGGATACTGAGGCCTCCTCAGTGGAAGGGTACATTTGTTCCCTTCCCCCGGGGTAACTTCTGCCATGGGTCAACTTGGACCTGGTGCAAGTCTAGGTTGACTGGTGAAGGCATATTAGGCCGAGGAAGGAGGTTAGGATTTGCCAGGTGCTGCTGCCTCCGAACCCTCTCCATTCCCAGACCTGATCCACCCTCCTCGCCGCCCCATCGCCTCCCCATTCTGCCCACCCCACCCCAGGATGGAGCCCTCTCCACCTCCCTCCTGACCCCTGCATGAACTTACCAGCGCCAGTGGGCATCTGCTGTCCATTGTTGCACAGACCTGGCCGCTCAACTCTAGTTGAGCGGCCAGGCCACACTCACTGACACTGTCACATTTGCGACAGCCATAAAGCTGTTTATGCCACTGGAACACCCATAGGATTGGGCCATAAGTTTCTTAAGTTCATGTACACAGCTTCTTGAGGTTGCTGTCTCCAGTTCATCACTGATGTACTGAGTCTGTGTATTAGCGAAGGACTCAGCCACTCCTTGTAGCTTGTTCCATGTGTGAGTAGCTATGGACAGGGAACGTGTCCAGCACTTTGTGTTCAGGGACTATGCTATTTTCCACTTGTCTTTTAAGCTCTGTGCCCACTTTTTGTCAATCATCTACATTGGTCAGTCCTGATTTAATTTTGATGGATCTTCCTTTTGGATCCTTTGGATCCCCTCCACATTTCTTATCCAGTCCTTTTTATTGTTCTTGATTATCTGCCTGATCTCAGTTCCTAAGAGGTGGATTGGCAACACTTTCCACTGTCTGCCCAGTTCTCACTACTGTTTGTTTTAGCATTTGTGTAAGTAGGAATTCCCCAGATTTTGGAACCCCTTTCTGGAACAGGGAGAAAGCTATGCCCAGGTGACCTCTCTCTGTCTCACTAACCAAATATCCCCAGACCAACCAAAGTTAGAGGGAAGGGAGGGAACGACAGTAGGGCTATTGCTAACCACTAGGCATTACTCCTAGTTTGCCTTTCTCCTACACATGCCCTTTTTTCTACCACAGTAGTAAACTGGATTTGGGGAGTCCATGACCATTCACCTGGGAGAAAGATGCCCACACTTTCTGTCCTTCTAAGAACATCAGTTAAGAAAGCACTCTTTCAATGCAATTAAGGGCCTCTGATATCAATAACCAGTAGACCAACCCACTCTCCCATTTTTGCATGTGTGAAAATTTGAAATTCTAAATGACGGTCTTGGTCATGGAGTGGACTTTAAGACGTTGACTATCTCAGGAAAGCCATTATCGGGGCAGAAAACACTCTAGCAGCATACTCTGGAAAGGGAGAGCCACATTTTATAGGCTTATGGGCCCCACCACCGCTCCACAACTCATGCAATAGACACACTCACCCCTGACCCACTGTCTAATAAGTGTTCTGCTAGTAGCCGTTAATGTCTTTTTTTCAATCCATCCTTAACCGAAAAGAATGGCTCGAAATGATAATATTGCAAAGCAATTTAAACCATTCTGTTTATGACAAGAACATGCGTTTGCTTTGAAATGGATCATCCACTTTTTTAAAGCCAATAATTAAGAAGAAAGAAAAAAGAAAGAAATGTTGTAACTACGCCACTTAGCCATCAAATATTAATGATCTTCTAAATGTTATTGTGCTGTTAAATTAAATTATTGTCAGCAAGTGGCAGAACAAACAACTCTTCTCCAAAGGAAATGGTCCTAAATCAAATATTTAGCCATTTAACAGCCATTTCATAGTCCTCTTTGTCACTCTGATTTTCTTCCGTTAGAAAATGATGCCACAGTATTAACAAGCGTGTGTGCGTGCATCTGTGTGTGTGTGTGTGAGTGTGTGCATGAAATAAAAATGGAAGAAAATGCACTGCACTGACAAGGAACGCTATACGCTCCAATTATGTAATTATTGGAGTTAAGAATTCACAAATTACTTTGCGTGATGTTGTTTAACTTGCATTGCTAACCTTCCATTTGTACAAAGGCATCATTAATTATCCCCGTGAGTGACAGTGTTCGCTTTGGAAGGGTGTACTTAACATTCTGCATTAAAATTCTTTTTTTTTTTTTCATCCTACACAGACAGTGTTTCTTTAAGTGGCCTAAATTAGATGGCTGATTCTCCCGAATATGACAACGTTCTAGCTTTTATGGAATGGAGGCATCTCATTGCTTGTCCCAACTGCTTTATTGTTTGCACATTAAACATTTGGTGAGTCCTGGTGGATTCAAAGTGATAACCGTGTGAACCCGTGAAACGTTATTTCATATTAATAATTTCTGAGTTTCTTCCTCCGCACCACCACCTTTCTTTCCTTTAAAAAACATTAATCTACAGGTGCAAAATTAATAAGCTGATCGGGTAAGGAATAATTTTATATTACCATTGTAGGCACAGAATCCTGGTCCTGCAGGCTTTTCCCTTTTCTGCAAATATAATAATTTGCAATACCGGGGGTGCAATTCAGCCAAAGTACAAAACACTTGCAGTGGCATTTCATGTTCCAACATGTGTTTAATTGTACATACCACTGGCACTTATAAGGACTATTCCTGAGCGAAAATCTGAGAGAAAATCAAAAACATCACTAACCTAGATGCAAAAGAGATATGGAAACAATTATGCATGTGGCAGTAGAAATTGGTGGCAGGCTCCTTTAAGGGATAAGGGATGAGAAGCAGGTCCAATACCCTTCTCTCAAGTGGTCTTCTGGGGGATCTAGTGGCCATGCTTTTCTGGAAGAGCTGAAAGTATGCAATCCCTGTGCTGAAGCTAAGCAGCAGCATCTCTCTGGTCAGTATCTAGATCAGGGGTTCTCAACCAGTGGTACTCCGGCCGACTGCTGGTGGTACTTGGACCGCCAGACCACCGGAATCCCGCTCCAACGCAGCACTTTTGGCGGCGTGTTTTCGCTCCCGAGAGGCTCCATTTTGCTTTCAGTGAAATGAAGTGCTACTCTAAAGAAGATGCGCAGAACCCCCTCGAGAAATTTCACTAGGCTTTTTAACTTTCCTTGTCATTCCTCTGATGTTTTGTCGGGTGAGGACCCCCCCCCCATTGCTCTTGATTTTGTTGAAGCAAAATTTCTGTTGCAGCTCCAACCATTATATCTTTTGGTGGGCTGAGCAGGAAGGACTCTCAACGGGTTGAGGCAAACATATATCATAAAGAAACTCAAGCACTGTGAGCAGCTTTGAGCTCACTTTTAACGTGACTGTAGCATGTGACCCCTTGGCTGGTTGAAGAGGTTGTGGCTGTGGGTATCTTCTTTCCCAGAAGGAGCAGCAGAGCAACAGGAGACTTTGGCGGCCGTGGTACCAAGGGGCCAGGCAAGCAAACTACCTCCTCACACACAGCCTAATCCTGTGTAACTTTTGCACTGGTGTAACAGTAGATCCCTCGGTGTAAGAGCACTTATGCCAGTGTAACTTGCCGTACACCAATGAATGCTAGACGGGCACCAGCGTAACCCCCCCTCGGACACCGTGCAGGCACAGTTCGGATGCAGGACAGACGCTGGCGCAACTCCATCAGTGCAGGGGGCATTCCGGGGGTGTCCGAACACGCCCGGAATGCCCCCTGCGTCAGTGGCATTGCACTAGCATCCGTCCTGCCTCAGCATCCGCGCCTGCCCGTCTGAGGGAGGTTATGCAGGTGTCCGTCCTGTATCCGTCGGCGTACGGCAAGTTACACTGACATAAGTGCTCTAATAGCGAAGGATCTACCGTTACACCGGTGCAAGAGTTACACAGGATTGCACCCACAGTGAATATCTTCTCCCCCTTCCTTCACACAGAGAACTCATTTGCTGCTGCCGAAACCACCTCCTCTTGCTCCCACAGTGTCAGCCTGCTCCAATTAATTTTTATTATTAAGAAATATTTTATTCTGCCTTAACACAGTGATCCAAAGGGCTTATAAAGTATATCAAAACATGAATGTGCCATGCTCAGGGAAAAGGATCGTCTAGTTCCTTTGTCCTAAATACAAATATCTATCTAATCATGTGACATCATCTGCCACTCCTGGAGAGCTCTTTCGTTCCGCTCTTCAGCTTCTTCTCCTTCTGAGTGGATACATCATCTTGTCTTTATACCAAAGTGCTTCTGACTGTCTCTAAATACATTTTTCCCTCTGCCCCACACAGAGTTCTCCTTAAAAGATGAACTTGAAAAGTAGAAAAGAATCATCCAAATAGTGTGATGAATGCCTCCCTCCTTTTTGGCCTATTTTCCTTATTTTTGAACACTTCTAACCTCCCAGCAGCCCTGTGTTGGTTCAGCAGCCTAAAAAGCTCTTGAGACATGTTCCTCCAGCAGCCTTTGTCCTTTTTTTGAAACTCCATGATCAGCTAACCACTTGCTTTGGTGGATTCGGGGTCCTTCTCTCTATCTAACCCTTCTTTCTGCTGATTGGCATACACTGACTGACTGAGCAACCAAACCTGTCTGTCTAGTTAAAGGGAAGGGATGGAGAGGCCAGGTAGGTTCACTCCTCTGATCAGGTGACTTGATATCATCAAACCTAGGTCACTTAAGTACAAGTACAGGGATGCTTGCGTGTGTTTCTGCTGGGTCTGCCATGATGTCTAATGTGGTTTCATGGAAGACACACCCACTTACTCTCCAGTAAGAGCAGGGACTGGGATTCCTGGGACAATATAAGTAACAAGTGATAGGGACTGTAATCCTAGCTAGACGTATCAGGGAATTAATTTATTTTGTTTTGTTTGCTCTCTTTCACTCCAAGCCAGCTTGCAAACTTCACTGGTTTAGCAAAGAGTTGGAAGTTTTGTGTGCTTTGCTCTTGAGTATTATCCCAGTTCCATCTCTTGGGCATTACTAGATACAGTACTATACCTAATTTGATGTGTGTGTGTGTGTGCGTGTGCGTGCGTGTGTGTGTGTGTGTGTGTGTGTGTGTGTGTGTGTGTGTGTGTGTGTCCGTGTCCATGTCCATGTCCATGTCCGTGTCCATTCAACCAAGTTCAGGCATGTTCCACCAGCCTGCTGTTCTATCCCCTGCTTTTCTAGGAACTGTTTAATTCCTTTTCTTTTGGGAATTTTAATGAACTAGTTATCTTTTGACTCTTGCCAGCCTCCACCATGTTCATGGGTAATGCAGTGGGTTGTCACATCTGACTGTTTTGAGATGGTAAGGGGCCTTGGTTTTAAATAAGAACCCCTGGGATGCTGTGCTCTCCTGGTGGAGGTTTCCCCAGAAGCCCTCCTCTGCCTAGTCTCTTTAGTCTGGGATGGTGGCAGTGGATAGAATCTATCAGTTTCCTCCCCCACTCAGCTGCTGACCCAGTAAAAAGAGAAAGTGGAGAGCAACCACTAGGCACTACTCCCCCTGTCAAATTGCCTTCTCCCTTCCTTGACATTTACCAAGTATGAAAATTCTGCTTCCTCATTCTTATGGCATGTAGTCACCATCCAGTGAAACCCTTCATCTTGCTAGTGCCTTAGGAGTCAGGAATCCAATTGCGTACACCAAGGATGCTTCTGGGATGGAGATCATTACAGTGTAGAGATTGTGTTGGATGAAATGATGAGTTCCATTGCACTAAATTATTAAAAGCTATAAAAGAACCTTCAGAGACAATAATATTTTTGATGTGAGTATTGGGTAAAACTGTATTTGACATCTGCATACCTCATCAAGGTGGATAATAAACATAGAAATAAAGGCGGTCTCTTTAAGCATGTCTAATTTCCCTAATGGCTCTGGAGAATTTTCTTTCTCGTTTCTGTTTTCATCCTCTTGGACAGACTCACAGTGCAGGAGATTTATTCAAAAGATCATGCTTCAATAGATTTGACAAATGCCACAAACTGTCCTGTGAAATTTGCAATTCACTACCTTGTGGGATCAGGAAGATTAATATGATTTGTTTAACTCAGAGCCCAATCCTATTCTCCGTCACATTATAGCATGCAAGCACTGCATGTTATGGTGGGGTGGAGACCAGAAGGCCTACCTCTTGGTGGGATCTCTTCAGACCCATGCCAGCGATGTAGCTATGTACTGTATGTCCGAGGAGACTAAGGGGACAGGGTGGGCTGGAAAATAGGGGATAGGATCTGGCATGCACTTTTGCTGCCAAGATCCACCCCTTCCAGCTTGTTCCCTGCCCTTCCTCTCCCTAACCTCCCCCAAACCTCCCCCTTCCTGCCCATGACCCACCCCGCTGCTGACTTACCTAGGTTGGCACAGGCTGGGCTCAGTGGTTTTTGCATGGAGCCTCTGGCCATTCACACTGACGGCTCTGGAGTACCTGATGGTGGTGAACCCTTCATGTCATCATAAATGGATTTGCGGCACTGCCATAATAACAATGTTTATTAAGGGCTGTAGGGGCTGTTTGCTGAGAATGTTGATAAAGAACAACCCCCCCAAAAATAGAAACCTACAGCGACTTGGGTGGCTTGGCTTGGCATTGTTTGAATGCAAAATCGTTTTCATAGTCATTCACTCCATGCCTTTCAATTAAGTCACTTGGGGGTTAACTATGCTTTAAAAGATCTCTTCTCGTCGACTCTGCGTGGCTGACAAATACTCCGTGTTTCCTTTGGCCTTACATTTCAACTGAGTAATTAAACTGACAATTTTTCCAGCGGTTACTTTTCCTAGATGACACAGATTTTAATATGAATGCATTCGCACAACTTGTGCAATAGATCATCTGGAGTGTTAATTTATTAGTGGAACCTTGTGCCCTGTTAAGATGAAGAAGAAGATGAGGGGCGATTTCTGAAAGCTTTCAGTGGTTGCAGTAGGTGTTGTGCAAATTCTTGTTCCATTCAAAAGAACTTTTGACATAATGAAAAGGAGGGGATGAAAAATGAATGACTGCCTGCCAAGTGCATCTTCTTTCAAAACAAGAATGGCAGCTTGTCTGCTCCTCACTCTTGTTCTTTTATTCATATTTTCCTACCGTTTAGGAGACTAGATTGTTCTGAGAATTCAATACTGTTGCTGGCTTCCTTAAAGAATTGTTCTCCAGAAATATATCAGTTAAAGTAAAGTTGTTGAAAGTTGTTATTCCACTTGCCCTGAGAACAGCCCACAGCAATGACAATAATCCAGAGGAATCGTGTTTTTAAATTGAGCTTCAGTAAACTGCCTGCCTAAAGATTTAGGTCCTGGTGAGTGAGCCCTATGGGCTTCTCTTTTTCTCTGCAGCGTTGTTGACAAATGACACCAAATGCTCTTGAAAACTCCACAGCATGAAGTCAGGAAAGAAAAAAAGAGTTCAGAGCTTACTCCAGTCTTCCATTGTCCTGAACTTCATTATCTAGTAACACCCACATGCATACGCTCCAACCAGGGCCAGCCTAATGACAAGGCTGACTGAATCACTCGCTTTGAGATTTGGGGAGAGATGCAAACTTACAAGGGCTGCCCACCTCTCCCAGTACGGTCCCCAGGGTCGCTAGGATGAAAACCTCTGAAAGGGTAGCAGGATGCATTTGTCTCTAATGCAGTTTCCTGTAGATTCACACACGTGGATAGGAAGGTGCCATATAGTGCACAGGCTGTTATTATGACTCCTGGGGAGGTTCATTTTGTAGGGCAATTTATGTTCCACTAACATCTCCTTAACCAAAAGACCAAACACCATTATTGTTTTTAAAACAGTGCAGGATAGGCTATTGCAAAGTCAATGAATACAGAGCCTTCAGTAATGGTGAAGGGAAGGTGCTTGGAGAGAAATCTTTAGTATAAGGATTTAGGGCAGTGGTTCCCAAACGTTTTGGCCCGTAGCCTACCAAAAATTCATAGTTTGTGACATGCTGGATTAAGGTATTACACCCATGTTTCTATTTTCATCTGTGAATGTTTGAAAGTATACCAAATGAACCTGATATAGCCTCTGTGTAACCGTTTTGTTAGTACAAGGTGAAAAAAGATGACATGCATGGAGACCTCAACTCTGTGGAATGCCCTATGCATAGGACACTACAGTGCAGAGACGAGGCTAGCGGTTATGCCGCCCCGAGCTAGGGGGTGTTGGCCGCCCTGAGGGTGGCCAACACCCCCCTAGCTCCGGGCAGCATAACCGCCCGTGATTGGGGGGGTCGACCCGGAGGGACCGTGCCCGCCCGCCCGCTGCCTCCCTCCCGGCTTCTCCCTCCTGGTCCGCGTGACTCCGGAGGCCGGGAGAGAGCGTCCTCCCGTCATGCCGGCTCGGCCCCTACTGCCCAGGCCTTAGCCGGCAATTTCGCAAATTTTCGCACATGTGCGAAATCGCCGGCTAAGGCCTGGGCAGTATAGGCCGAGCCGGCATGACGGGAGAACGCTCTCTCCCAGCCTCCGGAGCTGCGCGGACCCGGCGGAGCCTCCGGGGGGAGGTTGGGCGGCCTCCCACTGCCCTGTCTCGCACGCTGTGTAGCTGGAATTTCCAGCTACACGGCGGGCGAGACAGGGCGGGCGGGCGGAGGGCGGGTGGCAACTCAGGGCGGCGCGGCGTTCCGCCGCCCCAGTCTGAGTTGCCACCTGGAGCCATTGCTCCATCCGCTCCGCCGTAGATACGGCTCTGCTACAGTGCCTTATACTTAGGGCTACCGGGGTGTCACAGTTCCATTTGAGATGGCTTATTAGTCTAGGCACGTGATTCTCACTTTGAGTGTGAGAGGCAAACTCATGCACTGGGGTATCAGTGCATAGAGATGAGGCCCTAGTCCAGAGGTAGAGCATTGTTTCCATGCATAAAGTCCAAGGTACAATCCCTGGCATATCTAAGTAGGGATGGGAAAGACTGTCTAAAAGCCTGAAGATGCTGCCAAATTGTGTGGACAATACTGAGTGAGATGGACCAATGGTGGAAGACAGCTTCACGTGTTCATAGTGACCGCTTACAGTAGGCAGGGGACATAGCTCAAGCATGGAGAATTATAAATTGCTTGCAGATGGTCCTGAGTGCCATCCCTGGTATCTCCAGTTGTGGAGCAAGAGACGGCTGTGCTCTCCATGATGGCATCAGCTAGGCAAACAATGGCAGGGATAGAGTGTCACTGAAGAGTTGAGGAAGATGGCAGCATACTTGGAGCAGCAACGGCTGGGCAACAGCACAAACAGGAGGTTGTATCAGGGCTACGTCATAGCCTACCAGTGATTATGGGGCAAGGAGAGACATGTGGGCTGGTGATAGATGGTTTGGTGTTAGATGGGCTTCCTCTCTTTATGTCAGTGGATCAAGGCTAATATTGGCCAACTCTGTCCTTTCCTTTCATGGGGAGAACCCAGTGGGATCCTCTTCTCCTGAGTCCTTCTGGGGAAGGACTGAGGGGCCTTTGGTACTTGAAGGGAAGGGATTGAGCTTCTGCAGTGGGTGTGAGAGCTGTCAGAACTTCCTTCTGTCTTCGTGAAAGGCACTGGCCTACAGAATCTGTCTGCATATGACAGATCCCAGAAGCGTCGCCGGGGGGGGGGATGGCGCCTCCGGGCAACAAGCGGGGGATGACAAAGTGGCGGGGAGCAATTGCACTGTGTTGGAGTTGGGAACAGCGGGCGGCGGAGAATGCGATTGGTTTAGCCCACCCTCCCGCCCTGTGTTTGGGAAGGGGTTTGCAGTGGCAGTGACATCACTTTTGGTGGTGATGTCACGGGGTGCCGCATTGCGATGCCACTGACAGATCCAAGGTATAGATATATGTGTACAGGGAAGAGAATAATGCACAACACACACAGAGTTTTTCTTTAACTTTTCTCTGCAGCAATTCCTGCTGCTGAAGAGATGAGCAAGTGTGGAGTTAACCTTAAATTAAAAAATAGCTATCTGATCAGCAGTGGCAATAGCTTGCAGTGGAGAGTAAAAGTGATGTTGTAGCTGAACACTGAAGTTCTCTTCTATGCACAGATATTCCTTCTCTGCATCTTGGCACAAACAGGCTGTATTCCCTGCATTTTGAGAATTGTGAAGCAATTTCTTTCCTTCTTCGCTCTATTCTGACCTCATCATCTAGTTTATTTCTCAGCAGGTTCATCTAGAGATAGCCATAACACCTGAGCATCTTCCAGTTAATTTGCCTTCTAATTATGCCTGTGAAGTGCACCACAATGCACTAAATGCTCCTCCCAAAGTGAAGCTTAAAAATTAGCTGTTGTCCTCTGGCTCGTTGATGAGTTTAATTTTCCCAATGCAACATTTCAGGGTTGCCCTGGCTCTGTCCCCACTTTTAAGTCAGCATGGAACTTTATGAACTGACAAACCATGCAAGCCAGTGCATGTGTACTCAGAAGTAAGCCCCTTTGAGTTTTAATAGAATTCAGTCCCAGGTAATTGTGCCTAGGATTGCAGCCAAAGGAAAGGGGAAAAAGAAACACTAGCTTGTTGGATCAAAGACAACATAGTGTACCCACTTAGCCCCAGTAGCGTCACTAGACGCGCGACACCCTAGGGCTGGGGGTACGTGTCACCCCCCCCTGCCCTAGGGTGTCACACACACACCCTGAACTGGAGGCCGGGGAGCCGGCCTCGGAACAACTGGCTTCGCCGGCGCTCCAGGGCCTTCTGAAAGCCCGCTGGCTCAAAACGTAAAGTTTTACGTTTTTCACGCATGCGCATTGCTTTTCTGAGGGCAAAGGGTTGCCCATTTGCCCTCAGAAAAGCAATGCGCATGCGCGAAAACGTAAAACTTTACGTTTTGAGCCAGCGGGCCTTCAGAATCAACACCTCTGCTTAGCCCCCTGTCCCACAGAACTCAATGGAAGCATTGAGAGCTAAGTCCACCTCTGTTACAGTACTCTCCCCATATTTGCTGGGGATATGTTCCAGGCCCCTCCGTGGATACTTGAAACCGTGGATAGGAGCGAACACCCCCTCCATGGTTTCCTGAGGACTCCCCACACTGCCTCTCCTGCGGGTAGGTTATGCGTTCCCCCCCCCCCCCAGCTCTTATTTTTCTTTCAGCAAGCTTTGTTTCTTCCTTAAAAAAAAAAACAGAGAAGCAGCCTCCATTGCAGGCAATTAGAACGAGACTAAGACCTAGAGAGGCTCTGCAAGGTTTCTGTTAACCTTGCAGAGCCTCTCTAGGACTTAGTCTCATTCTAATTGCCTGCAATAAGCAGCCAGAGGCTGCTTCTCCTGTTTGTTTAAGGAAGAAACGAAGCTTACTGGGAAAAAAGTAAAAGCCTGGGGGGGGGGGGTTCCCTGTGATCCATGGATAACTAAAACCGTGGATAGCTAAAACCGTGGATAAAACCGTGGAAAAAAAAAAGGCGCCTGAGGGGGGACATGATTGAGACTTATAAAATTATGCATGGGATGGAGAGAGTGGATAGAGGGAAATTCTTCTCCCTCTCGCACAACACCAGAACCAGGGGACACGCACTAAAATTGAGTGGAGGGAGAGTTAGAACAGACAAAAGAAAATATTTCTTTACCCAGCGTGTGATTCATCTGTGGAACTCCTTGCCACAGGATGTGGTGATGGCACCTGGCCTAGATGCCTTTAAAAGGGGTTTGGACAAATTCATGGAGGAAAAGACCATCACAGGTTACAAGCCATAAGCAACCTCCTGGTTTTAGAAGTGGGTTTTCTCTGTGCCAGGTGCAAGGGAGTGGCGACTGGACACAGGTATCTTGTTGTCTCGTGTGCTCCCTGAGGCATCTGGTGGGGCCACTGTGTGACACAGGAAGCTGGACTAGATGGGCTTTTGGCCTGATCCAGCAGGGCTCTTCTTATGTTCTTATGTTCTTATAGCGGATCAGTGGATATGGGGGCCCACCTGTAGGTAATAATAGCTCCATTATTTCATCCGCATTCCATTGCATGGTTATGAAGCTCACCTTGGGCTAATCTCTCTCATTCTCTCTCTTAGCCTAATCTACCTCACAGGGTTGTTGTGATGATAAAATTGGGGGGGGGAGAACCATGCATGGTTCCCTGAGTTTCTTGGAGGAGAAGGATGGGTCAAAAATGCAACAAAGAGCCCAATTCTATCCTCCCCCCCCCCTGCTAGTGCAGCCGCACCAAAAATGGGTGTTCACTGTATCCAGTAAGTGGGGAGGGTGGATTGGGAGGCTTCAGAGGTGAAAGGGGATTTAAATTTTGCTAGCCCAATGAGGAGAGAAGGGGGCTGGGAGGCTGCAGGAAAGGGGGATAGGGCCACCCCCTATGGGGCCATCAAGGTTGGATCTACCCCCTCCTGAAGCTCCCTGCTCCCCATTATGCCCCCCTCCCCACCCAGTTTTGCCTCCTCCCTGCCCCAATTATGCCCTCCCTCCCCCTCCCCCGCTGACTAACCTGCTCCGACGGGTGGTGGGAGAACAAACGATATGGGTGGGAAGGCGCCATCATTCCCGGCAGTGTCCCTGGCAGTGCGCTGAGTAGTGTGCTGCTGGAGCGCCTTTTATGACTGGTGCTGACTGCTTTGCGGCATTCGGCACCAGTGGAAGAGGCATGATGATGGCCGGTAAGTACAGGATTGGGCCGAAATACCTAAAAATAGAGAATGGAGGAGACAAGATAATAAAGCACACCCTAATCGAAATAAATATATATTTTTAATTTCGATAAATGATGATCAATAAGCACCCGTGATGATTAAATCAGCCAGAGATAGTATTTCCTCCCTGAAGGAGGGTCCAGCTGGTGCGAAACCAAAGAGAGTAAGGGAGAGGGAGAGGGAAGGGGAATAAGATACGGCCACATGTGAGTGCCACTGTTACTGCCCCTCCCACCCCATTCCGGGTTCCTCCCCACCCCCTCCCTGCCCAGAAACACCCCTGTTCCTCCCCTCCCTCCCTGTCCCTCCCACCACCCACCCCCCCTTTTGACTCACCTGTCGCCAGTTGACGGTGGCCACGCTGCGCTTGCCAGCGGCATTGATTGCGCAACATGTGCTGGATCCTGATACTTCTGCCAGCAGGCAGTTAGGATCGGGCTGTTAATGCGAAATTGCTGAGCTAACAAAAATATGCAACTTGTCCTTGCAATCAGCCCTTGTGAACTAGAAGGTCATCAATGTAACACCGAAATTTGAAAAGGGGATCCAGTGGGGAGGAGTCTATGGAATGACAGGCTGCTCAGCTTAACATCTGTTCTGTCACGAGTTCTGCAGCAGCCATGGGGTGGAATGACAGGGCCTCTCACTGCCCACCCCTAGCGCTGCCACTGAGCAACCGGACATCACCCGACTTCCACATTGCTGACTGTCATGGATATCCTGTCCAGTGCATCATTGCTGCTGCCTGACTAAAACATAATTCATTTTATGAATCTGACTTATTCCCTGATTAAGGGTAGGGGCCTCGTAGACAGCAGTACAATCACATCCAACAGTTGCTCAATTTCTAAGCAGCAAGCAAGCATTTGAATTATGATTCCCAATTAAGCAGTAATTGACCATAATGTATGTCTCCTCTATATGGACAGGGCAACAATATTAAAATAAATGGGCTGTTCTCCCTAATACTAGTCATTTAAAATGGAAAGGAGGGGGGGGAAACTAAACCCCAATTTCAGTCCAGGAAGCAAACTTTATATTTTAATCAAGCATGACAGATTTTTCCAAAATACATGCATATGTGTTAGGAGGGAAAATTTTGTTTCTGAGCTGCTGTGTTTATTGAGGATACCATATACTGTATTGCCAAATGCTGATTGGAATAAAACGGCCACTTTTGCCAAGCACAAGAAGGCCCAAAAATGACTAATGCCATATGGTCAAAGCACTCGCGAAGATTGGTTATAACTACCGGTAAGTAGTTTGGTCTTTGTTTTCTTGTTGGGATTTGGTGGAGGGGAATATTGCTTCAGTGGTAAATCTGCAGTTCATAGGCAAATAGGCCTGCCTAAACAGTATCTCTACTACACGTCTGTGTTGTATCGACTAGCAAGCCAAGATTGTTACCCATATATATTGTGTCCTGCAGGTGGTTTGCAATCCCTCTTTATTCTGCAGTCCCATATAGGCAATAAAAATTGGAAGGTTTATCAAACCTATTAGGTATTAGCCAGATTAGGGATGGACTAGGGCCCATGCCAGTCATTGGACCTGGATGGACTAATCTGTATAGGTTGAAGGTCTATATAGACTATATATCTGGAGGTCTGATTCATGTGATCCTTTCTCTCAAAAACAGGGGGGGGAGGGAGATCACACAGATCAGACGGTTTCATGTTATATAATATAGTCCTCTGTCTGGAACATCCATACCTCATACGGCCAGTTTCCAGTCTGCCTTTTTGGGGTAAGGTGATTGAGCGGGTGGTGGCGTCTCAGCTCCAGGAGATACTAGATGAAATGGAGTATCTGGACCCTTTTCAGTCTGCCTTCAGGCTGGGCTTTGGGACGGAGACAGCCTTGGTCGCCCTGTTGGATGATCTTCGCCGAGGACTGGACAGGAGGAGTGCATCCGTGCTGGTCCTTTTGGACCTCTCGGCAGCTTTCGATACCATTGACCATGGTATCCTTCTGGGTCGGCTGGCCAAGTTGGGACTAGGGGGCACTGCATTGCAGTGGTTCCGTTCCTACTTGGCTGACAGGTCCCAGATGGTGATGCTGGGAGACGCCTGTTCGGCGCCCTGCCCTTTACAGTGTGGGGTGCCACAGGGTTCTATTCTGTCTCCCATGCTTTTTAATATCTACATGAAGCCATTGGGAGAGATCATCCGGGGATTTGGAGTTGGGTGCCACCAATATGCTGATGACACCCAGCTCTATCTCTCCTTGCCATCTCGCTCCAGGGAGGCTGTGGAAGTCCTGGAGTGCTGTCTGGAGGCGGTTGGGGTCTGGATGAGGGCTAATAGGCTGAGATTGAATCCAGAAAAGACAGAGGTCCTACTGGTCAGGAAAGCTTCGATGCAGGTACTGAGTCATCTGCCCATTCTGAATGGGGTTGCACTCCCCCTGCAGGAACGGATGCGCAGCTTGGGAGTACTTCTGGATTCACAGCTCTCCCTGGAAAGCCAGGTGGCAGCTGTGGCCAAGGATGCGTTTGCCCAGCTTCAGCTGGTGCACTAGCTGTGGCCGTACTTGAGTCGATTGGACCTGACCACGGTGGTCCACGCCTTAGTGACTTCCAGACTGGATTACTGTAACGTGCTCTACGTGGGGCTGCCCTCGAAGACGGTTTGAAAGCTGCAATTAGTGCAGAATGCGGCGGCCCGGGTGGTCACTGGAGCTAGGCGGTTTGACTCTGTTGAACCGCTGCTTCAGCGGCTGCACTGGCTGCCCATTCGTTTCTGGGCCCAATTCAAGGTGCTGAGCGAACTCAGGAAGAGAGTGGAGGACAGGAAGGCCTGGCGGGATATGGTTCATGGGATCACGAAGGGTCGGACACGACTTAACGACTGAACAACAACAACAAATGACCTTTAAAGCCCTTCACGGTTCGGGCCCAGGATATCTGAGGGACCGCCTTCTCCCATACATTCAGGCCCGCTCTCTTAGGTCATCTGAGGGGGCTCTCCTGCGAGTGCCACCTCTATCGCAAGTTAGAGGAGAGGCAAAACGTGGGCGAGCCTTCTCTGCTGTGGCACCACAACTGTGGAACTCCCTGCCAGGAGATCTGAGAACCACCCCCTCCCTCATGACTTTTCAGCGAGGGCTCAAAACGTTTTTGTTTCATCTAGTGTTTGGGTGATGGGTTGTGGTCTGCCTCCTGTGTCTCAAGATGCTCTGCCATGCTGCTTCTCTGCTCCGTACTGTCGCCCCGCCCGTGGATTTTATTGTTTTTTAAATTTGTTTATGTATGGTTATGTATTGTTTAAACTTATTTTATGTATTATTTTAAATTATGTATTTTAATCTCTGTTGTAAGCCGCCTTGGGCATTTGCCTTCGGCATAGGAAAAGGCGGGGCACATTTTTTAAAAATAAATAAATAAATAAATAAATAAGCCCTGATGTATCAGGCTAAAGGTCCCTCTAGTCCAGCTTCCTATATCTCACAGTGGCCCACCAGATGGCTCAGGGAGCACTAAAGACAACATGATACCTGTACCTTGTTGCCATTCCCTTGCACCTGGCATTCAGAGTTAGGCCACCTCTAAAACCAAGAGGTTGCATATAGTCATCATGGGTTGTAACCTGTGATGGACTTTTCTTCCATAAATCTGTCCTTTCCCTCCTTTTAAAGGCACCAAGGCCAGGTACCATCACAACATCATGTGGCAAGTAGTTCCATAGATAATTATACACCGGGTATACACCTTTTGTCTGTTCTAACTCTCCCACCAATTATTTTTAGTGGCATGTGATCTCACATTATATTAAGGTGGAAGGAAGATCATAAACATCACCAGACCAGAGGATGCAAACAGGCAACAGCAGTGAGGAAGAGGAGTAGCAGCATGGAGACCTACTTACCAAACCTCCCTGTTCCCATTTGAGCTGCATTCCAGAGGCTGAGAGTTTCTTGGGTAGTGTTATGGGGTTGGGGGAAAAAACATTTCTGTACTTTAGGCTCGACTTTCTTTTCAAAGTACTGTTAGCAACCATGATTCCCCATGAAAGAGCGAGCTCAAAGCCAAAATAAATGTATCTGCCATAAAGTCTGAATGCAGAGATCAAGGCTACCTTGTAAGTAAAAGTAAGCACAACCTAGTAGTTCAAGCCTTGCAGGCCTTTTATTTTAGCCTGATTTGCTGCAAATGCAACATTTGGTCTTTCTGCTAGAAAGTATTTAATTAAGGGGAGGGGAAAAACCTTTAACTAAGAATCATAAAAAGAAAAAGCGTCAGTGCAATTGCACTTTGCTAAGCTGCTGCCCTGCTGTGAACATTCAAAATACAAATATGAAAGCGCTTTCTGAGGATTGGCGTGATGAATATGTTTATACATCCCATTAAAAATAAAATGCCATTGCGTCTTTTCATTCCAGGCCTATCTGCTTCATGAGTAAACATAATAGCTTTCTTTTATAAAAGGAACGTATTGGTAGATAGCAGGCTATCATATATATTTTATTTCCCCCCCCTTTTTAAAAAAAAAATGCTGAGCTTCAATTCCAATTTTGTTTCACAGCCAGCTGACACAACAAAGGGAGGAGAAGTTAAATTAAATATTTGTTGAACTATCCAGGCTCAGATGGATGTTTTCCAACAAAATTAAGTTTCATGTTGAATCAAGTATTGTATATAATGTATTTGTGTTCCGAATCATATCTGTGCCTCAGCCTCCCTATCAATTATTGATTCTTAAAAATATTTCAGTACAGCCAGGAGGTCTGAGAAGGCTGCAAACATCTCTCTCTCTCTCTCTCTCTCTCTCTCTCTCATCTGTTTCCAAGCAAGAAAGGAAAAATCTGTCAGAACATATTTATTTTATTAAGCTCTATGGAGTAAGAGCTTTTTCCCAGTTGTATGCAATGAGAGTTGCTGAAGACGGAAGGATAAATAGGGTTTCAGGCAATGATGCCTTTAGGGTGCACTCTCTACGTACTGAGCCTATTCTTATAACAGCATGACACTATGACATTAGCATGAGCTCTAGGCTCATGATTCATAGAGTCCTGCACATCACATGAACACATCACAGGAACGTCCTGTCGCAGTCTCACTGGTACACAGCTGGAATGCATTCTGCGTGTGCTCAAGAAAAAAGGTTTCCAGGGTTTCCAATCACCACCAATCAGTGAATCAGTCAGTCAGTCAGCTGTGACCCAAGACACACCCTCTGGTCTATTATTCTGAATTCACTATATTTGGTAGACAGGATAGCTTTACACACAATATTTTCTCCATGAATTCTGAACCTGCATTTATTAGATATGACTGTGTGTTGAACTTCATTCCCCCTGAATATTCCTATACTAAGCTGCTATTATGAAATGTTTCCTAAATGTTTACATTCAAAAGGGACAATTATGCATAAGTCTCATTGTACTGATTCATATGAGAAAAGATGAAACATCACAACATTCCAGAACATTTCATTTTTCAATCATTTCATTAGATGAGTGATGGAAATTCAAGTCCTGAAAGCTTAAGGAGTCTAGTCAGAATGCAGGCAATCTCATCCAATAAAAGTATACTAAAATCATTCAAGCAATAATTCTAGTCTCCTCTGTGTAGCTTTTATGTGTTTGAGGGCGCAATCCAAATCTACTTAGGCCGCCGTTGTAACTAGCGGTCCAGCAAAAACGGGAGGCCCCAGAACAGAAAGGGGATTCAAATCCCCTCCAAAAGGGAAATTTAAAGGGGATTTGAATCCCCTTTCTGTTCTGGGGCCTCCCGTTTTCGCTGGGCTGCTGGTTACAACGGCGGCCTAAGTAGGTTTGGATTGTGCCCTAAGGACCCAATCCTACCTAAATTCCCTGCCACAGATGGAGTGCCAAAGGACTGTGTGCCGTATCCTGCAGGGGAAGGCAGTCATGGAGGTCGCCTCGAGGAAAGGGAACTTTTGTTCCCTTACCCCAGGGCACACTGAGCAAGCCTCTATTGCCCCAATGGGTCTCCACATATCTGTGCCAACTATTTTGCTGGAGAAAGTTTGAGGAGATTAAGGGAGAGGGAAGGGGACAGGGAATGTGGTTAGGATCCAGTGCATGCTGGTGCCGCTGAGATCCGCCCCTCCCTTTCCCATTCCACCTCCTGCCCACCCCCTCCCCACCCAGAAACTACCCCATTCCTCCCCTCCCTGCCCAGTTATGCCCACTTCAGCCACTCTCCACCCCCGCTGCCTCTGGCACTGCCACCATTTGTGGTGATGGACTCAACATGGCCACTAAGCCTAGCAACACGCTGTGTGTGCACCCCCAAATGGCCATTTACGGCAGTGGAAAATGTGTTCACCGTTGTAAAGGCTAGCCCAGTCCTAGGGGTTGTAAACCTATTACAGCTGAGCCAAAACAGAACTTTTGGTTTCATTTTCACTTCTGTTATTGTTGAAAAGTCCCTGGTTTGTGGTTTTGAGCTAACCGCCTGCTTAAAAAATGTCTACCGGTATCTTCCAAGTCCAGAGAATGAAACAACTTATGCAAAAGTACCCCAACCCTGGTGTTTGAAATTACCAGGAATCCTGCAAACGTGGAGGTTGCCAATTGGCACAGTTCATGGAAATTTGCAAGGCTTGGGAACAAAGGAGCTCTGCAATTGCTGAGCTGTTCAGAGCACATCATACTATGCCACTGGTCCAAAGCTCCAGCCCACCATTTTCCTCTCCTTCACTCTTCCCCTTCTGCACCATTCCCTACTTCCTTTTCCAATCCAGGGAGTGGGAGGAGGAAGAGAAACAGTGGAGGTGAGTGGCCAGATTGAGGTAGGCATCCTCTGCCAATCTGGTGCCTGTTATTCTTGGGTATCATTCTGGTTCATGAAGGGCACTGACCAGACCTGTTGGGCATCACCATTGTACTAAGCATGCACTGACTGCACACTGAATGCTCCCTGTGACAGCCCATTGTAGAGAAAGATGGGTAATTTGTCTTTCATGGAAACTTGTTCACCATTACCAAGCTTCTCATTGTGGAGCCCTTATCAACTTCTGTGGAATCCAGAGTTCCCCATAATTGAGTGCAAAAGACACTGCTCTACATCTACAATGGTGGATCTTACAAATACAGGTTGAGTATCTCTTATCCAGACTGATTGGGATGGGAAGTTGTCTGGATTTTGGATTTGTCTGGATTTTGGAATATTTGTATAAATACAATGAGATATCTTGGGGGTGGGACCCAAGTCTACACATGAAATTCATTTATGTCTCATATACACCTTATAGCCTAAAGGTAATATTATACAATATTTTTAATAATTTTGTGCCCCAGCATGCCTTGCACTATGCCTTCCAGGTGCTGGAAAATATTTTTTCACAAAAAGTCATAGCCCCCAAAATGTCTGGATTTCAGAATAGTCTGGATTTTGGATGTCCGGATAAGGGGTAATCAACCTGTATTTTCATTTGATCAGTTGATTTCTCATTTTCCTACTGAAAACAGCTTTCCTTTGACTTGACTCTAATGTAGGAGCAAACCTTAATGGGAACTGTAAGGAAATCATTCAGTTCTAAAAATATAAATAGCAGAAGTCCTAAAAAACACTGTTTTGGCACAAGAAAGAAGGCAAAAGGAAAAGCGATATCACAATGCAATGAAAGCACCATACCGGTAACAGTATATGCAGCATGCAACTCTATTCTGAAGACTTGACAGTATAAATAGTCTCACTCTCAGTGTAGGTTTGCAACACAAACAAAGCAAATCTATAAGATGCTGAAAGTGATCTTCCTTCCCTCTGTGTTGTCATAGAAAGTGTGTCCCCTTTTTCCGAATTTACAAGAGCATTTCATGGGCATCAGACAGACCCTATCCCTGAGATGGTGATCTCTGCAGACAATGCTTTTTCTTTAGTGTTTTTGCACCAGCTGGCAGAAGAATGACATGTTTGTAGCACTGAGCAAGATTTGTATTTTCCAGTATTTGTATTTTCCAGTATCTGGCACTATTGCCTTTCTGCTTGGTAGAAGCCTTTATTAAATCACAAATACATTTTCCCAGAGTCCAACTCATTAAGATAAATGTGCAACCAACCCAATCCTCGCCATGCATTTACAGAAATGTGTATTACAGTGGGATTTACTTCCAGTTAGCATGCTTACGAGTGAAAGCTCGACATTTTGCAATATTTCTGGGATGAAACAACATTTAATTTTGAGATGGCAGATTATGAGTGTTGACATAGTTGTGGGGGCCTTTAGCCTGAAAAGAGAGGGAGAAGGTTCATGGTGTTACTCTGAAGTTTCATTCTCCCAATCTGAAGTCTGTAAATGTTTGCTTTTTGATACAACAGATTCATCCTTTGATTTTAACCTAGGCTTTTTAGGGTATAACTAGACAAGATGATGGTTCTCTTTAAATCTCCTGTCTCTTTAAATTTTAGTAAATGACAGCTATGGGGGGGAGGGTGACTCAGATCAAAACTGCAATGCTGGGGGAGTGTGGCAACCCACGGCTACTTGGGAGGTGCAGGAAGTACATGTGTGGGCTTTCTCTAGATACCTAATGGGAAGGTCAAGAAGGACACTATGACTGTAATCCTATACACACTTTCCTGGGACTACGCCAGAATGGTTTTTGAGTAGGCATGCATATACCGTATTGTCCCGAGTATAAGACGCACCTGATTATAAGACGCACCCTTAAAGTTTGGTGCTATTAAAAAAAAAATTAAATCACTGGCATTAAATTGCAACAGCCTGATTATAAGATGCACCCCTAGTTTAAAAACTTAAATTAGGAGAAAAAAGTGAGTCTTATACTCAGACCAATACGGTAATTGCATTGTATGTATCCCATAGCAACATGTTGCATTCTCTGGGGAGGCCCTTGAATGTGCCTAAGTGAATCTGCTCTTAGTTGCTAGTTTTTGTTGAATCTGCTGTTCTATTGCATCTACTAGTTTTACATCCTGTGTTTGTTACTCAATAGAATGAGTATAAAGTAAACCCAGTCATTAACCCAGCCTTGAGTGTGTGTGTGGATCCTTTGGGTTCCTTGTAAGAATGCCAGCAAATATCTTTCAGCCCTCTGGATATTTTGAGAATCACCGATGTATAGGAAGCTCCCACTTTCCCATTACGTTCTCTCTACCAAGGGCCATCATTTAATTAACAGGCTGGGGGGAGGGGTGGTTTCGAATTCGATAGTCATGCACTATATATTCACAAACCCACTGCCTTCATGTCAGCACACGGTCACCATGCAGCAGAAGGGAAGTGCCCTCAGTGCACAAAGAATTTTCTTTCTTACCACACACCTCAGAAAGCGAACGCTCGACAGATGGAAGTTAAAAAAGAACGTGCTGGCTGCTTGAGGCACATTTTAATTTGTCGCTCAGCTAAGTTTGTTTCACTTTTAATGGTTCACTTTGCAGAACCTGTGAATAAAATATTAACATTTTCAAAAGATCCTGCAAGAATTTAACTCGTGGGAGACTGTTGGAGACGACGTTTCTTAGAACATCCAGAGCTTTATCAACAGGGATGTGCAAAACCTCCCTGATAGATTTTTGCTAGTCAGGCAGCCCAATCCTGCTGGCCAACCCGATCCTGTGTAAGGATCCGTGGCTGGCCCATAGGGCTGGCTGCAGGATCCTCAGCCCTTCCCGGGTCGCTCCGGCGCAGTAATGTATCGTTACATTCATCCCCTTCCCCCATTGTAGGGCTGCCCGGCCCCAATGGGCCTCCTCAGATGTACGTCAACTCTTGAGCCAATGTATATCCAGGATGGCGGAGAAAGAGTCACCGTCGGGAATGGGAGCAGGATATCAGCGGCACTCACCACTGATACCTCCGTCCCATCCCAGGCCGGCTCGCCCAATGGCCGCCCTCCCTCGCCACCCAGCCTGCCCTCCCCCCGCCCCTGCACCAACTGGTGCAAATCTTACCTGCACCAATTGCTTCAGGGTCATCCAGAAGATAGAGTACGGGCTGCCAGCCTGCACACCAGCAGCCCTTACTCCACGGGTGCCAAAAATACGCTTTACGGTGCATTTGTGGCACCCTCCACAGGCAGCCACTTCTGCAGGATTGCGCCGTAAGATCCTACGGGCAGCCCAATCCTGCAAAGCATGCGGCGGCAAATTCTAAGCAGGATCAGGGCCACACCAGCAGATCTGGGGCACACCTTGGGGGAAATGGACACCCGCCCCTTTCCCCCAGTCTCAGCCACAGCATCCCCAATGGGCCTCCTCAGATGGGGGGGCCGTGTAAGGTCGGGAAGGGGCCTTGAATATCGGCAGATCCCCTCCCCCGCCACCCTGGCCCACCATCCCCATACCCTCCCGCCGTCCGGTGCAGAACCTACCTGGTTCGGGTCCGCCCAGGTCCGGGTCCAGTGGCGGAGTGAGCGGTGCCAGTACTCTTATTTATTCTTACTCATGCTGCTGCTTATAGCATTTGTTTCAAGGAAGACACACACCACGCACCAAATAATGGCCAGTTGGGGCCGTGGAGGGGGCGTTTGCCCCTATCCACGGTTCGCCGGTATCCACGTGGAGGGTCTGGAATGGGTCCCCTGCGGATACTGAGCCCCCCCCTGTACTGGAGAACCATCTTTCCCCACTCATACTTGCCACAAAGTGCTCATGCTTAGCTTTGCCTCTGTTGCCCCCCCCCCCCAGGAATTCATATGATATTTTGTGACACACGACCTGTAAAGAGAAAGAGAATGGATGGTTTTTTACCGAGAGGATATTCCAAGTACTCAATTCCATAAAACCAGAATTTTAAAACAAAATGGCGCGTACCTCGATCTGGCTACAATCTTCATCCACCATCTGTCTCAAGGTTTTCTCATTCAAAGCCAATCCCACCTGTTTGAAAGGATAGAAACTTCAGCTTGAAAGTTGAATCAAAATAGTTGCTAATTGCATATTTATATTGGCTGAGATCAGAACTTTTATGAAAAATCAAAGAGGCAACTGCATTTCAGGAAGAATTGCATGTTTCCTTTCTTACGCAGTTTTCTAAGCACCATCACAGGTTGAAAGGGTTTCCTGGAGCTGATCCAAGGATGTGATCCAAGAATGATAAATAAAGTTGACATTGAGGAACACTGAGGAGCTGGTGCTTGGAACAGAGGAAAAGACCCAGCAGGGTGCAGTTGAAAATAGGGGAAATAACAGTTCCATTCTCTTCTAAGGCTGAAGAGGGATGTAAGAGCTTAGTTGGAACGTTTTCATGGAACTTAATTAGAGTAGCAAATTGTTTTGGAAATTGGAAGACATATGCTGAAACATCTCCTAGTTAAATATCTCACTTTATTCAATACTTAATATCAAATTAAGATACCAGGCTCCTTAGCAAGGCATTTTTTTTGGGGGGGGGATATAATAAGATACCATAAATGTCCCTGGTCCAGCAAGGGCAATCCATGTTGGTTTCCATCATCACATCCCTGCACTGGGTGTCTGTAGTCAATACAATTGTATATGGATATGGTTCCTGAAGCTCGATTCTAACTGCACATGTAGTATCCAAGAGGTCAAAAGTGATCAAGCTGATACAACATCCAATAGCACCACACAGTGCATGGACCCACATTTTGTTGAATGCAATATTTCTTGATCAGGGTCTGTGTGGGTGCTTTCAGATCCAGCACAGCCAAAGGTATCCATGGCCTTTAAGAACTGCTCTTTCATTTCCTCAAAGCAGTGAGCAAATTCAAAAGCATTTATAGGGATCAGGACCTAGCAGCAGTGCAGTGGCGTCACTCTAGGTGGGGTGGAGCTCTAAGTTCCGCTGCGCTCCAACCCACCGTTACATGCCCGTACGAGGCGGCCCTGCCCCCTCTCCTTCGGAGCCTTTCATGGCAGCGAAAGCAACGCACAGGATTCACTGCTCATTGCTATCGCTGCCCTGAAAGGCTCCGAAGGTGAGGGGGTGGGTCCGCCTCGTACGGGCATGTAATGGTGGGTCGGAGCGCAGCGGAACTTAGAGCTCTGCCCCACCTAGAGCAACGCCAGTGCCTATCAGCTGACCTGGTCTTGCCTCAGGGGCATTCCTAGGGTTTGTGTCACCCGGTGCAGGAGGTCAGTGCGTCACCCCCATGATGGACCTCCTCCCATGCAGTAGGCAGGGCAATGCATCATCGCTCCGCCCCCGCATCATTGCCCCACCTCCTGCATCATCAAAATTACACCTTTAAATTACCATATTATACGCACAGGTTAAATGTATGTGTGCAGCCTTGCCTCTTGGTACAAAGATGCTTCCTTGACTGGTGTGCCTGATCTAACTACAGTTCTATCCTTCAATCAGAGCTGGGTAGTGACACTGCCTGCGTGATACCCCTTAGAATAGATAATCAGTTCTGGACCTGCTGCAAGCTTGAATTCTAACAGAGATAAAAGAATAATACATACATTTTGAGGAAAATAAAATGAAGAAGACTTCCGGACCAATTTCATTTACTATCCAAAGATGGAGAGCACTGTAAGGAATGTTCTAGTGCTGGCATGAGGACACTTAAATGTAGCAAATATTAGTGGCCTCGTCATGTAATTCCTTTGGTACGCATGAAAGTGAATTGGATTTGTTGGTAGCTTTATATTTCTCATGCAGGTCATTTGATTTTTGCTAGCGATTCAGCCAACTCAGCTCGCTAGCTTTGCGATCATCCGTCGTAATTCTGCATCATTGACACCTCACATTTCTCCAACCCAACACCAAGCGTTGCATTGTTTGTTCTTGTCTCTCTCATTTGCAAAACATGCCGGTAAATTAGGCATTTGAAGTTGGTCCTCCCTTGAGCCTTCAAACAACGACACAAATCTTTTCATTTGTATTCACTCTGCTAATTGATGGCTATGCCAGCTTGGTGCTAGTCAACCTTGTAATTCAGCAGCGACACAAATTTGGTGTTCAGTGAGCCTAATCCAAGCTATAAAGGAGAAAATATCTCCAAATATAGCTACATTGACATGGCATGAAATAATTCTGACCTTCTGTGCCAGAGCAATGGCGATGCATGAGGCTGCCTGCTCTGTGTGGCTGGCTTGGTGTGTTCTGAACACAGCCTTTTTCTCTGTTTACACGGAGCTGACTTGCTTTGTAGTATTGTGGCTGCCTCTTTCCATTGTTATTTGAAAAAAAATTCCCCGCTGATCGCTCAGGAGTAGACACAATGGTAGAGCCATCACTGCTGCGCAATGGTTTTTGCTGTGTTGTTTTCATTCAGACTCACAAGACGGTCATTTCATAGCACCACTCCCTGCCTTGCCCCCATTATCTCACAAGGCAGAAATAGACGAGGAACTGAAAAAAAAAGACTACACTTGTAGGCAGTGATGTCCAAATATATTTCAGGAAGATAAGAACTAACACACACTCAGAATTGTAATTGGGTTTTCATTTTGCATTGTTTGAAATGTTTCCAAATGGACTTCTTTGTGGCCCAATTGTGGCCCAATTTTATTTCCAAGCGACTTGTCCTGTGTGCTTATGGGGGGAGGGGGGTGCAAGGGGCAAACTCTGAAATTTATTTGATTACTCCCCACCCCTCCATATTCTCTAGATACAAACAGAATACTGAGGATTTTCTCTCGGGGGTGGGGGGTGTTTTAAATTTAACATGGCATGTTATACTATGCACTTGTGGCCACCTAATGCGAAGAGAGGACTCTCTGGAGAAGACTCTGATGCTGGGAAAGATTGAAGGCAAAAGGAGAAGGGGAAGGCAAAGGATGAGATGGTTAGACAGCATCACCGATGCAACGAACATGAAAATGAGCGAACTCAGGAAGATAGTGGAGGACAGGAAGGCCTGGCGGGATATGGTTCATGGGATCACAAAGGGTCGGACACGACTTAACGACTGAACAACAACAACAACATGAAGCTGATATAGATGCAGAAACTGAAGACCCTCCAATTCCAGGAAAAATCATGGAAGGTCCATGCCAAACTAATTCTGGACACAGATGTATATTCAATGAATGGATGAATGAAGACGATTAAAACAAGATGAATGAGAACAAGAAGCTGGTCAACTTTCATCAGCGAATCTATACAAAGAACCAGTTCGTAGCCCTGAACGGAGAGATAGGGAGGCAGCCGCAGGTGCCCGAACAAGAAAGCACTCTCCTTCTCTGCCTCCTCCCCCAACTGCCGTTGAATCAAGGAAGAAAGCAGGAAAGACAGGACAAGCAAGTCTGTATGGGAAAAGGTGAGGGCAAGGCGGCCAAGAAGATCTTACCAAGGACATGGAGGATCCAATCCCTGTGCCTGACATAGAAGAGGTGGTACTTCCTGAAAATGTCAATCCAAAGAAAGACAGTGAAAACACTTCAGTGAAAGGAGGAACAGTAGCAGACCTAAGTAGAAGAAAATTCTGGGCTTTTAGTGATGCTTTCTTCCCTTTTCATTAAGAATGGCAGCTATGTTTATTTGGCTTTGTAATGTCTACTTGCCTTTAAAAAGGGATTAGACAGATTTATGGAGGAAAAGTCCATCACAGGTTACAAGCCATGATGGGTCTATGCAACCTCCTGGTCTTAGTGATAGGCGATCTCTTAATACCAGATGCAAGGGAGTGGCGACAAGATACAGGTATTTTGTTGTCTTGTGTGCTCCGTGAGACATCTGGTGGGGCCACTGTGAGATACAGCAAGCTGAACTAGATGGGCCCTGGGCCTGCTCCAGCAGGGCTGGTTTGATGTTCTTGCTTTCTGTGAACCTCAGAAAAGCAAAGTGGAGTTGAATAATATTCAAAATTCCCAATGATGTTTGTGCCTGATGTTCCAATCTTGACAAGGTGCCTCTCCTTCCTTTGATGTGTTCATGTTCCTTCCCCCCCCCCTCTAGTCTTTGAACAGAAACGCAGTCAGTCAGGCCGCACCTCTAGGCCAAAATATTAGTCATGAAGATGACTCTGAATCTGCCACTGTGTGGTAAAAGTTTTCAGGTGCATGAATTGCAAGCTGTGAATTTGTACATTGAAGTCATGAGCCAAAAGGGCAAAGGAGGTAGAAGAGTAAATTGTTCAGTGGGAAGCTTGATCTAGCTGAACCAGAGAATGTGTGTGGGTGGGGGAAGGAAGATGACTCACCTTGTTGGTTAGCCATCTTAAGGGATAGCTACATCTCTTCATGACATAGGGCTGCAACCAAAAATGGCAGCCCTCTGTAATTTCCCTCCTAGGAACCCAGGTCCTGTGCAGTTGGGGGTGGAAGAAGGCCAAGGGTAAGTAATGCAAAAATTATCAGTAGGCAGGTCTCTTCATTGCTCAGATCACTGAGAGTGTTTGACCCAGAAGCCTTTGTAGGGATCAAGTGTACTAGTTGCCCCACTCTGAGGTAGTGGGTTGAACTGGAAAGAGTTTTCTTTGGCTGCTGAGGTTGTCTCCTTGCAACTTTCCCCTTTGACCAGAGCCGAACAATGGATCATGGGCAAAATCCCTGGTTGCATAGGAACATAACAAGAGTATCAGGCTGAAGATCTAGTCCAACTTTCTACTTTCCATAGTGGCCAACTAGATGCCTATGGAAAGCCCACTCCTGCTGTTGCTTCCTAGTTGTGGCATTGTTGTTGTTGTTGTTCAGTCGTTAAGTCGTGTCCGACCCTTCGTGATCCCATGAACCATATCCTGCCAGGCCTTCCTGTCCTCCACTATCTTCCTGAGTTCGCTCATTTTCATGTTCGTTGCATCGGTGAAGTTGTGGCATACTGCAACCAAACATGGAGGCTCCATCTGCTCAAGCTCTTTGCAGTGAGCAATACCACTTACGGTAACTGTCGTGGCGATGTCATGCTGTCATCTCGTGGCGATGTCATTCTTCTCCCAAGCTCTGCACCTTTAGCTGCCACTGGCAAGGAAACACATGATCCTGCATGTTGAAGAAGGAAGAGAACTCAACACAAGGATGGCATTCCCAAGTCCAAACCCAGGAGTCACCTGCTGATCACTGATGGAGCTGGATTCCATTCGGTGACCATACAGATATTTGCAAAAGGCAAGTAGTTTGCCACCTCTGATTTAAAATATGGAATTAATATGAGAACTCCCTGCTTGTTTGATGGCTGTATTACAGCCTGCCTGCTAAAAGGCGTTCAATCCACTTCAGAGAACACAGTTTAAGATGTGCATCACATACTTCTCGAAGAAACGAAATAATTAAAAACTTCCGTCTCCTCTGCTTATTGTATTTATAATTAAACAAGTAAATGTTTAATTTACTGTCTTTTATCTTACATCAAAAGCTATTGCATTTCTCAAACAAATCAAGCATTCAACTTCCTCCGATGTGGCCTTTGAAGCCTCCCTTTCCTTGGTGTTTCTGAATACAGGTAAATTAAAGATGACTTGCAACCAAATATACTTTCTTAAAAGCAAAAGAATCAGAATAAAAAAGCAAATACATACACACCAGCACAAAGCCTCAGATTCTCTCCTTCTTTCCCAGTTTCACAATCATTCTCCTTAATATCATACTACACATTCAACAGATGCTCACACCCATCTTTATACATATGCACTAACTGTCTCTCTTAGTAGGGGCAGTCTCTATTTTTTTGTTACCTATCCCAGGTAAATGATTGTGCCTAGCATGTTCTTTCTACCCCATCTTTTAGGAGTGCTTTATTAAAAGGCTGTGAGTTGCTATGTTTGCCATTTGAGGGGAGGGCTTCAAAATTTTTAGAAGCTAGCATTCTGGAGTGGGGAGGGAGTGTGTCTTGAATCTAGCACACATGCTTATAAATGCCTGCACACGAGCATCAAAGCTGCCTGGGGTAGTTCAAAATACGCTGGCATCTGAAATAATGATTCAAATACCACTCCCCTTATCTCCTGGGGAGGGATGAGCAAGTCAGCATTGCCAAGGAGACAGGGAGCATGCACCAGCTTATTTCAGGCAATTTAAAGCAGACTGCACAGGTGCAAGCTGAGAAAGAGCAGCCAAAGAAGAATGAGGCCAGAGACAGCAGGGTTTTAGCCTCTAGTAGGTGGAAGAGGACAGAGAGCGGCAGTCATCCTCTCTCCACACTCAAGTCTGATGTTCCTGGGGGAGAGAACAGGAGAACTGAGACTGGATAGATATCATCCCTACGTAGGAAGACTGCAGGAACAGCTAAGGCTAGGCACCTGGCAATTCTGCCTGATTCTGCAATTTAGCCATCACAGACCACTCTCCTTGAGTCCCTCAGACATGCACAGCGTTTCTATTATATATTTAATCCAAGGAACAAACATTATCTTGGCTTTTAAATCAGTAAAGGACAGGCTTGACTGCTGTCAGAAGCTGCCTGGGCTTAGAACTGAGCGCCTTGGGATTCTCTGAGCAGCTGCCCCAAGTGGTTAGCTGCTAGAACTGCAGCCTGCCATGATCACGTGTAAAAGGCTTTGGCCCTGCCTAACCAAGCTGTAAATTAGATCCCTCTGCATAGGCTTACCAGATTTTCCCGGTTCTAAACCGGGACACACACACCCCCCCCCAATTAATTAACAGTCAGTTGGTTCACACATATCACGGACTGATGTGTTTTGCTTGGGCAGGGAGTGATGGATCTGTGTTTCCTCTCACTCTGACTCAAACCCTACTACTGGAGGGTTTACTGGAAGTTATCTACAATGTTCTGTGGCTGCTTGCTATGGTTTCATCTGGGATGACTGCAATTTCAACCTGTATTCATGGGAAATAGGTCAACCGCTGTGTAAGTGCCCGCCAGCTGTATGTGCTTGGTTCCCTATGTGGTCCATATGTAGAAGGCATCATAGTTAATGCAATGCCTCTGAGCTTCAGACATGCCCAAGCAGCCAAATGCTGGCTTTTGGAGTCACAAACATGTAACCCTGAAACAGCTGCTAGTAATCACCAATTCACGAGATTGTCTCTTTTCCAAGACAGAAACTACAGTTCAAAAATTTCAGATTATGAACATGCCTTTAGAGCTCAGACTAAGAACGACAAATCAACAGATTATGAAATATTCCAACAGTTGTTAACTTTTATTTAGGTTGGCTGCAATCTTAGCAATCAAAAGTATTATCTATATTACACACATTTTTTCAAGGAATGGCTTCCAGATAGTCTCAAATATATCCAGTCGAGGTTGGCATCGATATGGCATTCGCTCAAACGTCGATAAGCTCAAAAGGTCATCTATCTATTGGGCAATAGTAGGTGGGCTTTTTTCCTTCCAGTTTTGCAATATTTATTTATTTATTTATTTATTTAAAGAATTTATACCCCGCTTTTCTCCCAACAAGGGCACTCAAGGCGGCTTACAATAAAAACATGTTTTTATATATATCCAATACCTGAGTCGTAGACTTCTGCACCAGAAGAACCTCTGTCTTATCAGGATTTAATTTCAGCTTGTTTGCCCCCATCCAGCTCCCAACTGCCTCCAGACAACGATTCAGGACATCGACCGCCCCCTTGGAGTCGGGTGGAATGGCGAGAAAGAGCTGGGTGTCATCAGCATACTGATGACTCCCTACCCCAAACCCCCGGATGACCTCTCCCAGTGGCTTCATATAGATATTAAACAGCATGGGGGATAGAATTGACCCTTGTGGCACCCCACACCCCAAGGGTAAGGGTGCCGAACAAGCATCCCCCAGCACCACCTTCTGGGATCTATCAGCCAGGAAGGAGCGGAACAACCTCAAAAAGGTGCCTCAAAGCCCCAACCCAGCCAACCGACCCAGAAGGATACCATGGTCAATGGTGTCAAAAGCCACCGAGAGGTCCAGCAGGACCAACAGGGACGCACTCCCCCTGTCCAGTCCCCAGCACAGGTCATTCACCAAGGCCATCTCTGTCCCGAGCCCCGGCCTGAAGCCAGACTGGAATGGATCCAGATAATAAGCTTCCTCCAAGACCCTCTGGAGCTGAGACGCCACTACCCGCTCAATCACCTTGCCCAGAAACGGGATATTTGAGACTGGCCATAAGTTGTTCAAAATAGTGAGATCCAAGGAGGGTTTCTTCAGGAGGGGGCGCACCCCCACCTGCTTCAAATACGGCGGCACCACCCCCTCCCTCAGAGATGAATTTACCACCCTCCCCGTCCACTCGGCCAGCCCCGCCCAGGCAGATCTAATCAACCATGCCGGACAAGGGTTAAGCAGGCAAGCAGATGGTCTCACACTCCAAAGAATCCTGTCCACATCCTCAGGTTCTACAAGCTGAAAAGAATCCCAGGAAGAAGAACAGACAGGTGCCTCAGGGACATCATTAGATACTGCTAACGCGATGTCCAAGTCATGCCAAATCCGATCGACTTTGTCCACAAAGCGCTTTGCAAACTCATCACAGTGAGCCACCATGTGTTCCGCCTCAGATGGAGCAGGCCCCGGACTACACGGAAAAGCTCAGCTGGGCAGTTCTCCGCAGACGCGATGCCGGCAGAAAAGAAAGCCCTCTTAGCTGCCACCACCGCCACGGAAAATGCTCTAAAGTGAGCTCTAGCCCATGCCCAGTCGGAGTCAGCACAAGTTTTCCACCACTGTCGCTCTAGGCATCTGCCCTGCCGCTTCATCGTCCACAGCTCCTCAGTAAACCAAGGGGCTGCTTTGACTCTGCGGCTTCGTCGAGGACGCTCAGGAGCGATCAGATCCAGAGCCCTGGTCATTTCCCTATTCCAGAGGTCAACCAGGGCGCTGGGTGAGTCGCCGACTCTGGCAACAGGAAAGTCCCCAGAGCCCTCAGGAATCCATCTGGATCCATCATCCTCCAGGGACGGACCATAGAATGAGGTCCCCCACCACTGTGGAGACGACAAGCCGCGATAAGCCTAAATCCCACCAGGAAGTGATCTGTCCATGACAAAGGAGTGATGTTAATTTCCTTCACATCCAGATCACCATCCACCTGTCCAGCAGTAAACACCAGGTCCAGCGTGTGTCCCACATCATGCGTCGGGGCAGATATTCTCTGAGACAGACCCATGGTTGCCATGGCGGCCATGAAGTCCTGAGCCGCGGCTGTCCTCAGGGCCTCAGCTAATCTCCCATAGCTAACCTGGGCCATAGCTAATCTCCAAGTTACAGGTAAATAATTTAAAATAGCATAAGTTTCAGGTTGGCTGCAATTCTAGGTACATGTAGGCTGTTTAAAGCTTTGCAAAACCTTGGCTACCAAGACCAACTTTGGATATTTGGGTGGTCTGGGATGCTGATTTTGGGGTCTCCAGCCATTGGAGGGTTCTCTACTGCAGTCCAGAATATTCTCACCCCCAGTTGGAGCTTCAGATACTAACCCCAGCTCTTGTTGGGGTTAGAGGCATGACAACATCCTCCTCTGAGTCAGTGCTTCAGTTGCTAATTGGGACCTGTGGAACTCCTGTGGAAATTAGTTTGTGAAACTCCTTGCTACAGGATGTGGTGATGGCACCTAGCCTAGATGCCTTTAAAAGGGGATTGGACAGGTATATGGAGGAAACGTCCATCACAGGTTACAAGCCATGATGGGAATAAGCAACCTCCTGGAGTAGAAGTAGGTTATCTCTTAATGCCAGGTTATCTCTTGATGCAAAGGAGTGGCGACATGATACAGGTTGTCTTGTGTACTCCCTGAGGCATCCGTTGGGGCCACTGTGAGATACAGGAAGCCGGACTAGATGGGCCTTTGGCCTGATCCAACAGGGCTCTTCTTAGGTTCTTATGACCCTAACAAACAGAAACTTGAAGCAAATTTGGAAGAACTTCCTTTGGCAAAATATCTAAAGAACGTGGTTGAGGGAGGCCAAAAGAGCAATCATAGGTTTAACAAAATTTATGAGGGAAAATTTACACATTTCCATGTGAATCTGGGTGTGTGGAAAGCACATGAACAAAACATGTCATTTGTATGATAATTCAGAGCTGGTTGTCTTAATTAACATAAAGCAACCGAGATTTATTTATTTATTTATTAAAAAAAATTTATATCCCGCCTTATCCTCTGCCGAGGCAAATGCCCAAGGCGGCTTACAACAAAAATTAAAAAAACATAGTTTAAAATACAGAAATAAGTTTAAAACAATACATACTTAATTTAAAAACAATAAAATCCACTGGGGGGGGCAACAGTATGGAGCACAAAAGCAGCATGGCAGAGAATCTTGAGACACAGGAGGCAGACGACAACCCATCACCCAGAGATTGAAATATCTCTAAAAGACTGTTGTTGTGTGGATCTTTTATTCCAGGTCTGTTTGATAGTCTTTAAAACAATGAGCATAAGTTCTAGATTTGCTGAACAAACTTTCCAGCGAATAATTAAAGCTCAACATTGCAACATAACTTGCAGACAGTTAGGTGAAGCAGACGTCTTTCCGGCAAGGGAGTGCATGAAAAGCAACAGCTTTTGAAATACATTGACAGCCCTTAATCTTTAAAAAGAAATGCTCTATTGAGGAAGCAAGGCAGCCAATAAATTATTGAGTTCTCCATGTGCTTCTCAAAAGTTGGGTTATTTAGAATTCTGGTAATCAAGAAGTCTGGACATTGATTCTCCCAACACTTTTTCCTCATGTGATGCTAACCTTGCCTGCCTATTTATCTCTGTATTTTGAACCTGCTGAATTCCTGAGAGCTCGTAGCAGCTTATATTGAAAAACAATCAGGAGGCCTAACTCAATGGAAATGGATTTTATTGCTGCATTTATGACTGTTTTAATTCCTGCTGTTTTCATTAATTTATGTTAGCGTTGTTTTATTTATTGTTGGACACCACTTTGAGAAGGTTGTTAATCCTGAGGGATAGGGTCTAACTCTTTGGAAGAAATAATACATTGAATAAAATTGAAAACAACTTTTTTTTCAACATATCAGCTAACAAGAAATTTCAACTTGCATATATTGATGGGCTAATCACCTATTCTGGGATCTGCACCCTCCCTACATTCCCTTCTTCCCCCCACTGTTCTTCTCCCCGATTCTGTACCTTTTCTCTCAGCCTTTCACCCCTTCCCTTGTGCTATTGCAGTCCCTCAGCCACATATGCATGGCTGGTGACTTCACTCCTTCCCAAGTCTCAAAGGGACAAATACGATCAATTAATTAGGTAATTAATCATTAAATAAAAAGTACTAAAACAATTTTAAATGTGAAAAAATGTCTTATTTAACTCTGTGTGTGTGTGGGGGGGGAAGAGACACACATGCAAGGATCTCTTTTTTTCTCCAAGTCACATTTCCCAAAATCAGCTCCTCCCTCCCCCACCCCACCAAAGTACATTTTCCAAAGTACAAAAATAAGCCGAAAATCAAAATCAGAGACAGAGGGGCTCCCAAAATAATTACAATTTAAAGTCCATGTTAATTAACACTTAATTAGCTGCTGATGGGACAGAGAAGGGGCAGGGCTTGGCGTACCCCCAGCAAGAGGTCCACGTACCTCTAGGGGTACCCGTACCGCAGGTTGAGAACCTGTGCCATAGAGCACAACCTGGCTGCCACCACAAAAGGTAAACAGTGACAGCCAGGTGATAGCGGACTTCTTAGAAGCCCCGGCGCCATTAAGTTGGCGAGGGGCGGGCAGTGGGTGGAACGGGTTGGAGTGGGTGGAATGGGGCAGGATGTGGGGCATAGTGGGGATGTGTTGAGCGCAGGAAGGGAGCAGATATCAGCACAAGCAGCTCCGCCAATATCCTATCTCCCTTCCTGGCCTTGATCCACCTACCCAGGTCCACTCGGACTTGCACCAGCAAAATCACCTCCATGACTCCCCCCCCCCTCCCGCAGAGTGTGTGCTCCGGTTGTGTGGCTGCATCAGCAGGAAGGGGATTTGGATAGGATTGGTCCTATCCAAATCCCCTCCCTGCTGATGCAGCCACACAATCGGAGCATGCACTCTGCGGGAGGGGGGGGAGTCATGGAGGTCTCCTCCAAGTAAGGGAACATGTGCTATAAGATTGGAGGAAAGAAGAGAGAACACTGCGTATAGCTGCCATATTGCTATAGAGAACCATGGTTACAATGTGCAGGCTGCATGTTCCCATTCACCTTGGCTCTTGGAAAACGTGCCCATTGACCAGCGAGAAGGGCAGAGGAGCCCCCATCACCTGTCACCAGTAAGCCTGGGGGTGCAGGAGCTCAGTGCACCATAGGGGCCCAGTGCAGAACTTTGACCCCAGATTTCCAGCAGTCTGTCACCAGCACGATCTCTTGCTCCCAACAACTTCTCTCCTGGGTTGAAACTGCCATAGGGAAGTGAAAGAATCCTGGATTTGCAGTGTCTGAGCTTACCAACTCCTGAAAGAAAATGGTGGTATTGCTTTTTGAAGTTAGCCTAGTGATGCCAACAGTTCTCATCATACATGCACATATTTTTAGAGCCCAAGCCTATGCATGCCTATTCAGAAATAATTCCCATTGTACTCAATGGGGCTAGTGTGGATAGGATTGCAGCTAAATTATTATTACATTACACCCCAATCCTTACAGCCCAATCCTATGCTTCCCCACCCACTCACCCGGCTGATGCAGCCACGTCGATATGGCTTGTGCTGCGTGGAGGGGGGTCACAGAGGTCTCTGGGTAAAAAGAACATTTGTTCCCTTACCCCGAGGGTAAACCTCCACAGTGCGGACAGGTCTACTCAGACCTGTGCCACCAAAATCACTGGCGCAGGTCCAAGTGGACCCAATCCACAGGATTAGGTTCGGGAAAGAGGTTTGGATTTGGCGGTTACTGCTGCCACTGAACCCACCCCCTTCCTGGACTCAATCCATCCTCCTCACCCCCATTAATGCCCTGTTCCACCCTAACGCACCCCATTCCTTCTTCATTCCACCCTTCCCCACCCCATCTCGCCTCCCCTGCCAATTTACCTTCATCGGTGAGCCTTGACCTGGCTGTCACTCCACACAAACTGCTCCAGCCTTGATGGTCGGGTAGGGCACAACTCTGTGTGCTGCCAGTGGCCGTAAAGCGCTCCCTGCCTTTGGAATGTTAGTTCCAGCAGAGGGAGAGGGGGATAGGATTGGGCCATTAGACCAGGATCTTATTAAAGAAAGAGCCAGCCAGTGTAGTGATTAGAGTATTTTATTGGTCTTAGAGGAAAAGACCCAAATTCCAGTCTCCAGTCATGAAGCTCACTGGTTGACCTTGAGCCAGTCACCCCCTCTCAGCTGAACCTACCTCACAGGGCTGTTGCAAGGTTCAGATAGGAGAAAAGAGAACCTTGCAGGCTGCCTGAATTCCTTGGAGGATAAATTGAATCCTACGTAAGAATGGTCTCAGACTGGAGGTCATCGTACATCGTCCATATCTTTGACTCTGATAAAGTGCTCTAGGAGGGCCCCCGCATTCCAAACGAAGCCAGATTTGAGCTTTGCCAACCAACTCACAGGATAATAGGCAGCAGTATAAAGAGTTCCCAGAAGCCCTTGCAAACCAACTGTGACATATTTCCAATTTGCTCTTTAAAATCATCTAGAACTAATTTTCTTTCCCATTTTAAAGTGAGGTGAAAAGGGAAATGTTTATCTTCCTGACTGCCCGTAGCTCAGTCTCTCTCCAGCTGGCTTCTGCCCACAATCGCTGGAATTCTACTTTTGCTTTGCAAGTAAACACTGGCAGCCCAAAGTGGCATCTTCTCAGGATGGAGTACAGAAATGCAATCACACTCTTCCAGATATTCTGCCAGATAAGGGAAGAGCAATGAATGGCATTAAGTCAAGGGTTATTTTTCATTTCCATTTGTATTTCTTTCGTTGTTGTTTTTTTTGCTTGCAGTGAAAAAAAAATGGAAGAAAACTTTTTACTTCTAAACAGTTTTCTCAGGTGGGGGGAGCAGGAGCCCCTTGGGAGCAATCTTCTGAGATCGTGCGACTGGTTGACATGAGTTAGAAATGAAACAAACTGGCACATTTTTCCACCCCCAGTAGATTGCTGATTTAAGTGGATCTTCGAATTGGTACTCTGAGGGAGAGACTGAGCTGGGTGGATGTTTTCTTTGCCGTTTTGCCTTCATGAAAAACCATGGAAGACATTTGACTTAAGGTGAATGGGTCCATTAGAGACCCATTTTGCCTTGAAAAGCACCTCTATACCAACAAATCCTTTTGTCTTGAAGAACAAGCTTTCTTTGAGGACGTATTTTGCTGTATAATGAATTCTTTGATTTGTCACAGACTTGGAAGATGTAAAAAAAAAAAGTCTTTTTCTGATGGCAAACCAGAAGCCCCATAAATGTTTTAAGACATTAGAGATTATTTAGTGAATTATTGAAAGCAGTATTGTTTGAATGTCTTGCAAGCTTTGCAAAAAGCGGAAACAAAACAAAAAACTAGCTGCAGAGTTCTAAAGAGGTAAAATCATGGCTGGGTATCTTGAATATCATTGTTGATCAAAAACAGCATCTTGTGAAACAGAGATTCTCTCTCTCTCTCTCTCTCTCTCTCTCTCTCTCTCTCTCTCTCTCTCTCTCTCTCTCTCTCTCCCTCCCCCCCCCCAATCCTTGTTTGAGATTTCCTGTTCAATGCAGTCTTTGGATCAGACTATCCATTGCATCAAGCAGTTCAGTGACCCAGGTGCAATTGATTTCCCCCCCCCCAGAGCCTCAGCGCCCTTACGCCCTGGGGCCCACCGCCCCACTGCCCCATATCAGCCGACGCCTCTGGGGAGGGGCTTTAACCCTTGGCCCCTCCTGCAGTTTCAATATGACTCAGGCCCCTGCAACAATTGTTGATGGAAAAATCATCAAGCACAGCAGGGCTACTAATCTTCCTGAGCCCTTTTGTTTTACAGGAATCCAGCACACTGCCACATGGGAATCAACAGTCAGGTCCCAACAGTCACACACACACAGAGAGAGGGGGGGGGCAAGGCTGCATGTGCAGTCCGACGGCACCACTCTCTGTCACCAACACACAGTATGCCTCTCAATCCAGAGACTGTGTATCTTTGCTGCTGCTGCAACCTATTCCCTGCTATGCTCTCTGTCTTTTTTCTTTGCTCTCCACAGACAGCTGTTCAACACGGGAAGAGGACACAGGACCCTCCTCATGCCCAGTCACGCAGACCACAAGGGCAAGTTCACATTGTGTAGCAGTAGTGACCGCTGGGATGCCAGCTGCTCCTCTGTGTGGGATTGCTGACTTACCTGTTCCGGACATGTCCCGCCCTGTGCAAACTCCATGAACACAAACAGTGATCTAATTGGTGCAGTCAGACGTCATTGATACACTGGCTGCTTTGCTGTCTGTTAGATAACCTGCAAAAGTACAAGTGCCCTGCTGTGATGAGATGTTTGGCAACCCCACTTGTGTGTTTCTCTGTAAGATGCTCCTCCACCTTTCATACTGTTCATTGAACACAACAGTGTTCAACAAAAACTTTGACTTGATGACACTTCTTGTGTCTTGCTAGAAGACAAGAATCCCTCCTCCCCATCCTAGTTCTTTCTTTCTTCAGCTGGCCGTAGGGCGGGACTCCACAGGAGAGGGAGGAAAAGCCTTTCTTAAGCAGGGCTCAACGTCTGATGCCCGCTTCTCCAGTTATTTATTTGAAACAGGACTGATTCAGAGGAAGCACGTGGTACTTAACCTGGAGGTAAGGGGACAGCGCTCTGTGTTCCAGCTGCATGCTACGCGCTGCGGCAAGGAGAGTCATGCCGGCCACATGACCACGGAGGCGTTTTCGGACAACGCTGGCTCTTCGGCTTTGAAATGGGGATGAGCACCACACCCTAGAGTCGGACACGACTGGACTTAATTGTCAGGGGTCACCTTTACCTTTTAAGGGGGCAAGGGGCAGGAAAAGGCACGTATAGTATAGTACTGCACCTCCAGATTGCCCTCCTCTGAGCCAGGTGGGGTTGGCGGCTTTTGCATGCCTGAGGGCACTTCGACCTCCTCCTGGGCCTGCCACCTGCGCAGCCTCAACTGCTGCTGCCACCAACAGCACCATGCAGCAGAAGATCCCTGCCTCCTCTGCAGCCACTGGTGCCTACGCCCCGGGATGCTGCTGAACCTGTGCCACCCTTGCTGCCACATGCCGGCAGCCCATGACTGTCCCAACACCTGCCTACCTCTTTTGCCACCCTTTGAGCCACGCTGGGCAGGCACGGATGGAAGGTGATCAGCTGTGGCAGGAGGCAACAATCATGCCCAGCTGCTGGAGGTCCTGCAGTGCATCAAGCAGGGCATTGGGGGAGCAGCAGGTCACAGTTGTGGAGGGTGGTGGAGGGAGTGGCACTAGTACAGCAAGCGGTGGAGCCAGGCCACCAGTCCTATAAAACGGCCAATATCATTCTGCCTTTGTACAAATCGATGGTAAGGCCACATCTGGAGTATTGTGTCCAGTTCTGGTCAAAAGGATATAGTTGAATTGGAAAAGGTGCAGAAAAGAGCGACCAGAATGATTCGTGGGCTGGAGCACCTCCCTTATGAGGAAAGGCTACAGCGTCTGGGGCTTTTCAGCCTAGAAAAAAGGCACCTGAGGGGGGACATGATTGAGACTTATAAAATTATGCATGGGATGGAGAGAGTGGATAGAGGGAAATTCTTCTCCCTCTCGCACAACACCAGAACCAGGGGACATGCACTAAAATTGAGTGGAGGGACAATTAGAACAGACAAAAGAAAATATTTCTTTACCCAGTGTGTAATTCATCTGTGGAACTCCTTGCCACAGGATGTGGTGATGGCACCTCGCCTGGATGCCTTTAAAAGGGGTTTGGACAGATTCATGGAGGAAAAGACCATCACAGGTTACAAGCCATAAGTAACCTCCTGGTTATAGAAGTGGGTTTTCTCTGTGCCAGGTGCAAGGGAGTGACAACGGGAAACAGGTTATCTTGTTGTCCGTGTGCTCCCTGAGGCATCTGGTGGGGCCACTGTGTGATACAGGAAGCTGGACTAGATGGGTTTTTGGCCTGATCCAGCGGGGCTCTTCTTATGTTCTTAGCAGTCAGCTTTCCTTGTGAAGTCCCACTCCTGGCCATTGGCTGTGAGCTGACTATGGCCTCCCTGCCCAAGCGGCTGCCACCCGTAGGCTTAAGCATGTGGTTGGGGCACACAGCACTAGGACCCTCCTCCTTTCTTCTCTGCCCCCGCTAAATCTCCTTCCCCCATAAAATCCTATGTGCAGGCTCACCAGCACATGGCATGTGTTGGCATTAAGCATGGCCACAACCACAGCTGTAGTTGTCCACACTGTGTGCAGTTCATCCTGGGAGACCGACAACTCTGGCCGCAGCATGCTGCCTTACTGATGGGGTGCGAGGCTGCTCCTGGCCCCTATACCAGGGCTGGAGCTTCCTTGTCCTGCTCCCTACAATACTTTCACCCCCCTCCCTGTCCTTCAGACTAGTGCTCACACACACACACAGAATGCATCATGCACTCCAACGGCATGGCTGCATTGGTGGGGGGGGGGAGGATAGGATTGGTGCCTTACTGTGTGTATTTTACAGCCACATACAGGAAAGCTTTGTTCAGCTCGATATAGAATTGGGCTTGGCAAACTGACCTATTTTTCAGAAAAATCAGGAAATAGTCTTTTTTCCCCCAAGTCCGAATCCAAAATGTACACATTTGTAAACTCCTGTTTACATTATTGGGAGCACAAAAGGATCCAAATGCCTCCCCACACCCTATGAGGTCCTCAACCCTGCCCCACTGCCTCCTTCCCACTTCCCTGATGGTGGTGATGGAGACTGGGAGAGGGAGATCTCACAGGGAGACCTCCCTCCCTGCCCCCTGGCTCCAAGGAGAACTGCACCACCTTTTCATCTTCATTTCTTATTTATAAAAGCACCTAAAATATCCTCGGCACTGTACAGGAATAAAATGAGCAGCCTACAGGCTGACAATATTTGAGGCAGGAAGACAGAGAGTGTTGCCTGTTTGCCTAGACACTTCACTGCTACAAAACACACACTCCCGTTTCCAGTTGGCAATGTGATGAAGTGCAAGTGGATGTAGCAGGAAGCAGGTGTCGATGTGAACCGGCCGAGTGCCCTGAAACAAGAACTTGTGGCATGAGATTTTTCTCAGAAGCATCACAGTTGCTGATTCCGTTGCAAGTTGAGATGAGGGGTGTTTTCCTATGTGTTGAATGCGAATTGTGCCCTATATTAGCTGCCACATATTTTTTATTTGAACATATGAAACTGCATCAGCCCATGGATCCATCTAACCCAGTGGTGTCTACTCTAACTGGCACCAACTCCAGGGTCAGAGGCAGAGGTCCTTCCCATCCTTGTTGCCTGAGACCCCCTTACAGCAGGAGATGCCCAGTGATGTAAACTTGAATTTACTGACTCGGAGTCGAGTCCGACTCAAGTCGTGTCAATGACTTGACTCGGACTTGACTCGGTGATTTTAAAAGACTAGACTCGAGACTTGGAGCCTTTTACGACAAGTTGAATTTGATTCAGGATTAAACCCGTTTTACCCAACGTGGCTTGTAACCTGTGATGTTTTCCTCCATAAACCTGTCCAATCCACTTTTAAAGGCATCCAGGCCAGGTGCCATCACCACATTCTGCGGCAAGGAGTTCCACAAACCAATTACACGCTGGGTAAAGAAATATTTTTTGTCTGTTCTAACTCTCCCTCCACTCAATTTTAGTACATGTCCTCTGGTTCTGGTGTTGTGCGAGAGGGAGAAGAATTTCCCTCTATCCACTCTCTCCATCCCATGCATAATTTTATAAGTCTCAATCATGTCCCCCCTCAACCGCCTTTTTTCTAGACTGAAGAGCCCCAAACGCTGTAGTCTTTCCTCATAAGGGAGATGCCCCAGCCCACGAATCATTTTGGTCACTCTTTTCTGCACCTTTTCCAGTTCCACTATATCCTTTTTGAGATGCGGTGACCAGAACTGGACACAATACTCCAGATGCGGCCTTACCATCGATTTGTACAACGGCATAATAATATTGGCCGTTTTATTCTCAATCCCTTTTTTAATGATCCCAAGCATGGAATTGGCCTACTTCACAGCCGCCGCACACTGGGTCGACACTTTCATCGACCTGTCCACCAGTACCCCAAGATCTCTCTCCTGATCCGTCACAGACAGCTCAGAACCCATTAGCGTGTATGTGAAGTTTTGATTTCTTGCCCCAATGTGCATCACTTTACACTTGAAGCGCATCTGCCATTTTGCTAACCATTCTCCCAGTTTGCAGAGATCCTTCTGGAGCTCTTCATAATCCCTGCTGGTCTTCACCACCCAGAAAAGGTTAGTGTCCGCAAACTTGGCCATCTCGCTGCTTATCCCCAACTCCAGGTCATTTATGAACAAGTTGAAAAGCACCGGTCTCAAGACCGATCCTTGGGGCACACTGCTTTTCACCTCTCGCCATTGTGAAAATTGCCCATTGACTCCCACTCTCTGTTTCCTAGTCTTCAACGAGTTCCTAATCCATAGGAGGACCTGCCCCCTTATTCGCTGACTATGGAGTTTTTTCAGGAGCCTTTGATGAGAGACTGTGTCAAACGCCTTCTGAAAATCCAGATATATAATATCCACGGGTTCTCCCACATCCACATGCCTGTTGACCTTTTCAAGGAATTCCAAAAAGGTTTGTGAGGCAAGACTTACCCTTGCAGAAGCCATGCTGAGTCTCCCTCAGCAAAGCTTGTTCTTCTATATGTTTTAAGATTTTATCCTTGATGAGGCTTTCCACCATCTTCCCTGGAACAGATGTTAGGCTGACCAGCCTGTAGTTTCCCGGGTCCCCTCTCCTTCCTTTTTTAAAGAATGGCGTGACATTAGCTATCCTCCAATCCTTTGGCACAGTGGCTGTTTTAAGGGACAAGTTGCATATTTTTGTCAAGATATCAGCAACTTCATTTTTGAGTTCCTTAAGCACTCTTGGGTGAATGCCATCTGGGCCCGGTGACTTATTGATCTTTAGTTTGTCAATTAAGTCTAAGATGTCTTCTCTTTTAACCTCTATTTTACTTAATTCTTTAGTCAGGAGTGGCCGTTCGGGCAGCGGTATCTGCCCGAGGTCTTCTGCCGTGAAGACAGAGGCAAAGAACTCGTTTAATTTCTCTGCAATCTCCAAGTCCTCTTTTATCACCCCTTTCCCTCCCTCACCGTCCAGCAGGCCAACCGCTTCTCTGGCAGGTTTCCTGCTTCTAACATATTTGAAGAAGCTTTTGTTATTCCCTTTTATGTTGCCTGCCATACGTTCCTCAAAGTCTTTCTTGGCCTCCCATATCATCTTTTTACGTTTCTTTTGCCACAGTTTGTGCTCCTGTTTGTTTCCTCATTAGGGCAAGACTTCCATTTACAGAAGGAAGCTTCCTTGCCTTTTGTAGCCTCTTTAACTGTGCTTGTTAACCATGCCGGCACCCTCCTGGACTTAGTCGAACCCTTCCTCCTTTGTGGGATACACTCCCGCTGGGCCTCTATTACTGTTGTTTTAAACAGCCTCCATGCACTCTGGAAAGATTGGAGACTTGAGACTTGGAGTCAGAGACTTGGTCCACATCCCTGGTGATACCAGGGTCAGAACCGCAGATCTTTTGTGTGCAGAGCAGGTGGTCTACCAGTGAGGTCTGCCTCCTGCTCACTCTCCTTATTGACTCTGATGTCACTTTTTTATTTTTTGCCTTCTAGGTCAGGCTTGCTTATTTAAACTATTTCCATCCCGCTGCAGAGATTAAAATAAATAAATAAAAGAGCTGACAAACCTCCCACACAATAGCCTAACCAATGCACGAAATACAGCAGCCCTCCTACACAGCAGCACGAAACAAGGATGTTTTCTTGATCACCGGAGTGTTGCTTTCAATCACTCTGGATGTTAATGATTTGCACAAGTACAAAGAGCCCAACGCCGTGGGGCCCCAACCCTGCAAAAGTGGGGTTTGGGGCAGCCAACATGTTGCTTAAGAATGCCTGAAGCAGACATTTGTGGGGGGGGGCAATCCTTCTGTGTGTGGATTACGGATGGCGCGATCATTTTAAACTGTGGTGCTCCAACACCCCTGCTTGAATTACTGTGAGGAGGATCGAGGAGGCAGGCACAGCTCTCTCCAAGCTGGCACCCCCTCTTGATCCTGCACGTTTATAGTCCCACTTCGCCAAAGCAAAAACCCTTCCTTTGGGGAAGAAGGAGGAGGTAGTGGGTGCTCGCTGAGGTGCATGACATATTATCTGGCCAGGGATACTGGGACTAAGCAGTGATGTAGACTTGAGCCTATTGATTCGGACTCAAGTTGCATCAATATCTTGACTCGGACTTGACTCGGCAATTGTAAAAGACTCGAAAGACTCGATTCGAGACTTGGAGCCTCTTACGACAAGTCCAATTTTATTCAGGTTTAAACTCACTTTCCCCATTAAATAGAAAGGGACTCGCAACCAAAGACTTGGAACTTGGGAGCAAAGACTAGAGACTTGACTTGAGACTTGGAGTCAGAGACTTGATCCACTTCCTTGGGACTAAGTCCCTGATCTCTGATGAGAAAAGATGCTTCCTGCATCTACTTGAGGCTTCCACATTCCTCTCTACAACTGCTTCCTCCACCACTTCTCCATTCCCCAAGCTAATATTTTATTTTTCCTTGGGAAAGGCCAAGGCAGAGCTGGAGAAGGAGGAGGATCAACAGCCATGATGATGGGTGCTCCCATTGACACATGGAAGGCCTTCTCATGTCAGTGGTAAGACAAGCAAAAGAAGCTCCATGAATTGATGGACATGCATTCTCCTCCTCCTCCTCTTTCCCCTTTTCCGAAGTGTGTTGTTGTTTTGCCAGTGAGAACACAGTTGCAGAACTACTTGCCTTCGCTCCACCCTTGTTACGCCTCTGGGGAGCAGCAGCCAAATCAGGACTGTTCAACTGGAACTTTAAACAGCCCCAAGTTCTTTCAGGGTGAGTAGCCACCTGCTCACCCATCTCTAGCGTGAACTGGCTAGCTAGGCTGAATTACTCTCAAGGTGACCAGAAGCAAAGGAAGACAGGGCTCTTGTACCATTGATAGCAGAAGAAATATTTTCAGTTTATGCAGTTTATCATCATGCTGAGGGCCGGCCTTGCCATGAAGCGACCTGGAAAGGTCATGTGGCGAGGCCCCCTTGGAAGGGCAGTGAATGAATGAGCCCCCAGCCCCATCTGTCCAGTTAGCTATTTTTTTTCAACTAGCTATGGAACGTAAAGTGGCCAATATTATGGAACCTAGGTAAAAGGATTGTCAACTGTTTATCCTGTTATGCCTCCCTTTTCTCTCATGCTTTTGTATTTTGCTGGTTTATTGTGTTATGTATTATTATTATTACTTTCTTTTTATTGTTTTGTTATGTTATGCCAATAAAGGTTTATTGATTGATTGAAATTACTTCATGCACGTTTCAAAGTCATGGGAGCCCGATCCTCTCTTGCTTCTGGTCACCCTTGCCTCACTACAGACATTTTGGAACTAGGTTGCTATCTTATTACAGGGTCTGTCTCTGTGCCTCAAACAAACAACCACCCATCACTCTTTTAACAGCAGCAGAGCTCCTAGCATGTGCTATTTATTTCCCCCCTCGCTTTCGTGTGGCACATATCCATTTTTTACAGCTTGAATACACTTTCCCTAACAAATGTAACTGTGTGCAAATCTTTTTCCATAGCTTCACTAAAATTTGACAGTGGCTCCAGGAACTGGAAAAGATTGCTTTTAGGCTCAATTTGGCCCCCAGGCTACTATCCATCCATCTCCCGTATAAATCGTACAATTCATGCCTGCCTTTGAATGTGCAGAAGAATAAATTGTAGTTAGCAAACTATACATTGTTTCCAAGGCTGTTTATATGGAGATCCTTTCCTTTCCCATGGAAACAATGTAAATCTTGCTTCCCGCAATTTGCAATTACATGTTTTTGAATCATTGCAAAGTACATTTCAACTGGCATTGGCAGTGAAAGATTAGCTGGGCACTCCGATCTCTGCTGGTCTGAACTCCACTCTGTGAAATCCCAGGGCAGACAAATTGAATAACTTTACAGAAGTCAGTAATCTCTGTCAGGAGACCATCAATCACTCTCCTAGTAAACCGCAATACCACACAATTAATTAATCAATTACGGAAGGGGGGAATGGATTCACTGTTGCAGTGCTCTTAGCCAACCCTTCAGAAGAGCTAGTCACATGGCTCACTTAAAATGCGAAGGAACAAAACAATGTCCAAAGTTAAGACCTTCCTGTCCAAAGCATTGCATTGCCTGTTATCTCTGAGGGTATTATTACTAAGCGCTTTTAAAAGCAGCAAAACACATTAAGGAGCACTGTGGAAATCAATGTCCTCGGACTAGCATCCATTATGCAGGGCTATCAGAATGAAATGAATTAGAAAGCAGCTAATCATTGAGCTGCATCTGTTCGGGGCCAAAGGATGTACATTTTCCATTTGTCATCACATATTTCCTTTGTTTTGGATGAAAGCAATCATGCAGATTATGGATTTGTGTTCTCATGGCCCGCCAAGGAGCTCACTCCTTGACTGTAGCCTTGGTGTACTCCCTGAGGCATCTGGTGGGGGGGGGGCACTGTGTGATACAGGAAGCTGGACTAGATGGGCCTTTGGCCTGATCCAGCGGGGCTCTTCTTATGTTCTTATACAGAGAACCCAGATTAAGCCATGGCCTCAACACTGTGACTTGAAACTTGGTGCTTCCCCATTTCTTCTCTTCCTTTCCCCCAACCTTCCCCCCTCTACCACATAACTCCCCAGTCCTTTAGCATCCCTGTTCCCCCTAATTTTGCTAAGGTTCCCCCTAATTCCACGAAGCAAAATTATTCTCCCCTTCCTTGCCTCCTGCCCCGATTGTGCCATTACACGATCCCTTCTCCTGTAAGTTATAGGAGTAAAAGATTTCCTATTTTTCTTTCTTCCCACCTACAGTAGCAACTGCTGCTTTATAGGGCCTAGTTGTGTGAGTGAATTTGTGTATATTGCATTGTCTTGTGTTCTCTTTTGATTCCACCTCCCCAGTTATTGTACTCTTATCCCCACAATAAAAGCTATCTATTGTTGCACCAGTATCCTTGATTCCCTCCTCATTTCATGCCATTCCATCAAGGTGTGCCATAAGCCACCTCCCTTGGTCCCTGCACACAAATATATTCCCCCCCATGCAGGCTTACCATATCGCTGACCGGGACGTTCCTTTTTGCCCTTAAGGGAGGCGGGGGGAGGGGCGATAGAAGCCGGAGCTTCTATCACCGGCTTCTATCGCCCTCCCCCCGCCTCCCTTAAGGGCAAAAAGGAACGTCCCGGTCGGCGATATGGTAAGCCTGCCCCCATGTGCACATGTTACATGTGTCTCTTAATGTATGCCCAGTAACATTACTTCCAGGGCCTAAAAGGCTCCTGGGAGAATTCCATTAGCAGCCTAAAGGATGAAATCTAGAGTTACACAAAGGCAGAAAAAGCAAAGAATTGAGCTGTGTGTGTGAATGGGAGTAGTGAAGTATCAATGGAAGGTAGGAGGTCCCAGAGGCGTTCCTACGGTGGGGGTGGTACTGTAAGTTGCACTCCGTCCTAGTCCCCGTTTACAAGCCGGCAGGAGGCGACCCCGCCTCCTCGCCGTCGGAGCCATTCCGTGCGGAGAAGGCAACGGGCAGGAGACTCCCTGCTCGGTGCCTTCTCCACACGGAATGGCTCCGACAGTGAGGGGGCAGGGCCGCCTCGTGCCGGCTTGTAAACGGGGACTAGGACAGGGTGCAACTTACAGTACCGCCCCCACCATAGGAACGCCTCTGGGAGGTCGATGTAAGGATCACCTATCCAGGGGTCTAAAATTTCCCTTCAGAGGTCTAATCACAATATAGCCCTACTTCTGGATCCAATCTTCATCATTGTTCTTCTCTCTGGCCATTTGACAATGTGAGTTTACCTCAGTCATGCAGTGCTCTATCAGATAAGCCACCTTACAGTTTTCCTCTCCCATTAAACACAGCACAACAGAGTGTGCTCCATGAGCACAGGATGCTAAATAATTGAAGGATATTGATCCTAAAATTGAGTTACTAGACCAAGTGTGTTTCCTGTATATTTTAAAAGTGAACTCACTCTGTTGCTGACTATAACGAAAGGTGGTAAAAAACAACAACAACAACCAGGCTCGATAATGACAGGCTCGATAATTCTTAACTGGGCAAATATTTAAAAGGCAACCACAAAAACAGGCTTTCAAAATGTAATAATCAAGCATAATGGTGCTTATTTAAAATTACACTTGCCAACACAGTCCTTTCCTCTTTCAGATTGATGACTGCTAAACCATATTTCAAGGTGAAACTACATTCCATCACAAGAACTATTACGGCACATTTCCTTATATCATATTTTAAAAGGCCATTTCATCGTATTCAGTTACGGTGTGAAATATATGAACGTGAGCTTGTCCTTAATCATTGGGAGACTGCAGCCTTGTTCAGACAACCAACAAAGTACACTGAATGTGTGGAGGGGGGGGGTTAGAATGTCCTCCCATATAAATGTCAGTGGAATGTCCTCCCATATGAACTGACTGAACCTTTAAGAACTTCCTGTGAGAGGAAGTTCTTAAAGTTCCTCTGAGAGGAAGTTCTTAAAGTTCTTAAGAACTTTTGTAGGTGCCCTCACCTTGTATGATGAGAGGGAAGGTTACCAGAGATGGTTTTCAGTGGGGGTGCCTCATATTTAGGCTTACCAGATCTCCAACCAGGACAGAGTGCTAGACCTTTAGAAGAAGGAATGTGGGCAGGTGTAGCTTGTTAAGCCTTAGAGCAGAATCCTAGGCATGTCTACTCAGAAGCAAGCCCCACTGAACACAATGGGGCTTGCTTCTGAGTAGACAAGCCTAGGATTGTGCTCTAAGGCTTATCAAGCTACACCTGCCCACATTCCTTCTCCTAAAGGTCTAGCACTCTGTCCCAGTTGGAGATCTGGTAAGCCTACTCATATTGGGACAGTCTCCCAAACATCTTTGTTTTAGACTTTTAATTGACTGCTCTGTACTATTACTGGTGGACAGAACCAAACAACAAAGCAATGAAAGCACAGAAATGCAGCCAGGAGAAGAACAAGCTGTAAGGTGCTGATAGGAAAAAAAGACTGAAGGGTCCCACCTTGCAGAGTATGACTTGAAGAATGAAGTCATGCATGGGGTAGCGGCATGGTGACCCAATATGGAGGCACTGGAAAGCTTACTCTGGCATGCAGGGCCACTGACTGGGGTGCTGAGTGTGGGAGAAGCAGTACACATTTCACTACTACTACTACTACTACTACTACTACTACTACTACTACTACTACTACTACTTCATTTTAAACCTATAAGATTATTAATTCGTTTTTCGTTGTGAACATATAACATGCTCGAATACAGTTGTTCAAATTCATGCATGCAAATTGATCACCTTATACGACACAGATAAATCATGCATGGAGATTGTGCATCAAAGTTTTGAAAGGGGCTACAAATGCAATAAAATACAAGATATTCCTGGCCTCTTTCACCATTTGGCTAGGGATGGCTCTGACCCTGGGGACGTCTTCCAGGTGGGTCACAACTTGTGCAGGCCTTGTGTAAAGTTTAATTCTGCAATTTGTTCTGTGCTTGTAATACGTTTTCGGAAGCCTGACATCATGACGCAATGAAAAAGTTTATAACCTTTTTTTGAAGCCTCAAAATAAATTACCTCCTGAATACTGAGCCTTCTTAACATTCATTTAATGAAAAATCCTTCCATGTGGTAAACTCTGTAGATGAGAAAAAGTGCATTCAAATGTTGTAGCAGTTAACACCTCCTCCCCATTATACTTTCTTCAAGGTTATGGACAAAGTGAAATTACTGCACCATTAAACTGTCCCAGGGTACAAGTTTTCTAACCGTTTCTGAGAATCTGCCACGTAACTTGAAATGACAGCCTCATCACCAGCATGGGGAAAAGCTACAGAAGATTATCAGGAGGAAAATCTTATAAAAGACATCTCTAGATTCCTCTGGATTTAGAAATGTGTTACCATTTGAAATCTACTCAATGTGAAAATAAAATTTGTCAGATCAACCTGGGGAAATAACCAGTAATGAAATCAGCCGATTATGGATTCTGGAAAACTGCACCAAGAAGCACTTTTATCTCCTTATGCTTTCATAATTTCTTATTTGACTTTTATTGGTTTATCCATTGATTAAGAAAGCAAGAATATGAACATATCTTTGAATCAGTGTTATAGTACTGTTAACCTTTTAATTGCCTTTGCAAACCTCGACAAGTGATAACTACTTTATTGGAAACAACTGTGTTATGTACCAAAATTGCAGGTAGTTTTATTGGTTAATTCGAAAGAAATTATAAGCCACAGAAAATTTAACTAGGTTTAATAGGGCCCGCTAAAATGTCATCAATGTCATGAACAAGCTTTTGAGTTCTACAGAACTCTTTTTTTAGACTGAAAGTTGAACAAAGGGAGGCAGAGAGCAAGAATAAAGAGAAACATGGTGCAGTAGTCTTTGTATTAGCAAAGCTAGAGTAATTTTAGGTAACACTGTAGGTAGAGAGTCAATAGAAACCAAATTGGGTAGTATTGCCTCATGGTTTTAAGGCATGTAACAGCCCCCCCACCACCATTTGAGTTGCTCTGTAAACTGCTTTGTGAATGTTTTTGTTAAAGAGCAGTATACTGTATAAATATTCTTGATTATGAGAATATTAATGTTTCTGAGAAGGGTGGATTTTGATAGCAGGGCACCCCTCCACCTAAGAATGTGATGCTGCTATGAATTCACAAGTCTCATGTTTCCCTTTTTCTCTAACAATTTATTTTGAAAGTAGATCAGGAGAGATGGAAGGTTTAGGCCATCAGCTTGTTCCATATTACTTATTCAATGCGGAATATCTTGATTTCCAGTAGGGGATGAGAACAAACAAACCCAGTGATTCCCTTATTGAACAGCCTCATCTCATTTGCTTGGCCAAGAAGAAATTCATGGTCTGTATTTGCTCTGTAATTTGAATCATTCAGTTAGAAAGGAAAGCAAGGAATGAAAACTGGAGACGAGGAATTTGAGCATCAGAGCTCTGGAGCAAATAAAGTGATTTGACAACGTGTAAGAGGGGAACTGTACTTTAATATTGGTTTGGTTGGGGAAAGGTTCGCTATTTATTGCTTGCAATTCTGTTGCAAACTTCTGTTGGGTGTGTACCCGGCTCTTAGAGTTCTTGCTATAGGCCAAAGAAAGGTAAAGCAACATTTCGTGGATGAAAACACTTGTGATACTCATACGGCCCACTCCTATACTGGCTTTACGCTTGCAGTCTCGTGATCTGCCAGCATAAAGTCAGGAACGCTGGTGCTAAAGCCATTCTGTCACTCTGTGTATTCTACCGATGATGCAGGAGCCTGTAAGCTCTGTGCTATCAGTGGCGAACCACAGAACCCCTGTGGTGGGGGATGTTCAGGGGAGGATCAAGGGCAGATTGGGGCAGGTTCCAGGCTGGGTTGGGCTGGGCCAGGGGTGGTTTGGGGGCAGGAGGGGGAGGATCACAGCAGTATTAGCACATACTAAAATCTTACCCCCCCTTTCCAGCCTGGACATGCCCCCTGAATCTCCTTGGATCTATACCAGCTAAAGAGCTGACATAGGTCTGAGGAGACCTGTTGGAGACCAGATGGCCTATGGATAGAAAGATAGATAACTAATTTTAAAAAATAGATAGATAAATAATTTTAAAAAATTACTTTCCGCTTCTGGGCAGTCTGATCCCAGACTGCCCGGTGTGGCATAGCACAGACATAGCAGGCAGCACACGCTCTGTCAGTGGCACCGCATGGTCTGGGCTGGCGAGGAATTGGGCTCTTAGTCTCTTGTGGCAGCAGCCAGGTCACGCTCTCCGATGTCGTCACGTTTTGCATCAGCTGCAAAGAGCGTTGTGCCAATAGGATTGGGCTCTAAGCCTTTGTGTCTTCCCGGAAGGACCTACCATAACTCAATCAAGCCCAGGAAACTCCTGGCTACACAACCAGGAGATGTTCCAGATACAAGATAACGTACAGCACTGTACAGCTCTGTAAATGAAGAGCTGGTTATCTATGATCATATTTAATTGCAATAAAGAGGGAGAGACACCTATTGTCTTCTCTAATCACCTCTTTGCAGAAGGATTGAGTAAGTGTTTCATGTGGAATGGGAAGGCTTCCAACTTGTAACACCCTGATCCTTTGATATGTATAAAAACTACAATCATGCCTTTATTAGAGAAGGAAATAATAGTGTCTAATTTGTAGCTTCAGGCAGTATTTCCCCAAAGGGGATATGTTCCTTTGGAACTGCTAAAACAGTGTTCAGAGCATACTGAGAGAGATGTAGCAGGTGTTGTACTTAATATATCTATTTCAAGATTCTTTCCTCTGAGGAGGAGCCACAAAACGGTCGCACTTTTCTCTCCTTCCTAGCAAAATTCTGTCTCCTTCTTTGGTGTACATTTAAACAGGAGGCTGTTCTTTGGTATACATTTAAACATTCAAAGGCTGTTGAAATGTTTTAATTATGGTACTTTCAATGGCTGCTGCATTTAGTTTCACGAGTACTTCAATGTAAAGTATAGTATATCTCTTGTCTGTATATGTGATCCTGCTGGATTGTAAATTGAAGGTTTTATCTGCCATCATTTTAGGTGGCAATGCCAAATTTCTATGCACACTCTGTTGCCAGACAATTTAATGCTACAGAAAATAGCATTCATGACAATAGTAAATGACACCTTTGGTCCCTGAGCCACATTAGGTCTTGTCGTGAGGTCTTGAACATAACAAGCAACCAGCACCCTCACTACACCTTCTGTGTTTTAGTGGTATCTGGGCATGTGAAGTAGGTGTAGTAGTGCCCTGGAAATGTTCCAGGTCATGCTACACTCAATCCGCTTGCTACGTCTGGAACAGACCTGGAACTGATTGTAGCACATTCTGTTCCAGAAATGCTTCCAGCCTTTTCACAGGAACCTGTGTTTCCAGAGCACTTTCCAGTTGGTGTGGAGTTTGGAGCCAAACATATCTGCTATAATTCACATGGAGAGACGATTTTCTGTAAACTCTGGCAACTTGGTAAGACTGTCATTATACTCTGGAACCAGTGATAAATGTAAGGGGAGGGGAAGGTGTATTGCTGGGTTTTCGTTAATGGAGGCCACACGGTGCTGCTTGTACGTGTAGTTGTTACAGCTGACATTCAGCACATTTTCAGCAGCTACTGTGTGTTTCCACACCCCCATTTAAAGCATTTTCAACAAAATGTGAAAAAAATAACTCATTATTCCCACATCTTTGCACTTTGTAGCTCATGAGCCTTTGAGACAGAAAGAATTTTCACACAGAGTAATACTTTAACCTGACCCAAGCATCGCGAATAAGTAAAGGAATAAATCTAAATAAATAACGTGCCACTTATGCCTTTGAAACTCTACTTCCTAATCTACCACTTGATTGCCTTCTTGAGTGGATATTTACAACATACATCATGGAATTGCCTTTGGAATGAACGTTGCTGAGGCTGGGAGAAAGAGGGGCAAAGTGAGGTGGTTGGCATGCATTGTCCCTCCAACCATCCTGGGGCAGGCAGGAAGTTGGTAATGGAAATTGGTACAAAGGAGGAGGTAGAAAAACAGCCGCGAGGAGACCCAAAACAATCCTTTCAATTTCATGTTCATTTTTGTTTTCATCAAGCAGCACCTCCATTTTTTTGGTCTGCCCAGCCAACATTTTGTCTATTTTTTTTGTCCAAGTCCTGATCACTCGAAAGTAGTGAGATAGCCCCCAAGGGTGGATTTTAATATTCCAGGAAACTGTGCAATCCCTGAGCTTCAAACCTGAGAAGCAAAGAAACTGTGCAATTTCTGGACTTGCTCCCCAACTCCCAGGGAGCGAAAACAGAAACATCGCCTCTTATATACTCAAACAAAGTACAGTATATAAAGGGACTCAGTAGCCCATGTAACTGGAAACAGCCCCACTTTCCTCTCTGCCTCCAGTCACATAGGTGGACGTGGACAGAGAATCTAGGCTTGGGGAATTTTTTTCCAGGCTTGATCAGACAACCTCAAGGATTGCACACATTGGTTTGTTGCTCTCAAAAATCATGAGCACTACCCAGTGGATATTTAAGGGACTGCACATTTCTTGCAACCAGGGAGGAGGGGCTCTGTACCTTTTTTTGAGGGGGGCTATAGCTCAGTGGAAGAGGACATGCTTTACATGCAGAACATCCTAGGTTCAACCACTGACATATCCACTATGGGCTGTGAAAGACCCGTGCCTGAAAGCCAACACCAGTCAGTGTAGACAGTACTGAGCTGGATGGACCAATGGGCTGGTGCAGTTCGACGCATCTTCCTATGTTCTCTTGGCACCTCAAATGTCAGGCTTTAGGGGTGTTTCATAGCTCTGCCTGAGCTTTGATTAGTGTCCAGGACTTGGAGGAAAGGCATAGAAATGCTTTTGGTTTTTGTAGGATTCAATTCAGCTACTTGTTTGCCTTCAACAAACACACATGTCAACCTGAAGATCTAAATTCATAAAAATCTGGTTTCGCTTCAGACAGGCGCATCACTCTGCGTGATTGTTTGGTGCTCCCGACAGTGTTACTGCATGATGAGGAAATGGCTTCCTTTTCTTCTGAGTGGACTGGCCTTCTTGTCCATCCATAACACAGGACCTCATGAGAAATGACAATAAATTGAAGGTACCAAGTATCACAATGTTGAGGTTATTGCAAGTTTTCATTATTCACAGTAGTACAGACAATTGTAATTATTCAGAAAATAAACCTGTAGAATGTAGAAACCCTTGATCACCTGCGACCCAGGTTTAGGCATTTACCACAACCTGTGCTTCCATTCTCATTTTCGATCCTTTGTATATTAATTTTACGAAATCATTGCTAAGGGCTCACAATGTGCCTCCCAATTAGGGCGCAGAAACTGCAGCAGATATGATGACAGATGAATCAGCGTAGACCAGAACGGCAAAACCTCTGAGGTTTTTGTTATCACCGGATTGAAAGAGATGTGGAGAGTGCGTACTTTGAAAAACTGACTTCAAAACATGACCTCTGTCACGCTGTCAAAGAACTGTCTTTACAGCACTTTTTCAAAAGGTAGTCACAGGCAACTTCTGTTTCATCTCGGCACAGTCTCTCTGTAGGTATGACCTGCTACTTCACATTTTGCAACTCCACTTTGCATAAAACATGAGATGGGCTCAATAGGGTTGCAACACTCGTCTTCACCCCCTTTTCCAATGTAGTGAACTATTAAAAGTGGGTCAAGAATACGTCTTTATATCACTTTGGACATCACTAGTCAAAGAGTGTTTTAAATCTGGAATAGATCTACAGACATTTCCATTGTATTTCTGTGCTGTTCCTCCTTTTGACGACGACTATGACACGTTGTGACCTTGGTAGCCAGAAAACCTTTAAAAGCTGCTGCTGCTACTACTGCTGCAGTAATAACTTTCTTTGGCACTACATAGAGTTTGGGGAAGGGGATATTCCCTTGCCCTCCAGGGAACTTGGATTAGTCAAATGGCCAAGACAACTCCAGTCTCACTAGAAACATAGTTGGCAAACAGCTCAAATGTCCTCATCCTTCAAATCAGCTCTCAGCTCTGTTCAGTTTGACCCACTGTGAATTTGGTTGGCCACAAAAAAGTGGTAGCACAACTGGTACAAAGCTAATGGCAAGCCTGATGGAGCATGAGTTAAGGCCCAATCCTATCCTCAAGATACGCCAGTGTATATCCACATATGCTGGCACAACCAAAGCCCCATCAATGTAGAAGCCCACCTTCCAACCAATGTGCCCATGTAGCTTGGACGTCACTCAGACACCAGCGCAACGTTGCTAGTGGAGAGGCAAAAACAGGGAGGAGTTTGGGATTAAATGTTGGAGGGATGTAGGAGGTGTGGGATAGAGTTGACATACAGTATATCCTACCCCCCCTTCAGACAATGGGCACACACCTAATGCCGTAAGAACACTACACCAACAACACGGTTGGATGTCAGTAGGAGGAACCTCATAAGGACAATAGGGAAAGGGAAAAAAGCAGAAAATTGTACCTCCTGCCACCCTCCTGCCACACCCACTTTATTACAATGGAGCATAGGATACAGACTACATTTGATAACCAATCACACAGCACACCAACCCAATACTAAAGCCCCTGACTGGAAGACTACAGCTCTGTTGAGAAGATGCCGAGCATGGGGCTATGGTCTCTCAAAGGTAAATTTTGGTGATGGGAACCTTGCTGAAAGGGCATTTGGTGCACAAAGGGAGTGCTTTGCATGATGGGACTTGCTTCTAAATAGGCATACGTAAGGTAACATAAGCAGACAGCACTTCCACCCCTCCAGCCAGAAGATCAAAGCACTGTTAACTTCCCCCTCCTTCTCCTCTCCCCCCCCGATCCAAACAGACAGAGCAAAAGATCAAGCCAAAGGGTCCCTACACACCATAAGCATCCCTACTCACCATAAGTGATCCCCTACTCACCATAAGCAAAGGGGACAGGTGGCTACCTTTTAAAGCTGAAAACAAGTAGTGGAGAAGCTGTGGCAAGGAAGGACTGCATAGGGCAAGGAAGGGCTGCTTCACCATTGTTTTCCTGGTCTTTTTTCCTTTCCGCATTAGTCACTTGGTTGACTCCATCCAGTCAGGAAACACTCAGTGAAGAAACTGATTAGCAGTGATGTAGACTTGAGTCTACTAACTCGGACTTGAGTCGGCGATCGTAAAAAACTCGAAAGACACGACTCGAGACTTGGAGCCTTTTACAAGTTCAATTTTAAACCCCTTTTTCCCCATTAAATAGATAGGGACTCGCAACTCGCAACCAAAGACTCGGTACTTGGAGGCAAAGACTTGGGACTTGACTTGAGACTTGGACCCAGAGACTTGACTCAAGACTTGGAGTCAGATAGCGCAATCCTGTGTAACTTTGCACCGGTGTAACAGTAGATGCACCGGTGTAAGTGCACTAAATGCACTTACACCGGTGCATCTGCTGTTACATCGGTGCATCTACTGTTACACTGGTGCAAGGTTACACAGGATTGCGCTGAGAGACTTGATCCACATCCCTGCTGATTAGCTTTGTGAAGATATCAGTGAGGGCAAGTGAAGGTAACAAAAGCAGTGAGGGCAATTCAACAGAAGTTACATTTTTTGACAAGAAGTAATAAAAATTCACTGAAAAGAGGAGACTTTTATTGGCATTACTGAAAACGGTCTTTAAAAAAATGTGTGAGTAGTTTCAGTTCACCTCTCATCTTTATTCCTACAGAAAAATAATGGAAAGTATTTGGAAACAACCGAGTAGCCAAACTTGTGTCATCCTCCAGTCAGAAAGTAATCAATCCTGATTCTCTTTCTTGTTTTATTCTGTGTTCCCTTGATATACTGGCATTCTTCATTGTGCTATCTTCTCCAATGGTTTCCTAGAAATGAAGTGAAGTATGTAAAAAAAGATAATTTCTAATCAACCGTTCTCTCCCCAGTTGCCTCAAACTCACTTTTGCTATTTTGTTTCCTTTTGGTGAAGAGCAGTCACCATTTTACTGCCGTTGCACTGATGCTATTGGTGATCAATATTGCTGCGTATTTCCCAGCCACCAAGACAGTTCGAGGATGAAATAGAAAGGGCTCAATAATCGTGAAGATTTCAAATGTATTATGAGAATGGGTCGGAGACAAGAGAACAAAGTCTCGGAAGATGTGAGCCTGTTTTCCAGCACAACTTCGCAAGGGAAAATGGAGGAGGGGAATAAATCACTGCCGTTCCAGGGATAGATGGACTGAGAACTGAACGATGAAATATAGATTGAGTTGGGAATCAAGTGCCGGCTTTGAAATTTGATTGCCCATGGGCCTGGCTACAGAATCCTAGATTATTGGAAGTGGATCACAAACCACAAAGCTAGTGGGAACAGGAAGAAGAGATAAAATGTGGAGGGTTGCTATTTTCTTCTAATGAGGCAGCATTTTCGTTCTGAGTCTGTATCACAGTGATGTTCATGCAGAGGCGAAACAAGGGTGGAGCGAAAGCAAGTAGTTCTGCAAGACTCCGTTACACTGGAGTCAGCGGCCCCTCCCCCTTGCTGTTGGAGCCATTCTGGCAGCAAAGGCAACACACAGGACACTCCCCTTTGCTGCCAGAATGGCTCCAACAGCAAGGGGGAGGGGCCGCTGACTCCAGTGTAACGGAGTCTTGCAGAACTACTTGCTTTCGCTCCACCCTTGTTTCGCCTCTGTGTTCATTGAAATTCTGTAAATTCAGAATTTCAGGTGTTCTGTAAATTCAGAAAAGTTACTTCCTGCTGGTATTTTCTATACATTCTTTTCTCATCTGTGTTGTTCATTTGTTTGAATAGTTGTTAACTTGGAGTCAGCACCAATCCAACAGAGCATACATGAGCACACTTCCATAAAAGCTAAAATTTTAAAAAAGCTCATCTGTTCTTATTTCCATATAAACATAGAGTTGGAAGAGACCTACAAGATCATCAAATCCAACCCCAGCCAAATCTAGCCTAAGCTGGCTGCCCGCAAGTTACTACAACAGCCCTGATAGGTGGCTATCTAGGTTCTGCTTAAAGACCTCCAATGACAGAGAGCCTACCACCTTCTAAGGCAGACTGTTCCACTGCCAAACAGTGTGTACCATCAGGAAGTTCTTCCTAGCATTTAATCAGCATCTCCCTTGTTGTAATTTAAACCCATTTCTCCTGGCTCTACCCCTCCAGTACAATTGAAAACAAAACCATTCCATCTTCCACATGACAGTCCCCCAGTGCCCTGGGGCACCCTACTCCTCTCTTCCCTCCAGGTCCACAAGGAACCATTGAAAAGCACTCTCTGACTAAGTGCAGTTTATCAGCCAGCCATGAACCCACCTGATAGTAGCATCAGTAGATTCTAGACCACATCCCACCAACTTGTCCACCAGGATGTCATGGGGAACTTTGTCAAAAGCATTACTGAAATCTAGATATCTTATGTCCACAGTATCCTTCTGATCTACTGGTCACTCTGGTCACTCTAGTCACTCTATCATAAAAGGAGATAAGGTTTGTCTAGCAAGATTTGTTCTTCAGTAAACCATGCTGGCTCTTGGCAATCACCATCTTCCTTTATAAATGTTCACAGACAGTCCATTTAATTATTTGCTCCAGCCAGGGCCACTCAAAGGAATTTTATCAGGGGGTACAAAATTTCTTTTGGGCCCCTTTCCTACATGTGAATTTGGCTCCTGGGCCCCCCTTTTTTTGCTCTTGGGCCCCCTTTACTGACCCATTTTTGGCCCTGGCCCCGGGTACAATTGTACCCCTTAACCCCCCTCTCAGAGGCCCTGTGTTCAGCACCTTCCCAGGTATTGATGTCAAGCTGACCAATCAGTAGTTGTCCAGATCTTCTTTTTTTCCCCTTTCTTGAAGATAGGGAGCTCATTCCTGTCTCCTGGCACTTTCCCAGTTCTCCAGTAGTTCTCAAACAGGGACGTGTGGTGCAGGTGCGGCATCCCACCCCATCATAGTCCTCAGAACGAAGCCACAGCCAAACCCGGAGATTGCGCATGCACACTACTCACTTACTCAGGTGCAAGCAGGTAGCACGCGTGGACAATCTCCATGTTCGGCTGCAGCTTCTTTCTGAGGACTTCAACATGTCTCTCAACATGGCTATGCACTACCTCCAGGTTCAGTGGCAATATTCTATAATCTGTACCTCTGAATACCAGTTGCAAGACAGCAATGGTGGGAGAGAGGTCTGCCTTTCTCGCCTGCTTGTGGGCTTCCCAGAGGCAGCTGCTGGGGGGGGGGGCACTATGACAAACAGGTTGCTGGACTAGGTGTGCCTTTGACCTGGTCCAACAGGGCTTTTCTTACTGTATGTTCTTACGTCCAAAAGCAGTCTTCCGTTGCCCCCAACATTTTTATGAGGTAGTACTAAACACATAATCAAAACAGAAATTTAAGTGTCCAAAAACACACAAAAAAAATTCCGCATTTTTACAGTAGGCAATGTAAAGTTATGTCCCAATTCAGCAAAGCGCTTAAACACGATCGTAACTTTAAGTATTAAAGTAGCCCTACATTCAGCTCTGTGGGAAATTACTACCAGCTCTTGGAGCATTAAATTTCCCTATGATATATATTTTATTGAAGCTAGGATGCTTACACTTTTATTCTTTGCAAATGGGAAAAAAAGTTTCTTGCATTTTAAAAAGGTAGACAAAAAAGAAGAACGTAAGTGGGAGGGAGGCACCACTTTGAGAGTTGGTAGAGGTCAAAAATGATACCCAAACATTAAGAATTGAACATGTTAAATTCAAAGCAAATTTTCCTTTTGATTCAGTTTGGATCTTTTGGAAAAAGAATGAACTCATAAAGACTGTCAGCTATTTGGCAAATCTGCTGTTTATACCAATGGGAATGAATTGCAGAGGGTTAGCTAAACTGCAAAACCAATAAAGTATCTTGTGCCACCTTAAACACTTACTGATCTACTGTGGCGTACAGACATGGTTACAAAAGAAGAAAAGTATGAAATAGAACCAAAAGGGGCAGCAATAGATTAGTGACATTTCTGTACTATTTTTTTTTCTTGCTATGCTATTTGGGGTGATTCTCCTGAAGTTCTGTTGGTCCAGTACAATATACCGTATTTTTCGCTCCATAAGACGCAGCGGACCATAGGACGCATGTGTTTTATGGAGCTAAAAATAGGGGGAAAAATATTTGTAACCTACTGGGGCTTGTGGGGGCTTCGGGGAGGCCTGATGGAGTCATTCACAGATCACAAAGCGGTTTACAGACAAAAATCAAATGATTAAATGGCTCCCTGTCCCCAAAGGGCTCACAATCTAAAAAAGATGCAGAACACCAACAGCAAACAGCCACCAGAAAGACACTGTGATAGGGTGAAAGGGGGGCAGTTACTCTCCCCCTGCTAAATATAAGAGGAGCACCAATTCAAAAGGTGCCTCTTGCCCAGTTAGCAGGGGTTTCTGGCAAGGCATGACTGCTCCTAAAACCTGTTCTGAATGTCAGGGGTCACCCCTTGAACAAGAGAGGTATCTCTGCTCTGAGCATGTGCAGAGTGTCTTTCCTTCACCTCTGCAGAACTGCAACCAGATCCTATTCAGGTGGATTATGGCATCCTCCAGCACCTCTTTAGGAAAAAAAGAAATGGTCTGTTTCTGCTGCTCTGATTAGATTATGAAAACACACAATTCCCACGTTAAAAACATAATAATGCCAGGATCTCTTTAAAAACACACACACAGCAATAAGACACATGCACAAAAGGCATACAAATGCCAGGATCTCTTAAAAAAAAAACACAAATCCCTCTCCCAAGTCCTCCCCACCCCAAAAAAGCACTTTTCCCACGTTAAAAACATAATAATGCCAGGATCTCTTTAAAAACACACACACACAGCAATAAGACACATGCACAAAAGGCATACAAATGCCAGGATCTCTTAAAAAAAAAAATCCCTCTCCCAAGTCCTCCCCACCCTAAAAAAGCACTTTTCCCACGTTAAAAACATGTATAAAACTCACCAAGTCCCTCTCCCAACTCCCTCCCACCCCCCAAAAAAGCACTTTTCCCACATAAAAAACATGTATAAAACTCACCAAGTCCCTCTCCCAACTCCCTCCCACCCCAAAAAAGCACTTTAAAACTCACCAAATTCTGCTCCCGCCGCAGTCACAGCCCGGGAAAGGTGAAGGCCGGAGGGTGAAGGCCTGCGCCAAGTTGCCTGACGCTAGATGCGACTTCAAAGCCCTCGGAAGGGCTTTGAAGTTGCGTTTAGCGACAGGCAACTTAGCGGAGGCGCTGGACGGGACCAGGAGCCCTGCACAAAGATCACAGTTGCTGCGATCTTTGTGCAGGGCTCCCTGGTCGCATCCAACGCCTGGGAGCCTCGTGTCTTGGGCAACAACGCGGTTAAAAACAACAGGGTAAATTTAGCTGGAGCTGGAGATCAAGCAGCTGGAGATCAAGCAGGAAGACACAACCAGGAGGGGAGGGGGGAAGAGTGCAGAAACCCGTGCGCCCCTTCGCCTTCCGTGGAGCCCACTGGAGCCTGGACTGACCTGTGGAGGCTGCTCTTGTCTCGCAAGTGTGCAAGTCCTGCAAGTACTTCAGATCGGAGATAAAGGAAAACCGGAAATGGCTGAAAAGAGCCATTTAGCGCCAAACGGGGAGGCCTGCAGAGGCTCGCGTAGGCCTCCCCGAAGCCCCGGTAAGGACCTTTATACTTTGGGGGGGGGCAACCTTCACTCCATAAGACGCACGCTTTTCACCCCCCCATTTTTGGGGGGTAAAAGTGCGTCTTATGGAACGAAAAATACGGTATGTGTATAATCTAGACTCACAGTCCAATCCTATGTAACTCCCCATGGAGCTAGAACAGCAGAAACAAGTCTCAGGATGACGAGAGAAATTCGGAAACTTGACAACCCCAAGGCACACCTCATTCGACATGGGCAGGGGTGGCACGACTTGAAACGCTGTCTGATGCTGACTCAGGTCTGCCACCCCTCTGCTACAAAAATACTCAAGAATACTTAATATACATACTGTATATTAAGAATACAAAAATGCAATACAAAAGCACGCAAGGCGCACAATAAGTATGGGAATGATTTGTTTAGCTCCACTGCAGCCCAAAGCAAACCATTCTTGGGTTGAAGAAGGGAAGGAGGCAGCGGCAGACTCGGGGTGAACAGGACCCTGAGTCCTCTGCCCCCTTGGACTCCCCAGAATCTGCCACCTTCTAGTCGCTGCACAATTGGGCCAGCCCTGGACATGGGATCAGGAAGCTGGGTTTCCTAGTGGTTGGAGGAACTCAAAGCTGTGCCAGTCATTACTGGTATGGGAAAACATTGCACTATGGGGGGGGGAGCATTGCCCCAGTGTTTATGTTTCTGGGTCTTTACAGAATATGACATTTCATTGAACACTGACAGCTCTCGTTCACCTCCATAGGTGCTTCATGATTCCATCAGCACACAAGCTGGCATCAGTGTTGGTAGGATGTCTATGAAGGCATCTATCTATTTAAACAAATGCATCGTGCTGAACATTGAGATCTAGCAGAGCAGCTGCTTTTCCAACTATGTACAATTTAACAATTCTAATGAGAGATTGGAATCAGATGTTTGGCTCATTAAATTGCATCCCTCCTTTCTTTACCAGTGTGTTTTGATGTAATGGTAAAATGTTGACCGGAATAAGCAGAACTGGTCTCAAGATAAAGTAACATTTGACTCTACAAAAAAGCTACAGTATATCTGTGCTAGGAAGAAGTGAAAGGCAGGTTGACATAGGAAGCAAAATGTTACACACAAAGGAAGCCATTGCACACAGAGTATGTGGAAACAAACATTGTCTGGGCAAAAGAATAGACCTACATGTTATCTCTCTCTCTCTCTCTCTCTCTCTCTCTCTCTCTCTCTCTCTCTCTCTCTCTCTCTCTGTGTGTGTGTGTGTGTGTGTGTGTGTGTGTGTGTGTGTGTGTGGGTGGGTGGGTGTGGGTGTGGGTGGGGGGATTTCCCCCTCAGCTGCCTGTGGCTGCAGGGGCTTGGAGCCTGTGGGGCAGGTGGGCGGGGTGGCACACTCCTTCCCCACTAGCTGTCCTTGAGGGTGCAGAGGAGCCTTGGGCTGGGCCTCAGAGTCTGGAGGGGGTTCCTGTACCCTGCACTCTGCATCCTCCACCACTCCACCAGATTGCTCCTTCGCTGGGCCAGAGCTGTTCGACTGCATCTCCTGGCAAGCCTTCAGGTTCTGACTGGCCTCCTTCATCCTCGGCCATCTGCCCATTTTAAATGCTCCTCCGCCTGGCCCAGGGCCCCGCCCCCTCCTGCCTCACCTCCCTCTGGCTCTTCAAAGGAATGGTTGCTCTTCCCACACCTCACTGCCACTGTGGGCTCGCCCGACTGCTTGGGGAGGCTTGTTCTGCCTCCCGCCTTCCCGGCCGCCCCCCTGGCAAGCCCGTCAAGGTGCAACCGGGTGTCGGTTTATTGGCAGCCCTCCCTCCAAGCTCCAGCTCCGCAGCCAGCACGTCCTCCTCAGGCACGCAGTTGGGCCTTCCCCTGCTCGGCCACTGCATCGGGTGGCAGCTGCAGCCACTGCCGAGGCGACATGTCCGGACATTATCTATTGTTCCTCCAAGAGGTGAAGAGAAGGCTTCAAGCTGAGACAGGTCATAGGAGAAGAAACCAGGTCATAGGAGAAACTGAAGGAGACCATTATACTTTTTGCATCAGAAGCCTGTGTGAGTTTTTGAGCTGGTATGATCTCTTCAGGGGCCTGATCAAGTCCATGCCTCAATGGACAAGTAACAAGAGACAGCCTGCAGAAGTTGTACTTGTTATTTCACCAATCCCAGTTGTTCTGTCCTGGGCCAGTTGTAAGCAGGACGTTATTAGAGGAAGCCTTGTGTGTACTGCTGTTCTCATAGAAGCAATGCTACATAAGCTGGCACACAATGATTCTTCCAACCTACACTCTTCAATACAGGAACATCTCCAATGCTGCCTATATACGATGCTGCCTCATAATAAAAATCCACTTGTTTGCATCAACTGGATAATTGGAACACCAGGGTATTGTTCTCAAGATTTCTAGCATCTTGCCGCAGCAACTTCCTGTTTTATTCTTACATTGGTGGAATAAATAATGTGATGTCATTTTTACACTTCTCCAAAGTATGTTGAGCTCCCTGGGTAAAAGCAGCACAAACGATCTTGGCTATCTTTACCAAGCATTAAATATTTCTCAACTTCCTCCCTTTCTCCATTAGTTTGGAATAGAAAAATAATACTTAACTTATATGACCATCTGTTTTAGCAGATTACTCAGAAATATTTTAAAGCTACCTTGGCACCTTTTGACTCTCCAATAACTACACTCTACCGCCAGTGTGAGAGCATGATCTAGCAGCTAAATAATTGGATATTATGCAAATATATGTTCTCCTTGGCTTCAAAATCAAATTAGGGTTTCACGAAATTTAGGGAAAAAAAATAAAGAGAATTATATCTGCTGACTAGATGTAAATTATGACCCTTTAATATTTAATGCAATGTAATAAAATACTCAAGACATTCTTAATTGGGTTTTCGCATGACTTGGTTAAAAGTCTATATTGTAATAGATTAAAAAGAAATAAAACAGTCACTTCCAAACTATAGCGATGTATGGGGCCATCCTTTGTGGCCCAAGATATGAGCCATCTGACTTTGCTGTTCATCCACTTCTCTGATGGCAAAGGAAAGAAGAGGGAGCTGGCACTTTACACAAGATTGGTCCAGTGTAATATCCGACAGCTTGTCCACAGTTAGGAATGTGTGGAACCTGGGCTTACTGGAACTCTTGGTTCCCTGGGAATGCCTGAGATTTTTCACTTCAGAAGAAACTTGCAATATTTACCTTGAAATGTTGGCCTCGGAAGAACCAGCCTAATTGGGTCCTATGCCTGATAATACTCCATAACATAAGAACATAAGAAGAGACTTGTTGGATCAGGCCAAAGGCCCATCTAGTCCAGCTTCCTGTATCTCACAGTGGCCCCACCAGATGCCTCCTTACTAGCTACTGCTGCTTTCCTGGGAGGGGGGACACATGCACACACACCCCTCCAAGGAAAAGCTCCTTACCTCCACACTGTGCTCAGTCCTTACAGGGGATTTAGAATTTAAAGGGATGTTTTCCCTTTAAACTTTAAACACTGTATGACAAAGGATTATTTCGCTACACCCTCCCCTTGCTCCATCCTCACATGGGGTTTAAAGTTCAAAGAAACATGTCCTTTAAGCCGTCCTTATACCACACGCGTCGCGTCCCGGAGTATAAGGTGTCGATTCTGATTGGCCCAACACATTGCTCTGCGTCCCACACAATCAGAGTGTCGATTCCGATTGGCCCAACATGTTGCTCTGCATCCCACCCCCACAACACTGAATGCAGCCTCTCATTGACCGAAGCTCGATTTATTCAACCTTCGGCCAGAACAACCTTCGGCCAATGAGAGGCCACATTTGGTGTTGTGGGGCAGGACGCGGAGCAACACGTTGGGCCAATCAGAATCGACTCCGGGACGCGATGCAGCGAAACGGTGCGGTCTGTTACAGCTTTTAGTGAAGCACTCTTTCCTCATGCAGGGTTTAAGGTGTAAAAAAAATGCATTCCCATTATTATTTAAACGCTATACGAGGACAGAGCATGGGGAGGAACCAGATGATCCGATTCTCACTTGCTTTTAGTGAGTGGGGAGCAGACCAGTGCAGCTTGTATCTGCAGAGGATTGGAGGGGAGAAGCAGTAAACCTGGGGTGATGTGCACCCCAAATCGACTGCCCCTTGCTCCCCCACAATGCACAGCTGATGCAATGTATAATTGACCTCTGACCTCTGACACCACTCCATATTGGATCAGACCATGGTGAAAAGTTACCTCTTATTTGGCTGCTCCCCCACAATGCACAGGGAGCCATTTAATCATTTGATTTTGTCTGTAAACCGCTTTGTGAACTTTTTGTTGAAAAGCGGTATATAAATACTGTTAATTAATAATGCAAGCTGCATCAGGTGGCTTCATAGCATGGGCTTAGTCAAGATTTGGTGGCAATTTAAAGATGACTGCGTTTATTTTTATTTTCCTTATGCTAGCAATATTGAAACCTCTTCTCTTCTCACGAAAGTACTCAGATGTAATTTCTGAGGAGCTTGAGAAGGAATCTACCAATTGGCTTTGAAATTTGGCTTTATGGAAGATGCAGTGGCAGCTTTCTCAGCAGTTTTTCCAGCCCCTTCATCATGAAACAGCATTTTCCAAGCTCAGTTTCAATAGAGAAGGAAGCAAAGTAGCAGGACAACACTTGAGACGGAGAACTAGAGCAGAGCAGTTGGCAGAGCAGTGGATTCTGCCTGATGCCAGCTTGATGCCCGATTCTTCCTGATGCCAGTTTGGCCCCAGGACCACTAATTGGCCCTGGAGCAAAACTGTACACTGCCCCTCATCGTGCACCTACCCACCCCCTGATGGGTACAGTACCAATACCACTGGTACTGAAAGTTCAGGGGTTAACCCAGCCAAGTCCCCAACCTGGCTGACCTCCGACACCACTCCATATTGGATCAGACCATGGTGAAAAGTTACCTCTTATTTGGCTTCTGTTGGCGAGTGGTGGGAAGACATCGCCATTGATTACATGATTTTGCAAGAGATAGATTTTCCTTTATCCATGGTTTTCTTGTGGATTTTATCACGCTGTGGTAGTAAACCCAAAACTGCTCTAAGATTTCAGAGTCTGTGGTATATATCAGGGCTCCCACCTCTTCCAATTCAGTCACAACAAAAGATTATTTTTCTTAAATTTGTTCTCTTACAGATTGCTGAAAAAGGTTACATAGAAAGACAACCCAGGTAAGAAGATAAATAATACACATACAGACTAAAAAAAAAAGAACAAATACTAACTCCCCTAATAATCTAATTCAACCCTCACCTAATCAAGGCAAGAAGAAGTATAACTAAACTAACTCACTCACCCCAAGGACTTCCTTCTCCAAATAGAAAGCCCATTTTATACCTTAACCAAACTCTCCACACCCCTCCCAGCCAAAAGGAAAGAGCTGTCCTCATTTCCCAATTAGGCTACTCCAGGGCCCTGGTCAAAAGCTTAATGCCTTCACCTGTGTCTCACGGTATAACATTCAAAATTGGGCTTCAATTTTTGGGAATGATTTGGTAGTACCTTTACTGGAGGTTGATTAACAAAAGTTTAGACACCCAACTGAGTCTTGGAGGAATGGCCTACGTCTGCTGGGTTGCAAAGCAAGGCATGTTGTAGAGCCTGATGTTACTGATGGTTGGAAAATATCTTCAGGGCAGGGGAGCCCTCTTCCCCACATCCTGCTAGTGCATTCGAGGGAGAATGGCCTGACACAGAGGATGAGTTTGTCCTTGAGCTATTGAGCCCATAGGGATTTGTCTCTCCTACATGAGTAGATTCCCAGACTAGTAGTAATCCTGTCTGACCTGCTCCAATGCAGGGTTTGGTGGGAACTGGAGAACACAAGGAGGGTTGCAAGGACCAGACAGAAAGTGACTTGGAAATGAAGGTGATGGCAGGGCAGGGGGCTGTTTTATGGGGGCTGCCACTGTTCACTCTTGGTCTGAATTGTATCTGGGTGACAAAGTGTATTTATCCCCTTTATTTAAATATCCCCTGATATTTAAAAGAAAATTGTGGCTCTACTATAAGTCCAAATACCTTGTTTTGTGTCTTTGTTGGGGGGGGGGAGTGTTATTCATAATGCTGGGGACAAGCAGCAGGAATGGGATGTTTTCTTCATGCCCTACTTTTGGGATCCCCAGACACATCTGGCTGACCATTGCTGGAAACAGAGTACTGAACTATTGACTTTTTATGTTGTTACAGATACTATGTTATGTTACAAACACTAAGGCTGAAACTCAAATATTTTGGCCACCTAATGCGAAGAGAGGACTCTCTGGAGAAGACTCTGATGCTGGGAAAAATTGAAGGCAAAAGGAGAAGGGGAAGGCAAAGGATGAGATGGTTAGACAGCATCACCAATGCAACAAACATGAAAATGAGCAAACTCAGGAGGATAGTGGAGGATAGGAAGGCCTGGCGGGATATGGTTCATGGGATCACGAAGGGTCGGACATGACTTAACGACTGAACAACAACAAAATTGCTATTCCACTTTCTGAGATTTGTGGGCAGCGAACTTTGCTAGCCCCAATACTGTTATTACCATCAATTTAGTTTAATTTATCGTTTATTGTAAATGAGTTCATCGTCCAGTTAGATGGAGCCTCACTAGGTTTGTACGTGGGAGCAAATGCTGGCTAACGATAGAAGATTCCTGCCTCAAGGCATGTACAGAATTGCTGAAATAATTTCGGCAAAGGTCATCTGTGGTGTTCATGCTAGGCTCACTCCTAATTTAGCTGAGCTCTTTCGTGTGAGGATCAGCACCAGTAATTATGATTTATAAGTCGACTTCCCCAAATGCTGCTGGTCCCTGCCTCCTGAGCAGAAATGTCTTCTACGACCAGGGAGCCAGTTTTGTGCGGCATAACTTCCAACCTGATTCCAATGGCCGGAACTTGTATGTCACCCCAAATTATGCTTGCTGGAGGAAGGAAGGAACATTTCAAATTCATGCAAACTATCTCGGCAAGGTCAAACCTGCAATGGGAAGGAGCACAGCCTGCATGTATAATAGGCTTAAACATTGATTTAGAGCAAACTGAATGACAGAATTAGACCCTGGAAGGAAAGGCAAACGGCCTCCATTTGTTTGAGCAATTGGTTTGGGGGATTATGTGCTACCTCCTTGTAAACACACTTCTGGGGTTTTGTCACCTGTTAAGAGCCAGATGACAGATCGGTAGTTGAGTCACAGACAGAGGATGTTGATTTCAGACGTCTGAACTGTTCTAGACTCTATTTGCAAGTTTGGTAATGAAAGCGTTTAGGCTGGATGTCTTGGGATGCCTGAATGACTTCTGATACAGAAGTTGTCCTCTACAGATATTTTAATCTCTCTCAATCCCAATGCAGTTTCAAAATCAGTATCGAAATGAAATTTAGAGCCTGCAATAGAAACTGCTTGTCCGAAACAAGCAAGTCAGGATATAGGTCACCATCACCACGCGCATGAGGCACAATTCACCCCTTCTGTGGAAGAAGAGCAGAGCATGAAGGAACTTTTCACAGCCCTTCTGCGCCCCCTCCCTGTTTGGCCAGATGTCAGGCATGCTGTAGCCCCCTGATAACTTCCCAGAGTGCTTCTATTCAATTTAACAGGAGGAGAGCAACTGTCCTGTTGTCCTGATTTAACTCCTGATTAACTCCTTAACTATTTGTCCTGATTTAACATCCTTTCCAGTGGCTTTTCCCCCTGGTTCCATTGACATCAGTTTGCTTTGAGATAAGGAACCATTTCAAAAAACTATTGTGCTATCTAAGCCACGATGTAACCTTCTTGTTGTTGATGATGATGATGATGAATAGCAATACATAATAGCAGCTACAACAGCTTGACCATTCCTGGTAGGCCAAGATCATTCTGCTCAGTGGCGTCGCTAGGGCGTGGCGGGGGGCGGGCCGCCAGGGGGTGACGCGCTGGAGAGGGTGACACACCGAGGGCAGCGTCACCCCTGCTGCTGCAGCATCAAACCCCCCCCCCCGAGGCCACCGCGTCACACACAACCCAGCGTTACCCTCCAAGGCCTCCGCAGGCTCTGCGTCACCCCCTGAGGCCGCCCGTATGAGCCAGGAGAGGGTCTTGATACATCCTCTTCAGCCGGCGGCTCAACCTCTTCTGACTAGGCCCTCAGCACTGTTTTTGCACATGCGCACAATGCCACTGAGGGCAAAAGGCTTCAAGCGACATTGTGCGCATGTGCGAAAATGCCGCTGAGGACGTAGTCAGAAGAGGCCAAGTCGCTGGCCGAAGAGGACACGTCAAGACCCTCTCCCGGCTAGTACCGGGTGGTCTCAGAGGGTGATATGGAGCCACCGGCAGCCTCAGAGGGTGACGCGGAGACCCCAGTGAGTGACATGGTGGCAGGGGGTTTGATGTGGTGGCAGGGGGGTGAAGGGGGTGATGCGGCGACCCCGCCCCCAGGGTGACGCACACCCTAGTGACGCCACTGATCCTGCTCCTCAACCCATTTCTCAAGTGGCTTGTTGGTCAGGTCCTTGTAGAAGCTACTCCTAGTAGGAGCAGCAGTGCATGGGAAGTAGGTTCCTAATATGTCGGTTCCCCCCTCCTGCTGTTGCCCCTCATGCAAAGGGTATGCAAAGGGAAGAGAGTTATGGCTCAGTTGGTAAAGCCACCACCTTGCAAAGCCCGAAGATTGGCGAATGGCAAGTTCGAGACATGCCGCTGAGAAAAAGCTGTGAAAACGCCTCCGTGAGGAGAGATAAGAGCTTCCAGCTGCGTCGGTCGAGTTTGGGAGGCGACAGCCAGCAGAAAAAAGCCAGACTGCAAAAGGATACCATCTGGAATGTAGCTGTTCATGAAAGATTGGACATTTATATATTGTAAAAAAAAAAACAAACACCCATTAGGGGGGTTAGGAAAGCCTGCCCATGTACACCGCCTTGGATTAAAGTTGGAGAAGAAATCCAATGACCAAGAAAGACGCAGGCGGTGTGTGTGTGTGTGCATGCTACGTGCTGCGGCAAGGAGAGTCATGCCGGCCACATGACCATGGAGGCGTCTTCGGACAACGCTGGCTCTTCAGCTTTGAAATGGAGATGAGCACCACACCCTAGAGTCGGACACGACTGGACTTAATTGTCAGGGGATACCTTTGCCTTATATATATTTCTGTTTTTGTCTCAGACAAAACATCTGAGGAATTATGAAGAAAGTTGGGCGTGTTCCTTTGAGATAATTTGGACTTCTTGAGGAGGGGTAATATTTTACACCCCTAATCTCACCCCTGGACCAAGAGTTCTGGCCAGTCAGTTGCACAGCAAATGAGAGCTGGTGTATCGCATTGCTTGTGAGGATGATCTGAGCACGAGAGATAGGAGTCTTGTTACATTAATTCAAGTGTTGTGAGTTTTCAAGCTCGATCGCTGGATTGAAAGAGGGATTTGATGTAGGAAACTGCTATTTTAAGAGGCGAAAATAACACTAGTTCCCACACTAGGAAGAAAGTGCTTAGATTGCAAAGCAATCCAAACACACACACACACACACACACACACACACACACACACACACACACACACACACACACGCAACACTTACACACAGAGAGAGAGAGAGAATGGAAGAAATGGGATGAGTTAAAACAAACATGGTCTTGATCTAAAAAGAAAACATAAACTGTTGTAAACTGTTTACCAAAGGTGACATGCAATTTTTTGTCAGTTTCTTCTGAAAGCAAGTACCCTGTAATGTAATTTAAAAAAATCTGCTGTTAAGGACAACACAAAAGGAGCAATTCAGGTTAAATATCCCCCTTCATAGTAAACAAACACTTAGAAATATGATTTTTTTTAAAAAAAAAAAAAAAGGTCTCAAAGAATACAGAAAAATGCTACTGAGACCAATATGTTTTCTTAAACAAATTAAGATGTACAGTATTTTATTCTAGACCCCTTTTAGCCCTGTGGCGCATTATAATATTTCCTTATCTCATTTAGCTTCAGGGATCATCCTTCCAAAGAAACCATGTCCATTTTCAGATCAAGAACAAGCTGGATTTGCCAAAGGCTACTCAATGAATTCAGAGCTGCAGTAAGATTTGAATCCTGGTCATTTAGGTCAAAACTCCACAAAGGGTATCACTTTTTCACAAGCACAGTTTCATGAGAAACAGTAAACGCTCTTATCAGACTGAAGGAAAGAAGCAAATTTAGTCCTATATTTTACGAAACCATAGGGAAGTATATTGTGCATATGAATTCTGCCGAGTTGATCAACAGAGTCTGAGACTTGGATCAGGAAGAAGATCTAGATTCAAACATTCCTCATTTATGAAGTTCATTGGATGACCTTGGGCTAGTCAGCCTCTCTTTTGCACTCTCTCCCAGACTGGTCTGCCTCAAAGTTGTTGTGAGGATAATCTGGGGCAAAATATATAGGCCATCCTGTCCTGTTTTTATGTACCTGTGTCGTTGTTGTTGTTGTTGTTGTTGTTGGTGGTGGTGGTGGTGGTGTGTGTGTGAGTGTGTGTGTGTGTGTGTGTGTGTGTGTGTGTGTGATGAACTCCAAGGGTTTCAAGATCTGTTGGTGAGGGTCTATTCAAATATTGCAGTCTTATACACATCTACCTGGGAGTTACTCCCATTGAATTCAGTAAGGCTTAAAGATAAAGGTGACCCCTGACAATTAAGTCCAGTCATGTCCGACTCTAGGGTGTGGTGGTGCTCATCCCCATTTCAAAGCCGAAGAGCCAGCGTTGTCCGAAGACGTTTCCGTGGTCATGTGGCCGGCATGAATCTCCTTGCCGCAGCGCGTAGCATGCGGCTGGAACACGGAGCGCTGTTTACCTTCCCGCAAGCTGTACCTATTTATCTACTCACATTGACATGCTTTTTAACTGCTAGGTTGGCAGGAGCTGGCCAAGCAACAAGAGCTCACCCCGTCGTGGATTCGAACTGCTGACCTTTCGATCGACAGCTCATGGTTCAGCGGTTTAACCTACTGTGCCACCCGCTGGCTTACTTCTGAGTAAAGCATGCCTAGGACTGTACTGTGCCAGTATCCCAGGAGATGAGATGAACTTCTACCAAGAGCAGAGCCTTTTGGGATAATATTGTGCCAAAAATGTGGAACACACACCTTTGAGAGGCCATCTATGCTTATTCTTAGTATAGCATTGGATCCAAATGAAGACATTTTGACTCTGCCAGACCCTGGGGATTTCACTAGATGAAGATAGTGTGTGTGTGTGTGTGTGTGTGTGTGTGTGTGTGTGTGTGTGTGATTGTTGTACAGTATTAATGTTGAATGTTTACACTGTTTTACGGGCACGGCACAATCCTATTCTTCTGTTAGGCCAGTGCTGTGCTGGCCCAGGGTGTTGCAAACATGCCGTAAAACACATTTGTGGCACCCGGAGAGCAAGCGGCAGCGGCAAGAAGGCCTGCACTGTCCCACTTGTGCTGCAGCCTGGCTCCCCGCACACCAGAACAGGTAAGACTGGTCTGAGAGGCGCAGGGGCTAGGGGAGGATGGAGAGGGTGCATAACAGGGAGGGGAGGGTGGGGGTCAGCAGATCGGGCCTGGGAGGGGGTGGGATTGGCGATGCTGCGGTGTGCCACCATATCCTATACTCCCTCCCAGGCCCTTTCCCCCGACATGGGGTTTCTCGGTTCTCTGCCAGCTAAAGAGCTGGTGGAGACCGAGTAGCCCCATAGCGCTAGTTGGGGCTTTACCAGGGTAAGCAGACTAATGTCTGCTTACCCCAAGGAGACCGCCAGCCTGCCCCTTTCCAGCACTGGATACAGCATGTACCTGGTACATGCGCTGAGCCGACGCTGGATAGGATTTGGCTGCCCCGTTTGTGAACTGCCTTGGGAACAATTTTAGCTAGTCCTAAACCGAATGGCACCCCAGAAACAGAGCACTAGTGCTCCCTCCATTAGCTCAACTTCCAAAATGTTTTTTATTGCACTTGTAATCCTAAATGAAATCTATCCTGGAAGGACAGGTACTGAGGCTGAAGTTCAAATATTTTGGCCACCTAATGCGAAGAGAGGACTCTCTGGAGAAGACTCTGATGCTGGGAAAGATTGAAGGCAAAAGGAGAAGGGGAAGGCAAAGGATGAGATGGTTAGACAGCATCACCGATGCAACGAACATGAAAATGAGCGAACTCAGGAAGATAGTGGAGGACAGGAAGGCCTGGCGGGATATGGTTCATGGGATCACAAAGGGTCGGACACGACTGAAAGACTGAACAACAACAAAAGCCCCTTTTGCAATTTCAATGCACCCTCTGCATGCATGATTTATCCCTGTCAGAGAAGATGGTAAATTTGCATTTATGGATCCACAAATCTGTACTTATACATGCCCTATATAAGCTATACATGCCCTATATAAGTTAAAAACTTTTTTTCTTCTAATCCTCCAGAAACTGTTTTAATGTTAAGAATGAAACTGTGAAATTAGTGGCGTCGCAATAATGGGGCCAGGGGGAGCAAATGCCCCCAGGTGACAACCGCAGTCTCCTCCGCGGTGGAATTGTGGAGCTCCGCAGCTGCTTTTTTGCTGCGGAGCACAAATGTGCCAAAATCGGCACATTTGTGAGGCCCTCCCACCATCCCTGAGTCTGGGAAGGCTTCAAATGAAGCCATGCAGGAATGCAGGAGGCGGGACGATGACACAAACGTGTCATTGCCTCCCCACGTGACCCCCAGGTGACCCAGCCCTCCAATCCTGGTGCCCTCAGATGCTTGCCTGTTCCAAAATCTGGCCCTTTTCTCTAGCTACTTATGATATTTGCTTCACCACTTCTTTCTGAGTATGGTACTTTATATTTTTGTTTTACCTGTTCTATTTTTGGGGTGTACAGTATCTGTTTTTCAGTATCCACAGTTTTTGTGACGTTCTTTCTTTAAAACCTTTCAATTCCTCTATGAATATTTTATTTTTATTATCTAACGCCAGATAAGATTTTTCCATTTCAGCAGCTTGTTGCCCTTTGCCACTTCTAGTTTATGTTCTAAGACTATTTGAATTGGTTTATGTAGTTTATATCCACACATTCACACACAATCCTTAGTTAATTTCATAATCACAATACATTTCACAACCCAGAATGGATACTACCTAGCTACACACTTAAATATATAGCTCTATTTAGTTACTTAGAGTTTGTGAATTACATGGATCATTGATTATGCAGATTCTCATTCATTATGTATGAATATGTATTTGTTATGTATGTATGAAGAGATGAAACAAAGTGTACATTCATTAGTACACACACAGCCCAATCCTATCCCCCATCATTTTACAGTGTTGACAGAGCACATGCTGCATTTAGCTGGCATAAATCCAAGAGGAGGCAGGGGGTGCGTCAGGCCAGGAAAAGGGGGATAGGAACCCAGTGTGTCCTGCTACCACTGAGATCCACCTCTAAACCACCCCCGAACCTCCCCTTGACCTCTCAGTTCCCTGACCTGATCATCCCCTGAACCTCCCCTGAACCACCCACAACCCGGCCCCACCGGCACCTTACCTGTACTAACACGGGCTAGATCCATCTCTGGAAGGTGCATGGAGACACTGGCCATTTGCACCAGAAGCTCTGATGCGCACAATAATGGTGCAACATTTACAGCGCAACATTTACATTGCCATAGGACAGCGTTTCTCAAAGTCCTACAGAGGAGTTTACTCCCCTGTAAGTCTTCGTGGGGGCAGGGCGATGTCAGAGGCAGCGCTTCAGGATCGTGCTTGCCCCTGACCCCAAAATGCTTTTTGAAACATACCTGGTTGTCCTGCCAGCTTCTTGAAGCGTACGGGGCGCTGCCACCTCTGCAGGCCTCACCAAGGCTCTAAACAGAGGCGAACATGTCAAAAAACCCACTTCTGGTTTTCGGGGATATCGGCCACTTCTGGAAAAACTGGTGGGTCGCGACCTGCCACTTTGAGAACCCCTGCCATAGGAGTACTTATGGCAGAGGATTGGGAGATCCGTTGCCACTGTCCCTCTATATGATTGGGTAGACAATCTCATAAATTGCATAGTCTCAATACTTGCACTTAATTGCATTCTCCTTAATTGCATGTCTCCTTTTAACACACAATTTCAATAATTGGACAACCCTTGACTTATTGCATAGCCCATGCATTTCTTATTTCTTCTTCTTCTTCCTTCCACATTAAGTTGCTGTAGTGAAGACTCAGCTGAATAACTACCACCATTTTATTACAGAAATCCACATTTTATAAGAGCAACCCCATTCGTATATAAGTTATACATCTCAAACTATTCTTAGGGCTAACACCATCTAATGCTTTATCAACTACTGAGAATAAACAGAATGAGCAACAATTGGTCAGTTAACAGACAACTCAGATGATTAATCTAGGACAGCTTAGAACGCAACAGAATCAAGATGGGCAGCCCAATCCTACCCAAATCCCTGAATGGCGATGCATCGGCGCCAACGCGTCTTCCACTGCATCCCGTGGGGGATTTGTGGTTGCTGGAGCTCTCCTTGGGTTAAGGGGACATTTTCCCCTTGCCTTGGGGTAAGCCCCAGCAGCCACAACAGGGCAACTTGGACCTGTACCTGTGGTATTGCTGGCACAAGTCTACATTGATCAGACCTGAGAGGGGGGTACAGGCAGATCAGACCTAAGAGGGGGGTCAGGATTCAGCGTGCGCCACCACTGCTGAACCTGCCCCCCTCCCGGGCCTGAACTGTTCTCCTCATCCCTATCACCACCCTCTTCTGCTCACTCTTCCCTGTTTAACCCCCTCCCCACCTCTCTCCAACCCGCTGTGTGAGCTTACCTATTCCGGCGGGCCTCCTGATGGCCGCCGGTGTGCACGGGAAGGCTCCGGCTCTTCCCACCAGCGTTCCGGCAGCTTGCACTGCTGTAAAGTGCTTTATGGTGCTTTTGCGTCAGCCAGCACTGGCAGAACATATGTTCCTCTGACCACTACTACAGTTCATTTTGATAGGATTGGGCCGTCCGAGGGATCACAGTTGTTCATCGTAGTACACAAAGTCATAATGCATTGGATTTCAGGTAGACAGATCAGACCTTCTCCATCTGTCTGTTCTTCAACTCCAAGAATGCCTCTTGGTTGTAGTCCTCTGCACTCTCCCCTTTACGTTGCATGGCCACATGGCAGCACAGTCCTCCAAAGTCAAGCTCTGCACAGTTCAGAGCTTGGCACTCTCGGAAGTCTGGCAATGACATCAAACACCATTGCCATGCATCCGGAAATGCCAAGGAGCTGCCACACTCTGCAGAGTGATGCGGAGCCCTTGGTGGGAATAGAGTGCTTGTGGCACTCTGACTACTACTATGGTGAATGCAGCATGGCCAGAACGAGATGTTCTCCTTGCAGATCTGGTGTGCTGATCGTTCGTGCTTTTCTCTGTTCCTGGGTGAGGGAGGGGCGCCTCATGTTGCAGCTGGTCAGCAGCTGCATGCAAGGACATGTGGTGTGGGGCGGTAGGTGAGGCACAGCTGCCCTTCCAGAGTCCTCGGAAGATTGCCACAGCCTAACACACTGCACCACCCGCTTGCACCTGAGTAAGCAGGTGGAACACGTGTGCAATCTCCGAGTTAGTCTGCGGCAAAATCTGAGGATTCCGGCAGGGCGATTCTGCCTCATCTGTTGCCTCCGCATCGCATGTCCCTAGCTGCAGAACCTTTACCAGAGGTGTTTCCACCCTTGCAATGTCTTTGGTTGGTTACTGCCCTTCCTTTTTGCTTCTCATTAGCTTTCCCAAATGAAATGAGCAATGCTGCTGCATACCATAGAGGTGGAACCGTTTGTTGGAATCTGCTTCTGACTCAAACAGCCATTTCACTGCAACAACATGGTATTCCCATTGTATCGCTTTGAAGGGAAAATGTTTACTAGAGCAAGTATGCACCTTCATCAGTCAATCTCATGTACCTTCCTTTTGTTTGGAAGAAAGATCCGCTCATCCTCACCTGCATTCCAGCTATTTTATTCCTCAGATGATTCCAGTAAAAAGGCCATTCTGTGGTTTATATACATAAATACGCATCAATTTCAGATCTGAAATGTCACTATCCTTACTGTTCCTTAGTCCATTAGCATTGTTCTAAAATGTATAAGCTTTCTAAAACTCCCATTTAACTGTCAAGCATCTAAAATGCACATTTCTGTTTCTGAAACATTGTTCTTCCAAGTTTACATCAAGTTTCTGTTTCTTCTTCCCTCCTACTTGCCAAAAGTATATTCAACCCCCGTTTTTAGAAGTAGGCTATTTCTGAATGCCAGATGCAAGGAAGTGACAACAAGATACATGTGTTGTGTGCTCCCTGAGGCATCTGGTGACCCACTGTGTGATACAGGAAGCTGGACTAGATGGGCCTTTGGCCTGTTCCAGCAGGGCTCTTCTTATGTCATAAACAGCGCAATTCTGACTAAGGATCCGGCCGGCAGCCCAAGGCAGCCTGCCGGATCCTGAGACGAGGCTGCCCGTCGAATGGTGGGCAGGAGGTCTACTCGGGGAAGGGGACACTCGTCCCCTTCCCCGGGTGTAAACTGGAGCTGGCACTATCGGCCTCCTCGGATTTCTGGCGGAAATAGAGGAGGCCATGTAACGGCGTAGCTGGCCCGGCGGGGATGGGGATATGGTGGGAGTCACCCCCTGCCCACTCCCAGACCGGCTAGGCCAATGACCCCCCTCCCTTGCCTGCCGAACCACCCCCACACCCGCTGGATCCATACCTACCTTCTCCGGTGGCTGCCCGGGTGTTCCGGCGACAGAGCGAGGGAGGCCGGCCTCTGAGCTCCTTTATTCTTTATAAGCGAGGGAGGCCGGCCTCTGAGCTCCCTTGCTCCTGAGTAGTCGTGAACATGGTTTACGTTTGCGATACGTTAGAACGGCGGAGCATACGCTCCGCCCTTCTAACATTCCACAGGTTTGTGCCCTATATGAAGGATTCTAAGGCTGCAATCCTAAACACACTTTCCTGGAAGTAAGTCCCATTGAACACAGTGGGACTTACTTCTGAGTAGACATGCATAGCATTGTGCTCTCAAAGACATATCAAATAAGAAGTGTTTCTCAAACTGTGGGTCGATACCTGATTTTTGGTGGGTCCCAAGCAGAGCCTCCATTGAAAACATTGCCTCAAGCCCTGAGGCTATTCAAAAAAATAAGATAGCTGCTAAGTGCCCTACAAAGAGCTGGGCTCCAGCAGTTTGCAAGCTTGTGTAAATATGGAGAGAGAAATATCTGAGCATCTTTTTTTATGTTGCGTTTTTTTTCCCCAAGACCGTCAATGACAGGTAGTGGGGGCAGGTGAAGGCTGGGTCACATAACTAAGCCCCTCAAGCCTTGAGGCTATTCGTTAGGGCTGCCTCACGACTAGAAATAGATTGAGTTATTTTGCAAATAAATAAATAAAATATTACTTGTAAATAAATACAAATATTATTTCTTCCTAGATCACCTTTTAAAAAAAAGTATTGAAAAGCTAAGTGGGTCTCGATAGAGTATCGTTCTAAAAAGTGGGTCCCAGTGCTAAAAGGTTTGGGAACCATTGCTTTAGAACTACTCTTCAGAACACGTGAGGGTACTCAGTTGTTGAGACTTCTTCTTGAAAACTACTAGCCATCTACAGTAGTGGTACTGGGTATGTCCAAACATGTCAACGCACTGTATGGTCCTTCAGCAAATTCAGAAATGTTAGGATGGTAGAAAACCCAACTCTCAACATTCACAGAGAGATTTGCTAGGATGCCAAGATCAAGAGATGTTACGATCAAGGTCAAGAGAGGTTATAAGATCTATCAAATAACAATTGTTAATTCCCAAGAGCTGAACGTCGTAACTAATCCAATCTATATCCTATTTTGCTTATGGGGAAAATAGTTTTGATAAGACTGGAAAATATTCTCAGAGATTCTGCAGTGTTCCTAAAATACTTTAATCCTTGCATCAGGAAACACTTCCAGAGGACCAGGTGATTATTTTGGCCCCAGCACTGTATGACTGTGGGGTGGAATGAAAGCTTCTAATCTGTCAATTATGTTCTTCTGCATCTCATCATGTTTGTTTAACATCCAAAATCATTCCATCATGTAAAACACTCTCATAAGCTTTTGAGAGTTTTATTATAAGATGGGTTTAGATTAGATGAATAGCCTTAAGATTGCATTGGGGGAAATAAAATCCTTTAATGCGCCCGTTTATTGTGGACCATTAATCTTCTGTCATCCACATCCTATACGATGCAGAGCAGAGTTGATGGGATATTTAATGGTTATAAAAGGAATAAAAGAACAATATAGGTGAGTCAATGCTTCCATTGTGTTATTAATCTCCAATTTTGTTCCCCAAATTTTCTCATACAAAGAACATAAGAAGAGCTCTGCTGGATCAGGCCAAAGGCCCATCTAATTCAGCTTCCTGTATCTCTCAGTGGCCCACCAGATGCCTCGGGGAGCACACAAGACAAAAAGATACATGTATCCTGTCGCCACTCCCTTACATCTGGCATTAAGAGATAGCCTATTACTAAAACCAGGAGGTTGCTTATCCCCATCATGGCTAGTAACCTTTGATGAACTTTTCCTCCATAAATCTGTCCAATCCCCTCTTAAAGGCATCTAGGTCAGGTGCCATCACCACATCCTGTGGCAAAGAGTTCCACAGATTAATTACATGCTGGGTAAAGAAATATTTTTTGTCTGTTCTAATTCTAATTCTCCCTCCACTCAATTTTAGTGGATGTCCCCTAGTTCTAATGTTGTGCAAGAGGAAAAAGAACTTCTCTCTATCCACTCTCTCCAGCCCATGCATAATTTTATACGTCTCACAAGCATGGAATTGGTCGTCTTCATAGCCACCACACACTGGATCGACACTTTCATCGACCTGTCCACCAGTACCCCAAGATCTCTCTCCTGATCTGTCACAGACAGCTCATAAACTATTAGCATGTATGTGAAGCTTTGATTTCATGCCCCAGTGTGCATAACATTACACTTACTTACATTGAAACACATCTGCCATTTTGCTGCCCATTCTCCCAGTTTGAAGAGATCCTTCTGGAGCTCTTCACAATCCCTGCTGGTCTTCACCACCTAGAAAAGCTTAGTGTCATCCACAAACTTGGCCACCTCGCTGCTTATCCCCATCTCCAGGTCATTTATGAACAAATTGAAAAGCACTGTTCCAAGACCGATCCTTGGGGCACACCACTTTTCATCTCTCACCATTTTGAAAAATGCCCATTGACACCCACTCTCTCTTTCCTAGTCTTCAACCAGTTCCTAATCCATAAGAGAACCTGCCCCCTTATTCCCTGATTATAAAGTATTTCAGGAGCCTTTGATGAAGGACTGTGTCAAACACTTTCTGAAAATCCAGATATATATAGTAATATCCACAGGTTCGCCCGCATTCACATGCCTGTTGACTTCAAAGAATTCTAAAAGTTTTGTGAGGCAAGACTTACCCTTGCAGAAGCCATGCTGATTCTCCCTCAGCAAAGCTTATTCTTCTATATGTTTTACGATTTTATCTTTGATGAGGCTTTCCACCTTCTTACCTGGAACAGATGTTAGACTGACCAGCCTGTACATGCACACACCAATCCAGCAATCACTCAGTGCATGTGGTACTAGTCTTGCCAACACAATTCCATGTGCAAGCTGCATAAATAGGGCTGAATATTTCAGAAGACCTGAACACAATAGTAAGCACATGCATGCCAAGATGAGATGTACCTTAGCACAGGACAAATCACTGTACATGCACTAAGGCTGCATGATCGCTACCATATGAAGCCCTCACCTCATGAAAGTTTTCAGCAACCTCCTTGTGGGTAGGATTGAAAGTGTGTTTAATTCTGCATTGAGTTGGGGCTACTACCTAATTCATCTTGAACATCTTTAAATTGCAGCTATTGTTGGTAGGGAGCTGATATATTAATGGACCAATGCTATGGGCCACTTACAGCAGTGAATCCACTGCTGTAAATTACCATGTGACAGTGCACATGTTGCACCACTGTTGTGTGCTATAGAGCCACTGGTGGAAATGGTTGGAGACTCTGTGCATGTGCCAGAACTGTCTGGACGCTCTGCCAGTGCAGGTAAGGAGGTGAAATGGTTCGTGGGCAGTTTGGGGGAGGATTCGGGTGGGAAGTGGGCCAAACTGGGGGACAGTTTTATTTATTTATTTATTTATTTAAAAAAAATTATATCCCGCCTTATCCTATGCTGAGGCAAATGCCCAAGGCGGCTTACAACAAAAATTAAAAAACATAGTTTAAAATACAGAAATAAGTTTAAAACAATACATACTTAATTTAAAAACAATAAAATCCACTGGGGGGGGGCAGCAGTATGGAGCACAAAAGCAGCATGGCAGAGCATCTTGAGACACAGGAGGCAGACCACAACCCATCACCCAAACGCTAGACGAAACAAAAACGTTTTGAGCCCTTGCCGAAAAGTCATGAGGGAGGGGGTGGTTCTCAGATCCCCTGGCAGGGAGTTCCACAGTTGTGGTGCCACAGCAGAGAAGGCTTGCCCACGTGTTGCCACTCCCCTAACTTGCGATAGAGGTGGTACACGCAGGAGAGCCCCCTCAGATGACCTAAGAGAGCGGGCCGGAATGTATGGGAGAAGGCGGTCCCTCAGATATCCTGGACCCAAACCGTGAAGGGCTTTAAAGGTCATTACCAGCACCTTGAATTGGGCTCGGAAACAAATGGGCAGCCAGTGCAGCCGCTGAAGCAGCGGCTCAACAGAGTCAAACCGCCTAGCTCCAGCGACCACCCGGGCCGCCGCATTCTGCACTAATTGCAGCTTCCGAACCGTCTTCAAGGGCAGCCCCACGTAGAGCGCGTTACAGTAATCCAGTCTTGAAGTCACTAAGGTGTGGACCAGTTCAAGGACAGCAGTCGGTGGATCTCAGAAGCAGTCATGCAGACCAGATTCAATCCCCCATTCCCAGCCCAGACTTTCCCCTAAGGCTCCTCGGTCTTACGCCAGCAAAAGACATCCAAGGAAATCCATTGGTCACCAGATGGCCTATAGGGAGGTAAGCAAAAAATATTTGTACTTGCCTGTCACTGGCCGACTGATTGCCCCCCATCATAGTATGCAGCATGCACTCCGTCAGTAGCACTGCATACAATGGACTGGTGTGGGGGGATAGGATTAGGCTGTTAAATATGTAATACAAAAGTAGTCTTTCCTGAATGTTTATCAGAGACAAAGAGCTGGACATTCTACAAGTCTCCCAGAGCACATTTCAACCTCGCAAATATTTCTGTTTTGGATTCTTTTTTCAATGTTGTGGCGTTAAGCCTTACAACAACTGTTTTAGAATCACTGAATTATAGAATCATAGAGCTGGAGGGCACCTTGTAGCCTATCTAGTACAACCCTTTCCTTAATGCAGAGCCTCTGTGTAGCCTCTGTTTGAAGAATTTCAACAAGGAAGAGCCCCTCCCTTGGGCAAAAAGTTCATTGTAAAAGTGCTGTTACCATTAAGAAGTTTCACCTAACACTCAACCAAAATCTACCTGCTTGTAACTTAAGCTTCTGTAACTTACTAACGTAATCCTGTAGTTATTTAAACTCATTCAATCTCGTCCTGCCCTCGGGGGCAGCGCAGAACATGTCTTTGCCCTCTTCAGATATTTGGCATGCTATCATGTGCCCATCAGTCTTTTCAATTTATTTTTAATGATTGAAGATGTACTAGGAGGCAACTAATTGAAGCTGCCTGAAACATTTGCTGAAATTTCATAGACTTGTGTAACAAGAAGATAATTCCCCAACAAATTGACTGTTACTGCTACACTACTATAATTTAAAATGTACTTAGTTCCACCTACTCTACATGCTAAGGCATTAAAAGCCTCAAAATTGTTCTCTATACAAAGACCACCTAGGTGCTCTGAACAAATGAAACCACAACAACACCCCGTACATTAGATTCCCCACTTCATCTATTGGCAAGTGCAGGGGAGCAATTTGTTTGCTGATACAACAGCCATAGTTCCTGCTACTGAACCTGCCAAGATGTCTGCTGTGGACGTTTATTGAAAACATTTACATCCCACCGTTCCATTCACAGAACGCACAAAGTGTGAAACATCATTCAGAAGGCATTACTATTGTGAAAATACATAATAATGACTATAAAGAGCTATGAGTTTGCAAGATTCCCAGAGCCTGTCATCCATATTGCTTTCATATATGGACATTTGCTGGTCTTTGACCTCCAGCCATCCAATCTCACTTGTGGACCCAGTCCTCTCTCAAACCAACCTACTTTTGCTTCCTGAGATCCTTTCAGCTGGAGATGCCAGGGATTGAACTCCTGACACCATTGCTCCTGGCCAAGTCCTTCTTTCTTTGGGCAGGAGGTCTGGCTCAGTTGGTAGAGCGGCCATGTCTCCTATGCCTGAAGATCTGAAGGTCGGCAGTTCGGGACGCCCAGAAGTATCTGTGTGCTGTTGGAGAGCTGTCGTCAGGCCGCTGGCAAGCTGCAGAGTCTCTGTAAGGGAGAGAAGCTGCAGCTGCACTATGAGTGGGAGTCAAGGTTGCCTGTCAGTCGAAGCGTGATGAGGCGAATGCCAGTGAGGGGCTGGACTGTGAAGGAAAACCACCTAGAATGAAAGGTTCTATGCAAGACTAGAACATATTGTATTGTAAAAAAAAAAAAACCCCTTGGGGTTTAGAAAGCCTGCCTTTGTAAATCGCCTTTGAATTAATAGTCAGAGGAGAAAATCCGATGACCAAAGAAAAGGCAGTATATAAATACTGGTTGTTGTTGCTGATGATGATGTTGATGTTGTTATTAATAATTTATTTCTCATGTCCTATTCAAGCTACTGGACATTGTATACAAAAGCTCTGTCCCATTTGAGACTGAAATCTGTGACTAAACTCTTCAGGCAAAACTTCTTACTTGTTCCAGCTAAGTGTGACAATAACTGATTTTCTTCAGTTATTCTACTAGCTGTCGCTTCCTCTCTGTGTCTTGGTGAGTGCCCTGATTACAGCTGAAAGCAGGTCTCACTACCCTCGGTCTAAGAGCTCCAGCTCCCCCCTCTGGACACCCCTAGTAGTTTCCAACAGTGAGTGCAGTCGGGCATCTACTTGGATCTGAGGAGCTCTTTAGCAAACCCTGTACCTAACTAAAAATAATATTATTATTAATTAATTATTATTAACAGTATTTATATACCGCTTTTCAACAACCACAACAAAAGCAACAACAGCATCTCGCATTAAGCTGCAAAAGGAGTATCCTTTATCAGGTATCGCAAAACACACACACACACACACACACACACACGTTCTTCAAACAAATACATGGAAACGCAGGTTGGTGCCACAGTGTTGAGCGCAAGGGGGAGTCGACAGTCTGTTCCAAAGGCCTACAGGGGGCTGTTGATAGCAGTCAAAACCCCTGGTGAGCAACTACGCTGTAGATCTAACCCTTTGATTGTCATGTCCTTTCATTTTTCATGAAGGAAAAAGGGAAATGATTTGACACTCACTGTATCCTTTGGGTGAGAGAGAGCATAGAATGGTCTCCATTAGAAATGCGCCTATTTGAAATAGATCAGGCGAATTCCATACGTATGAACAGAGCTGCCGACTATTTGCCCAGTAGGAGGTTCTGAGCCCATTCCTATCCCCCTCCAGCCCACAGCACGCAGTACTGCTGACAGAGCACAGCACGCTATGGGCTGGCAGGAGAGCAGACAGCCCAGGAAAGGTAAGTAAAGAACATTTTTACTTACCTCTCTGTAGGCCGCCTGGTCTCCAATGGATCTCCTCAGACCTACACCAGCTCTTTAGCTGGCGTAAGTCTGAGAAGCCTCAGGGTGTGGGTCCGGGCTGCGAAGGAGGTATAGGATCCCACCTACCCTGGCGCTGCCAAGATCCAAACCCCTCCTGCCTCAGCCCGGCCCACTCCTTGCTCTGAACTGCTCACAATCCTCCCCTGAACTCCCCCTGCCACTGATTTGCTGGCAACAGCAGAGGACCTCAGAGGTTCTGCACACACAGCCTCTGTCCATTTGCACTGGCATGCCTGGCATGCAGAATGGCAGAGCAGCTTTCGTACCATCGGCCGAGGACTTATGGTGGTGGATCGTGGGATCTGCCACCGTAAGGCCTGAATAGGATTGGGCCATCTGTTGCCTTAAGAACTTTATTGCAAGGAGAAGATTGACATTAACTTCCTCCACTCCTGTCGCCATTCTGTACTCTCCCCTCTACTATAGGCTCTGAGGGACAAGTGTGGGCAATTGATTTGGAGGAGGCTGGCTGTCTAATTCCCAAGTGCAGACCTCTTAGGGTCAAGAGATCTTTTCCCCCAAATAAGAACTCCTATGCACATTTACTTGGCAATAAATCCTACTGTATTCAATGGTGCAGTGGCGTACCCAGCCCTCCCGGCGCATGGGGGGCGGGGGTTGGAGCGCCCCCGTCGCTCCGTGCCCCCCCCAAGCAGCCGGGCTCGGGGCTGAGCGGCGTGGCACCAGATCGGAGCCCCCGGAAGCAGCGCGCCCACTCGGCGCGGCACCGGCTTCTGGAGGCTCCGCTCCGAGGCCGGGACAAGCCCTCCTCCGAGCGACCGCCTAGTTCGGCGGTCAGGGCCTTCTGAGAAGCTCCAACGCGTCGATGCGCCTTTTATTCCTTTTTCCCGCATGCGCAGAACATTTCTGAGGGCAAACGGGAAGCCGGTGACACTTCCGAGGGGTGCGCCAGCCAGGCTCCGGGGCCGCGCCGTGCTGCGCAGCGCAGCCCCGAGCCCGGCTGCCACGCCCCCCGGAAGTTCGGCGCCTGGGGTGGAGCACACCAGCTCCCCCCATGATAGGACGCCACTGCAATGGTGCTTCCAGGTAATTGTGCATACAATTGCAGTCTTAAAAGGGGATTTTTCATTAATAAAAGTGGTTCATCCATGGAATAAGCTGCCATGACAGAAGTATAGAACCTCTTTGAAGATTTTGAAGAAAAAGCATAAATGATAATCTTGAAGGAACAATTTAGAAATTGGTCATATTGGTATCCTTCCTCCAAGGAGATCAAGGTGGCATACAGGTAAAACCACTTACAGCGTAATCCTGTCGAACTATTGACCGGCAGATAGTTCATAAGGCATGTTTTTTTTACACCCAGAGAGTAAGCAGTGCCGGCGGAGAGGCCAACATCACTCACTCTACCCCAGACTGAAGTCACTTATGCTGGAAAGTCCTGTGACCGGGGGACAGGGGACGGGGAGGGCAGAACGAGGCAGAACAGGAGGTGGAATTGGTCAACCGGGCCAGGGACAGGGGAGGAATTCTTGGCGGTGCACTCCGCCAAACCTATCTTCCGTCCCGGACCTGGCGAGCCCTACACTGGCTCCTTGGATTTGAGCTGGCCATTTTGGCATTGCACATCTGAGAAGACTCATAGGGGCAGCTGGAGCATTTCCAGGGGGAAAGGGATGAACGTCCCTTTTCCCCCGAGGAGTGCTCCTGCTGCACTGGCGCTGGCCTGATCCTGCTCAGGATCCAGCGCACCATGCTTTTGCACGCTGTGGCGGCCCTAGACAAGTTTGGGCTGTTAGGGTTATTGCTTGTCCGATGGGTCTACACTCGGTTGGCTTCAGTAATTGCCTAAGAAGCACTACTTTTTGAAACATATTTTTGATAGCAGAGAAAGAAGCCAACACCGGGGTGAATTCAAGCATCATCAGCTGGTGGCTCATCATTTCACCCATACAGGGAAAAAGCCTTGTTGGAAGGCAAGAACACTGTACATTTCTGTACACTTTGGGAATTCTTTCTACTCCATCTCTTGACAAGATTTGTTCCACTAGAAAGGCCATAACGTACCCAGGTTTATATAGGTCACCATTTATAATAATGGGGACTGAACAAGCTCCGTTGTTCCTTTCAATTTGAACTGTGGAAAGGTACATTGCAATGTTTCTACAGAGAATTATGATGCATGCTCTCTGATTGACATAGCAAAAAGAGGGTGTTTCTTCAGTGATAGTATTAAAGGAAAGTGGGTTATTTCCAAGATAATATTTGCACCCATCTGAATCTTTCTGAGCCATGTCACTCACAAAAGTAATGCTAAAGGCTGACGCCCAATCCTAATCAAGGCCTGTGTCAGCGGAACGCATGATCCACCAGCACAGACTGCCGCAAAAGTACCATAAAGTGCAGTGCAGGGAGCTGGCATACCACCAGGAAGGCTAGAGCCTTCCTGGGCACACCAGTGGAGCGACGGAAACCCACTGGAGCAGGTACGCCCAGCGCAGAGGGTGGAACGGGGCACGGGGTTGAATGGGGAGGAGATGGAACAGGGAAGAAATGAGACAGGAGGTGGGTGGATTGGTCTCGGGAGGGGGGTGAATTTGATGGTTGTACACACTGAATTCTAATCCCCTTCCCAGGCCTGCATGGATCAAGGGCATGTGGACCTACGCCAGCAATTAAGCTAGTGCAGGTCCATGTTGACCCATACCAGCTGCTGGGGCATACCCAGGGGCAAAGGGAAACATATCCCCTTACTCTGAGGAAACCTCCAGCAGCTGAACATCCCCCACAGGATGCAGCATAGCCTGCACCGGTGCCATTGCATCACTGCACAAGGATTTAGTTAGGATTGGACTGTGAGTCAATATCCAAGATTGCAAGATTAGCGAAAGCATCCTTTTACAGCCCAATCTTGCATAAGATGCACCAGTCCGCCTAAACGTTAGTCTCTTTTCCCCGGTGTCAGCCCCAGCGGCCCAAATGGGCCTCCTTGAATGCGTGCGAGCTATTTTACTGGCACATGTCCAGGGAGGCCGGGTAAGGCCGGCCAGGCCCGGGAAGGTGGTTAGGATATGGCAGAGCGCACCGCTGATAATGCCTCCCCCTTCCGTGGCCTGGCTGGCCATCACTCCTCCCCCGCCTCGCCACGCCCTCCCACTGCAGTACTTACCCGCGTCTGGCAACTGGGGCCGGCAGCGGAGTGAGCGGCACAGGCCTCAGCGTAGACCTCGGCGCCGCTTACTCCAAGGGTGCCACGAAAGTGCTTTACAGCACTTTTGTGACACCCTAGGCCGGCGGAGCGCTGGCCCAACTTTGCGCAGTTAATCTTGTGGCGCTTAGGTTCCAAATCTTCTAGGAGGTCTGGGAAATGAATTGGGTCTTTTGGTTTGTATCCATGTATCTGACTTTTAAAGAATCCTATACTTTCCAACATCTCTAGGTACAAAAGAGCTAGAAATTTAGGATTCCAGCTTCAGAAAGGGCTGGAATTTGCTCAAAGAAATAAGATTTTGAGATCACTGAAATTCATGGCATATGGTGAAAAAAGAGGAAAAGGAGGAAACTGGTGTTTGTTTGTTTTTAATGAAGAGGAGAAAGAATAATTGTTTGATATCAGGTTATCTGCAGTCCATGCTCCTTCATGGTCCTATGTTGAATTTCCATGAAATTCATGAAGTTAGAAAGCTAGCACATCATGGATAAAGGTTCTCTCTCATCCCAAGGCATGTTCACTGTTCTTTCTGTTACTAGGAAAATTATTTTGGGAAAATTGAATATTTTGAAATTTGTGCTCTCTTTCAACTTTGGTCTTTAAACGAGAGAGTAGCAGAAAGGAAATCAACATCACATTCTCCAGAATACATTATATTATAAAATCTTTCTAACAGAATTTTTTTTTAAGTTTAGTTATGAATATGGCTTGTTAGAATGGACCCGACTATGAATATGCAAAAGGAAATGTCAACTCAGATACGAACGCATTAGATAAAATTTTGCTACTCCCTCATTTCCAGTAATACCCAAAATTAGCTCACCCTCCTTTATATTTTTATTGACTGGTATACATAAATCAATCCAGCCTGAATATTTAGATAACAGTTCAGTTTAAAGTTCCCAAGTGAGAGAGGGAGAGTTTTTCATCTTATAAAGAAAATGGCATGTCTTTAATGCTTTTCCAATATGATACTAAAAAGTGTGCATCTTATTTCACATCACATAACCATTGTGTGATCTTGCATTTTTTTTATAATAATGAATGTTTGAGCTGATCATTGATTAATGATCAATAGTTTTACTAATAAAATATACAACAGGCTGCTTTTCATGACTTAGGATGGGTGTATATATTAATTACAATGCATAATGAAAAAAGAGGAAATCATGTTTAAAGTGGTTCATATCCTCCAATATTCAATGGGAGAAAGCAAGTGTTCTTGTTCTGTGCTAAAAGTCTTAATTTAGCTTGGTGATCGTGTGGTGATTTCTGCCCCAAACTGGAAAATAGCTTAGCTTATTCTGAGCCAAGCTAAATAGATTGGCGGCGCAATCCTGGCGATCTTTAGAATGGCGGAGTGAGCACTCCGCCGTTCTAAAGTGTCACGAACGTGCTGTAAAGCACGTTCGCGACTACTCGGGATCAAGGGAGGCTGGCGCAGAGGCCGGCCTCCCTCGATCTGTCATTGGAGTGCCCGCACGTCCACCGGAGGAGGTGAGTCAGGATACAGCAGGCGTGGGGGTGGTTCGGCGGGTGAGGGAGGCTATTGGCCTAGCCGGCCCGGGAGGAGGCAGGGGATGGCATCGGCCATATCCCCGTCCCTGCCAGGCCGGCTAGGCCGTTACACAGCCTCCTCTACTTCCACCAGCTATTTAGCTGCCGGAAATCCAAGGAGGCCGATAGGGCCGGCCCCGGTTTACACCCAGGGAAGGGGACCAGCGTCCCCTTGCCCAAGTAGACCGCCAGCCCGCTGGTCGATGGGCAGCCCGGGCTCAGGATCCAGCAGGTGGCCCTGGGCCGCTGGCCGGATCCTTAGTCAGGATTGCACTGTCAAACTTTCTTGTGTTTTTTCCCAGAAGGAAGCATGAGGTGTTGAGGTATGGATAGCTGTTTATAGTATGATTGTTGTTGTTTATTTGTTTAGTTTTTCTCATTGTTGCTGGACACTGTTGAAGTTTTCATTAAGCTATCCACTGTGAACCCAACATTTCTTTCTTGGTTAGTCATTGGTAAGTCAGACGCCATCAGTGTATACTTTAAGTATTTTTGTAACCAATATCACAGCCGTATCCATCCCTCCAGCCACAAGTATCACATAACAAAATATCCCAGACCCACCAATCTTACTTGCTCCAACTGTTCATTCTGCTGAAGCAAAGCAGTAAATACATTTTTATGCATCATTACTTACCTTGCCTCTCTGTAAATTTGAATTATTATCAATGGCAATGTTGTCTCTTCTAGGGAGGAAAGCTATGTGTGAAATCAACATTTACTGACATTTCCTAATAAAAAAAAATCCATAATTCTGCCAAACCTACTCATAAATTGGCAGAGTTTCATTAACTTTATTAATGTGCTTTATTCATAACAATGAATACCCTGTTTGCATTAGAATGTTTTTCACATTTTCAAGGACAAATTCTAGAACTGTTATGAAACAACAACTTAGTGCCAAATTAAAAAGAAAATCACTTAAGACGTGCAGAAGCATCCCTTCTCTCCCCCCCCCCCCCCGGCCCCAAACACAGAAAAATACATTGGAGAAAATATCATGAGAGGTAGGATGGACAAGAATACAAAGAAAAAGCTGATTCATTTCACAAAGGTTAAGGGAAAACTAGAGAGTAAGAAACACTGGCTTGGAGGTACATTTAACTTCTGAGGCCAGTTCTCATATATCTCAGGCATCCAGAACTACCACGTTCCTTCGTAACCAGAGGGCAAACTTTCACACAAGCCTAGCATTTTCAACACCTTTATTACAGTCTTAAATAAATATTCTGGACTAGGATTCATGATGCGTGAGGAGGCTGGAGTTAAATAGATATTGGCTCAAATCCGCAATTGTCTAGTTCAGTGGAAACCGCTAGCATCATTTCAGTCCTCTAGAGACACACCATGGGGGCCAATCTATAAACAGAAAGATTTCACTTCTGGGTGCTTAGCAAGTAAATAGATCATTACATAAAAGAGAGAAAGCAATCCTGAATTTTCACTGAAAGAAATGGATGGTTGGAGGCCTGTTTGAGCCAAACTCACTGAGGGAGGTATAACATGTAATGCTGCTTCCGCAACACATAGAAAACTGAAGCTTGCTTGTTCCCTTGCCCCGGGGTAAACCCGTGCCATTCTGCTGAGTCTACTCGGACCTGCGCCAGCTCTAGCACCGGCTCTAACAGCTGGAAAGTGCCTAATGCCACTGGAACGCTCATTCTAGGCCTGAATAGGTTCTAGCCATAAGTTACACAATACTGAATTGATGCAATCCTTCTCTGTGCAGGCACGGTGCCCACATACAGAAGGCTCTCCATCAAAATCCACGTCTAAGAGATTCCATAGAATCACCATAAGAATCTATAGAATTTTGTTTCTCTCTTCCCACCCTGTGTGTGTGTGTGTGTGTGTGTGTGTGTGTGTGTGTGTGTGTGTGTGTAATGACGGATCTGTGTACGACTCCCATATCCAGCTGTACTTCACTTCTCATGGCTCAATCCTCCATAAGTCTAGGACGATGGAATGAGCATTCTGCTTCCCTAAGCAGTTGCAAACATACCATAAGGCACGTTGACGTCTACTTTCAAGCAGGGAAGGCCGGCGCAAGTACGGATCCGGCAGACGGGGGAGGTTTGGCGGGGGAGGGAGGGAGCGCATTGGCCCAGCCGCCCCAGGCGGGGGTGGGAGAATGGCTCCCGCCATATCCCGGCCCCTGCCGGGCAGCTGAGTCATTACACGGCCTCCCCGACTTCCGCCAGCAAATATGTTGGTGGAAATCTGAGGAGGCCGGTCAGGGAAGCCAGCGTTTACACCCACTGAAGGGGATGAGTCTCCCCTTCTCCGAGTAGACCTCTGCTCCGGTGGTGGCATAGTCGCTGGGGAACAGGATCCGGCAGGCAGCCTTGGGCCGCCCAGCGGATCCTTAGGTAGGATTGCTCTGATAGTCATATTAGCTGGTGTAACCCAGCATGTCTGTCCATTTGTACTTGGGGTGGGTGGGTGAGCTGTAGCGAGACAAAGGAATTCCCTTTATATATGTGTTGTGCCCTTCTCAATGTTCTATTTTTTGTCCATGTCCAGAGGTATCTTTTTGACAGCAGTAGAAGCATATATCCAGAACTAAACAGATTTTTGGCTCAGCACTATGCTAAAAGCAGAAATATTGAGATGAATCATATTACCGTGTTGCAAGACTGAGCCATTAAACATAATATTTTCAAATGCCTTTAAATGGCAAACCATGTATAATCCAAACTTACATGTGAAATAATTCAGAAAATACTGCTGGAAATAATTCAGAAAATACTACCCTTGTGAAAAGTGAATACTAACATTTGCAAATGCAATGCTGAATTCTGACAAGATAGAAATGTTTACTTGAAAAAATAGGGGAGGTTTCATACAGCTCTTCCATGTGGTCCACGATGATGAGGAAAGATGATGAGCAGTACACATTTGCAGACTCGCAGGTTTGAAGCATTTTCATTTCCATTTCTTAAATTCAATTTAGGACTGTCAACCAAATAAAGATTTCTTTTTTATATAATCAGTTTAACTCCCTGGTTTTTTTAATCAATTAATTCTTTAAACTGATTAAGAAAATTAGCATATTACAAAGCAGCTCTGAAGGTGCCTTTTGACGACCTTGCAGGAAGGAGACCGATTTTCAATGGCAAAATAACTCACAAGCCTGAAAACTGCATGCTTTTGCACAAAGCTGCATTCCGGAGGGTTCCTTCCAAGAAGAGAGAGAAGCGACTTGATGTGTAGCTTCCTTGCTTTAAGAAGACAGTTGTGATTTGAGCAGGTGGCTGCAATTGTTGTCAGACCTTAATGACACCATCACCAAAATGGGCAGTCATTGCAACTCTGCCTCCTGCAATGGGAACAGGATCATAAGATGTCTCTGACATGACGTTGAGCTTTCAAGGCATTTCAAGTGTTTCTGAAGCACCATGCAACTGCAGTCTCTTGCCCTAGCCACAGTTCCCTGAAGAACTGGAGCAAACACCTGTAAAGTAGGAGGACATAGTTCAGTGCAAGAAGACATACTTTGCATAGAGAAGTCCCAGGTCAATTACTGGAAACTCTAGGCAGGACTACTTCAAAATTCACGCAGGGGTAAAATCTGCAAGTTTCCTGGGTGACCTTGGGCCAGTCTCAGCCCCACCTACCTCACAGGGTTGTTGTGAGGAGAAAAAGGAGGGGAGGAAATATGTACACCACTCTGAGCTCCTTGGAGGAAGGGCGGTATAAAAATGTGAAAAATAAATAAATAAATGTGGACTAGAAGTAGGATGTTAATATGGCAGGGTTTTTTTTTTTTGCACTTTATTTCCTTTAAAAGAATGAGCTGTTATAGACAGCTAAGTTTATTTAATACATTTACCAGGGATGTGGATCAAGTCTCTGACTCCAAGTCTCAAGTCAAGTCCCAAATCTTTGCCCCCAAGTCTCGAGTCTTTGGTAATGAGTTGCGAGTCCCTATCTATTTAATGGGGAAAATGGGTTTAAACCTAAATAAAATTTGACTTGTCATAAAAGGCTCCAAGTCTCGAGTCGAGTCTTTCAAGTCTTTTACAATTGCCGTGTCAAGTCCAAGTCAAGTCATTGATGCGACTTGAGTCCGACTTGAGTCCAAGTCAATAGACTGAAGTCTACATCACTGGCATTTACTGTATTATTTCAAGGAAGGGGCTGTAGCTCAGTGCTAGAGCCCATGCTTTATACGTATATGAAGGGCCCCACGTTGAATTCCTCATGTTTCCAGATAGGCTTAGGGAAAGACCCTAGAGAGCTGCTGCCAGTCAAGTGTCACCAATACTCTGCTAGATGGGCCAATGGTCTAGCTCAGTAGAAGGCAACTTCGTATGTTCATTTTGGACTACCAAGGTGGTTGGAGCACATTCAAAGTGCCGAGCAACCCAGATAAGCCCCAGCCCTGTTCCCAAGTTTGGAGCTATGGAGGATAGCAGAGAATTGCACTGTGCTTTGGAGATCATCTAACCCTCCTCTCCAAGCTCAGGAGGAAGGCTGGTGTTCATCTCCATTATTGGTGGGAGGGGAGGGAAGCCCAACCTGGCATAGACATGGAAGGACCCTGTAGTTAAGGCAAGGGGAATGGTTCCAAGATCTTCAAAGATTGTGTTTGTGTAAGCAACAAAGCAAAACTACTGCTATCAACAGGCGGTTAACTTCCTGAACTTCAGTTGAGTTGAGTTGAGCTGAGTTGAGTTGAACGTCTTAAGCATTAGAGGCTTTTTGAATTTGTCTTACAAAATGGAAACTAAAGTATAGCAATAGGAAATTATTGAACCCCACCCCCTTATGTCTCTTCTTCCACCATATTTAGCAACACCTGTTTTGAAAAGGCAAAGCTTAGAATCTTCATTTGATTAACACCTGGTAAAGTGCAACTTCATCTCTTGCCACCACTTGAATATATTCCCATTAGTTGCTAATGTTGTCAACCTGTTAATTCATCCATTATCACCAAGATTAACAATATTTGCATGAGGCTTTTCAATAAAAAGTGACTGCAGTGTGCTTATCCAACGTACTTATCCAACAAATTGACAGCCGAAATACTAAATCCCCTCCCACCAATGCAGCTGCACGAAGAGAGCATGCACTTGTATCCTGCGGGGGGGGGGGTGTCGCAGTTCCAGAGACCTCTTTGGGGTAAACCTCCACTGCCTCAATGGAACTCCGTGGATCTGTGCCACTGCCAGTCATTTTGCTGGCACAAGTCCGAGCAGAGTATGAGAGAGGGACAGGGAGAGGGACAGAGATAGGATCCTTGTGCAACCCCTCCTCTGTTACTCCTCCTGCCCACACCCCTCCCCACCCAGACATTCTCCCGTTTCCCCCACCCCCTGCCCTGTTCCTCCACCGCCCACCCATCACACTGGCTTACCTGTGCTCCCACTGGTAGCCAGTAGTGGCAACAGGCCTCCAACAAAACTGCCATTTGTTTCGGTGCCACTCTATGGCCATTTACATCTGCGGCCTTCGTCAACTGGTGGTTGAGGAAAAAAGAACATGGATTTCTAGTGCCCAGGGTTTTTATAGACTTTTCCCCAATAGAGTCCCTATGGGAACCATTGTGGGGTGACCTAACCAAAGAGCCTTTCTTTTATCTTGGTATGGAGGTTCTCATGGCTAGCTATTACTTGTAAAGAAATTGGAAGTATGGGTTTCTCAGCCATGTAATTAGTTGAAGAATAAAGTTTTAATACTAAAACATTAGTCCTGCTGACGTTTCACCCTGCACTTAAGCTCTGAAGAAACCCTAAGTGCAGGGTGAAACGTCAGCAGGACTAATGTTTTAGTATTAAAACTTTATTCTTCAACTAATTACATGGCTGAAAAACCCATACTTCCAATTTCTTTATGAGCCTTTCTTTGTTAGCTAACGGTCCTTAATGGGTACTGCCTTTGTCTTTCACACCTAGCCAAAGGTGCAGTAGCTAGTTCCGGAGGTCCATTGGCTCATTAACATGCCTCCTTGATTACGTTCAGCCACAGAGTTGGTGAGGACTGTTGGAGTTGGGGATCCTGCTTTTGGTTTTTGCTAAACATGTTCTTCCCAAAGTTTGGAGCCCAAAGGAGGCGGCTGTGGTCCCAAGGTCAAATTTGCTGCTCTAGCGGGGTGCAGTTCCTTCACCTGAATTTTGAAGCGGGCAAGGTCTGTTTGAATTTTGGAGCATGGGGGAGGCGGGTTGATTACTCAGTTAATCAAAAATGTGGCCTTCTTGGCTGGCGGATCTGAGACCTCTTACCATCAGTCCAGAAAATAATCATACATTAATGGTCTGGGTCATGCTCCCATAGCAGGTATCCTGCACTAAGTGTACATGAAGCACATGTGTGTCTCATGTACGTGTTGAAATAAAAGAAATAAAAGACTGGCCAGATAACAACTGCCAACTTAAGGCAGGTTCGGAAGTCCCCCTTGGCCAAAGAGACTTTAGTTTCCATCTCCGCCTATTCAGCTGACAAACTGGTTAGCTACAAACCAGGTTGGGGAAGAGACCTTGTATTTTTCCCTGAGCCTTACTAAATACTTCGCTTTGAGGGCTATGTACCTCTTATGTGTGGGAGGAACCACTGGGATAGGACATCATGGAGTCCAATGCTTCCGTTTGCAGAGACAGGCTTCCTCATGCAGTTGTGATGCGTTTACTCCATTACTGGATGAGAATTTACCCGAACAAACGATCATATCCATAAAGACAGATTAATAGTCAGTGTTCAATAAATGGAGAATGTCTCAGTGGTTTCAATTGGAGTTGGATTAGGTCTCCGTGAAACTGCACCTTATTGTACTTGAAGGAGCTTCAATAAGAGTTGGCAGGATGGAGGGGGGGGGAGAGTCTTCTGAATATAAATGTTTAGCAATGTAAAACTTGAGGTGTAACAAGTCTCTGGGCTTAATCAACCCAGTAATTAAATGATTCATTTGCTTTTCCTTTATTCAATTTACTTTAGCACTTTCTCCCCCATACTGTTAATCATATAGCAAGTGCCAATGTGGCTTCTTAATGCCCCCCTCCCTCCATGCTTGGAGTCAAATACTTTGTTTCAATGCACAGCTTGTAGTTTCTGTGCACTGATGAGAAAAATACAAGTCTAGATTTGCATTTGCAAATGGCTTTTAAATTCTTCTTATAGAGTAGGTGTAACAAAGCCTGCTAGGTTTTGGCTAGTCTTAGTGAATGACTGGGAAGTGATTACTCATCAGGGCAAAATACGGGCCATTGAAATATTATATCCAGCAGATAAAAATGGATCACTTAACTTTATCTCTTTCCTTCTTCTGTTTAGGAGGAAATTGGGAATTTGGTTAATAGAATTTGCGCATTACTGGTAGCATATTTAGTTTGGACTGTATTGAAAAGTAAGCATCAAAGAACAATATATTATATTAAGTCTGTCATTGTTATGGATGGTCTTACATTTTCTTTGTTAAAAAGGGAGGCAGATCAGGCTCCCTATGCAGTAGGAGTTTTAATTCTACCCAAACTGGATTGGGGCCCCTGTGGCTGCTAGATACGAAAAAAAACTCCCATTGCCACCAATGAAAGCTACAGGTCACCTACATGATAAAAGTCACCTCCATGTAGGAAACTGCTGATTCCAATGCGTAGTTTGTCCTGTGTAACAAACACATATGCTAAGAAGTCATATAGTAATTGTATTGCAGCCCAATCCATGGTAACGCCTTGCATGGCGATGCAGCAGTGCCAACGGGGCATCTGCTGTATCCCGCAGGGGAGTTTTGGCATGTTGAGGCCTCCTTGGAGTAAGGAAACATTTGTTCCCTAATCCATTGCCCTGGTGAAGGCCCATGATGGCCCGATGAGTCTACTTGGACCTGCACCAGGTTTACCTGTGAAGGCAGTTCAGGTCCAGGAAGGGTGTAAGGATTCGGCAGGCACCACTGCTGCCACACCTGCCCCCCTTCATGGTCCCAATACGCCCGCCTCCACCCTATCTCCTCCCTGTTCCACCCACCTCCTGCCCTGTTCCACCCCTCCCTGCCTCCCTCCCGGCCCCTAAGCAGTCTTACTTGAGGCGGCAGATGTCTGCAGTCTGTCACTGTGAGGAGGACTCAGACCACACTCTCCAGTGCAACATTTGCAACAGTCAGAAAAACTACATAAGGCCGGATATTAAACTATTTAAATAAATTATGATAAATAAATGGAGGCTGCTGATATACCACTAAATCCATGTGGGAGTTGCATCATCCCCCCTCCCATTATTTCATTTGGATCCATCTTTGTGTCAAAGATACAAAGTATATTCTCAAAAGTGAAACACAATGTGCAGTTATATTTTAATGTGAAATTTGAGGTCCCTATTTGAGCCATATTCTTCACTTCCTTGAAAATATAAATGTGAAAATAGGAAGGAAGGACACACACACCCCTCTCAAAAGAAAAAAACCCACATAAAACAAGGCTGAGGATAACAATTCGTAGCAATTTAGGAATCAGTAGGTATGTAACTGACAGCCCATTCCAACCCAAGTGCTAAGCAGCCCAAGTCAGACCTAAAGTCAGCCTAAGTCGTTTAGGTCAAAGTTAGGTCTGGAACGCGACCATTTAGGGCAAAGTTAGGGCGAAGTTAGGTCAAACCTACGACCGACGGACTAAGAATGGACTAAAAACGGCGCACATGCGCACCACTGACGCCGGCACAACTCGGACCTAAAGTCGACCTAAAAGTGGGCGGACCATGGGCGGAACGGGGGCGGAGACCAATTAACGTCGGATTCCAGACCCTGGCGAGCACAGACACGCCCCCTCCAACACAAATACTGACACAAAATTTAGGTCGACCAAAAAGGTGGACCCAAATTCGAGGAGACCCATAGGAGCCATTTTACCTTACCCAAGCCAGCCCTCTCCTGAAAATTTCTAACACCCTACTCCTGAGTTAGGTCAGAGTTAGGATGGAGTTGGGCCTGCTAGGTCTGGAAACCGACAGAGTTATGCCTAAGATAGGGAGCCTATCAGCACCCAGCCCCACCCAGCCTCATTCCCACAAAAGCCCAGCCCCAGACCTCCAGTCACTCACTCTCACTCTCACTCTCTCTCTCTCTGAGCACGTGGCGTGGGGTTCTGTCCCCCACAGCCACAAAGTGGGACTTTGTCGGTGGAGGGCAAAATTCACAAACACCCCACTTCTCTCTTCTCCTCTCTGCCTCCCTCTAGGGCAGAGAGGGCTGTTCTGGCTGCGGCCAACCTGTTTACAGCTGTGCCTGGGCAGCTGCCTCCATGCAAGTGTTTGCTAACCCATGTCTTTCTCCCAGCCCCTCTTCCCCCCCCCCACAGGCAACAACACCAGCAGGTAAGAGCAGGGTTTGTGCTGACATGTGGTCTGACTGCTGCCTCTTTGCATTTAGAAATACAGGAAGGATACATGCCTCTTTACCAATGTGTTGTCTCATAGCTGTCTGCATAGCCTGCCATGATATGCCTCTCTACCAATGTGTTGTCTCATAGCTGCCTGCATAGCCTGCCATGACATGCCTCTCTACCAATGTGTTGTCTCATAGCTGTCTGCATAGCCTGCCATGATATGCCTCTCTACCAATGTCTTGTCTCATAGCTGCCTGCATAGCCTGCCATGATATATAGGATACATGCCTCTTTAGCACTGTTGTGTCTGATAGCTGCCTGTAGTCATGGGAGCAGACACTGCCACAAGTGTGGAACTGTTAGCCTTATGTAGACACCACCTGGTTTCCCCCCCCCCCTTTTCTCCACAGGATCAACTGACAGGTCAGTAGTGCTAGGTTTGCCATGGTAGTGACCCCCAACTTGTGTTGTTGTCTCTCTCTTTGACCCTTTCCCCTTACAGGATCATGCTCTCCTTACACCCAGGTAAGCAGCCCAGACCATGCTATGTGTGTCACACCTATCAGCTGTGTTTTATTTCTCTCCCTGCAGGCTTTTGCAACCGACACACTGGCATTTCTTCACTGGCAATTGCTTCCACACACCAGCTGACATGTAACTCCCCCTTGCTTTTGTCTCCCCAGGAACGTCCACTACCACCTACCTTCCTGGGAGCACCCCTGGGGCTGCAGTCTGGTTGCCCCACTGTCGTCTGCCTCGATGCTGCCAGAAGTCAGGGAGCCAGCCCTGCAACCCTCCTCAGCTGCTGCTGCTGCTCCACCTCCCTGGCTGTCCCCTCCCCTTTCTATGGAGCACGCTGTGGTTCCACAGGGGAAGAGCCTGCATCTCCAGGTCCATGGGGCAGGTGTGCTGCTGCTGCTTTCAGATTGGCTGCTGTGACTACCCCTGGCAGCCTCGCCTGGCCATCTCTGCTAACGTTCCAGAACAATAAAGATGCCCCTCGGGCAGAGCCCCAGTGAAACATATATGCCCAGTGTTTACACAAGCATTGCCCCCCACACACAGACAGCCCCCATCACTGAAGCCCCTACATGAGTCCCATCCAGGGACTGCCACGGCCTTCCCTGGGAGAACACAGCAGGCGCGCTGCCAGACCCCCATGGCACAGAGGGGAGGGGGGAGTTGGGGGGGCCTCTCAGGCAGGCAAACAGTGACAGCCAGGGCGTCCGCCTGTAATGCAGGCGCCTCCGTCGAAGGTCCGCCCGTAATGCAGGCGCCTCCGTCGAAGGTCCGCCCGTAATGTAGGCGCCTCCGTCGAAGGTCCGCCCGTAATGTAGGCGCCTCCGTCGAAGGTCCGCCCGTAATGCAGCCACTTCTGCCCAAAGTCTGTCTGCATAAGAGGCGCCTGTTTATGCATCACCTTCATCTGCGGAACGCCCCCTGTGTCCCTATCAGTCTCTGCAGACCCCTCTCTCGGAATCTGTCTCCCACCAGCCTTGTTGTCTGTCTGTCTGTCTCTGACCCACCCATGCCCCTCCCCAGCACCCCCTGTCTGCCTGCCTGTGTGTCTGCCTCCCCTCCCACTCCCTGATGATGGCTGCTGGCCACCCCCCATCCTGCCAGAGCGCCTGCCGCAAGGCGCCATCGTTGCCCCATCTGGGGGTGTGATGAGCTGCGTGAGCCCTTCCCGCTCGCAGCAGACAAGCCCAAGGCATCTCTCGGTCTTGGCCGGGGCACAGAGCAGCAGGCACGCCGGGATGCCTTCTTTGTGGGCATGGGCGTCACTGCAAAGAGGCGGGGGGGCGGGCCGCCGGGGGGTGATGCACGTCTGGCACGTGGCAAAGGGTGACGTGCGTCACCCTCGTTGCGAGTTCGGGCGACGGAGCAGGCCTCCACATAGTTGCGTGGTTTCTCTGTTCTGCCTGCCGGCGGCTCGGCCCCTTTAAGAATGGCCCTAGCACCAGCAGCTTGCAATTTCGCGCATGCCCAGAAGGGTCGCTGAGGCATAAGGGAGCCCTTTTGCCCTAGCGATGTTCTGCGCAGGAGCGAAAGGCAGCGGGCGAGCGTGCGTGCAGTCGTCGAGGGAGCAGAAGCAAGCAGCTCAGCCACCGCCACCATCTTTCACGCCCTCGCCCTGTCCTCCATCATCGCCTCGTGGCTCGTGCAGAAGAAGAAAGCATCAGCAGAGAGAGGAGCTCAGGAGCAGAGCAGCAGCAATAAAAAGGCAAGCAGCAGCGCAGCCGCCCTCTCGCCTCATGGAGAAGAACGGCAAGCAAGCGAAGGCAACAAGCAAGCTGGAGAGGCCAGCAGCCATCTCGACGCGGCGCCAGCAGTAGCAGCAGCAGCAGCCATCGTCGCTCCTCTCGTCGCCCGCTGCCAGCAGGCTCGTCGTCGTCCGTCCTCCCAGCACAGGCAGCAGCAGCACAACAAAAAGATCAGACGGCAATTGGGGGGGGGGGCCTGGCAAAGCTTTCCTCTCCTCTCCTCTCCTCTCTCTGTGTGTGTTTTTTCCTTATGCAGCTTGCTGTGTTTGGGGTGTGTAGGGTTTTTTTCTTCAGGGCCTGGCAAAGCTTTCCTCTCTGTGTTGTTCCTCCTGGTTCAATGCAGTCTACCTGATGCTGTGTGTTTTGTTTCCAGGGGGGGGGGGGGGTTAATCCAGGGCCTTCCTGGCAAAGCTATCCTCTCTGTGTTATTCCTCCTGGTTCAATGCAGTCTACCTGATGCTGTGTGTTTTGTTTCCATAGTTGGGGGGGGGGTTAACCCATCTGGTCCCGTGATATGACTTTCCCAGAAGTCCAAAATGTCCGTTTGATTCACATTTCTAAGGGACCCCCATGTAGAGAAAATCACCTGCAGAAAATTCCCCAGGTGTACCTTGCACCTAGTGCACAGGCGGTGCTTTAGGGACTTAACATGACAACTAGTCCATTTACTCCTATGTAAAGCATGGACCTGACAACACAAGATTTCAAACAAAAACATAGTTGTGTTTTACACACAGCTCCAGGGCTTTAGGGGTGTTTAGGGGGATGTCTCACCTAAGTGTACCCCAAGTTACAAGTCCCTCCCTTCAAGGGATTTCTTTTTATGGCCCTTTAAATTCGTGAAATACGCAGCTTTATTTGTGAGTTCAGCATGAAAATGCTCGAAGATCACAATGTTGTGCTTTACACCCAGCTCCAGGGCTTTAGGGGTCTTTAGGGGGATGTCTCACCTAAGTGTACCCCAAGTTACAAGTCCCTCCCTTCAAGGGTTTTTTTAATGGCCCTTTAAATTCGTGAAATAAGCAGCTTTATTTGTGAGTTCAGCACGAAAATGTTGATGATGTCACTGCATGGGAGGAGTCTATCATGGGGCGGGGCGATGATGCAGGGGGCGGGGTGATGACATCACTGCATGGGAGGAGCCTATCATGGGGGTGACGCGCGCACCTCTCGCTTCAGGGTGACGCGCGCCCTAGTGACGCCACTGTTTGTGTGCATTGCCCCGGCCTTAGAGGCCCAGGGCTTCAGGCAGCGCACGGGCGAGTCATGTCAGAGGCAGTTCCAGACCTCATGAGACCCCCCTTGTGTGTGACGTTCCCAGCCCCCTCCCCTTCCCTTCCCTCCCCCGCTCACCCCCCAGTGCAGCCTCAACGTGGCTTGGGGGTGGCATCGCCTTCTGCAGGAGGGAGGGGACAGCCACTCTCCCCTGCAGCAGGTGGCTGATGCACAGGGTGCCCTGTGACGGCTGGCTCGGGTACATCGCTCACCGGTCACCTGCCCTGCGCCCACCACATGACTGGCGCAACCCCCATGCCTGCGGTCAGCCCCTTTGTGACCGGGCTGCGACAGACCCTGCGGCAGCTGCCATGGATGGACGCTGACACATGCAGACAGAGGCCTGCACATGCCCGAGCCAGACACGGAGCCTGGAGAGCCTGCCTGCCTGGGAGGTAAGTGTTGCCTGGATCCTGGGATGGTGCTGGGCCACAGAAACTGCAGCCTGCCTAACTCAGGCATAACTCTGACCTACCTCAGACATAACTTCTGCCTAACTTAGGCTGCACTTAGGCCACACTTATGCCTGACTTGGAGAGGAGTTGGGTTGGAATGGGCTGTGAGTTACTCACAAAATTAATTGCATGATGCTGGCATCTCTCCCCCCCCCCAAAAAAAAAAGATGATCATCCCTTCATTATCTCAAATTGTTTCCGTCACTTCTTAATCAACACTTCATTTGTAATTCTATAAATTTAGTTGTGTTTATATTTATGGAATGATTGGTGTAAATAGTGTTGATACTCAACACACATTTTGTATAAAGGTTAACATAATGGACTGCATGATACTGAAATGTGAAGTCTGAAAGAAAACATGGCAGGAACACCAAAACAAAATGTGTTTTTATTCTGTACCTTTCAAAATCGCTACCAGCAGGGTTCTTTTATTCTGGATAGCTAAGCGTTACCCTTCTTCCAAGGTCCCTGTGTCTTTGGGCATAATGCATGTATTGAGACCTCCTCTACCCACTCACCCACTTATGTATCCCTCACTATACTTCAGTTTATGAAAGAGAAGAAGCTGTCAATAGTCTGGATCATTCAGCTTTGTTTCTCTACCTCTCATGTCTTCTCATGCTGCTTGTCCCTATACACCAGACTTGTACAAAGTGAATACAAAGCTGTTTCCCACATGTGGCCCACCACATATACACCAAAATAACACCCATGGAATATTCACACGACTAAATCTTAGGGCCTTGAAGAGTGTGTATCAGCACAATCCTAACCAACATTCCAGCACCGGTGTAGCCGTGCCAACAGAGTGCACACTGCATTTTGCAATGCAGGGGCAGTCATGGAGGCCTCTTCAAGGTGAGGGGACATTTGTTCCCTTACCTAGGGGCTTCATTGCGGCTGCACCGGCACTGCAAAACAGCTGGAAAGTTGGTTAGGATTGTGCTGTGTGTGTGTGTGTGTGTGTGTGTGTGTGTGTGTGTGCGTGCGCGCCTTTAAGGGATTTAACAGTCCACTTCCCGCCGTTGTCTAAAGGGCCAATCCTATTATCAAGATAAGCTGGCACATCTCCATGTACCCTGGCACAATGACAGCCCTGATGGTATAGAAGTTGGAAAAAGGCCACGCCAATGTAGCTTGGAGTTGCTCAGACACCAGAGCAACTCAGCCAGCAGAGAGGCCAAAACAGGGAGGATATTGGGGTGTAACATTGGAGGGACATGAGACGAATAAGGAGTCGGCATCCACCATATCCTAAACCCGCTTCATTTTAAAAAAAAAACCACTACAACAACAGAGCTGGTGTAGATAGGAGTAACCTCATAAGGAACAATAAAGAAGGTAAAGACAGCAGAAAATTGCACCTCCGGCCACCCCCTTCCCTGCCCACTTTCCTACTACAGAGCATAGGAAACAGACTACATTTGGCAGCCAATCATAGCACACCAACCCCAGAACTAAAACCCCTGCCAAGGAGACTACGTCTCAGATGAGAAGACATGAGGCATGGGTCTATACCTCTCTGGCCTTTCAAAGAGGAACCATGGTGAAAGGGCACAGGGCGCACAAAGGGAGCATGTTGCACAACAACCTCTTGTCCCTCACAACATGTATGGCAAGGTATTTTGTTAACTTCGTGTCTTCTCAAAATTCGTATTGCAGGTATTCTGCCTCAGGAGGTCTCCACACCCAACTGGAACCTCCAGCTCACTACCCCAACAGGGGCAGGGCGCTGCACCCCACACAGGTAAGCAAAGGTGGGAGGGAATTCCATGCCACAGTGTATTGATGCTGCATCTCATTCTCATGTCCCTATCTCCCCCCCCCATTCTGACCTTCCAGGATTATCAAATGTGTCTCCTCTATCAACTGTGTCGCCTAATCATCTTCCCTTGGGTGGAATGCTAGGGAATGCAACCATTGCTACTGCTGGCCAAACATTCCTCAGAACCCCCTTTTTTCAGGACTGTACCATTGCCACAGGGGGTTGAACAGTGGTCCTCTGCAGAATTCCACTGCAGCCGCCCCCCCCCCCCCCCGACGAAAAAGGTAATGTTCCAAGTCACTATGCTCTCGCACTCTAAAGGGCAGCACTGCATGTATGCTCTGGTGGCCTCACACTCCTTCACAAACACAAAGTATGCATGCATTGAGTATGCATGCAGTAGGCAGGAGGTGTGGTCTGGAGGAAGCTAAGCAGGGTCGACCTCAGTTCTCCCTTGGATGGGAGATGGCAGCTGCTGACAGACCTTGCAAAGACACTGAGAAGATGTTGTTTCTCTGCTGACTGCTGACCCTGGAATGCAGGAAGCTATACCAGCCCGTGACAGTTGGTTGGAACTCTAACAGCGCAATCCTGTGTAACTCTTGCACCAGTATAACAGTAGATCCACCGGTGTAAGTGCACTTATGCCAGTGTAACTTGCTGTACGCCAATGTACACAGGATGGACACCAGCATAACCCCCCTCGGACGCCGTGCATGCACAGTTCGGACGGAGGACAGATGCCAGCGCAACTCCGCCAGTGCAGGGGGCATTCCAGGGGTGTCCAAACGCCTATGGATGCCCCTTGCACCAGCGGAGTTGCAGTGGCATCTGTTCCGCGTCCGAACTGTGCATGCGTGGCATCCGAGGGGGGTTATGCCGGTGTCTGTCGGCATACGGCAAGTTACACTGGCATAAGTGCACTTACACCGGTGGATCTACTGTTACACTGGTGCAAGAGTTACACAGGATTGTGCTGTAAGTCACTGTATGATGAACTGAGGAAGTTTCAGTCATGGAAGGGCAGACAGCTCCTCAAAACTCTGCTCCACAGGATTAGTAGACCCTGCATAGCAGAATGGCATGTTGCATGGGAAGCTGAAGCAGGAAGGGGGATTAACTAGTACTCTCCTGCATGATAAGACTTCTACCATTCACAACGCAATAATATTGGATATAGCCTAGAAGCTCCATCTTCACACCAGGATTTTGAAAGCCTAGATACAGTGAGACACCATTGACTACAGTAAGTCTAGTTTTCAAAAAGAGCAGATGAGATGGTCAAACTGTTTTTTCAACTGTACCTATTCTGAATGGAGGCGGGGGCTCATACAAATTGTGTCCACAAACACACACTTGTCATTGCAAAAGTGCTGTAAGGCATAGCAGTTGCCAGGCTGGCACAAAAGCCTGCACTGATGCTGGCACAAGGAGCAGTGTGCAATGGGCATGGTAAGTTTCATGCTAAGCAATGCAGAGGCAGGGGAGGGAAAGGGAGGATGGGTAGGGTCAGAACAGGGTGCTGATGGGGTCAGGGGATGGGCGGATCAGACCCGGGAGGGGTGGGATTGGCAGCACCAGTGCGCACTACATCCTATCCCCCTTCCTGGACCTGATCCACCGACAAGGGGCAACACGGACTTGTGCAAGCAATTGAGATCTTGCAGGTCTGAGTTGCCCCATTATGGCTGCTGGAGCTTTAGCTGGGGCAAGGGGACAAATGTCCCCTTACTCCGCGGAGATCTCCAAAAGCTGAAATTCTCACGCAAGATGCAGTGTAGCCCATGATGGCGCAGCTGCATCGTGGCACAGGAATTTGCACTGGACTGGGCTGTGAATCTACTGCTTGTGAAAGTTAGACCTAGGAGATATGTCATACATCTGTTGTGTTTAGTCCATCAAGACCATCTTTGAGCAATGTTTTGGGCCCTCCCTTAGGTGCTGATCATTCATCATGAATGAGTTCAGGCTAAGAATAAATGTTCTTCAAAGAAACTGAAATTGCAACTCCATAGAAAGGAGACCTGTAGCAGAAACAGGTTTGAACTTTTGGGTGGCTGTTGAGGTCCGCTATGTAAGTGGACAAGTGAACAAACTGGATTTTTTCCACCTAATAGGAAAATATCCAGCCCACTGGCATTCCGAGGGTGGTGCAGTACCGTAAGTGGAGCAGGACACCGCTATGTGTGTGTAAGCGGCCCCTTCTCCTCGCCGGTCAGAGCCATTCACATTGGGCAACAATTAATGTGTGGGCGGTTCCATTCCACCTGTGAAGTAGTCATCGCCCGCTGGGAATTACTCCAACCAGCATAGGGGAGGGGCTGCTTACATGCACGTAGTAGCGTCCTGCTCCACTTATGGCTCCGCAACACCCCTGGAACGTGTTCACTAGTGATCCAGCCCCCAATTCTGACATGAAAATGAAGTCCCGGAGATCAAATTCCCTCCAGTACTCGTGTGTGTGTGTGTGTGTGTGTGTGTGTGTGTGTGTGTGTGTGTGTGTGTGCGCGCACATGTTCAGTGAGGTAATTTTCAAAGGACTGAATTGGAAACAGAAAATTTAATCTAAACATTTATTTTACTTTCACATCTGTACATCCAATTTTAGTTTATTTTTTTTTGTAGTGAAATGGCTGGTGTTATCTGCCCAAATACATTTTGCATAGTTGCATAGTTAGGGAAAGATCAGGAAATATTTGCTACAGTCCTTCAATGGTTGTTGGAGGGCATAAAAAGGGGAATATTTGTCAAGACTATGAACAATATGAGCAACTTCTGTTATGAAGATTGATATTTTCTCTCTCATAGGTCACCAAGATGCTGAAGTTCAAATCATTGGTATTTGAGAGGTATGTACTAAATCAATAGAATAAATTAATTGTGTCTGTTCTGTGTTTGTGTGCTGCGACGAGTGTGTGGTGTGTATTTTGCTCCTGAAAGCTTTAATAAACCAGGGAGTTCTTCTGTGACCTATTCCGATCTGGTGCATGGGTGGGAGAAGCATGATACCAACAAATGAATAAGTAAGGAGTTCACCAGGAGGCAGGAGTATAATTAAAAAATGCTTTCTTTATCTCAAAATTTCATTAAAACAACGAAACATTCCAAGATATATGGGACACACAGTTTAATTAAATTGCAGCAGCTTCTTTGCCAGCTCAACAGCCAGTGTGCATTTTTCTCCAAGCACCCAAACAACCGTCATCTGTTGCAACACAATTCCAAGGTCTTAAATTTCAAACCATTCATGGACTCCCACAGGAAGTCCTCAAAGTTGTCAATAGGTTCTTCTTGGAAAATGCAACTTTAAGCGAAACGACTTATAATGAAACCAATTTTACCCTAGGCTAACTGATAAATGTAAATGTTCCCATGGCATTTTCCCATCAACTTTAAACGAAATGACTTTAAGTGAAAGCCACTCCACCAGTCTAGGGTGTCGCAAACATGCCGTAAGGCATGTTTGTGGTACCCAGTGACAGTGGCGATTCTACGACCACCCCACTCACACCAGAAGTGATATAACGGCTGCAGCCATTATGCACAAAACTGAACCACAGGGCGGGTGGGCGGGAGGTCCAAACACGCCGCCGACGCTCTTCGCTCGTCCCGACAAATGAGACAAATCGTACTTCCGCCACCCACCTGCCATCTGGGGCCAAATCCTTCCACCCAGGGGCCCACTGCCCCAAGGCCCCCTCGCTGACAATGCCTCTGCCCATTGAATAGGCGGTGCCAGCACAGAGGCCGGCGCCACTCTACTTGGCCCAGTTGCCGTGGAGCACCCACTGGGGAAGGTAAGTTCCCCACCGGGTGGTGGAGGGGTGGGGGGAGTTTGTTCCAGAGGGCCCGGGAAGGGGGAGGGATCAGCAGAGGTGGCCGCTGATTTCTTACACGGGCCTCTCAAATGTACGCCAGCAAAATTGCTGGCATGCATTCAAGGAGGCCCATCGGGGCGGCTGGGACATTACTCGGGGTAAAGGGGCAAAATGTCCCTTTACCCTGAGGAGGCCACCAGCTCTGCTGAGGCAGACCCAATTGCGCGCAGGATACTGCAGACGCCTTATGTGCACCACTGTGTCCTGCTAGACAGAACCACTTCCTGCTAGACAGGGCTGCCTGTCATGTTGATAGTAGATAGTTTGTTCTCTTCTGCTACCTTTAAAATGGATGTTTCTCACTCACTGTTTGGAACCCTCCCATTATAGCCCCAGTATGGGGGTGGAGGAAATTCCTCTTACGTACTAACTTGGAAAAGCTTTAATAAACTTTTTAAGTAAATTGCTGGAGTGCATGATTGTTGGTTGGCCAGAAGGCTTCCCTGAGGAACTATTGGAAGGTTTGGGTAAAGTCCTTGAAGACCCAGTGATCCCGTCTCTGCCTTGGGGCGGAGAGGCGCAGACAGGCAAGGAAGAGGCGGGGGGATACACTCAGCAGTTTGCAGAGAGGACAATGTTGCAAGGAGGTGGGGTTCGAGTGCAGACCTTGGGAACTGTATAAACCAGGGGTTTTCAACTTGTGGTACAAGTACCCCTAGGGGTACGCAGACCAATGGCAGGTTGTACAATCCAATTAATTAGCAATTAATTAGCAGGGGGTACTTCAGAAAATTGGACTGTGATAGGGGGTACCCGGGCCTTCAAAGGTTGAGAACCCCTGGTGTAAACTGCAGCCCCCTTGACCCAGAGACCCTGGATGCCCTTTGGCCCCTAGGGGCAACGTTACAGGCAGCTTCATATGACTCAGGCTAAATAAATACAAAACATAACCCCTTATTTTAAGGAAGGGCACCAGAAATGCTCGGAGAATCTTTGCTTTCTGTATAACAAAATGAGAACATTATGACTGAGAAATTCTGTGCAGGCCAGCTCAAGTGTGCCAATTTCTCCTTTGGGTTGCTATGGGCGTTGGTCTCTTCTCTTCCAATGCAAACCCTTTAATTAATACGCTGACACCAGACTAGAAAATATTTGTACATTGCTGTATATGAGCTTACATCTCCTGAAGGACGGAGTAGAGTAAATATCAGGTGTTTTCCCTGCCTGATTTCCTTTGATTCTATCTTTTGCATTATTTATCCATTTTCCCTCCTCAAGGGTTTTCATAGCAGATGTCTCACCAGTGTCCTCCATAAATCTCTGCATTTTGTTTCTCGAATGAATGTGATTTGAGGTATTACTTTAGAGCACACATAAGTGCAGATTTAATACTTTTTCCCAAGGATTCTAGATTTTACCATTAATAAAGGGACACAAATATGTCAAGAAAAACACCTATCAAAACATAACAGCATTCAAGCAAACTGCTTTCTCCTGGTAAACAGGCTCCCTGATATAAAATGACAGGTACATTCTTCTCAGGAAGTGACAAGATAATACTCTTCAGGGGTCCCTAGTTCAGGTATTTATAATTGAAAGATATCTATTAGGTACAGTACCAATTTTCTCATGATGTGTATCCCTTACTGGAGTATGCCAAATACAGGTTTTGGATCTGATGCTTCCCTCTTGCAAGATATGAATGACAGCACCCCAAGTAGGGTCCTCACAGTGGTGGCACCGCTGTCTCTCTGGAACTCCTTCCAATGTCCCCACCAAGCCTCCAGACTCTGCCCTCCTGCTCTACCCTTAAATTAGAAGAAAAGGCAACACGAGTCTCATTACTTCTAAGCCTCCTTCCCAGGTTATCTTTGAAACCTGGGCGCCATGGCAGCCTGATTCCTTCCCATGCCATATCAGACGGAAACACATTCTGGTTCCTCCTTGCTGGAGAAACTTGCTAACTACCTACCCTGCTAACTGGGCAAAGAGGCACTTTTTCAACTGGTGTTCCTCTTATATTTAGCAGGGGGAGAGTAACTGTCCCTCTTCACCCCAGCACAGTGTCTTTTCTAGTGGAATCATGTAGAGGAAGATCCTTTTTCCGATTGCTCCCCATTTACTTCCCCTAGTTTACTGCAAACAATAAAACAGGAGCAGAGGCAGTACAAGGTTTAAAAGAAAACACTTTTCTTACAGTTTAAAAACATATACATCTCTGCTGTTGGTACAGATCCTAGACTTTGGAACAGGGAATCTGAAAGTTATCCCCTTTGCATGGGTGTTTAAGAGCTTCATTGACCCCATGCAGTTGGCAGAGGTCATGGAGGGAGCTCCCGTGCATTTAGGAGGGGGGGACAAGGGTAGGGACTCACCTTCACAAGTCATAGAGGACAAAAGTAAAGGTCTGAGCCAGGTAGCCTCTGAGCCATCTGCCTCCTGGACAATATGCTGGACATGTAATAGTATGTATGTATGTATGTATGTATGTATGTATGTATGTATGTATGTATGTATGTATGAGCAGAGATATCACCATGCCAACAAAAGTTCATATAGTCAGGGCGATGGTGTTCCCAGTAGCAATGTATGGTTGCGAGAGTTGGACCATAAGGAAGGCTGAGTGCCGAAGAATAGATGCTTTCGAACTGTGGTGCTGGAGAAGACTCCTGAGAGTCCCTTGGACTGCTAGGAGATCAAATCAGTCAATTCTAAATGAAATCAACCCTGACTGTTCCCTGGAAGGACAGGTACTGAGGCTGAAGCTCAAATATTTTGGCCACCTAATGCGAAGAGAGGACTCTCTGGAGAAGACTCTGATGCTGGGAAAGATCGAAGGCAAAAGGAGAAGGGGAAGGCAAAGGATGAGATGGTTAGACAGCATCACCAATGCAACGAACATGAAAATGAGCGAAATCGGGAAGATAGTGGAGGACAGGAAGGCCTGGCGGGATATGGTTCATGGGATCACGAAGGGTCGGACACGACTTAACGACTGAACAACAACAACAACATGTATGTATGTATGTATGTATGTATGTATGTATGTATGTATGTATGTATGTATGTATGTATGTATGTATTTATTTATTTATTTATTTTATAAGGGAAGACGTAGCTTCTGCAGCCTCAGTCCAGGGAGCTGACCTGCACTGACAAGTTGAAGGGGTTAGCGTAGGGTTAGAAGCATCAGACATTTGGTAACTCTAGGTCTGAGCCAGGGTGGTAACACCAAGGTAGGTGCTCACATTTATTTATTTATTTAAAAGATTTATATACCGCTTTTCTAAAAATTCAAAGTGGTGTACAACATACAAAACAAAACACTAATACAATTAAAACCCATTTTTTTTTTAAAAAATCCATAATTAACATTAAATTTTAAAATAAAATTACAATTAAAAACATAATACAGAGCAGCATTAACAGTAAAAACAGGTATACAGCAGCAACAGGGAAAGAAAACAAATAAATAAATAAATAAAAGGGCCCCAGGTAGCTCCTAGGTGGTTCCTCCATCCTCAAATGCCAGACGAAACAAATAGGTCTTTAACCTCCGCTGAAAGCCATGAAGCGAGGGGGTCTGTCCTCAATTCCTATGGCAACCGATTCCAGAGGTGTGGTGACACAACTGAGAAGGCCCTACATCTTGCCGCCATCTCTCTGGCCTCAGATGGTGGTGGTATCCTAAGGAGGGCCCTCCCTGATTACCTTAGGGGATGAACAGGATTGTATGGGAGAAGGCGGTCCTTGAGGTATCCCGGTCCTATGCCATATAGAGCTTTAAAGGTCATCACCAACACCTTGAATCGGGCTCGGAAAGGAATGGGCAGACAGTGTCCCACCTTAGTCAGGGCCCTCTGCATATTTTTCGATGTTGATTAGTAATGTGGCCCATTCACCCAAAGATGTGTCTTTGGTCTTGTGTCATTTGTGGGGGGTAACCGGGGCAAAGCATGGAGAAAAATAGAACTTGATGATACCCTGTATCAGACACAATTCAAAGCCACAGGGGAGACAGCCCCTGAAATATCGCATTCGTGATGGATTTAATTCTTACCTTTAGACCTCCTCTCCAAACTGTTTGTTTGTGGACTGGCTTGCAGTCTGTAGAAACCTGTGAGCAATATGCAGTACTAGGCCCCTGATATTTGTGGAAATCAGTGCTGATTTGCAGCATCAGAAGGCCAAGCTTGAGATAGTCAAGACAACTTATTCCTCTCCTTATTTCCAAGCTGTAAAATTTCATGAACCACCATCGACATGCAGACCAAATTACTGCACCCCAAATGGGAAAACAGTATCCATGCTGCTGATGAACCCGCCCCCTCCCAGGCCTGATCCGCCCCATCACCACCCCATTCTGCATGCCTCCACCCTGTTCAACCCCCTCCCCACCTCCATCCAACACCCTGTGCAGATTTACCTGTTCCAGTGGATGGCCAGCACTCCTCCACCAGGCATGGGAAGTATCCATCCCATTAGGTGCCATTTTGCACATTACTACCAAGTACTGTATACACTCCACAAGGAGTTGTAGTCAATGACAAGAACACGTGTATGATACCTCTGTTTCCAAGCACCTGAAGAAGCCCTCAATGAATCAAAAGGGGCTATTCTACTTCAATTTAAAGCTGATATTTGTTTAAACATGAGGAAGTTTAGTTGCTTGTGCCTTAAACCATATTGGATAGTAACTACAAAAATATCCTTTTATAACGCAAATTATTATTTATTTGTGGATGTCTTTCATCTCTTTGTGTTATTGTTTTTTTATTGGTAAATATGTGGAACATTAAATCATCTGTATCTGGGTACTTGAAAGCCAGTATTAGTTTTGAATGCCTTACGTTGCATGATGAATGCAAATGATCAAATGATGCAGCAGTTAGATAAAGAAACAATTAATTCTGATCAATGATAAGCAAACATAGATAGGAGCAGGCAAGTAATGCTCCTTTTTATACTAACCGAAACCTTTAAAATATTTGCTTACGTGTCACCAACAGCCCATTCCTACCTAACTCCCCATGCAGCGATGCAGCTGCGCCGGTGTGGCTACCGCTGTATCCCACAGGGAAATTTTAGCCACTGAGGGCCTCCTTGGGGTAAGGGAACATTATTTTTCTTGCTCTGGAAGTAAGCCCCAGCAGCCACTATGGGTCCACTCAGACCTGCACCAGCATAATCGCTGAATTGATCTGTGTAGGTGGATCAGGCCCAGGAAGAGGGTCAGGATTCAGCGTGCGCTGCCACTGATGAACCCGCCCCCCTCCCGGGCCTGACCCGCCCCATAACCACCCTGTTCTGCATGCCTCCACCCTGTTCATCCCCCTCCCCGCCTCCCTCCAACACCCTGTGTGGGCTTACTTGCTCCATGCGCTGCTGGAGCATGCTTTACAGCTGCTTTTCAGCAGTCAGTGCTGGTGGAACATGCATGCATTCTGCCAGCGTGAAGAGCCCATAAGGGGGCTCTTACCAGTGGCGTTCCCAGCCCTCCCGGCGCTTGGGGGGGCGGGGTTGGAGCGCCCCCCCCCCAAGCAGCCGGACTCGGAGCTGAGCGCCCACTCGGCGCGTCCCCGGCCTCCGGAGGCTCCGCTCCGGAGGCCGGGGATAAGCCCTCCTCAAAGTGAACGCCCAGTTCGGCGGTCGAGGGCTTTCTGCGAGGGCCGAACACGTCGCACCGGCTATTATAGGTTTTGCATATGCGCAAACCCTATAAAAGCCGGCGTGACGCGTTCAGCACTCTCAGAAAGCCCTCGACCACTGAACTGGGCGGTCGCTCTAAGGAGGGCTTATCCCCGGCCGGGGACAAGCCCTCCTCAAAGCAACCGCCCAGTTCGGCGGTCAAGGGCTTTCTGAGAGGGCCGAACACGCCACGCCAGCTTTTAAAGGTTTTGCGCATGTGCAAACCTTATAATAGCCGGCGCGACGCGTTCGGCCCTCTCAGAAAGCCCTCAACCGCCGAACTGGGCGGTCACTCTGAGGAGGGCTTATCCTTGGGCCGGGGACGCGCCAAGTGGGCGCGCTGCTTCAGAGGGGCGCTCCAGCCGGGCTCCGGTGCCGCGCCGCTCTGTGCAGCCCCGAGCTCGGCTGCTGCGCCCCCCGCCCACTCAGCGCCTGGGGTGGAGCACACCTGCTCCCCCCATATTAGAACGCCTCTGGCTCTTACTCTATTTACTTTGTGATTTAGTATCAACTTGTTAATATCACAGAATCATGAAGCGGAAAAGATCAAAAGGCCATTCAGGCTGAGGACTGAAATTCAAGATAATTCATCCAACAAATACAACCTTATTCTGATCTGCAAACCAGATAGAAAACAGGACCAGTTCACACAAAACAGAGGACCACCCCCTCCCCATGGTCGCAAGCCTCTAAGTGGCTATCAGTTCTGCTACAGTAGCTGCAATAGAGCCCCACAGAGACTGATTGATTGATTGAAATAAATAAACAGGCAGATCCAAATTAAGGTGTATTTAAATGAAGAAAGCTGGAGAATCAACTGGAAAATCATGAAAACTAATTTGAGCTGAGAGGTGAGAAGACTTTAACTTACCTTGCAAATGTTTTCTACTCTTGTGTGGAATACCTTATGCAGACACATGCAATTTTAGTCTGACCACCACTGGAACACTGCTTATAGAGCTACTTTTGCAAACCAGAGATGTACATGCTTTTATATATTTTCTTCTTCTTTTTTCCCTATCCATGCAGACTGATTTCTCATATATAGATAGGTATAGTTGGCAATTGCACTCATTTCACATGCTAGCAAGGTTATGCTCAAAATCCTACAAGCTAGGCTTCAGCAGTACGTGGACCGAGAACTACCGGACGTACAAGCTGGGTTTCGAAGAGGCAGAGGAACTAGAGATCAAATTGCCAACATGCGGTGGATCATGGAGAAAGCCCGAGAGTTCCAAAAAAACACCTACTTCTGCTTCATTGACTACGCAAAAGCCTTTGATTGTGTGGATCACAACAAACTGTGGCAAATTCTTAAAGAGATGGGGGTACCAGACCACCTTACCTGTCTCCTGAGAAACCTGTATGCGGGTCAAGAAGCAACAGTTCGAACCGGCCATGAAACAACTGATTGGTTCAAAATTGGGAAGGGAGTACGGCAAGGCTGTATATTGTCACCCTGCTTATTTAACTTATATGCAGAGTACATTATGAGAAATGCAGGGCTGAATGAATCACAAGCCGGAATCAAGATTGCCGGGAGAAATATCAACAACCTCAGATATGCAGACGATACCACCCTAATGGCAGAAAGTGAAGAAGAACTCAAGAGCCTCTTGATGAGAGTGAAAGAGGAGAGTGCAAAAGTTGGCTTGAAACTCAACATTAATAAAACTAAGATCATGGCATCGGGTCCCATCAATTCCTGGCAAATAGAAGGGGCAGAAATGGAAGCAGTAACAGATTTTACTTTGCTGGGTTCCAAGATCACTGCAGACGGAGACAGCAGCCATGAAATTAAAAGACGCTTACTCCTTGGAAGGAAAGCTATGGCAAACTTAGACAGCATAATAAAAAGCAGAGATATCACCATGCCAACAAAAGTTCGTATAGTCAGGGCGATGGTGTTCCCAGTAGCAATGTATGGTTGCGAGAGTTGGACCATAAGGAAGGCTGAGCGCCGAAGAATAGATGCTTTTGAACTGTGGTGCTGGAGAAGACTCCTGAGAGTCCCTTGGACTGCTAGGAGATCAAATCAGTCAATTCTAAATGAAATCAAGCCTGACTGTTCCCTGGAAGGACAGGTACTAAGGCTGAAACTCAAATATTTTGGCCACCTAATGCGAAGAGAGGACTCTCTGGAGAAGACTCTGATGCTGGGAAAGATTGAAGGCAAAAGGAGAAGGGGAAGGCCAAGGATGAGATGGTTAGACAGCATCACCGATGCAACAAACATGAAAATGAGCGAACTCAGGAAGATAGTGGAGGACAGGAAGGCCTGGCGGGATATGGTTCATGGGATCACAAAGGGTCGGACACGACTTAACGACTGAACAACAACAACAACAACATAGTTGGCAATTAATTATCTGTTGTCTACCAGTATGAGCCATCTTCCATTTGGGATGAGTTATATGAAACAGGGGGAAAAGATTATGCATTAAACTGAGTGCAGCCTCTGACTGAAGGGGAGGTAACCTGAAGTAACCAGTTTTGAAAACTTCGTTTTAGGGGACTATGATAATGATGTGACACTCTTCATAATGGTAATTAGATTATTCCAATGTAGAAACACATGTTTCTAACAGTTGGCACCCTTTTATCAGGCTATGATCAACAATGTTTATCTCTTAGTTTCCTGCATTCCTGATATGAATAAATAAATTGGTTTAGTGTTAGAAATCCAATAGCCTGTCTAAATTTCACTCACTCACACACACACACACACACACACACACACACACACACACACAGAGAGAGAGAGAGAGAGAGAGAGAGAGAGAGAGAGAGAGAGAGAGAGAGAGCTGTTGCAATATATCCAAATACTGTACAGTACTGAGACACTAAAAATACATTGTTATAGTTCTTTGAACACTATTGAAGCGTAGGGGTGCAGTATTCAATCAGTATTTGAATACTGATACTTTATTTGAATACTACTCAAGTATTTATTTGATATTTGAATACTACTCAAGTATTTCAGTACAGTACTCAGTTTTTTTCTTATTAACTCTTCCCCCCTTCACTACATTATGCTCATTCCTTTTCCATTTTTTAGGCTTTTTAAAATTTCGTAACTTGTTTTCATGTTTTGTGTATGCATTTTGACACTTTTCATCATCCAGTAATTTTATGTCCCACTATAGTATAGTATAGTATAGTATAGTATAGTATAGTATAGTATAGTATAGTATAGTATAGTATAGTATAGAGATGGTATAATTCTGGCGCATTGTAGGGAAAATGACAACCGCCACAAAAATGGCTGACCCCACCGGTTGCTGCCATTTTTCTTACAATGCCTCAGGCTGATGCTGCACATGAGCCTTTGTCCCAGGGTGTGGCCAGAGCGCACAAATTAAGGCGGCCGAGGTTGGGTCAGTGCCTGGAGGATGGGAGGCTGCCTGAGAACTCCATGTGCATCATCTTGAGTTCCATGATGAAAGAACGGTGAGATACAAATTGTAAAAATAAATGAATAATGAACACAACAACTGTGGGAAATAAAGCCAGTGGTTGCAGCTGAGCAGAAGAGCTGCAGAAGAGCTTAGCTCCCAGACAAGTGCCCACCTCCATATTAGGAACAAATGAGTACAAATGTTGTTGTTGTTCAGTCGTTAAGTCGTGTCCGACCCTTCGTGATCCCATGAACCATATCCCGCAAGGCCTTCCTGTCCTCCACTATCTTCCTGAGTTCGCTCATTTTCATGTTCGTTGCATCGGTGATGCTGTCTAACCATCTCATCCTTTGCCTTCCCCTTCTCCTTTTGCCTTCAGTCTTTCCCAGCATCAGAGTCTTCTCCAGAGAGTCCTCTCTTCGCATTAGGTGGCCAAAATATTTGAGTTTCAGCCTCAGTACCTGTCCTTGCAGGGAACAGTCAGGGTTGATTTCATGTAGGATTGACTGATTTGATCTCCCAGCAGTTCCAGGGACTCTCGGGAGTCTTCTCCAGCACAAATGGGGGGGGGGGGTTTGAAAAAACAAAACCCTCATTTGTTTTTAGCATGGAAAAATGTAGCCAAATGGAGCTTACTCTGTTCAATTTTTCATCTGTTCTGAAACAAATGCACACTCTATTGAAGTCTGTTTTTTTTCTCCCCTCTTTTAGATCCTTGGCTTTGAGACTATGAGATGGCCTTTTCTTGGGAGGCACAAACTCCTACTTCACCCCTTTGCACATGCATTTGTGACCTGGGAGGGTTAAGGCTGACCAGCTCACCTTTTCTGGAGAATGTACTGCGGACGGCTATGTGCTGTATATCCGCCTACTATGGCAGCAGGGTCGGGGGGAGGGGCACTGTCCTATTTCTACAGGCTTTTTATGATCTTCAAGTTCCTGCCTCTGGGCCTCAGAGTATTGTGTGGACTGTATGACTCCCTCCCCCACTCATTTTTTTTCTTTTATACAGCCTGATTCAACCCAAAACTTGTATATCTAGACTCAGCTCCCACTGAGTTCAATTACGGTTGGCAATATATGACCAAGAGCTGAGTTATATGAAGAAAAAAAAAGATTCATGTGGTACAGTTTTTCCTAGACTGGTCCATTAAAAAACCTCCCAGATCACAGAAAAATAACATGCTAGGAAGAAACGTTCTAAATTAACATGTTCCCTGATGTGCTAGCTTTCAATGTTCAGGAAGGGTTTTTACACATTGGGGAGCGTTCCTATGTGTGATTCCTCCTTGCAGTTGGGGGATATCACTGGCTGCACAGAACATTTGTCCATTTCAATTCCAGGAGCAAAAATAGGGTCAGAGTCTTCCCTAAAAAAGCCTTGCTCACCTTTTTCACTGTCTATTAATTCTCTGATTGGCAGCTGTTTCATCATATTTTGTTTTCCATTTTGTTTTCCTTCCTGTGAATAGCAGGGGAACATGTAGTGAGAATGTTGACATCACAATACTACAAAGTCAGACAGATCTGGCTACATGATTATGTCATAAAGACCATTCTGAGTGAGGACAATGTGTCCTGGATCAGCAGTGCACTCCTTCTCAATGAGCGAACACTTCTGTTCCCCTTTGAAACTATGTCATCGACATAGATAAATATGGTTTTCTTTATGTATGATTTAAAGCCACACATATTTTGGTCAAATAAATGTTTGTCTTCAGTGGTATTTGAGGCTGGCAAATATCTCCCTCACTTGGCAGGAATAGCCCACGCATGATTATATCCCCAAGCCATCTTCTCTAATAGTCATTGATGGGCCTTTCCACCACTAATTTGTCTTGTGAACTAGACTGAACTTTCAGAGAGAGCCAGCAATCTAAAAAGACTTGCACACAGTCCATTTAAATTGATTAAAAATCAATGCAACTCAGGGCCTGCGCACATACTTTTTGGATTACAGCCCTTAAAAAAAAAAACCCCACGTTCCACTGTAGATTATTTTCCACTTAATAGAATCATAAGGCTGGATAGACACTCAGCATTCTTGCCACTATGGTGCACTGTCTCAGCTCTGTCATTTGGAATCAATGGAACTCGAAAGCACTTAACTTTGACGGTATCAAGCCCATTATTTTAAAACCTGGGACCAAGCTAGCTGTGTTGGATGTGTGACTTTAAACATGTTGGGACCAGGACATGGGGGGGGGGAGGAGATTTATCCCTTTGCCCCACTGTGGTCCTGATCTGGATTGGGGGCACCTCAGTGCTGTGGTTCTCCCCAGGAGAATAAATTGGCACCAATGGCTTCCTTTCCATGGTAAATAGTACCTACAGTGGCTACTGACCTAGACTAAGGGTAAAGGCTTAACACACACACCCCATTCCATAGTCCTCATCCAGGTGAGGACCCCTTGAGGCTGAGAAAACAAACAAACAAACATGCCAGGACAATGAGTGCATTTAAAATCACATCTTGTTTGGGGCTCAAGTGCTAAGCAGCCCAGTTCTGCTGCATTTCTAGAGAGGATTCCTCTCTCCCATAATACTATCAATCCATCTGTTGCCTTTACGCAGTCCACTGTCTACCACTAGTGCATACCACTTTCTTTACAAAGAAGTTCACAAAGCAGAATACGCAGCACGATAAATAAATAAAAGATGCCTTCTCCCAGAAGGGCTCGCAACCAAAGAGATACAGAAGGAACGCCAGCAAACAGCCACTAGAAAATATGCTGTGCTGGGGTGAAGAGGGACAGTCTCTCTCGCGCCCTGCTAAATATAAGAGAATTGCCACTTTTAAAGGTGCTTCTTTGCCCAGTTAACAGGAGTGCCCAGGGCAATGTATGGCAAAAGGCACAATATGTATGACAAAAAGAAAAAAAAAGTTTCCACAATAACATGACAAAACTCCTACATTAAAGTATTAAAATATCAAAAACATTAAAAACTCATTAAATATGTAAAGTACATAGCCAAAGTGTGGTTCCCACAACAGAACAAGCCCTGCTCCATACCCTAGAAACTTTACTTGGGTGAAAACTAGGACCCTGGAGCAAGATGTCTGTGGCTGAATGCAGGAAGCAGAAGGAAAGAAGGCATTTGCTAAGGCAAGTGGGGCTCCCGGTTTCTCACCCATGTCATCAGAGGAGTTGCAGAATAGACCAGCTGCCATTTCCAGCTTGTTTTCAAAAGTAGCCCCAGTGAACGTTCTTTGCAGTAACCTAAGTGGGAGGTTCTCAGAACAGAGATGATGATTGTAAAGTTCATATCTGAGAGGAGAGTCATGGCTGGGCTACCAGCCAAAGCTGATCAAAAGCACTCCTCCTGGCCACAGTAGCCATCTGGGAGTCAGGTGGTTCCCAGAAAGACTCCCAGCAGGGCTTGTCCAAGACGTAACAGTATGAATTGCTTTGCTGTTGCCTTCAGCGTGCATGACGCCTGGCCACAATAAATCCCACCCCACTTATCTGGTCTAGCAGCTACTGGCTCTGCTGCTGCTCCCACTCTCTGGAATGTCTCCTCTACATTTCATGTTGCACTCTGTTGTCATCTTCTGTTTTGAATCCAGGGGTGAGAGGAGGAGTGGCAAAGGCAGAAGGCTTCAGTTGGCCTCATGGACGGGCTGGCAGCCTCTGCTGTGCATCTGCTGAGTATCTGCTGCTGCAGGAGGAGTTGGACCCCTTCCACTGTACATAGAGTCAATAACCCCCTTGCAAGAAACCATGGTCAGGGCCAGGTGAATGGGGGCAAAGCCCTACACTCGACTCTCCCATAGCACCCCAGGGTGCTACCAATGCAAGCAGTACTCAGTGCCAGCAGTACTCCACTTAATAGAATCATACAGTGCCAGCAGGATTCAGTGGTCAGCATGGCCAGGTGGGCCCTCTGATGGATGTGCTCCATCAGTGCCCCACCTGTACAACTCTGGATGCCAACTCTGGCAATGGTAGTGGGGAGAAGGGAAAAGAGAAAGTAGACGACTCATCTACATCACAGTAAACCTCTCCAGGGCCTTACTGGAGTCTCCTCAGTTCCATCTGTTCCATGCCCATGTGCACTGATAGGGAACGACACTTCAGCATCTTTGCCAGTGTGTGAGCAGTCAGAGGACCAAGGCTGAAGCAAGAAGGGCACACAGTGCTGACACAAGGAGACTGGCAGGCATCAACAAGAGCACTGCAATTCTCTGTCCCCACCATGAATGCCTGACTAGCCTAATTCATTGATGGGATTCTTCTTCACAGGACTAGCCCACTGGTACCAGTGAGTACCTGGAGAAGCAGAATTCCAGAGGTTTCCAGAGCAGAATTCCAGAGGAAGAACCTCTTGGAGAAACACAATTCCTCCTCTATTTACTGTAGGCACTTGGAATTGAGGACCGCTCTATACAAATATTCCCTATTACAGCACTTTTCTCTCTCATTCCATGCAAGAGTATGGAGCAAAATCCCCTGTCCTTTGCTCTATTCATAGAAGTCTACTCATGCTTCAAGCAGCAGGCTGGGGGAGGTGTTGAACTGATGGGGGCACCCTGCACCGGCCTCCTTCGGCTCACCACCTGCCCGGCCGCTCCCCTTGGCCGTGATTCCATCCTCTTCCCACTCACTCTCCTTGGATTGGATCATTGCCTCCTTATCTCCTCCCTGCCCAGCCAATTCGAAGAAACTCCAGGCTTCAGAGGAAGTAAGGCGTTGAAGGGGGCAGAAGACGATCATCATCACTGCTGTCTCCCCTTCCCTACCTTTTCTGCCACCCAGCGCTCTTTAAAACAGTTTGGATATGGAGGACCTTAGGAGTGGAAGACATCTTCCATGTCCGTTCTGTTTTTCAGCCCCAGATGGCAGTGGAGGTGGCAATGGGTGGGATATATATGTAAAACGGGGGTCTGTTTTTTATGGCTCTCTTTACTTGTATAGAACATGGAAACGGGGTGCAGTTGGGCAAACGCTTGAGGAGGAAAAACTCCTGGATACAGCAAGAAGTAGAGGCAGAATTAATTTTTGCAAAGTATGGCAAATAACTTGAGCTGGCCCAGCTTGTTCGTAGAAGTGCCAGGGTACCTTTTTGCCTAGGGACATTTTTCCCCTGAAGAGCTTGGCTGTTTCGGCTCATATAGCTCATATTATGACAACACAATAGTTTCTTCAGAAGATTCAGGCTCCTTCCCTGACTTTCAGACTCTGTTCTGAACTACACAGTGAGAAAAAAAAACCCCACAAAACTTGAGCATAGAGAAAGTTAATGAATGTGCTTCCATGTTTTGAATGAGATGGCAAGAAATTGCCTAATTCTCTTTTACCTCCAAATTACAGTTTCCTGCACCTAATAATGCTGAGTTTTGTTACCACCAAAGACCCAGTCAATGGCTTTGTAATTGTTTGCTTTTATCAGTGCGGCTAATGAAACGTGCATGATAAGAAGTCACGTGAAGACTCAAATGAGAGTATTAAGAATTTGTTCATATGTCAAGGGTTTATATATTCAGTGTGAGAAATTAAATTAGACTTCAAACTTATGGAAATTTATAACTCAGTCCATGTCACAAGCTGCAATATTTAATTAAAATGATAATATATTTTGCTGCAAAGATGTAAAATTATTGTAAGTGAAAGCCATATCTTCTGGGGTTCTATTTAGGTGATGAATTAAAAGATGGAGATATGTACAGATAAGTAATATGACCTCTGGAGAATTTGGCCAGTACTGTTGCCTGTTTACTCAAGTCAAATTAAACCACTTCTTAATACTATCTGTGATCATCAGTAATCAATTATACTGGATACTTTTGCTAGACTTGGGTTTTCTTTTCCTTTCCAAATCATGATTGCATTTAGAAATACAAAATTCAGCTCCAAGTTTCATAAATCCCATTAGTTCTGACTAATACATCAATTTATGTTGTTTCTTAGTCAAACTAAAAAATAAAACTGTGTGTTGAAAGACACAGCAATTGGAATGACTTATGCTGACCGGTTCCAATTTTCTCTCCTTGTAAAGTCTGTTTAGTGTTACAAAAACAATTCAAAGGCAGATTGTTTGTGCCACATGTCTCCTCTGACCTTTAAATCAAATTTAGTATTTCACTCTATAGTAGGCCACCAAGCAAGACTTGACAGCTTAATAAACTGGAAATTTTCAGCAATAAATCTAAAAATTCCTTCATCACTCATGGAAAAAAAGAGAGATCAGAGTTGTTGCTTTTGATGTATTTTGCTTTAGTGGGAAATAGCTTCTAAACACGTGTTTACATGAAGCAGGTATTTGTATTGTCAGAAGTGAATGGCACCCTAAATACAATAGAACACACAGGACTATATTTTAGTCTAACAGCGCAATCCTAACCAACTTTCCAGCATCGATGCAGCGGTGCCAACAGGGCGCACAGGGCATTCATGGAGCCTCTTCACAATGAGGGAACATTTGTTCCCTTACCTCAGGGCTGCATTGCGGCTGCACTGGTGCTGGAAAGTTGGTTAGGATTGCGCTGTACCAGTGGTACAGACAGCACAATATACTGCAGTCACCTCAAGTAAAAATCAGTTAGTTGGCCACAGGGACTGTATTATTGCTGATGACCTGAGTGTTACCACCACACATGCCACTGAAAATGAAACAAGTAAATTTGGCTGAAGTGGAATGAAAGGATATTCTGCAAATAAGACTAGCCCACAGGGCCAGCCTGCCCATGACATGAATGATGTCGCTTGTGGCAGGTGAGGGGGGAGGAGAGAAGCAGACTCGGGGTGCCCTTTTAGCCTTAGTCTTGCCGCCACCTCTCTCCAGCTTGCTCTGGATGGAGCCGCATCCATCCGCTTCCCTACTCACTCATCTTGCTCCTGACTCATATGATACCTTTAAACTTTAAGGTACCATGTGAGGAAGGAGTGACGTGAGTGGGCAGAGAAGCTGATCGCTGCTACCTCTTCCCCCCCAAATCATGTGGGCAGCAGCAGCCTGCTTCCCTACCCACTCACCTCTCTCCTTCCTTGTAGTTCTTGGTGTTGTCTCTGATGCTCACCCTAACCCCCCATTCGCCTCTTCTTCACACTTCCACTCCATTCCTCTCCTCCTTTTCCAACCCATGGCATGGGAAGAGAAGCAGCTCCTGACCTGCTACCACCAGCTAAGGGCAGGCAGCATTTGGTCTGGCTCAGTGGTGGAGCTGCCGTCTCATATGCCTGAATCCCCTGCCGTCTCATATGCCTGAAGATCTGAGGATGTCAGTTCGAGACAACCGGAAGTATCCGTGAGCTGTTGACACGCCACTGACGATCTGCAGAAAGTCCTCGGTGAGAGTGAGGAAAAAATGCAGAGCACTCTGAGTGGGAGGCAGGGTTGCCATCAGTCGAGCATGGGAGGTAAATGCCAGAGAGAAGTCAGACTATGAAGGAAACAATCTGGAATGTAGTGTTCTATGCAAGATTAGAACATTTTATTGTATTTGTAAAAAAAAAAAAAACCCTTCGGGGGTTTAAGATAGCCTGCCTATGTGAACTGCCTTTGAATTAAAGTCAGATGAGAAATCTGATGACCAAGAAAAGGCAGTATATAAATGCTGGTGGAATTTATTATTATTATTATTATTATTATTATTATTATTATTATTATTATTATTATTATTATTTGGTGCATCACCTCAGGAACAAATCAGCCCTGGTTCCTCTGCAAACAAATACATGTAGAAAGCATTCCTTGAAAGTTGGGAGACCCTCTAATTTGAAAGATGGGACTGTGTATGCCATATCCAAAGCAGAGGGTTCTATGAGCCGATTTTTTAAAAAGAAAGAGTCTGATAATATATAATATATAATAATATACAGTATTTATATACCACCTTTCTGGTCATTGGATTTCTCCTCCGACTTTAATTCAAGGCGGTGTACATGGGCAGGCTGTTCTAAACCCCAAGAGTTTTTTACAATATAATAATGTTCTAATCTTTCGTAGAACCCTTCATTCAAGATGCTGTTTTCACAGTCCATCTCTCTCTCTCTCTCTCTCTCTCTCTCTCTCTCTCTCTCTCTCTCTCTCTCTCTCTCTCTCTCTCTCTGACATTCGCTTCAGCACGCTTCAGCTGACACAGGCAACCTTGACTGCCACTCAAGTGCTTCAGCTGCAGCTCCACTCCCCCACAGAGGCTCTGCAGCTTATCAGCTTGGCATGACAGCAGCTCTCCGACAGACTTCCGGCCGTCTTGAACTGCTGTCCTTCAGATCTTCAGGCATTTGTGAGACAAACGCTCTACCAACTGAGCCAGACGTCCTGCCTGATATGTTAATAGCAGGTAATATCTTCAACTTGAAGCTGAAATGTGTGATAACACAATTGATAGAAATGATAATGAACACTTGAAAAAAAGGTAAAATCAAAAGTTAATAATAGCTGAGCACCTATTTAGCAAAGGATATTGTGCTTGGTCTTTCAAAGCATTGAGCCCTTTCTTTGAATGTGTTTTTGATTTCAAGAGTTAGAGTTAATGTAATTTCCTGCACATAGTTGCATTTATAATTCAAAAAGGCCCTTAACTGCTTGGCATGATCAAGTCATGGGGTCCTGGTGCTTTACAGTATCAAACTCTTTATCAAGTACTTCAGGTATTAGTTTGTGTGTCATGTTGTATAATAAACACACAAGACAATAAACCCAATAAACACACAAGACAAGTTGCTTGGAATATAACTTGGGCCACTTTTATTCAAAGCTAGTCACAAAATGGAGCACCGCTGCTGCAGTGGGCCATGTATAATGACTCCTCCCTCTTTTAGTGCGGGCATCTAGCCTAGAGGCTTTCAAGTGTTCCCAACCTGACTCACAACTGTGGGCTATCAATTGATGGCCCGAGCTTCTCTACACTGCACCGCAGAGGCGTATCTTCGGTGGACAATTGGAACACTTCGTCTGGGCGCCCGAAGTTGCCGCCCCCCGCCGTTCTGGTTAATTGTTATCTTCTTGGCTGTGTTCTTTTTTCTAAGTACCTTACTAAGAGGGGAATGGGCCTGGAGTTCCTCCATTTGAATGTTATTATCAAACCTGGTGGTAGCAGTAGCCCAAGGACATAAAATTAGCATGACTGTAAGCCTATAGCCTCGTTGTCCCTGCTTAGGAAATGCAGCCGGGAAGGGTTGCTTCAAGTGTGAAGGAACAACTAGTCTGTATTAAGCAACAGCAATAGCAATCCAAAAGCCGGGGGGGCGCCCCTCCCCCCGCGTGCTCCAGGGTGCCCCGGCACACGTTACGCCTCTGCTGCACCGTCTCCCCCAAGCTGGAAAGCATTTGAGGTTGACTGCAATTGAAGCCCGAGGGCTCAACAGCCAGCCTCCCTGATCCAATCAGCCTCTACGGATTGATACTGGCTCACCCACTGACTTCTGCTTACATCAGGATGCACACCATCCTTACTCCTGCCCCCTGGCCTGCATAAAACCTGCCAGAATTGACCACCCTGGCTAAAACGTCACCAAACCCAAGGAAAACAGTCTGGGTTAGGTGAAAAAAATGCCAACCAATGCTAGTCACCTGGACATCAAAAAAAATCCTACCCAGCTCCACAGGACACCAGCGAATCTCAGAGGCTCTCAGCTTGCACAATGGGAGCAAGCTGAAGCACATGGGCAGCCTAATCCTAACTTACTCCCTGTGTGGCGATGCAATGATCGCCACACAGCTTGATAGGTTTGGGCCATGAGGGTGCCAAGCAGAATCACCAACTGATAACCAATGAAGCTCTGCTCCTAAAAGCCAAGGCACCAATGGGGTGCCTAGATCTACCCTCCCTTGCCTCACTTGATGGTGGGACCAGGCAAGAAACACCCTCCATGTGCAAGAGCAGTGGCAGGCCAGCATTCTTGCCCTAGTGTTGCAGAAATTCTGTCTGTCTCTTCAACACCTAACAAAATGCCTGATTAAGGTCAGATTCGTTATATTACATGGTGAGGTCATTAGTATCAGGGATGTGGACCAAGTCTCTGACTCCAAGTCTCGAGTCAAGTCCCAAGTCTTTGCCCCCAGGTCCCGAGTCTTTGATTGCCAGTTGCGAGTCCCTATCTATTTAATGGGGAAAACGGGTTTAAACCTGAATAAAATTCGACTTGTCATAAAAGGTTCCAAGTCTTAAGTCGAGTCATTTACAATTGCCGAGTCAAGTCAGAGTCAAGTCATTGTTGCAACTTGAGTCTGACTTGAGTCCAAGTCAATAGACTTGAGTCTACATCACTGATTAGTACCACTATTGGTACATCTCAGTATGGCAGGTAGTGCTTGTCCCCACTGCCATGGTGACCAGGTGACACTGCCATGCCAGGGCTGACTCTGCTGGAAGCAGAGATGACAGGGGCAGTGGGCAGTAGCGTCGTTAGATAGGGGACCCTGTGCCCTGGGCGCCAACTTCGGGGGGGCGCCAAAGGGGCGTCAAAAGGTCTGGGGGTTTTTTTGCCCCCTATTCACCTTTTCAATGGCCACACAGCGCCCCCCGGGCGGCAGCTGCTTCGTGCGCCATTGAAAGGGCGAAAAGGGGGCGAAGCAGCAGCTGCCTTGGGGGTGGGGGGTTATCGCCGGGCGCAGGGCGAAGCAAAGCTGTGACTCGGCCTGGGGCTCGGAGCCTCGGACGACTCGGATGGAAGAGGAGGAAGAGAAAGTGTGCCTCTCTAGGAGGTGCCTCCCAGACAGTCTCGCTGGTGACTCATCCGAGGCTCCGAGCCCCAGGCTGAGTCGCTTCTTTTGCTTCGCCCCATGCCCGGCGATAACCCCCGATGCACGCGGAAGCCCGAGCCCCGAGAAGGATGCGCGCCAAGGTAGGATTTGAAAAAAAGTGGCGCCGAGGGGGAAAATAAATAAATAAAATGTGGTTTCCCCCCCCCAAAGTCGTCGGCACCGCCTTGGGGGCACCAATCGAGGATGGGGCCCCCTATAGATTTAGGGCTAGCGACTCTACTGGCAGTGGGCAAGATGTGGGCAAGATGTGACGGTGGGCTTGGTGCTTCCAAAAAGGCATCATTTGGGTGAGGAGGGTACAGAGTGAAGATCCAACTGTGGGGCCCACTCCTCCTGTGCACAGCTGCTATCTCTGGTGGCAGTGGTGGGACTCACAAAAGTGGTACCCACAGAAGGTGGTACTTAGAAAAGTTGTACTTGTAAAAAAAAAAAAGGTTGAAAAACCCTAACATAGGTACAAGTTTTTTTTTTCTTTTTGTTTGTTTGTATTAGGAGAATCAAGACTTCAGGTCTATTGCTTGCCATTCAAGTGCAAAAGGAATCATTTCAGAGTTCACATACTGTTTTTGTAAATGCGTATTTAATGGGGAAGGCAACTCACCTGTCCTCAGAAGGCAGGATTATTTTTGCACTATTGCCCTATGGATTCGGAGTGAACCTTGTTTAGCTAGCTACAAATTAATATCCCCGCTGGCAAAAGTGGACAGGCGCTTTGCTCTGGATAAGACAACTGCAGATGAATGTGCTCCCAAAGTAAAGATACATTATTTCAAATTGGCCTTAGATGTAAATAGGAGATGAGCTGGCATTTTGTTGTGTCAGCTAATGAAACTGCTGGGGAAAATCTGCAGATGAAAAATAGACAATTAAATAGTATCTCTGGAATAAAAAAAAAAGTGGTTTTGCATATCCTTCAAAATGATGAGTTTGCATTTCTTACATGGTGAATATATTCTTGCATCCTGGATATAGACAAAGGGCAAATGTAAATCTGCAATAAGTATGAGAGCCCCTTTGGAGTTATTGGTGTTGCTACTGACATTAGCAGAGACAGAAGCTTCAAGCAAGATCACACTCACACTAACCTTTGCAAATCCAAAAGAGGAATTTAAAGCAACTTTTCTCCCTACCCACTCTATGCCTGTACTTGCAAACAAGAGAAATGTCATATACTGTACTGAGACTCACCCTTCCTCTAAGGCAGTGGTTTCCAACAGTGCAATGCCAACTGGCAGGCATCAACATAATGTAATGGGGAGTTGCAGCCAACGGTCGCCAATGGTCAAGGAAGCCACAGGTCGAAAAAGTTTGGGAAACACTGCTCTAGGGAGCTCCAGGGTGGCATCCATGATTTCTCCCTTCATTTTATCCTCACAACAAGCCTGTGATGGGTGAGATTGAGAGTTGATGACCTACCCAAGGTCATCCAATGAACTTACTGTGTGACTAGGGATTTGAACCCAGGTCTCTTTGGAAAGTTCAACATTCTAAGCACTGCACCACAATGGCTTATTAGAGCTATCTATGTGTCTAGACCCCCATTCTAATAGCATTTTTGCTGGATAAGTTAATTTGCTGGATAATGTATAATCTTATTGCACACATTAAGCGTGTTTTGGGGGGGTTGGTTTTGATGTATATATTTGTGTGCTTTGTTTGTGTTGATCTCTGTGCCCCTATTTTTTTTAGATTGTGTGTTTCATTCCCAATTACATCGCAACTCTGCACAACCTTGCACAATGAAGTATAAAATGATTCTGAGTGCAGTTTAGAACATAGAAGAGCTTTGCTATATCAGACAAGGCCCACCTGACCTACAGCGCAAACCTGATTAATGATCCGGCTGGCGACCCAGGACCGCCCGCCAGATCCTATGCACTGGCGGCAGTGTTGCCACCAGGCCGGGGGTCTACTCAGGGAAGGGGATGCTCGTCCCCTTCCCCGAGTGCAAACCCGGGGCGGCCCTATCAGCCTCCTCAGATTTCCGCCAGCTAAATAGCTGGCAAAAGTAAAGGAGGCCATGTAACGGCGTAGCCAGCCCGGCGGGGACGGGGATATGGCCAACGCCATCCCCCTCCCTGGCAGGCTAGGCCAATGGCCCCCTCCCTTGCCTGGCCGGACCGCCCACACGGCCGGCAACGAAGCGCTTACCTTCCGCTGCCGTCCGCGTGGAGACGCCGGAGTGAGGGAGCCCCCCTCCGTCACCTGGCTGGACCGCCCACGCAGACGGCAGGTTTGCAATGTCTTCTTGCAATGGAACACTTGTTCCGTCGCCGGACTTTTTTACAGGATTGCGCTCTCTGTGTGTGTGTGTGCACGCGCATGTGTGCGTGCGTACGTGCGTGTCTGTCTGTCTGTCTGTCAATTTCGCTCAGGTCATTAGGATAAATAGAGTGAATCATTAAGGGATTCATTTAACCCACCTCCAGAGCATTATACGTTCATAAAAGGAACATATATGGTTTAGCAGAGGCACTCACATGTGAAATTGCTCAATTTGTGTGCAGTCACAGAAGTTAAGCTTATATGAAAACTAAGCTGTACACCACTTATGTTACACCATTTGAGCCAGAAATCAGAGCCACAACATTCAACAAGTGAGGACAACAACTTTGATTACCTGGGCATTTAGGGGACATTCCTCCTCACTTCTTGGCAATGGGTGGGTCACATCGTTTCTCCAGCTGTGCAGAGTAAGTGACCTCTCAGCTTGTTTCAGCTTGTTCCAGTTTCCCAGGGGAGGACTGCCCTTATCCTTTGCTTTTCTTTTTTTTAACGGATTGCTGCCTTTTCTGAGGCTATGATCTTTTCCTGTTTTGTTGCCAGAAGACTAGGCTTCTGATCCGTTGCCAGCTCTGCCTGTTGAGATCAAAATTACTGTCCTTGGAAAAGTGCGTGCATATATTAAAAAAAATAACAAAAGGGCTGGGGTGAAATATTGCAAGCAATTAGTATTAGGAACACATATTTGGACTAACTACTCATAATCTCTCTGAGCACCTCCTGTTAGTTTGGGTGGAATAACAAAATTAAAACACCTAATGCTGACAAGTTGGGTACTTTATGCCAACCATCTGTAGGAGCCATGAGGGAAAGCACCTCTGATAGCAGAAGCATTTCTTTGTAATATAGATGATTGCCTCATGACCTACCAGAGTCGGTTGGGGTTGATGGGAATTCTTTGGGGACTTCTGGGTGTCATTAAGGTTGGACTGCAAGGACAAAGAAAGGAAACGAGAATACACCATGCAGAGTCAAGGGATGAGTTAGGGGCATGTTACAACTGAGTCTCTTTGGCAATCTTCTGAACCCTGCAGCACTTCGTGGGCCTTGCATCACCATGGCGCTCTGCCATCTGCCTTGGAGCTGTCCGGCGATGATGTCATTGCTGCATGCCTCCGGAACAGGGCTAACTGACAACTCCCCCCTGGCAGCTCATCAGCTGCAATGGATGACAGTTGGGACCAGCATCAGCTCTCAAAAGGGGAAGCTACAAGCCAGACTTAGAGAGAGAGAGAGAGAGAGAGAGAGAGAGAGAGAGAGAGAGAGAGAGAGAGAGAGAGAGAGAGGACCAAAGGTGGAAGGAAAATGGAACAAGGAGGAGGAGGAGGAGGAGGGATAGCCAGAGCAGCAGAGGCAAAGAAGAAACAGAGCCCAGAGTAGGTGGAGGGGGCAAAGACGACAGAGATGAAGAAAGCCTCAGACTTGAGGGAGGCAAAAGGGAAGAAGGCAAGGGAGCCATGGCAGAGACAGTCTCCCAGGCAGCAAAAGGGGGAGAAGGTGAAGGTCTGACTGGCCCCTCTGGAGCCCCTGGTGGGTGAGAAGACCTGAGGATAGAGTGAGATGAGGACCAGGATCAGAAAAGCAAACAAGGGGTCCCCTCATCCTAAGGGCACATCCTCAAAGGCCTGGTGCACCCTGCTGAGGAAAACCCTGCAGGTCACCTGACCAGATGGGCTAATGGTGCAGCAAGGAGTATTTGGGACCGGAGTGCCTCTACTGGAGAGCTGTAGAATACTGGACCGAAGGGTTTCTGCCAGAAGGCCTGGGAACCCCCAGAACCCATAGAGTAGGATGAAGCAACCTGTGTATTTTCTTTTATCTCCTGGGGGGGGGGGGAGACCTCATTCTGTTATGCAATTAGTAGAGAGCATCTGAATCATGGTCCACTTGCCTCATTGAGATGTCCTACCACCAACCTCAGCATGTTGACACCCTCTTGGGACAGGTGTGTGGCTGCCACAGGCTCAACCAGACCCCTGATTTTGGTGACTCTAGCCATGACAAACCAAGTCTGCTGATATCAATACCTCTGTCCATTTCATGGTGGACAGGTCGATGACAGTGTCGACCCAGTGTGCGGCGGCTGTGAAGAAGGTCAATTCCATGCTCGGGATCATTAAAAAAGGGATTGAGAATAAAACGGCCAATATCATTCTGCCTTTGTACAAATCGATGGTAAGGCCACATCTGGAGTATTGTGTCCAGTTCTGGTCACCACACCTCAAAAAGGATATAGTTGAATTGGAAAAGGTGCAGAAAAGAGCGACCAGAATGATTCATGGGCTGGAGCACCTCCCTTATGAGGAAAGGCTACAGCGTCTGGGGCTTTTCAGCCTAGAAAAAAGGTGCCTGAGAGGGGACATGATTGAGACGTATAAAATTATGCATGGGATGGAGAGAGTGGATAGAGGGAAATTCTTCTCCCTCTCGCACAACACCAGAACCAGGGGACATGCACTAAAAGTGAGTGGAGGGAGAGTTAGAACAGACAAAAGAAAATATTTCTTTACCCAGCGTGTAATTCATCTGTGGAACTCCTTGCCACAGGATGTGGTGATGGCATCTGGCCTAGATGCCTTTAAAAGGGGTTTGGACAGATTCATGAAGGAAAAGACCATCACAGGTTACAAGCCATAAGCAACCTCCTGGTTTTTAGAAGTGGGTTTTCTCTGTGCCAGGTGCAAGGGAGTGTCAACGGGAAACAGGTTATCTTGTTGTCTTGTGCTCCCTGAGGCATCTGGTGGGGCCACTGTGTGACACAGGAAGCTGGACTAGATGGGCTTTTGGCCTGATCCAGCAGGGCTCTTCTTATGTTCTTATATTCTTATGTTCTTATGTGGAATGGAGAAGGTCAATTTTGTCTTCAGCCCTTGAATGATGGAGCACAAAGAAGAGGTTAGGGGCACTGCTTCATGCAGCCCAGCCAATCAAGGGCCGTTCCTTGGCAGCCATGCCTCCTCCTAGCAGCAGTTTCTGACAGCACAGGATTAGCTTTCACTCGGGAGGGAGAGTAGTAGTCAAAACGTTTTAGTCCCCACTTCTAAATTGGCCACAGGAAGGCAGCATTTTTCACCTTGTGCCATCACATTGTTTATATTCAAAGATTGGTCTCATTTAAGTCTCTTTTTTTCATTTAAATGGGGCACAACTGGCAAACTCAGTGTGGGTGGGAAGGAAGAAGAGACATACTGGGCAGTGGGCACTAGTGAGCTCTCCAAGGCACTGGATAAATGAAGAGATGATCACCTAATCCAACCTTTCACATTTACTAGCTCAAGGAGACCTGGAGGTGGGAGCCCCGATGGTCTCATTGACCCCAAGGATCAGCAACGCAGGGGTGATGATGCTGACAAGTTTTCCCTGGCATATTTTTCAGGTATGTGGGCAGTGAAGATCAATAACCAGTTATATCATTGATACAAATGCTTGAAATGCTTGGTGGGATCAGCTGTACAAGGTAAGAGCAGGAGACACTATCTCCTAGCTCTCATCTTGGTGTCAAGTATAGCCATACTGGGTGGGTGACTGGATCCTTTCAACTGAAGATGCCAGAGATCGTGTGCATGCTCCGCTACTGATCTATGGCTTGTATTTGAAATATATTTCACAAATATCCTAAGTCAGTGGTTCTCAAACGTTTTAGCACCAGGACCCACTTTTTAAAATGACATTCTTCAGGACCCACCTAGCTTTACGAGATGCTCAAACATTTATCTCCCTATATTTACACAAGATTGCAAACTGCAGGAGCTCAGCTGTTTGCAGGGTAATTAGCAGCTATCTTGCAAACTGCAGGAGCTCAGCTCTTTGAAGAGCAATTAGCAGCTATCTGATTTTTGAATAGCTTCAGGGCTTGTGGAAATTACTTATCTGATCTTTCCATCACCTGGAACCCACCAGAAATCAGTTCGCGACCCACAGTTTGAGAAACACTGTCCTAAGTCCTACCCAATGTCTATGTGAATGAGCTCCTTTTCTTTCCCCTTCAGCCAGGCTTTTGTCAAGACTAAGAGGGGCAGTCTGGCTCATTCCACATCCAGTTTCTGATAGATCCTCCTCTCCTCTTTATCAATTCCATAAATTACTAACATTAAAATCAATCAATATATGGATAAATATTGGTTGAGACCAGCGTGTCCTAAAGTTTGCAGATTAATGGGCAGAACGGTTTGTTTGTTTTGTTGCTATTTAGAGCAAAGAAACCATTACCAATAGCATTTTATCAGGGCAGAACTGCACACTATATGTGAAACATGGAGGTCCCGGCCTCATATTTTCCTTACAACACTAACAGTGCAATTTAGCTCAGAGAAATGCTGGCGGAGCTGCTGCTCTGTCTCTGCCAGCGTTGGGTGTCGCAAAAGTGCCTTACAGCACTTTCGTGGCACCCACGGAGTAGGCAGCGCCGGTGCTGAGACTGGCGCCTCTCACTCTGCCACCAAAGGACTGCCGCCCTACTGGACACAGGTAAGTCCTGTGCTGGGTGGCAGGAGGGCGTGGGAAGAGAGGGAGGGCCAGGGTGGTGGGGGAGGGATGATTGGCCACCGAGGCCACGGACAGGGGCAGGGATATCGGTGGCACACTCCACCGCTATCCTAACCCCCTTCCTGGGTCTGGCCAGCCTTACATGACCTCCTTAGATTTGCACCAGTCATTTTCCGGTGCACACCCAAGGTGTGCCCCAGCTCTGCCGGTGTGGGCCCGACCCTGTGCAGGATTTGTAGCAGAGAACTGGCTGATGGAATCATCCACTGATTTTTCCCTGAAAATTCCCCCTCCAGTCACTTTTGAACTGCTTACTTCCGTGCCAGGCTGTCAGACCTGAAAGAAGTTGGATGTAGGAATACTCCATATGAGGGCTGTATCTTCAGGGGATAATTAAAAGTAATACAAATGGCTAAGCACCCATACGTCCCACTTGCAAATCCTCACCTGCAAATGCAACTTCAATCCCTTCATTCACATTAACTGGTCAACACTGGATAGGGAACATCTGCTAGCATAAACAGTTCTGCCCTCCGATATGGCACTAGGATCCCTTTAAGCTCCTGCAAGTGCGTTGTACATGATAACTGTTACAGCTTTTGCCATAATAACCAACAAATCAAGTTTCTCCAACTCACTGTTTGAGAGTCCCAGTTGCACACAAGGACCAGATTTAATGCTTTATCTTCCCTTGAAAAGAGTGCATGTTTCCAATAACCATCAGCACTTTGGAAGATGAAATTCTCTTTCGAGAACTAAATCATCTCTATAAATTGGATTATAGGTTTTGAGAAGTAAGCAGGTAGCAATCTGATGACTATTGATTTTAATTATACAATAGCAAAAAAAGGCATTATGGAGATGAGGAATATTTTGAAACTAATTATTATCTTGAGCTTGATCTTTTAAAAGGTTGTTTAAAAAGTGTATAGAAATAAAAGTGAATAGAATTAAAATGGTGGGGGGGGGATCACCGCTGGGGAGAGCATGAAGAACCAGGTAGCAGATTCATCCGGCACCAGATCACAGGCAAACCAATCCATCACTGACAGGAGACACAGTCTGAAGTCAAGTGCCGTCCTCCATAAATAGAAGAATGGTTTGCTCTGTACCCCTCCCAGGCGTGGAGTATACTAGCGAGCTGAGACACCAACACAATGTTTGGTCAAGCTTTGAATACAACAGCTACACAGTGTCAAAAGCTGCACATCGTCTTTCAGAGAAACATTTCAAGGTTAAACAAATCATACTGCAGGAGAATGAATAGATTCTGGTCTCTGGTGAAGGGCTGGTTTCCATAAGGAAAGTTGGCTTCCCTGTCAGTTGCATTATTGTTAGCATTCCTGTGTGAAAGATAACATTATTCAAACAGCGTTCAGGTAATTAGAGCGGTGTCAAATGGTTGCACTCAAACATTTTTAGTGCAAAATGAATAGCATGCATAGGGGCTTCTGCATCTTTCCAGCCTTGTTCAAGAGCTGTTCTCTGGCCAATCAACAGCAAAGCCTAAATTTTTTCAGGTTTCTTCTTCTGGGCTAAATAATTCCTATAGGATCACATAGCCAGAATAATGATGTCACAAGTTCATTGTGTATCCAATCAGATTTGGCTATGCAGGCTCACTGCAACGTCAATTCAGAGAGAAGTTTGAAACGCTGTCTTACCCTAAATGAGTGGTAAGGAGGGAGCCAGGCCACAAACACTTTTTGTCCCAGGTAGGGTAGCCAACGCTCCAGGACTGGCCTGGAGTCTCCATTAATCAACATCACAGCCCAATCCTATCCAGTGCTGGTGCAGCATGGCCACCAGGCACACACTGTATCCTGTGCTGGATAAGAGTGGGCCTGAGGTCTCCTCAAGGTAAGCGGATATTTGTCCGCTTACCCTTGGTAAAGCCCTAGCCCAAGCTATGGGGCTACTCTGGTCTGAACCAGCTACTTAGCTGGCACAGAACCAAGAAGCCCCAAGTTGGGGGAAAAGGCTCAGGAATGGGGATAGGATATGGCATGGACCATAAGAACATAAGAAGAGCCTTGCTGGATCAGGCCAAAGGCCCATCTTGTCCAGCTTCCTGTATCTCACAGTGGCCCCACCAGGTGCCTCCGAGAGCACACAGCCAACAGGATAACCTGTTTCCTGCTGCCACTCCCCTGCACCTGACACAGAGAAAACCTACTTCCAAAGCCAGGAGGTTGCTTATGGCTTGTAACCTGTGATGGTCTTTTCCTCCATGAATCTATCCAAACCCCTTTTAAAAGCATCTAGGCCAGGTGTCATTACCACATCCTGTGGCAAGGAGTTCCACAGATGAATTACATGCTGGGTAAAGAAGCATTTTCTTTTGTCCATTCTAACTCTCCCTCCACTCAATTTTAGTGCATGTCCCCCGGTTCTGGTGTTGTGCGAGAGGGAGAAGAACTTCCCTCTATCCACTCTCTCCATCCCATGCATAATTTTATATGTCTCAGTCATGCCCCCCTCAGGCACCTTTTTTCTAGACTGAGAAGCCCCAAATGCTGTAGCTTTTCCTCATAAGGGAGGTGCTCCAGCCCACAAATCATTTCAGCCCAGGAGCATCACCGATTCTGCCTCCACCTGGGCCCGATCCACCCACCCCTGTCCTCCTCCAGCTCCGGCACTGCTCGGAGCAGACCTTACTTGCTCCATGGCACAGGGCGCTGGGTTCAGCATTGGAGTGGTGGCGCAGGGTGCCGCAAATGTGCTTTATGTCACGTTTGTGACACCCTAGGCCGGCACAGCACACGCTGCGCTGACCTACTCCATCAATAAGATTGCACTGACGATCTCTGAGTTTGAAAATCTTTGTGTTTAAGTTTGAAAATCTTTTGTGTTTGACAATCTCTGAGTTTGAAAATCTTCCACTGACTTTCACTAGTCAGTGAAAAGCAATCCTGGAGGTTTTAACTAGACCTCCAGAAATGTCCAACTTTACTCTGTATTTGGGAAAAAAAATCTCCTGGAATAGCTGACAGGAGTTGGCAATAGAGTTGGCAACCCTAGCGCCAGTTCATGACCCACCTACAAAATTGCCTAAAGAAGTGCTTTTCACAGGGAAGAAGAAAGGTTTGGACATACCTGTTTGGGGGTTCTATTTTAGAAATCGTATATATTGTGAAGATGCAGAAAGGGAGTAATGTTGGCATTGCCACTTTCAGTAACAGAAGCCATGGAGCACATAGACATTGCCAGCCCTTGCTAGTTCTCCCTGCCTTGAATTCCTGGATGTCTCTAATGGCACCCACAGGCACTGATAACAGTGCACCCATAATGCAGTGTTTCCCAAACGTTTTCGACCTGCGGCTCCCTTGATTGTTGGTGACCATTGGCCGCGGCTCCCCATTACATTGTGTTGATGCCTGCCAATTGGCATTGCACTATTTTCCGAGAGTATTCTGTGGCACTCTGCGGCTCCCAGTTTGGGAACCACTGCCTTAATGCATTGAGGTCTCAGCTCATATGAAAAGAGGCCTGACCACATGTCCTTGTTGCACATGCTTGGAACAGATGCTGGAGTCCTGGATTCCATTCTAGATTCTGTTTTCCACTCTAGAGATTTGGGAGACTGGAATGAATATTTCCTGCACTGCCAAACTGTTCCAAGTGAAATGAAGTGGTTCAGCTCATTCTCTACCTATAAATGCCATGTACCTAACAATATTCACTTTTGTAAGAGTAAGTGCAGCCTAAAATTACGTTCTACAGGATTAGTAAAACATCTGCTTTTCAAACCCAAAGAAAGGCCACCTTTTTAAATGCTAGGCTTCCCTGAAGCAGCTAAAAGTTCGGCATTTATATAGTTAGCCATAGGCTGAAAAATTCAGGTAGAGTCGGCAATGTTTATCTTTGAGGCTTGTGTGAAAAATTGCAAAGCAACTCTCAGAAACTGGGGAAAAAAGCAGCTTTTGTGGGCATACAGCTTTCTTATTTTGGAGAAAGGCACTGAAAGTCTCAAAATAGTTACAAATCAAACCGGCCTACATTCCATTATTATTCCTAGTGAATACCATTTTATACTCATCTTAGTTAATATTTAAGTACATATAACTACGGTATATTTGCATTTTCTGTTCCCATGACCCTTGTTCTTGACTCTCTCTTTCTTACCCTTCAATCTCCTATCTCTCCGTTTATAGAACTTTAGATTGTAAGATCCTCAGGGCACAGCCCTGTCTTCTTCATATGCTATTCTGTAAACCAAGATGTGCAACAATGATGCTATATAAATAAGAAACAATAAAAATTATTCAAGGAGGAAAAAGAGTTATTTTGGCCTCCCTAGATCATTACTTTGTCATCAGGTGGCACTGAAACACAACACTCGTATGCAAATGTGATTGCTGAATGCCGGTGTTTGCACTATGGGTGCAAAAATGCTTGATATTTTGCTAGACATGTTCTCATTATTGCAAATTGCACACATAAAAAATCGCAGTTTAAGTACTGCTTTTTTCTTTTTCTTCAGCTAAAAAACCTGCCTATTGTTGACTTATCTCGATACCATATATGCTCCATGTTCAGTGAAAGACAATGAGAACGAAATCCAGATCAGAGGAATTTAGTACAATGGAACATGATCCTAGAAACAATTAAAATTACAATGCTTTGTTCTTAGATCTGATTGCACTATTTTCATGTTAATTATTTTTTTTTCTGCGCAAGTTCTTTTTGTTTATCCTTATTTGGAGTATCTCAGTAATTAAGTCGTGCAAGCAAATTGTTAAACAAGAATGCTCATCAATTATGTGTCTATTGTTGTGCTATGAAGCTGCAAAAGCTTCATAATCTTCAAACCAGACCACACTGTACAATGCTCTGCATAGCACTGCACCTGATGAATTTTCAGAAGCTCCAGCTGGACAAAATGTATGAAGGTGGAGGGGTGATTGAAGAGAGCTGCTGCAACTATATTCACCTGTTTTTTGCCCTTAACTCTGTAGGAGAGCAAGGCTTTGCAAGCACTAAGTTCCCTGTTCCATGTCAAGTATCTCCATTTAAAAGGATCTCAAGTAGGATTGAGAAAGCTTTTTGGTTGTGACCTTGGAAAGCCACTAGCAGCTCGAGCAGTCAGTACTGGCTATGTAAGAACAGGCTGACTCAGTGTGAGGTAGCTTCAAATACACAATGCACAGTAATTCATGGTATGGCACGGCACAGAATAAGACCAGAAAGGCCAACTCGGCCATGAGGCTCACTTGAAATACCTGGCCAGATATCACCTCTCAGCCTAACTTAACTCACAGGGTTGTTAAGGATAAAATCGAGTGGGGCTGAAAACCATGCATGGCATGTATGCCATGCAAGCTCCTTTGAGGAAGGAATGTTTCTAAACAAGTAACAAAAAACATATGTTCATGGTGGAAGGCAGGATGCTGAACTAGACGCACAAGTGGGAGGCATCTACTGCTCAGTGGTAGAAAGCAGGTTCGCATGACAAGGCTTCATTTGTGGTATCTTTAGTTAAAATGATTGCACGTAGAGTCTGCCTGAAATCCTGAAGTACCACTGCCAGTTGGTGTAACTGTTTCTGGGAAGGTGGACCAATGGACTGACCCCTCTATCCACTCTGCTGCAGATCTGTTCCTTATGCCCCTTTAGGGCTGCTTTTTTTTTTTTAACCATACCTATAGAAGATGCGCTAAAAATTTAGTCACCCTGGTTTTTGTACTTTTTCCAGAATTCAAATCTCCTTTTGGAGACAAGACAAGCAGTACCGTCCAAAGAATTCTAAATGTGAATCCCCCCACAGATGCATATAAACAAGGCCTCTGAGAGGCAGTTTATCAGGGGGTACAAAGTTTCTTTTGGGCCCCTTCTCAAAGGGGGAGGGGGCAAAACAGGCCGGGGGGAGGGCAGCAATGACTGGAAAAGTCTCCAGAGCCCAGGTCTACCAGACTTCCCAATGAGACGCCCAAGTCTGCCTGCCTGGTTGGCCCGGCCTCTGTTCTTCACTCTCCATGAGACCAGATGGGAATTTCTGGGGTCCCTCTTTTGGCTCCTGGGCCCCCTTTTTTATTCGGGGCCTGGGTACAATTTACCCCCTTTACCTCCCTCACACGGGCCCTGCATATAATGGAGTCTGAGTCTCTTTTCGAAGCAATGGAAGATGGTTCTGTTAGGGTTTGTGGTTTTGTGACTGGCACCAGTCGTGAGCAGGGGCCTTCACAAAGCCACCCATCAGCTCGGCAAGGATCCTTGCCCAACATGAAAGACTCTTCATGATATTGTGCGGCTGAATTATGGAACAAGCAAGGAATGGCCAGAGCAACCTCTCGGTTGAGAAAGGGCGGAGGGGTCTTACATGTCACACTGCCAAGCTTTGGCTGGAGCAAAAAGAAGCACTTCTGCTAGCTTCAGACCCCAGAACAATAAGAGGGCATCTCCTTCACTTTCCCAGTCATTTCTCTTGTCACACTTCTGATGGCTCCAATGGGCCCAAAGCATTTTTATGATTAGAATCGAATTGAAAAGCTGCTTTTCCGCAAACAAGTGAGCTCCAAGTGCTCACAGTTTTGAACAATGAACATCTCACACAACTTACACGATACGGGTGAAGATGCCATGTAAATTTATTCCTTTCTCAGCCAATCAGAATTCCGGAATGAGAAAACAAGAAGACCAACGTTTCGGTCCAATCCTGGACCATTTTCATAGGTAAGATCCAAAGATCAATGGTGGAAAACATCAGGAGTCTGGAAGCCTTCAGTTCATTTTGCGGAGGTGCCAGTTCTCCAGCGATCTTAGATTTCGGTAAATAACCTCCCCGTAGAGGCACTTTAATCTCGAACGAAAACTTTCATGGCCTGCAATGATCCAACACAACTTACACGATCCACCATTGATCTTTAGATCTTACCTATGAAAATGGTCCAGGATTGGACCGAAACGTTGGTCTTGTTGTTTTCTCATTCCGGAATTCTGATTGGCTGAGAAAGGAATAAATTTACATGGCATCTTCACCGGTATTGTGTAAGTCGTGTCGGATCATTGCAGGCCATGAAAGTTTTCGTTCGAGATGAACATCTCTCTCCTGCAAATTCTTTAGAGAAGTTGGCGAAGGGGTGTGTCTGTGGTGATCACAATTGATTGCTCAGTTGGTCAGCCAAGCCAATACTGTGGTCCCTTGCAGAGGGGAAGGAGTAATGAGTAATAGTGGCTAAGCAGGCTATTTTTACATACGTACACTTACCCATTGGGTGCTGCCTGGAAAAGAGTGGGCAAAAAACCTGGATGAATAAATCCTTGAGGGAGAGGTGTCTTGCACGGAAACAGCCATCATGCAGTTGTGTTTGTGCCTTATTAACTGCCTGCTACCCATAGCTGTTGGACAGAGCTGGAAGAGAACCTCAGCATAAGTAATCCCATCCATTTGCATTCAGGCTAGTAATCTGTTTGCTTTTTCATTTTTGCTAGGTGCTTGCTGAACGACACCATGCTTGCTGAACTGTGGGTAAACAAAGCAATAGGAACATCAACAAATCAAATTATTAAGCTTCATTCATACCGGTATTTGCGAAGCCTTTGCCAAAACCTCTTAGGTTTTCAGCGTGAGTAAACGTAAGAAAAATAGCTTTTTTTTCAGCTGTGGCTTCCATGGAGAGGTGACTCATGCAGATGGTGAAAATCAAAAGATTTATGACAGTACATAAGAGTAGAAACAGAAACAGCAGTACTCTATCGCAGGGAAATATGAGGAAAATGGGTCATATTATATTGAACAGCTCCTTCATCCACTCCACCAGCTGGCCCTATCTACCAGGCACAGTCTTTTTTTTATCTGTTCCTGGTAAATTACTGTCCCCACTGTGTCCCTAATTTTCCCCTGTTGCAGGGATGTTTTGTTAAAAAAAATTGTTTTTGAGAAAATATTTTACTTCTGAAAATTTTTGAATTCAAGAACAGATTGCAAAAACCAAAAGGCAAAGCAGAAATGCACACACATGAATGCAAGAGGGTTCAGATATGCTTTTATATATATAGTCAACGCAAGATCACACTCAAAGCAATGTAATGCTGTGGTGTTAGGCCTAATCCTATTTGGGCCATATGCTGGCGGATCTCGCGATTCATCACCATAACAGCCAGGCCGCTAGTGCAGCAAGTTCTGGGTTACTACCACCAGTGCAGTGGCGTCGCTGGAGGTGGGGAGGAACACTAAGTTCGCCTTCAGAGCCATTCAGTGGGGCAAAGGCAATGCGTAGGAGCAGGGCCTCTGAGAAGGGGGTTAAGGGGGTAATTTGTACCCGGGCCCAGGGCAAAAAATGGGTCAAAAGGGGGGCCCTGGTACAAAAAAGGGGACCCAGGAGCCAAATTCATATGTAGGGAAGGGGCCCAAAAGAAACTTTGTACCCCCTGATAAAATTCCTCTGAATGGTCCTGTGCAGGAGACTCCCTGCGCGTTGCCTTCGCTTCACTGAATGGCTCCAAAGGTGAGGGGGCGGGGCTGCCTCGTGCCAGTGAGTAACGGAGGGTCAGCGTGGTGTTCCGCCCCACCTCCAGCTTAGTGTTCCGCCCCACCTCCAGCGACGCTACTGCACCAGCACAAAGGTTGTGTGCGGGTGACACAGGCTCTCATACACATCTCACACGACTTACACGATACGGGTGAAGATGCCATGTAAATTTATTTTACATGTATATACATGTATATACTGTACTTGCATGTTCAAGAACACCGTGCCAGTGATGAATTTTTGTGGGGAGGTAGGTTAGGGACCCTTAATAAAGTCCAGAAGTCTCATTCCTGACTTCCTCAATTTTAGCAAATTATGTTCTCTGCACTCTTCTTTCAAAAGTGGCTGGGTGTGAAAGGTTGGCAGTCTGGGGCTGCTCTCCTTTCCCCTTTCCATAACTGAGCATTGTGCAGTGCACAGTCAGCATTTTCACAGGCATCAGCTTCAGCCCACAGAACAAGCACTCTCTTGGCTTTTACAACAGTGGAGGACTTTGAAGAGTAAATCAATACAGTGTACAGCAGACAGACAGAGCAGAAACGTCAACGATGCGCAATGGGTAGGGAGGGCATCATTGGTAGGAGACTGGGGATGTTAAAAGTGTGCCCATATTTTCAATTGCAAAGTGTCCGGGGATATGTTGCTCCTTAACTTTCAGAACTGTGTTCATGTTGACCTGAGGGTTGGAGCACAGGTTGCTCCAATCTTGCCAATGTTTCTCCAGTCCCTCCTAAAGTCTCAGCTTAGCTCTGTGCTGAGTGAGGAAGCCTTTCTACCATAGCATTCTGCAGCAATGTTGGGGAAGAATTCTGCAGATGATCGGCAGCACTGATCCAAGATCAGTCTGTTCTCTTCCACCACTGTACAGCTAAGCAACATTTATCACTGGAAATACCATGCCAGCATTGTGCTATTATTATGAAGCAAGCAGGGGATAAAGATATACCGGTAATTTAAATTATGTGTTTTAATAATCATGTTTTAGTACTAGCTAATAGACACATTCTAACTTGAAAAACACTCTGTTGGAACATGTCATTTGGGGGGTTGGGGGGTTGGATAACCCCTGTAACATATTGCAACATCTTGAAGAGTCCTCAACTCTGTGCTATTTGCCCCATTTCCTTTCTCCATCCCAGGACCAGCACTCTGCCATTTCAAAAGGCAGTGAGAAAGGATAAAGGACTCTTCCCCTCCAAAATCCTGGGGAAGTGGTGGTCCGGGGGGCTCTGGTGGAACGTTTACAACCCTGCATGAGATACAGGAGCAGAGAGTCCTGTTTGGTCACAGCACCCTAAACAAATCCCACCGAACCCCAGTTGAAAACATTGTTCTAATGAAGTACATGACATAAATACCTCATCAATCTCAACTAATGTCAGAGGGAAAACACCCATCTATACCAGCAGGCTCTAGGTTTTGCAGCCTTATGCACACTTACTTGGATGAAAGCCCCATAGAGATCAGTGCCATTTACTTTGGAGTATACATGGATAATGGCCAGCGGGTGGCGCAGTGGGTTAAACCGCTGAACCATGAGCTGTCGATCGAAAGGTCGGCAGTTCGAATCCGCAACAGGGTGAGCTCTCGTTGCTTGGCCAGCTCCTGCCAACCTAGCAGTTCCAAAGCATGTTAATGTGAGTAGATAAATAGTCATGCCGGCCACATGACCACGGAGGCGTCTTCGGACAATGCTGGCTCTTCGGCTTTGAAATGGGGATGAGCACCCAGAGGCGTGGAAAGACTGGAGCGAGCAGAGCAGCGCTCCGAGGCCTTCTCCCCCAGCTTCGGAGCAGAAAGCCCCGTAGTGTCCACCACGACCGGTGGCCAGGGCTTTCTGAAGGCGGCCGACTGCGCCGCCGCGCTATTTATGCTTTTTTTTGCACATTCGCAGAACGTTTACGTAACGTAAACATTCTGTGCATGTGCAAAAAAAGCATAAATAGCACGGCGCCGCAGTCGGCCGCCTTCAGAAAGCCCTGACCACCGGTCGTGGAGGACGCTCTGGAGCTTTCTCTGGATCCGAGGCCGGGGGAGAAGGCCTCGGAGCGCCCCGGTAAGCTGGGTCGCCCACCCGGAGCGGCGGCGCCCCTTTGGGCCGGCGCATCAGCGAGCAGTGCTCCAGGCAGCATTCGCTCCTGATACGCCTCTGTGAGCACCACACCCTAGAGTCGGACACGACTGGACTTAATTGTCAGGGGTCACCTTTACCTTATACATGGATAGGCTAGGGCTACACAATCAAAGGTTTTTTTACTTTAGTGTTCACTTCTGGGCTACAGAATTCATATTTGATTGAAAGTAGGTTGTCTCTGCTGCATTGATATCCAGCCCAGTTTTCCAAGCTCAATATAATTTTAAATAACTATTTTTAGCCTTCAGTGTTCTTAACAATGTGTCACCTAGTTGGCAGAAAGACAGACCACTTCAAATGTCGCAATATACGCATAGCAAGATGTATAGCATCCGGATCTCTGCAGTGACAATCATTGGCCCTGGGTGGGGGGGGAGACGACCCACCTCCATGACATCTCTTCTCTGCTTAGCTTTTTGCATTGTGTGTTACCATGGTTGGATTCCGTGACAGAGGAGTCATTGCACTCAGTGAACCCATCACATTTTGAGGTTCGGGGATGCAGTGGGTAGCATGTTGATTCAGGAGGTAGAAGGTAAAGGTAAAGGTGACCCCTGACAATTAAGTCCAGTTGTGTCCGACTCTAGGGTGTGGTGCTCATTCCCATTTCAAAGCCGAAGAGCCAACGTTGTCCGAAGACACCTCCGTGGTCATGTGGCCGGCATGACTCTCCTTGCCGCAGCGCGTAGCATGCAGCTGGAACACGGAGTGCTGTTTACCTTCCCGCAAGCGGTACCTATTTATCTACTCACATTAACATGCTTTGGAACTGCTAGGTTGGCAGGAGCTGGCCAAGCAACAAGAGCTCACCCCGTCGCGGATTCGAACTGCCGACCTTTCGATCGACAGCTCATGGTTCAGCGGTTTAACCCACTGTGCTGGCCTGTAGCAGAAGAGCCAGCTATAAATCTCTGCTCAGCCACCGGGTGCCTTTGGATGAGCCACTAGGAGACTCAAGCTGGACTGTAGCAGGATGAAATGTGATCAGAATTCCTTCCTCAATGAGTAATGCAGTCAGGTTGGCTTCTGATTGCACCAGATTGATTTTAGGAAACATTTTCAAGCAAATCCTCCCTGTTTAAATGTTCTTCCAGACTGGACGGGGTGATGTCATTTATCCTTCTACCCAACTGGGTGCATTTGCACATCCAAACTGATTCGCCTTCCAATGAGTTTAGTTATAGATGGAGCTATAAGAGCTTTTGAAAGCTCTGCTGGATCACTCCAAAAGCTCATCTAACCCTCATGCTGTTTCCCATAGTGCCCAACCAGATCCCTCCAGACAGTCTACAAACAAGGCATGAAGGCAATAACCTTCTCCCACTGTTAATGGCCATTGATAGGCTTTTCTCCATGAATTTGTCTAATCCCCTTTGAACAGCCAGCCCAGCAGGGATCACCATACCCTCTGGCAAGGAATTCTATACATTAATTATGTACTGTGAATGGTGTATTTTTTTCTTGCCTCTTTTTAATATACTGCTGATCAGTTTGATCAGGTGACCCAGAATTTATTATGGGAGGGGAAGAAAAAATCCTCTTTGTCCACTTTCTCTCCGGGCATGGGTACGTATATCAGAAAACACCAGCCGTGAGATACAAAAGTAGTAATTTTGGAAGTTGATGCTTAACACTATTGCCTTAGATTTCATTAACAAGGCTTCAGATCTAAGTCTTCTCAAAGTATCCTTCAAGGTCAAATTTCAAAAGCAAGGCATGAAAGTGTTCAGAATTCAAAAGGCCAACTTCAAGCTTGTTAGAGGGATGGAAGCTCATGTGTGTCTGTCCTGTGCTTGAAAAAAGGCAGATTGTCTAGATAGCAACAGAGGTAACTAGCTTAAAGAATAGGACAGCTCATTGGTACAGCATATGATCTGCATGCAGAAGGGTGCACTCCCTGGCTTCTGCAGGGAAAGTTGGGAAAGACCCTTCCCTGCTCTGAAACGTTGAACAGTTTTGACCAATGCAGTCAATACGCCCATGGCCTGATGCAGTATCAAGTAGCTTCATATGTTCACCTGTGGAAAGCCTGGCCTGTGCCTACAGCTGGCTCCCTTAAAGCATTCAAAAAAGAACCACAGAAATGGACCACATGCCAGGTGTAGACACCCCAAAAGAAACACAAAGATGGGCAAGAGCTACAGGTCTGGGACCATCCTGTGGTTTACCTAGTGATGTAGATGTGTAGTGGCAGATTTTGAAGGGTAGAAGCTTGTCATGACACCCGTCCGTCATGGCCATGCCTGACTCAGCAGGGCCGGCCCAACCACGAGGCCAACTGAAGCGGTCACCTCAGGCAGCAGACTGGAGAGGGGGGCTCCCATCTCTGTCCGTCTCTGTTCTAAGAAGAATCTTGATCCTGGCCTGCATCTTGAAGTGACTTCAGGATGTGTCAGGGCAATGCCAGGCAGAAAAAAGAATGAAAAGGGGACATGGTACACATGTGCAGCATTTCCTATATCACATGCTTCAGCTTGTCAAAGGTGACCACAGTGACCACCTGACAGTGGCCACCTGACAGTCAAATTCACAGTGACCACCTGACATTTATCTCAGCCAGATTGTAGAATGCGAGCTCAGTTTTCTTGCTTACTGTTCTGGTGTGCAACAGTGGACAGTCTGACTCCTTGGGAACCTCACCAGTTTGGTAGACGTGGCTGGCCTTGGCATGTCTATCCCAATCATCTGGTCATCATTACGCATACTGTCTTTAAACACAAGAGGGTCCTTCTTTACTAATAGCCGTGATTAGACCTATCCTTCCTGAGTCTAAGCATTTTTAAAAGCCATCTAAGCTAGTGCCCATTACTACATCTTCTGGTAGGAAATTGAGAGAGAGAGAGAGAGAGAGAGAGAGAGAGAGAGAGAGAGAGAGAGGAGATGTTTTGTGTTCACTGTCTTCCTATCAGTCATAATTTTAGGAACCTCCATTGCATCCTCTATCCATCTTTAGCTGTCTTTTTTTTCCCCTCAGAACAAAAGTGGCTTTTTTCTTCCAACAAAGTGTAGAGGGCCATGAAAGGAAATTCAGGATGTGGGCTCCCAGAGATATTTTAGTCAACAAGCATGTGGTTAGGAAGCAATTGCTGGAGTTGTTAAGTGACCACAGAGAGACTCTTGTTCCCCCATCTCCTGTTGAACTAATAAAATTGAAGCAGGGCTATTGTAGGAACTGGAGTGATGAGAGCTACTAATGCTTGCCAAGTTGCTCCAGTGTTTATGACTAGGCCAGGGCCATGGACAGTCACCCCTGCCGGCATCCAGACCCAGAAGGCATAGCAGCCTCCAGCTCAGTGTCCCTGAAGTCAGCAGCGTGACCTGGAAAAAGGGAGAGTACAGCAGGAAACACTACTGCTCTGTTGATCAGGGAAAGACAGGGTGTCAGGCTCCTAATTTCCGTACCAGGTCAGAGGAGAATTCAATACTGCCTTCATGCAGGGCTGCCTCCAGGTTGAGGGGGCCTTGGGCAAGCTGGTGGATACCCTCCCCTTAACTTGGCAGTGGGTGTGGATTTCTATTTTTCTTCCACTTCCATTGCCACACACCCCCAGATAAGGGGAAAGGTGTCCACCCAGCCAGTGACCACTGATAGCTGGCCACGGTCAGAGCAGGATCTGTATTGGTGTCCCTAGAGCACATGGGTCCTGACCTCTGCCCCAGGTGGTCATGTATTGCTGCTGGCCCTATCTTGGGCTAAGGAAGGTTGCACACCCCTTTTCCCTTATGCACTTGAAGAGGGCTCTGAGACCTGAGTGCACATAATCCATAGGACTGGATCATACTAGGTTAAGTCCCAGCCTTAGACCATGAGGTTGCTGGTTCAAACCTCAAAGTCCCTGACACTAGTATCCAGGACCAACATCCAGTGTGTGTGGTCTAGCCTTGAGTTTGTATGTACTGTATTCTGTTTTTATATTTATGCTCACAGATAAATGAAGAGAGAGGGAAGTATCACCTAGCAAAACTACAAGGAGTATGCACTGAAAATCTAGTTATGTGAAGTCTTGTAGCAACTTCAAGACTAAAAAACACAATTTTTTTTCAGCATTTCCCACCTAGTTCTGCATGAACTTCAACAGGATCCCTGACAGCATGATGGTTCTTTCTGTGATCTCCAAAGCAGGAACTTCTGAGATTCATCAAGCTGTCTCCTCATATGGCATTATTGGCTTTGAAATGGTGGTTCCTGGAGCCTGTTAATAACAACAAATAAAACTAACTTATAAAAATTATATGACGAATATCACTAGCTCATCTCCACACAGAAACAGCAGAATTAACTATAAAAAGAAACAAGGAATAAATAAAAAAGAAGTATAAAACAAAAGTTGGCTTTCCGTGTCTCAAAGAAATATACGGAGCAGCTCAAATGTCTCCTAATTACGGTGGGAAATAAGGACCCATTTTAATAGGAAAGAAATGAGAAGGGTTACATATTTCTACTGACACACACAGAAAGTCCACGTTTTGCATAATTCTCATAAAGCAACACAGTAAAGCAATTGATTTGGTGCATTAAATAAATGATGAAAGTGCAATAAGATACTGAATGTGGTTTGTAAAATATTAATCCTGTGGAAGTATCTCAGATTCAGAATAAAGAATGAGGTTGGTTGCACAAGACATCAAATTCCATGTCTCTGTTTTAGCTGACTTTAGGCACTTCCCTCCGTCTTTTTTGTCTACCGCACCCTTAAAACGGGTCCACATCTAGCATGCAAAATGCCTATAAAAACATACCCTGTCCATTCTCCACAATAGTGTAATTGGTATAGAATATGCATCAAGACAAGAGATAACATGTTCTTAGGAATGCTAATAGAAAAACTGCCAATTCAAAGCAGGAGCCTCACCTGTGGCAAGTCTTTGTTGAGGCTGAAGGAAATGAGAAGATTAAAGCTGAAGTTATCATTTCTACAGTGCCTTTCATTGTATGTGCTTTAAAAAACACTGTTTTTTAAACAGCCCGAATGGGCTCCCTCATGCTCGTTCTGCCTGTGCCGGCTGCTGCAAATCAGCCGTAAAGTGCAAATCTAGCAGTGCTGGTGGGAAGGAGACCTGCTGGAGTAGTAGGTGCACATGGGGTGGAACAGGTAAGGGGAGGGTGGGGTGGAACAGGGAGGCTTTAGGTGAAACAGGGCAGTGACGGGGCGGAAAGGAGGACAGATCACACCCAGTGATTGAGCTGGCACAGGTCTGAGTCGACCCATTGCGGCTGCTGGGGTTTAGCCCGGGGCAAGGGAACAAATGTCCCCTGACCCCAAGGAGGTCTCCAGCAGCCAAAACTCCCCCGCAGGATGCAGCAGAAGAATAAAAGATATAATCATCATCATTTAAAACAGAATTAAACTTTACCAGATTCACGGAAGTGGCACCTGCCTCCTTCCTGACTTCTGACTCTCAAAGGCTCCAAATGGTAGGTGTTATAAAGATTCAGAAAGGAGCTCAGACTTGGATGCCCTATATATGCTGCAGCAATAGGATAGAAGCTGATTTTTCATAGTTTTGCCCCACATAGCTTTGCCCCACAGGCCTGGTTGGTTTGTGACTTGCCCCAGACCATTTAGTGAGCTTTACAGCTAAGAAGATTTGAACTCAGCCTTCCCACATCACCCCAGTGCTTAAATGGTAGCACCACCACGCTGGTCCTCATCATTTCATTGTAAGAAGCAATAACTACATTTTAACAGTCTTTCCTGTAAGCAGCCAAAAAACAATCATCCAGACGCTTCGCTACAATTTCTTTCTTTCATCAGACATGATTATGATATTGTTATCCATTAATTTATAAGGCGACAGACATGTGTCTAGCAGTCTACAAAGACTGAAATCCAGCACTGGGTTATTTCTGCTTTAACTTCTACCTGTGCTCACATTGGAGAAATAATGGAGAGAACCAGTGGAACATGAGAGACCCAGTGGGATACGGTTCTTCCAGGTTACAAACCCTATAGAAAGGACAGGGAGGGGTGTTGGGGGGGAGGGTAGTGTCGCTCTTTATGTCAAAGAGAGGATAGAATTCAAGAAAACTGAAAACATAGGAGTAACAGACTCGTCTCTAGAATCAGTATGGGTGGAAATACCAGACCCCACAATGTTTTAGTACCAGGGGCATGCTATCACCCTCCTGATCGAAATGCTGAGTGTGATCATGATTCGGCGAAATAATCAGAGAGGCATCTAAAGGAGAAGGTGTTGTAATAATGAGTGTCTTCAATTACCTACATCCTATGTGTGTCTACTCAGAAGTAAGTCCCATTATAGGGTCGAAAAGGGAATTCTCAAAAATGAGAAGTAAATAGGAAGTTAAGAGGCAAATAGTCAAGAGGCAAATATCGCTGCATGGAGCTTATTTAGAATCACTGCAACAGAAGCACAATGAGAATGTACACCACTAAGTAGGAAAGGCGCTAGCAAGTTCAGGTGGCCAGATTGCGCACAAGTCGGAGTTATAGAAGTTAGAATAGGGAAGAATAGGCTCGGGAAAGGCAAGGCATTTTTTTTTTAAAAAAACTTGTTGGGTTTTTTTTACTTTTTTTTTTTAAACTTGCTGGGTCCGGTGAGGCAGTGCCTCCCCTGATTGCACATCTCCCATTTCCTGACCCTGTGGCCCCTCTGGGAACCTCCCCCATTTCCTAGACTCTAATGTCTCTCCATTCATGTTCTTTCCTCTCCCCTCTCTTTCTTCACACATCCCACTCCACACACCCTCCTTCAGTCTCCCCTTCTGTCTCTCTCTCCCTCTTGCTCCTATTCTGTCTAGAAGCCAATGCTGCTTTGAATTTAACAGTATTTATGTGCATGCTGCCTGGATTTTTTTTTATTGCATTTCATTCTTGATTTCACCACCCTCTTATTGCAAATTTAACCCCACAATAAATAAACTGTATTGCAGCTTTTTCTCTGTCTCCCTCATAATTAAATGCCAAGTTCAATTGAGGTGTGCATAATGGTCCTTGCATACATTTTTATTTCCCCTGTCTGCACATGTTACAGAGTACCCATGTCAGCAATGGAGGCAACAGAAACACAATGCCCCAGGACCATCTAAAGGAAATGTAAAAATGGGAAACTCTGGAGTGAGCACGAATGATGGACGACCCCCCCCCCCCAAAAAAAGGTGTTTCTAAGACAGTAACACAATGAACATAAGAAGTGACCTACTGGATTTGATCAAAGGTCCATCTAGTCTAACACCCTGCTTCCCACAGTGGCCAACCAGATGCCTCCAGGAAGACCACTAGCAGGGCGTGACGGTAATAGCTCCTTTCTGCTGCTGTTTTCCCCAGCAACTGGTATTCAGGGGAATACCTCTGAACATGGAGGTTCCATATACTTGTCATGGCCAGGAGTGGCATCAGCGGTTGACAAAGTCACACACTGGCCAAGATCTCATGTCCACCAGAAGTCCTGCTTAGCTGGGCCAATCCCTGAGTTGTCAGTACCAATGGCAGTTGTGGTGTCCAATGTACCACCAAGAAGCAGATGGGGGGGGGTATCATGGTGGGCCAAGTGCAGGGCTTTCCCCAAGGTCACAGCCAACCTGGCACCAGCAGTTATCATAGCTAATAGTCATTGATAGACCTACCTTCCATACATTTGTCTAATTCCCACCTAAAATCATCTGAGCAAATGACCATCACCACATTTTATGGCACTCAACAGGGATGTGGATCAAGTTTCTGACTCCAAGACTCCGAGTCAAGTCCCAAGTCTCTGGGTCCAAGTCTCAAGCCAAGTCCCAAGTCTTTGCCCCCAAGTCCTGAGTCTTTGGTTGCGAGTTGCGACTTTGAGTCTGACTTGATGCGACTTGAGTCTGACTTGAGTCCAAGTCAATAGACTCAAGTCTACCTCAGTGGTACTCAATTCCATAAATTAATGATCTGCAGAGTGAAGTAATAATAGAGGCATAAAGGTAACCACAGGTGAGAGAGACCATGAGGGAGTTTTCAAAAGAATGACAAAACTAAACTTTAATGTCATACGTAAGATGGAACAGGAAGTCTGTGCTGGGGATTAAGGATGGCCCTCCGCCCTTGCGCCCTGGGGCCCACTGCCCCAGGGCCCCACATCAGCTGACGCCCCTGTTAAGGAGTGGTTGAATATGTTCAAAAAGTCAAGGCAGGCAGTCAGCCAGGAGTGCACAAAGGTCATACACATTGCAATGGGTTTGCATGCAGCCTGATCCTCAGGTCATGTTCAAGTGACACAATGGTGGACAGTCCATTGAACCCATCACCTTTCTTTGCACCAGGGGTTGGATCATTTGAGCTTATTTTGCTTAACATCTATGCTGTTTTATTTCTACACATTTAGGTTGTGCTGCAGACACATCAGAAAGTCCCTCTAGCTTGCCAAATAGGTTGACAAAACATGAATGCAACAGCTGAAGCTCTTAAAAGCAATGTTTAAAATCATATTTTGAGAGTTGGCAAGCTTGGCATTTTCATAGGAAGGCTCTCATTCCAACCATAGTGACTAACTAATCATTGCTGACATTTGAAAGCAACAAGAAAGCGGATCTTGCAAGAGGGAGTGGGCAGGGAATTTGTGAGAAGGGATGAATCCAGGCTGTGACTGCTGAACATGAATCAGTGTGCATGTGCATTGCAGAGGAATGGAACATGAGGGAAGAAAAGGGACATTGTGAAGTTTAGCTGGAGCAGTGTGACCTGGGAAGATCCCTCTTATCTGGCAATCTTCTGTGCTGCCGAGGACACCAGCAGGGGTGTGAGGGGGGGAGCAAGGGGGAGCAAAGAGCAAGAATTTCTCCTACAGCAGGAGCAGCAACGTCATCAGCAACAGCACTCGGGTTCTACCTGTGAATTGTTTTTCAAAGGAGCTTAGCAAAAAATAAGCATCCGGTTCAGCAGGAGGTAAAGTGAGAAATGTGCATAGGGGAATATATTACAGCCAAATCCAGCTCAAATTCATGCACAGCAACGTAGAGCCACTACACTGCATACCGCAAGAGAGTTTTGGCTGCTCCGACCTAAGGTCTCCTTAGGGTACGTCTGCATTGATCCATGTAGGCAGATTGGGAGTGTACAAAGGTCATGCGCATTACGATGGGTTTGCATGCAGCCTGATCCTCAGGTCATGTTCAAGTGACACAATGGTGGACAGTAAAATGACCTGCCCCTTACTGTTTGGGGCTCCTGGTATCTATCAACAGGTAGATACACACACACACACAGACACACACACACACACACACACACACACACACACACACACACACACACACCTTCAATTTTCAACCACTGTGTCATGGCACATGGGTGCTCTGAGAACGGTCCACAGGTGTCTAAACTCAGAAGTAAGTTCCATTGAGTTCCATGGGACTTATTCCCAGGAAAGTATATATATAATATATATAATATACAGTATTTATTTACCGCCTTTCTGGTCATTGGATTTCGCCTCCGACTTTATTCAAGGCGGTGTACATGGGCAGGTTGTTCTAAACCCCAAAGGGTTTTTACAATATAATAACGTTCTAATCTTTCATAGAACTCTTCATTTGAGATGTTGCTTTCACAGTCCAGCTCTCTCTCTCTCTGATGTTCGCCTCAGCATGCTTCAGCTGACAGGGCAACCTTGACTGCCACTCAAGCGCTCAGCTTGCAGTTCCACTCCCCCACAGAGGCTCTGCAGCTTATCAGCTCGGCGTGCCAGCAGCTCTCCGACACATGTCCGGCCATCTTGAACTGCTGTGCTTCAGATCTTCAGGCATTTGTGAGACGAACGCTCTACCAACTGAGCCAGACGTCCTGCCCATATATACACAGGATAAATAAAAATGCATGTGCCCAGATTGCAGCTTATGTCAATCAATGGCTACTAATCATAATGGTGGTTATATATTCCACTTCCAGCTTTTGAGGCAATGTGCCTTTAAATACCAATTGCAGGGAGGAAAGAGTAGCAATGAGCTGTTGCTGTCAGGTCCTGTGTTTCCCAGACACATCTAGCAGGCCTCTGTGGAAACCAGGAAGCAGACCAGGCAGGCCTTAAGTTAAGTCTGATCTCATCTAGCAGGAGTTTTCTGAAAAGAGGATAAGAAGGAGAAGGGAAGAAATGATGGAAGAGAAGAAAAAGAGAGATGTGAGTGTAGTGAAAAAATTAATTTTAGTCCCATACTGAAAGGGAGTGGTTCTCAAACATTTTAGCACCGGGACCCACTTTTTAAAATGACACTCTATTGCAGTGGTTCCTAAACGTTTTTGACTTGCAGCTCCCTTGACCTCTCTCGCCATTAGCCGTGACTCCCCATTACAGTGCACTGAAGAGACAGGCACTCTTTACATGCTCAGAGGCACCCTTTCTTCTATGTATGTGTATATTCCCAAAACAAGCCCTAAAGTGGATTTTCCATGCTTATGCTGAGCAGCAGCTAAGCCAGGAGTGCACAGGGTGGGGTTGGGATGCTGTCCTCCCTCCATTGGCAAGCCTGGGTAGAGGACACTGTTGTTAGTCCTATTCAGGGCAAGAGAAACATCAAAGCATGGGAGGGAGGTCTTTTTTTTTTCCATTGGTCATGCCCCACCCCAGTTGCACAAGAGAGAAAGCTCCTTTAGGTAGCATCTTTGCAAGATGAAAAACAGATTCTTATACTGCCTGGCAGTCTCCAATGGGGGGGGGGGGTGTCCCAGCAAATAGAGTGGGGAACTTAGAGGTTTGTCAAAAAGGAAGGAGAGAAATCCTAATAATTAATCAACCAAACAAACTGCCTCCTCTTCCTCTGGCTTAAGCGGAACCTGCTCTGCACCATCTTCAATTGCAGGTCTTGCATTTGTTTTGCGTTTGCTTTCTTAAAAACATTCAACAGAAAGAAAATACTTTATTTGCAAACCTGCTGCAAGTTTCTCCAGCAGCTTGTGGCTCCAGCTCCATGCAAAGTACTTAGTTTATCCATTGAGTTGTTAATTGTTCTTTGACATAAGATAAGCAAGGGCTTCGCTCACGCTATGGTTAAAAACAAGATGTGGAAAAGCTGCCTAGAAACCTGAAGTCTTTTGAAGTGAACTTTGAGTGACCCAATGTGAAGAGGCTGCATTTCTGGGTCTTTGTTTTTGCTCGCTCTCTTGCAAGCAAGAATATGTGGTAATTAAAAGACTAAGATTAAAGACTAAGTTTGGGAACCTCTGCTCTATTGGGACCCACCTAGCTTTACTAGACTTAAAAAAAGTGATCTAGAAATAAATATATTTATTTATTTACAAGTAAGGAGTTCAGCTGCTTGCAGGGTAATTAGCAGCTATCTTACAAACTGCAGGAGCTCAGCTCTTTGAAGAACAATTAGCAGCTATCTGATTTTTGAATAGCCTCAGGGCTTGTGGCAATTACATATCTGATCTTTCCAGCTGGGACCCACCAGAAATCAGGTCCCGACCCACCAGTGGGTCCCGACCCACAGTTTGAGAAGAAACACTGATTTATGCTATCAAATGGTAGAAATCTAGTGCTGTGCCTTACCAAACAGCAACACAGAAGCTCCCAATTACTTCACCATTCAACATTTCAAATTCAAGCCCACTGGTTCTACTCCTGCTGCATTTCAGAGACTGAAAAAATGCAGCATATTTTAGTTCTTCCCACCAGACTTCTGGAGGGCATGCCATTATTTTCCATAATTGCCGAGTAAAATGACCTGCCCCTTCCAGTTTGGGGCTCCTGAGTTTTTAATAGCTTGTTCTCAGTGGAATGGAACTTAGAAAGTTGGAAATATTATCACTAACTGGGAGGCAGGAAAATCTTCACTGACAGCCACATCAGATGGCTTCAAAACTCTTTTCTGAAAAATTGTTCACCATATGATGTCTCCTTAAAATATTACTAAGCGGAAATTAACTGAAAGAGTATGAAATGTTGATGTTATTTTTGATATACTGCAAATTGATGAATGTCTCCAGCAAAAGTCTATTAAATAGAAAGCCCCTTTTCTGTCTAGATTTAAATAATAATGTCATATCTTAAATGCTAATGAAAGAATTTGTAACCATGTTTCACCTTAATTAGCATACTGAAAAATCCAGATAATTAACTTAGTATAAATTGGACTAGCTTCATTGAATTAAATGAAGCTGCTGTAAGACCTCAACAGGATTACAAAAGCAACAAGATTGGACATTGGCCTGAAACCTCGACATGGTTGCCAGCCTGTGTCAGAAAGAACAGAGAGCCAAATGATATGCTCTCTTAAGTCCATCAGTAATGGATGCAGTGGTAGCCTATGCTCCTGCACGACCTGAAGCCCCTCAATAAATGCTGGACCTGCATTTTCTCGTGTGTGCACTGCCCCCCCTCCATGGATGAGGGGAAAAGGCAGGCAAGTGAGGGCTGCTTAAGAGCTCATTAAAAAAGGGATTGAGAATAAAACGGCCAATATCATTATGCCTTTGTACAAATCGATGGTAAGGCCACATCTGGAGTATTGTGTCCAGTTCTGGTCACCACACCTCAAAAAGGATATAGCTGATTTGGAAAAGGTGCAGAAAAGAGCGACCAGAATGATTCGTGGGCTGGAGCACCTCCCTTATGAGGAAAGGCTACAGCGTCTGGGGCTTTTCAGCCTAGAAAAAAGGCGCCTGAGGGGGGACATGATTGAGACTTATAAAATTATGCATGGGATGGAGAGAGTGGATAGAGGAAAATTCTTCTCCCTCTCGCACAACACCAGAACCAGGGGACATGCACTAAAATTGAGTGGAGGGAGAGTTAGAACAGACAAAAGAAAATATTTCTTTACCCAGCGTGTAATTCATCTGTGGAACTCCTTGCCACAGGATGTGGTGATGGCACCTGGCCTAGATGCCTTGAAAAGGGGTTTGGACAGATTCATGGAGGAAAAGACCATCACAGGTTACAAGCCATAAGCAACCTCCTGGTTTTAGAAGTGGGTTTTCTCTGTGCCAGGTGCAAGGGAGTGACAACGGGAAACAGGTTATCTTGTTGTCTTGTGCTCCCTGAGGCATCTGGTGGGGCCACTGTGTGATACAGGAAGCTGGACTAGACGGGCTTTTGGCCTGATCCAGTAGGGCTCTTCTTATGTTCTTATGTTACGTTAAAGAAGAAGAGAGAAGAAACAAGAAAGCTGCCGGGGCTCCAAATTACTTTTGGCCCGTTTGGTGCTTACAAAACCTCAAGTGGACACCGAGAGGCAATTTGGAGCCAGTCAGCCCTCTTCCCTTTTCTTTACTTACCAGGAGGACCGCGTGCAGCCTCCCTCCTCTGCACCACTTCATTAGAAACAGAAGTGATGCAGAGAAGGAATTGCTGCCTGCTGCACTTCTGGTAAGGGAAGGCTCAGTACCAGCTAGGCAGGGAGAATGTGCCCATTATGAGCGATGGTGGCCTCCTTGCTCAGCCCCGAACATGCACCAGGCAAGACAAAGCAAGACCTTCTTGACTGGTTTGTAGCGGACTGTGCTCTTGATGCATTCTTCCTTGGTGCTATTGCACTGAGCTCACCACCATTCAGAGCTCAGGTGATGTTGCACCCATCCCCACCCATCCTAGGGATAGTCTGAGATTAGCTGGCTGCCCTTGGGGGTCAGGTCAGCATGTTTTGCTCTCTGTCTGACTGGCACTTGGCAGAGGGCTTTTTCACCAATCCCCAGACTAATTTCACCAATCCTGAGGGAAGGTGTTAGATTAGCCAGGTTGGTCACTTCTGGCAGGTATAGTGCAGGTGTGTAGGAGTAGGGATCTGGTGCGCATCTTTAGATACGCAAGGGCCAGAGGGGAAGCCAGTCTCAAGGGGCTTTCTAGTTTGGAAGGTGCTGGGTAATTTGGCTGCCTTGACCCCTTTTCCAGGTTGGAGTGAGCCGATCTCTAGTTGGAGCCAGGGTGCTAATTCCCAATAGGGAAGTGAACAGTTGTGTTTGTGCCATGGCCGCCCTTGTGTCCCTCAGCATAGGTGCCCATACAAAAGGAGGAGGAGCTTGGCAGTCAGGATCCGCTGCAGGAATTAAGTGAGATTGAATTAGATAAGTGCCGCTCCATGTGACCATTACCGGTCACTTCATGACAAGGCTGGTTCTAAACGGATGGACATAAATCAAGAAGTGGACCAGAAGGCTTTCTTTTAAGCCCCCCAAACAGTGTGACATGTGATGAGAGGGGTTAGCACGTTTCCCCTTCACTAATTTCACCCCACCCCACCCCTACCAACAAGCTTTTGTGGAAATAGGTGCTTCAACTGCAAATGGCTATTTTGAAGGGCAATTTTCAAGGCAAAATGGCTAAAACATCTAGAGGCATCTGGATGAATTCATTATTCTGCAGATATGTGAACCATTGTGGAGCAACTAGGAGAGAAAAATGCTAAAAATGGCAACTGTTGTACACAAAATGACAATCTGGGGTAGCTACAGGACACAGCACAAAGAATATATGCAAGTAAATGGATCTCTCTCTCTCTCTCTCTCTCTCTCTCCATCGCTTTCCTTGGCAGCATTTCAGGTTTCTTGTGTCAACATATCAGTTCCTAACAAAACCAGCTGAGAAGGCAAAAGGAAATGAGGCAGATAGGAAAGAGAATTATGGAAAGTTTAGAGATGAGACTGATATTTGGATATTTATATTTGAGAATTGTTCTAAAGTGAAACGAGATTTTTTTTCTCCCTCTAGAAACATTGTATGTGCCAGAGACAGTAATGGGGGATACTAATAATAAGCACAGATTCTCTCGCTTTAGGAGGGTGATTTGGTATTGCTTTTGCAAATTATACATATTCTGTATTTAGAGAGACATGATAAGAGCTGATTGATGAGCTGGGTATAAGTATGGAGAACTTCATCAGGTGTTACATGTGCCACATGCATAATGGATAGAACACCTCACCCATATTACAGATGGAAATAGGCTTAGGGCTGATGTTCAAATGCATTTCTGAGTGTGAAGCTGTGCATCTTATTTGCATGCACAGTCATAGTAATTGTGCATGTAAATTGGTAACTGAAAAATGCAAATTGTTATTTATGTTTGCAATTGCCTGATTGGGATGCACAGCCGTGGGAATTGTTCATTCAGATTAGGAATGCAATTACACACACATTTAATGAACATAATTGCATGGCTGAACTGTATGAAAATCAGTCCATTTAATTCATCTAATCTACACCCTATGGACTAGTACAGGACGGTTGTGTTGTGTAAGTTTGTGCCTCTAGGATGCCTCAGAAGACTGAATTATGTCCTCAGTAGTATATTGCATCAGTGTTTTCCAGATGTTCATTAAATTAACCAAGTTACTGATTAATTAAGTTACTGAATACTATTGAAGAAAATCTTGTCTACCCAGTTCGTTTTCTTTTAAATATAAATCCTGCTGATTTAGACAATGCAAATGTAAAGCTTTCCAGATCTGGCCGGCAAATGAAATGTCCATAACGTCTTGTCTCATTTAGGCAATTCCGTCTTGCCCTATTCTATTCCAATTTTTGCTTTAGAAAAGGGGCGCATCTTTGGGGAAAGAAGACATGAACAAAGGAACAGAAAGTGTGTTCCAGGTGTGAGATATCCCATCATTACGGTGGTGGGATACCAATGGTTGGAGCAAGATCTCCAATCCTGTATGGACTGCACTGGCTTCTTTAAATGTTTTCAGGTTCAATTCAAGATGGTGGTCATTACCTTTAAATAGGCTTACCATCTGTCCTGGAAATACTGGGGAAATGTTTTCCTGTTCCTGAAAAATTCACTGACCATTTCCATTGTCCCTGCTGTGGACCTTCATGTGTTTATCTGATAAGAGCACCCTTGTGCAAGCAGGACTTTCCTCATGGAGGCCAAGATGCTGTTACAAAAATCTTTGACTTCAACTACAGAACAGGTCAAATTGAAGCTATCTGTGCATAGGCTCTATATGTGTGACTGAGAGCATTGTCTTTTGCAGGGTTCTCAATCATGCAGAAAAAAGATTGCACACATGTTCTATTCAGATCTTCCACCAACACCCTTACTCTAGGTATTAACTGAACGACTGCACAAGACTAGGGTTTTTTCTCTTTTAAACCGAAGGCAAAATTCAGGCTTGAATAAAAAAAAATATTTACTGTTAGAGTGTGTAAGAGTACAATTTGCCCACCCTCAGGAGAGATCACCCTCCATGTTGCTGAATGCAGAGGCGTAACAAGGGTGGAGCGAAGGCAAGTATTTCTGCAAGACTCCGTTACACCGGAGTCAGCGGCCCCTCCCCCTTGCTGTTGGAGCCATTCTGGCAGCAAAGGCAACACGCAGGACACTCCCCTGTTGCTGCTAGAATGGCTCCAACAGCAAGGGGGAGGGGCCGCTGACTCCAGTGTAACGGAGTCTTGCAGAACTACTTGCCTTCGCTCCACCCTTGTTTCACCTCTGGCTGAATGAGTCAGTATTCTGAGTGTGCCACTTGAGGAAGGAAGCAAACCCAAAGCAGTGACTCAGACAGAGATATAATGAAAGAGCCTCTTCCTTGAGGGTGCAATTCTGATTGGGAGTGATTGAATGATCTTCTGACACTCAATGCAAGTGTACAGCAGAATTGCCCACCCATGCTGGAGTCTGGTTCGAATAAAACAAAGGAAGCCTAGAAAGCAGGAAGTCATGCAGAAACACAGCAAGCAGCTCCCCTTGTTGGTGGGTGCTATGGGTTCCTGGCGCTACTTCATAAGATTTTTCTTCACAAGTCAACATCTCTGATCACCTGTCAAGACAATTCTTTCCCTTCTGGGCCAAAGCTGGCATTATGTAGCGCAGGGGTTCTCAACCTTTTTCACCAAGTGTATCCCCTGCCACGGTCAAATTTTTTGAAGTATCCCCTGTGCCAATTAATTAATTATTGTTAATTAATGAATTTAATTAGTTAGTAAAAATGTCAATTTTAATCATTAAAATTACTCAGCTTACACTGTTAGCCACCCTTTTTTCCCAATTTTTGCCATCCCTTTTATTTTATTTTAAAGAAAATATCACCACAGGTCTCACATCCAAAAACAAACCAAAGCAATTTCTTCTTAGCTTCCTTAAGAAGGCAGAGAACCAGCTCAATCTGCCATAAGAGCTGCCTTCTTTAAGTGGAAGAAACAATGTATTCTAAAACCCAGCATATAAATTGAACCAGCCAGTAGGAAAGCACTTAGTTTGCATTCCACTCAAAGCCTTTTGGGAACACAGTCTTGGATGCAAATGCTAGAAAGGGGTTTATATAGAGATTTGGCCAAGTTTTTTTTTTTTTTTAATATGGGAACCCTGCCAGTCCAGAGGCGTTCCTACGGTGGGGGCAGTACTGTAAGTTGCACCCCGTCCTAGTCTCCATTTACGAGGCGGCCCTGCCCCCTCGCTGTCGGAGCCACTCCGTGTGGAGAAGGCAGCGGGCAGGGAGTCTCCAGTACCGCCCCTACCGTAGGAACGCCTCTGTACCAGTCTGTGCTTCATCAGCTGCGACTCTAATCACAGCTGATTGCAGCTGATAAGACACAGCAAGCCACGTACCCCGCTTGTCGGTTTGCGCCTACCACAGGTTGAGAACCCCTGATGTAGAGGATATTTAGAGGTGGTAGTAACAGATCATTGTAAGCTCCTCAAAACACACCAATGCCCTCTTGACCATTTCAAGGTAATCCCCTGATTGGGGGGGGGGGTTACCCATGTAAGGTGGGGCAATTCTGCACACTTTTCTGAGGGCCTTCTGAAGGCCACTCTACTTCTAAATATTTATTTATTTATTTATTTATTTTAAAAAATTATACCCCGCCTTATCTTATGCCGAAGGCAAATGCCCAAGGTGGCTTACAACAAAAATTAAAGTACATAATTTAAAATAATATATAAAATAAGTTTAAACAATACATAACTAAATTTAAAAACAATAAAATCCACTGGGGGGGCGACAGTATGGAGCAGAGAAGTAGCATGGCAGAGCATCTTGAGACACAGGAGGCAGACCACAACCCATCACCCAAATGCTAGAGGAAACAAAAATGTAACGAAGCAGGCATTATGGGTTTTCTAGCCATGTTTATTATTTGAGAAATAAAAAACTAAAATCGTACTGTCTTCTTAAGAGATTTCTCTCACACACACACTCTGGAGATGTGCGTAGAGGCGAAGATGAGTCTTTATTTCTCCTACCAACGTTTCATCCCACACGAGGGACCTTGTCAAGGTAATTCAGCATAACACTGCTGGATGACACTGAGAACATGGAGCTCTTGCTAGCATATACCAGTAAAAGCCATGGCAACCGTTAACTGACAACGGAATCATCAACCTCTGCTCTATTCCTCCTAGGCTGCAAATATGCTCTTTTCAGGATAGGTAGCCAGATTTTATTGACAAATGACAGCTCTTGCTGTCTATTCAGAAGACTTGCAGGTTTCCTTTGGGAGATTGAAATAGCCTCCAGATTTAGTCTTCGTTTTAGACTGGCTTCCGAAAACAACGAACGGACCTGCTCAAAAGCAATTTGGTGGCCAGATTCCAGGGCGTGCGCTGCCACAGCAGATTTTTCTCCTTGTGACAATTTTACCGCTCTCTGGTGTTCTTGTACTCTTACTTTAATAGGTCTCATTGTATTTCCAATGTAAGCACGACCACAACCGCATTTTATTTCATAGACTCCTGGGTTCATTAACGTAGGTCTTTGATCTTTGGGATTTCTTAGTATTTGCTCTATCTTAGTTGTAGGAGCAAATAAAGTCCTGATCCCATATTTTCTCATCACTCTCGCTATTTTGTCCGTGGTTCCTTGTAGGAAAGGCAATGATAACCATTGTTTCTCGTTGTCAGCTTCCTCCTCTTTTTCATTATTCTCTCCCGGCTTAGGGATATAGTTTTTCTTTTTAACTTGTTTCTCCCAGCATTTGTTAATTTGCTGCAACTAATAACCATTAGCCAACAAGGAATCTGTGACGATGCGCCTTTCTGCAGCTAAAGATGGTTCATCACAAACCCGTAATGCCCTGAAAATTAAATAATTTATTAAGGAGTTCTTTTGCAGTGGGTGGTGATTGGATGTTTTGTGCAGGTATCTTCCCGTGTGTGTAGGTTTTCGGTACACAGTATGTCCGAAGGTTAAATCCTTCTTTCTAGTCACCAAGACGTCCAAGAAAGGTAAAGTCCCATTTTCTTCAATTTCTATCGTGAATTGGATCTTGGGGCACAAGGAATTTAAATGTGCCAAAAAGCCTTTCAGTTCTTCTTCCCCGTGATCCCAAATACAAAAAATGTCATCGATGTATCTTAGCCACGTAGATGGTTTCAATTTGCCTGATTGTAAAGCCTTCTGTTCAAAAAACTCCATAAATAAATTAGCAACCACCGGGCTTAAGGGGTTGCCCATCGCTACCCCTTCCTTTTGTTCCCTAAATACCCCTTCGCATACAAAATATGTGGAGGTCAGGCAATGACGGAAGAGGGGAACTAGATCTTGTGGTAAGGTCAGGTCACTAATTAAATTCATTACTTCGGTTAGCGGCACTTTTGTAAATAGGGATACTACGTCAAAGCTTACCAAGATTGATCTCTCTGTTAATTTTGCTATTTTTAAAAGTTCAATGAAATGGTAGGTATTTTTAACATGGTGAAAAGTATTCCCAATGTAAGGGAGAAGAATTTTAGCAAGATGTTGGGATAATGCATGCGTAGGAGATCCTATATTACTAACAATAGAGCGTAGTGGAATGTTGTTCTTGTGTATTTTTGGAAGACCGTATAGTCTAGGTGGCAGAGCTGATGATTTAATTAGTCTGTTTTTAATCTCCAGTTTAAAATTGGACTCTTTAATTAGCCTGTTTGTTTCTTTTAAAATTTTATTCGTAGGATCTTTATTTAAAATATTGTAAGTTTCCGGACTCAATAGATCAGAGATTTTATTAAAATAATCCATTCTATTTAAAACTACAGTAGCATTTCCTTTGTCGGCGGGAAGAATAATAATATCTTGGTTATTATTAAGCTGTTTAATCGCCAGAAACTCTCTGGTTGTTATATTATTTTTAGGGGGTTTGGCTTTCAGAAGAATATTGTCTGTAGGTAAAGAAACATTACCTACAGGAATTTGGTTAATTAACTTGCTAAATTTCTTATGGTGTTTATTTCTAATTAAAATCTCCTGATGAGATATAAATTCTAAAGATCTCTTATCCCATGCATCCCAATCTTGGGCTTTCATAGAATTACTCAGCTTGTCATGTAATTCATAGAGCTTTTTGTCCAAATTATAAAGTTCAAACTTGGTTGTTTTAACATAGTCTCTCAATAGCGCAAGTTCCATCTTTTTGTAGATCTTGTCTGTCCTTCTGTTGTTGCATTTCTTGCAATGTTTTAGGAAGATAGGTATTACCTCTGCGTCTCTGCAGCTCAGGAGAAAGGTCAAGGTGTTTTTCAACTTCATTCTCCGTAGGCGATGTTTCTCCAATGTTCTCAAATTCCGAATGATATCCTCCCCATAGAGGCATTTCAATGTAGTATGGAAACTTTCATGGCTTGGTACAATTTGTAACGAAGCAGGCATTATGGGTTTTCTAGCCATGTTTATTATTTGAGAAATAAAAAACTAAAATCGTACTGTCTTCTTAAGAGATTTCTCTCACACACACACTCTGGAGATGTGCGTAGAGGCGAAGATGAGTCTTTAAACGTTGGTAGGAGAAATAAAGACTCATCTTCGCCTCTACGCACATCTCCAGAGTGTGTGTGTGAGAGAAATCTCTTAAGAAGACAGTACGATTTTAGTTTTTTATTTCTCAAATAATAAACATGGCTACCCATAATGCCTGCTTCGTTACAAATTGTACCAAGCCATGAAAGTTTCCATACTACATGGAAACAAAGATGTTTTGAGTCCTCGCCGAAAAGTCATGAGGGAGGGGGTGGTTCTCAGATCCCCTGGCAGCACTGGCGTCGCTGGAGGTGGGGCGGAAAGCTAAGTTCTGCAGCTTTCCGCCCCACCGTTACACTCCGGTACGAGGCACCCCGCCCCCTCGTCATAGGAACCTGTCAGCGGAGAGAAAGCAATGCGCAGGAGAGTCCCTGTGCATTGCTTTCTCTCCGCTGATGGGCTCCTACTACGAGGGGGCGGGGCGCCTCGTGCAGGAGAGTAACGGTGGGGTGGAAAGCTGCAGAACTTAGCTTTCCGCCCCACCTCCAGCGACGCCAGTGCCTGGCAGGGAGTTCCACAGTTGTGGCGCCAAAGCAGAGAAGGCTCGCCCACGTGTTGCCACTCCCCTAACTTGCGATAGAGGTGGCACTTGCTCAGATGACCTAAGAGAGCGGGCCGGAATGTATGGGAGAAGGCGGTCCCTCAAATATCCTGGACCCATATACATCAGCCCAGTGTTAGAGCTGGCAGATACGAACAGGAGAGAGGCATGGGTTACAATGCCCTCCCTGACTCCATATTCTTCTCCAAACCTTCTACTCTGACCTCTCTAAATATTTGGATAAACACTGGATTATAAATGTACTGATTAAACCAGAGTTACCAACATTTGAGACAAATAACCTCTGCCTAAATGGGGATCATCCTTCTGCTTCCCTTTCTGTTTTTTCCCTTTTTTTCAGCTCTCTTCTCAACAGAGAAACACTGAAGAAGTGCCATTAGTTCTTTTTTTTCACTCTCTCTTTTTTAAAACTGCTGCTGCTGCTGTAAATTAGAAAAGTTTAATGGTCTCACTTCCAAGCGTCAAAGTCTGATCTTTGCCAGCTGCAAGGAGGAAGCACCATTTAATTGCTAGTGCAGGAGATCAACAAACCTTATTGATTTCTCGGAAGCCTGTTGTGCTGATAAGTGATCCTTTTAAGAAGCTAATACTGTGAAGATGGTCTTGTATGTGGTCAGCTCACCAAGCTGTTCCAAAGAGGTATTTTTAAGGCATCTACAGAGCTGCAGTCAGGAAAGAGGAAAAATACACAACTTGGAGGGCTCATCTTCACCTGGGCAATTGGATAGGGCTCCACATCTTTTTGTTAGCCTTGCCCTAGGCCATGCCTTGGTAGCCAGCCAAAACGTGAGGCTGGCAGAACCCTGAAGGCTGGTGTCCAGTCTCTGTCATCATAATGGGCTTCAGAGGTAAGGCCAAAAATGATTCTCTCTCTCTCTCTCTCTCTCTCTCTCTCTCTCTCTCTCTCTCACACACACACACACACACACACACACACACACACACACACACACACACACACACTTCCCAACTCCAAGAGCAGGAGGCAGAGTCGTTGCTACGGTGGGGGCGGTACCGAAGTTTTGCACCGTGCTAATCCCTGCTAACTCTCCGGTACAAGGTGGCTCCGCCCCCTCGCCATCGCAGCCATTCAATGCGACGAAGGCAACAGGCAGGAGACTCCCTGCCCGTTGCCTTCGCCGCACAGAATAGCTGTGCTGGTGAGGGGGTGGAACCACTTCATACCGGAGAGTTAGCAGGGATTAGCACGGTGCAAAACGTACAGTACCGCCCCACCGTAGCAATGCCTCTGGTAGGAGGGGATCATGTGAAGTTCCACTTCAGGGATCTTTGACTTGAGGTGCTGCTGCCTGAAAGTCTCACATTCAGGCTCAGGGTTCGAGTGCCGGCACTTCCACACACAGCGGCTATTGCTGGCCTTCCTGAGCAGGCAAGTCCCTTCTCCTCTACAACTGCTGCTCAGTAGTCCTGGCACTGTGGTTCTGAGATGTTTGGACCACCTCTGAACCACAGCACAACACAGACAAGTGCCAGCTCTCTTCCTGGTCCAGAACCTGGGAGTAAGACGGAAGACTGACCTACAGTTACGCTGTGCTTTTTATCACTCTGATCACCTTGAAAGCAAAGCACAATAGTAGGGATGATCTCCCCTACCAAGCTGAAAGCATCCCATCACACCTGCCAAAATGGAAAGAAATGCTCACTCTGCTGAGCACGGCAAGATAATTCGTGGATTCCTGGAACAGAGCTACAGCTATTGTCATCATCCCCTTAAATCAATGGAGACAGTTCACAATAAGTGGTTACGTGCAGTAGCATTGTTATGGGGGGGGGGGTTGACTGGTGTGGGCCACACACCAGGCGCAGTGCTCTGGAGGGTGCCGCATTCTCTGCTCAAGCCCTACTGCTCGGTGTCAGATGGGCCCTGCTGCCCTTGCCGCCATTTGGTTCGAAATAGTGGCACATTACTGTGACATGATGACATCACAACATCATCATGTCACCACCAACTTAATCTGGGTTGCGGCGGTGCTCTGCGCCTGTGGAACAGACACCATTGCCCCTGGCAATGCCACTGGTTATATGTGCTAGTGTTATAACCTAAGGTTATTTTAGAGTGTGCAGGCTCTGAATTGGAACTGTAGCTTCAGGAAGGTCACAGCAGGAGATGGGATATTGGATGAAAACAGACTTACAGCGCAATCCTGTGTACGGATCTGGCTGGTGGCCCAGGTCTGCCCACCGGATCCTGAGCCCAAAGCTGCCCATCAGATGGCGCCTGGAGGTCTACTCGGGGAAGGGGACACTCGTCCCCTTCCCCAGGTGTAAACCGGGGCTGGCCCAATAGGCCTCCTTGGATTTCCACCAGCTAAATAGCTGGCGGAAGTCGGAGAAGGCCATGTAATGGCCTAGCCAGCCCGGCGGGGACGGGGATTTGGCAGGAGCCATCCCCTGTCCCCTCCCAGGCTGGCTAGTCCAATGGCCCCCCTCCCTTTCCCGCTGGACCGCCCACGTGACCGCTGGCAGGAGAGCTTACCTTCCTCTTGCGGCTGTGTCCTCGGTCCAGTGACGGAGTGAGGGAGGCCGGCCTTGCGAGGCATCACGAAGCATCACGAATGTGCTTTCCAGCACGTTCACAACGTCTTGGAAAGATCCCCAGGATTGCACCCTTATACTTTAAAATTGTGTAAGATGAAAGTTCCTGTAGTGTAATAAGAGCAACATTCCCTACACTGGGACAGTAGCTGTTCCAGCATTGGCAGCTTGATAATTGTGTGGCCATAATGGAGAAAAAGCAAGAATTGCCATCAGTTTATCAATCCATCTAGTCCCACGTAATTATCTGTCCAATAGTGGTCAGCCAGATTCCTCTGGGAAGCAGAGCTGTCATTACCAATAGCCATTTATAATATCCTCCATGAATTCATTCATTCCTTTTTAGAAGCCATCCAAGCTAGTAGCGATTAAATGTTTTTTTAAAGCCTAGATCTTCCTTGGAAAGCTTGATAATAACCACGCAAACTTAATAAAGGTCAATGGAACTTTATATTGTTGGGGGGAGGAGGGGTTTTGCTGTGTTTAAAAAAAGGGATTTTAAATAGCAATAAAGTCTAGTGCTGCAGAGGGTGTGTGCACTCTGTCCACTAAAAATGCTCTGAAATGTAAGAAACGATCTTTAAATCATGGAGTATTGATGTGGGAGTGAATGAGTAGCTTTGCACTGTGAGTTTTGTTGCTGCCAACCAAAGACATATGGATGTATGAACCTTCCCTACAGTAGGTTATAACAAATAGCACTGTTGTGAACACCAAGCACTTGCATTAGGAATCCGCAACCGGAGGCTCTGGGCCAAATCCAGAACCCTAATGCCTGCCTACCCCAGCCAGGTTTCCAATTGCCAACCTGGAGGCAAGAGAGATACTGTAAGTCAAGGAAGTTACATCTCTGCTGTGGTAGTAGACATAAAGGGTGCAGTGCATAGCAACTGGTACTCACTTCCAGCCTGTCTCATCCTGCAACTGAGTTTAAACTGGGATGGTAGTGTCACCACCCAAGGCCAAGGAAAACCAGGCAGGAGGAGGCAAGGAGGTTGTCTTGGGGAAACCTCCATCTCAGAAGAATGGAGAGTCCCAAATCTTTGGGATCCCCTTAAAAGCTGGACTGAAGCAAAGGCTGGTGGTGGAACATGGGGCAACCAACTCTGTCTCAAACGAACTGAGACCAGGCAGGTTAAAATGGGAACAATGAAAAGAGTTTTATTTTATTGGAAGGATGAAGAACACCGAAACAAAGGGGTAAAGAAAAGGCAAAAATAAAGCACTTCAGGAACAACAATGGAGGGTTCAGGTGGATGGATTAGGGCAAAGGTTGACACGGAGGTGAAAAGGCAAGCAGAGAATAAAAGAAAACACTAACATTTTACTGGAAACTTTCTCTCCCCTAAATATTCCTGCAAATCTTGGTCCTTACACAGAAACCTAACTGGGTAGGCTGGTGACACTTGTTGATGCACCCAATGCTTGGATGAGAGACCAGGGCAAATGCATGAAGTGGTGGTGCCTGAGCTCACTTTTATAGCCTGCTGTGGGCATTAACTAGGTTTTACCTGTGAGATTGGATCCTGGCCGGGGGGGGGGGGGAGGGAGGAGTCACCTCAATCCTTGACTTGGCCACTTTTAAGAATCAGCTGGGGAACAAGGCCTTTGTTACTATTCAGTTTGGGGAAGAAGAAGGAGGAGGAGGAGGAGGAGACCAACAATAACAACAATAACTATGGGGCAGACACGGCTTCTGCGTCTGAATGACTCAGCAGCCCCTTCAAGATGCTAAGGCATCACAGGTCTCTCTGCGGTGATAAGAAAGTCCAAAAACGGATGAGAAAATAGGCCCCCAAATCAGGAGTTTTCACCACATATGGAAACAGAATTTGCCAGCAAGGAACTTTGGGTGAGTAGGGTGCTTTGGGACACCACCCTGAAACCATTCACAATGCGGCTCACTCCAGGACCAATCCTATACATGTTTATTAGAAGCAAGTTCCATTGGGTTGAAACTGTTTGACTCCCATGTACGTGTGCATAAAATTACAATGATATTTGCTGACCAGGGATGATTGTTCAAAACCAGTCCAGTGAACATACCAAGTCAGTTTTTGACTAGCCAAAATATTATTTAGTCAGGGGGGAAATACAATAATTAATGCTACGTCAAACTTTCATCAATGCTGCTCCTGATATTATAGCTTGTTGGTATTCAGAGTTAAAAAAGTACAAGACCATCTTGAAATGAAAGTACTTGTGTGTTGCTATAATCACGCAACCTTTCTGTCTGTCAGCTCTCCCTGCCAGAAGTGAAAATGTTTAGAATAGAGTCTCCCAGTCTCAAATGAAGCCTCTTTTTAAAAAAAAAAATCAACCCTCTTTCATAAGCAATTTCCAAATTGTTTATCACATTTGAAGGCAATGACTTCCCTCGAATTCATGGCACAGATAAGATTTTCATTAATTGGAATTGCCTGCTTCCCATTTCCAATCAACCTAAGTTACTGATAAACATCAAGCTCTTCCCAAAATGTGTTTGAATTCCAACAGTTTGTCACAACAGACTTCAAGGGCAAAAGATTTATTTTCCACTTTTTTTTCCTTTCCATTGCCTCTTATTCCCTCTCCAACTGTACGTATTGCTAACCCAAATCCAATATGAAAAATTAAGTTGAATCACCCACAGATACGCCAATAATATCATTGTGAGCTGACATGACCACACTCCTTCTAATGTACTAAACGTATAATGATGAACACATCCTCTATCATTGGGTTGTTCTGATGCAAAAAAAACAAGCTGCAGCCAGTTTGATATTTGCTTTGAAACCAGCATATTTGACATTGTCATATTGCTGGGGTGAAATGCTCCCTTCAGTGAATATTCACATTGTTCCCATAATATTCCATTGTCTTTGTATCCCCCATCCCTGGGTATAACTTCTGCTGAGCAACATCTCCCTTCTTTTTTACTCTCATTGCCCTCAACCACCTTGTTTGCCCACACTGCCACTTAATCCTATATGCTCAGGTGACCAGTGTGATTTTGTATAAATCACACTGGTCACGGCGCAATCCAGCTTAGTGTCACGGCGCAATCCAGCTTAGTGTCATGGTGCAATCCAGTGTAATGAAGCACCGGAGAGTAAATGCGCCGTAAAGCACGTTTATGGCACCTGGAGAGTAAGGGCCGCTGGCACAGAGGCCGGCAGGCCTCTCTCCCCCAGCAGACTATCCCCGCACCCACTGGGCAAGGTAAGTCCTGCACTGGCCGGAGCAGGGGCGTGGGAAGGGTGGACCAGGCGGTGAGGGATGGCGGTCATTGGCCTACCAGGGCCAGGAGAGAGTGGGGTTATTGGTGGCGAGATCCACCGATATCCAAAGCCCTCTCCAGGCCTGGTGCGGCCTTACACAGAGGCCTCAGATGTATGGCAGCTCCAGAGCTGGCGTACATCCGAGTAGTCCCATTGGGCTTGGGCCACCTTGCACCTTCCCTTGAGGTGCACCTGGGCTGCCCTGGGGCAGTCCTGGACCTGGCTAGGATATGGCGGCCGGCCCTTTTGGCTGGTCGCCATATCGTATACAGGATTGGGCTGCCCAAGACATAACTGTATCAGAAAAAACAGTGGCATCACTGCAAAAACAGGGGAGTCACTACAGCCGGTAGAACACTGCAAAACAGCCGGGAGTCACTACAGCCGGTAGAGTCACTACAGCCGGTAGAATGGCAGTGTGGGCAAATGAGGCCAGGGATGGTGAGGACAAAGATGATGAAAAGTGATGCCAAGATGTATAGCATAAAAACAACCTGGATGTCTTCACAAGTGCAGAAAAATCACCCAATATGAGGGGCAGGGCATTCTTGAGACAGTCGATAAACTTGAGAATGGGTAAGTAGTTTTGACTCAGAGTTTAGAACCAGTATAAGCTCCTGTAAAAAAAAAAAAGTTATGAGATTCTAGCTCAGCAGAGTACCAGAACTGCACTATAAGAGAAAACTAAAATATACTCTAGATAAAGAGTTAGATAAGATAGAGAACTTTACTCAACTCTGAGAAGTTGAGCAAATGTTCTTTCATTCTCCTCATCTCCACTATTACTCAGGGTGAATGAACCTTAACCCTCAAGCTGTGCTCAGCATAACTCAGAACCCATCACATTAATGTCAATAAGAGTTATTCACATCCATAGACAAGAGGGCAGCTTTATTCCAGAGTTATTTTCATGCACACAGAAATTTTAATATATTCCTTAAATGCCATGATTTAATGACAGATCTTATTTTTGTCAACTGGGTTTGGACAGCCTCTTTGCCCTGCATGGAAATCCTGACATCTCCAGGAATAGTCACAAATTATTGTTTGTTGTGATTGCATCTATTTGTGCCCAACTACAATGCTTCAGCAATGCTATAAGGGGGATGCTTAATCAAAATGAAACCAATGAAGATGAGCAGGAGGAGGAAGGAGAATGAGGATGACAATGACCTTTGCATTTGCCATGGGTGCATTATTTCTATATATGCCTATATGAGCATGGAGGTGGGGGCTGTGGGACTCTGGCAACTTCATGGTTAGCCTATACAGGCTCATGGGCAAAGTCATAAGCCAGTGGGACACTCAGGGACAGTGAACAAATTTGATCTGGCATGAGGGGCCCCTGTATACATCTCTATTTGGGAGCTGCACATTCTTCATCCATGAAGTTTTCTCCCCTGCAAATATTTCTGTACTGAGGTTGGAAGGGGGAAGATGGGAAAATATGGTGGTGTGCTATCAAACATATGCTTTTTCTCTCCATCATAGTCCCTAAAATTGTGCTGATAGTGAGAGGAAGGCGGGAAGATCGTTTTCTTCCCCGCTCCCCTCTGGTGCCCAGCACCAGGGCCTATGAGAGGGGGGTTAAGGGGGTAATTTGTGCCCGGGCCCAAGGCAAAAAAAATGGGTCAAAAAGGGGGCCCTGGAGCAAAAAAAAAAAGGGGGCCCAGGAGCCAAATTCATATGTAGGGAAGGGGCCCAAAAGAAACTTTGTACCCCCTGATAAAATTCCTCTGAATGGCCCTGCCCAGCACACAGTTATACCTATGAGCCTGGTTCCAGGAGCATCTGTAATTTCCCCAGTGCTGCTGGTGTCTGCCAACTATCAGTAGCACTGGGAAAACTATATTTCCCAGACCTCCTCACACTGGGCCCACAGCTGTAGCAATGTACCAGGAGAGGGGCAAATGCTTTGCATACAGCAGGTCCTAGGTTCAATCACGTTCAATCTGTAGACAGTACTGAGATACATGGACCGACCAATGGTCTGACTCAGCCTTAGAGCTGTGAGAGAAGAGATACAGCTCTCCTTTTCTCCATCCCATCATTACCATTTCCAGAGCAGCTGGTCCGGCAAGCAGGTGGGAGGTAGGTGGGTGGGAAGGATGAGGGAAGGGTTTAGATTAGAGACTCACAGAAGGTTGGAGAAAGATTTGGACCCAGTATCATTCCTAAAAAGTATCAGGGGATGTTCAATCTGAGCCAGTGTGGTGGTGTGGTTAACAATGATGGACTAGGATCTGGGTTTGAATATCTGCTCAACCATGAAGCTCACTAGGTCAACCATGGTTTCTCAGCCTAAGCTACCCCATAACATAACCCTATTGCTCTGCTAATGTACACCACAGGTTACATAGGAAACCTACTGTATGTATGTTGCCTGAGCTCCATGGAGAAAGGGCAAAATATAAATGTGAGTAATAATGACAGGGCATTGAAACAAACAAAGCTGTTTTTTGAGTTTGCAGGAGCCTAGTTCTGGCCTGCCTGGAGTGGTTCGCACCATCACTGATCACCTTTGATTCAATTTAGGAAGGAGGGATTTCAATAAATGGTTGGGAACTAGGAAACTTATGCAGTCAGTTCCTATTGAAATCAGCTCAGTTTAGTACCAAAAAATGTGATGAGTGCCAGTAGGACGTTGTCTTGCATGAAATTGTCTTGCATGCAATATCTTGCATGCAATGTTTTCCAGTAAGAGTAGCTAGCCCATCAATTAAAATTAGTCTCCTCTCAGTCTATGTAGTTAGCATATTATGTCTTTAGAGGAATTCCTGCAGTACAGTCAGCATTTTCTGCAACTTTGTCTAAAACGAGGTGGTTCAAGTTGTTTGTCAAAAACCTAAATGTTGCTGGGTATCTAGATCCCTCTATGAAGCTTTCTGGTCTAATTGTATTCAATGTCACTCCATGAAATGGGTGACTGCAAACATTCACTTTGTTCCCCAGTCAACGTCCTCCACACAGACCAATGTGGTTTCATCCCAACCTCCAAATTTTAAAATGTGAGTGCTGATACGCTGTCATCATTTCAGCACAATCCAGGATATTTCTGCAAGGGTTGGCAGACATATTGAGAAATAGTCGGATACCTGAAATATGCAACATGTTTTATTTAAAACGCTGTAGCACCAGAGTATTTCCTTTGCAAAAGAAAGACATTTTCTCAGTTAGATTGTAATTCTGTGAACAGTGGCCACAGAAATACTAACTCAATGGGAGGGATGGGGGACATCAGGGCCGAGATCCACCTCCAGCTGCTGCTATCTCCTTAACAGCCCAATCCTAACCAACTTTCCAGCGCCGATGCAGCCGCAATGCAGCCCCAAGGTAAGGGGGATGCATAAGGGGCAGGATGTCTGGCTCAGTTGGTAGAGCGACCATCTCATATATGTCTGAAGATCTGAAGGACGGCAGTTCAAGACGACCGGAAGTGTCTGTGTCTGTCGGAGAGCTGCCGGCACGCCGAGCTGATAAGTTGCAGAGCCTCTGTGGGGGAGTGGAACTGCAGCTGCAGCTGCAGCACTTGAGTGAGAATCAAGGTTGCCTGTCAGCTGAAGCATGGTGAGGCGAACGCCAAAGAGAGAGAGAGAGAGAGAGAGAGAGAGAGAGAGAGAGAGAGAGAGAGAGAGCTGGACTGTGAAATAAATATCTAGAATGAAGGGTTCTACGAAAGATTAAAACATTATTGTATTGTAAAAACCCCTTAGGGTTTAGAAAGCCTGCCCATGTAAACCACCTTTGAATTAAAGTCGGAGGAGAAATCCGATGACCAAAGAAAAGGCGGTATAGAAATACTGGGTTTTATTATTATTATTATTATTATTATTATTATTATTATTATTATTATTAAGGGAACAAATGTTCCCTTAGCTTGAGGAGGCCTCTGTGACTGCTCCCCCACTGCAGGATGCAGTGCAATTCCCGTTGGCATGGCTGCATCAGTGCTGGAAAGTTGGTTAGGATTGAGCTGTAAGTGTAGATTGTGCCCCTTTTCTCTGAGAACAGAAAACCCAAGATTGTGAGCCCCTTGGGGACAAGACTGCTATAAATATGTTGGGGGGAAATATAGTAAAACATCATGGGCTCCTCCCAATGGGAGGGGAAAGGCATGATATAAATATTATATAAATGAATGAATGAATGAATGAGTGAACTTTAATGCAACCAACTGCCTTTGTCAATTCACATATTTCTGCAGTATATCACGTGAGAACTGTATGCAAGTCCTATGTAGATGCTCTAGTCATGGATGAGGGGGAAAGACTGTGATTGCACCTCAGGATTGGGGGTTCAAGAACACATACTTAACCCAGCAGCTGCTTTTAACTGAAGAAGCGACACTTCCAGGATTAAATGTGCCTCTTTCAAATGCAATTAGTTGCAGTTTTAGCTTGGCCCTTTAAGAAGCATTATGAACACACATGATGACAGTCATCCACTCCACACTCTTTTTTAAGCAAAGGGATTTCAGCCTCTACAATATAAAGCTGGCACACAGGCCCATTTAATCGTTTAAAATTATAGGCTGGGTATAGGATCGGTAAATTGGCCAGAAAGATTGCTACTCCTGAGGAATAATCACATGGAATCTGAGACGAGAGGGAGGATGGCGCTTCCTGCTTCCCCTCCCTAAATTGGATTTTGTACAGGAGGCCATATCTCATGATTGTACCATTCCCTTTGCTTTTTACAATGCAACGTGTTGGACCATTTCTATCTGAGTCGTTATCTGCACAACAGCCTTATAGAATAGATTAGGTTGGAACAAAGGTGTTGCCTGCAGTCCAACAGTTCTATTTGCCAGGGACAGTCTCTCCGTTTTCTGGTACCTGTCCCTGGTCAATTTGCGACTCTTTTGGCCTTTTGGAGGATGCTTTGTGAGAATGTTTCTCCTGCAAGTCGCAAGACTTGTCATTCTTCAGCGCTCCTCTCCCACTGCAAAGTCTCGAGAAGTTAAATTTTGGTGCGTGGGAGCAGCAGGGTGTGCATCTTCTCTCTAGTGCACATGCATGTAAATGCACTCAGAGGGGCGGCATCTAATGCACAGCCTGGCGTTGGAGGGAATGCGCATCACACTTCATGGTGAGGCTCATTTTGAACTGTTAATAACAGATCGAAGTACCATTTTGCTTGTCCAGCATATCGGTAATGGAAAGAACAAACACCATCAGCTGTTAAATCTGTGGGGGGCTGATGATTGCCGTGTCAACAAATACAAGCATGCAGAAGACAGAGGAGAGCCCTGCAATAATAGTGACAGGTGGAGAGGGGTCAGGCAGTGTTGAGAACTGCAGTGTGGCAAGTGTGTTCCGGTGTTCATATGTGACATGATGGAGGATACAAGAAGGAACCCGCAACAAAAAGCATCTAACCAGCCCCTACAATGAATGATGTGTTTGCTTTTATTAATTGGACACAATAGGACAAAGCTGGTGTGTGCCTAATCTTTCTGTATGCTTTGGCACATTTTGTCCTCTATTTTTTCCTCTTGTATATGTCCCTTGCTTTCTCTTTCTGCCTTTCTATCATTCTCTCCTCCCCCCACCCACCCCCGGTTTTCCTTCTCCTTTTGTATCTTTCTGATTCTCTTCGTTTTTCCTACTTCTTTGTCCATTTGCAACCTTACCCCAATCCCTCTCTCTGTGCCTCGCCTCCCCAATCTTTCCTTTATATTTGCTTCAATCTTTTCAGACTAAACATGCCCTAGATCAAGGCACTGTAAAAGGCTGCTGGAGCTTGGTGTGAGCCTTTTCTCTTCTTCCCCCATTGAATTTTTTTTTTCCAGTTTCATTCCACATTGTTCTGAGACTAAGGTTGCAATCCTATATATACACACTTACATGGAAGTAAGCCCATTGAATGCAGTGTGGGGCTTACTTCTAAGTAGACATGCCCTGGATCAAGCTATTAAGATGGCAGGGGCTTGACTTGAACCTGTTGTGTGTGTTTCTCTCTCCCAGCTGCCCCTTTTCCATCTAATTGTCCATATCTTCCTGGAATTGAGTTTCCACTGAACTCGCATTGTTCACTGTATCTTCCTGACTTGGCTCTGTTCATTCGTTCTTTCTCCCTCCAATCTCCTCATATCCCTCACTTCCATAGACTTCAGATCATGCTACTACTCACTGTGAAAATAAACTCATTTCTCTTGCCTAGCCTGCTTCTACTTGACAGGAAATGGCTATGCTAACATGTTTATCCTCTCTAGGAAACTTCTCTCTATCTCAATAACCCCTTCATTCTCTGAGCAGAATGGTTAGGAGGACCTTTTTGAGAAAGTTTTGAAATTCTGCATAACTCTAGGAAAGGAATGATCTACAAACACGGCCTCTAACGGTAAGATCAAGGTACAGTACTTGACTCTGGTTACTGCAGTACCACTACAGGGGGACAGAGCCACCAGGACAGCTAACCAACTCACTCAAGGGGCCAATCAAGTTTCAGTTATGGTGTAATCCTGTGTAACTTTAGCACGATCCGTCGGCCTAAAGCATCGCAAACATGCCGTAAAGCACGTTTGCGACTATGGGAGAGTAAGCAGCACTAGCGCGGAGGTCGGAGACGCTCACTCCACCCACTAGCTGGACCTGCGCAGGCCGACACAGGTAGGTCCCGCACTACTTGGTGCAGGGGCGGGGACAGGTGGAATGAGGCGGCGAGGGAGGGGGCCGTTGGTCGGCCCAGGCTGGGAGGGGGCGGGGATATAGGCGGCGATATCCTAAGCCCTTTCCCAGCCCGCGCCACCCTTACACCGCCTCTCCAGATGTACGCCAGGTCTGGAGCTGGCATGCATCCGAGGAGGCTATAGGCTCCGGGATTGCCTACATCTGAGAAAGCCCTAAGGTGCACTCTAGCAGTGCCGGGGCACCTGGAATGGCCTTAGGATACAATGGCCGGCCCTTTAGGCCGGCTGCTTATAGTTACAAAGGATTGCGCTGCCAATCATATAAGTGAATGAATGAATGAATGAATGAAACCTTTATTGGCATAAGACAAACATACATGCCCCCTTCTTTGTGTGCCCCCCTTGACTGTCTAGGGGGGCATCAGTGAGAAGAAAAGTCTTCTTGGTAGTGGCCCCCCAAATATGGAACTCCCTCCAAGGCAAATTATGATCAGCCCCCTTTCCTGGATGCTTTCCAATGGTAGGCTTACCATACGTCCCGGAATGGCCGGGACGCTCCTGGATTTCAGGGTCAGGTCCCAGCATCCCGGGAGGTATGGGCGCCATCCCGGATTCCCACCACCACCATTTTTCCTTGAGAGAAAATCAACGTGGCCTGGAAGCCCTTAGTTCATAAGGGCTTCCAAGACGCGTTGTGGGCGAGGCTCTCAACCCCCCCCCAGCACCTCCCGGATTTTGCGAGGAGCGGCGGCAGCTGGACAAAAAGTGGCGGCCACAGCGCAGCCTCAGTAAGGGGGTGGGAGAATGTGGGAAAATAAATAATTTGGCACCCCAAAAATCAGGGGGGTCCCAGATTAGGTCACCAAACATATGGTAACCCTATCCATTGGGGCTTGATTTTATTTATTTATTTCAAATGGATTTTGGTGGTTGGAAGGGTGGGGGGAGTGATTTGATAGTTAGGGATATGGGGCGGGCTGCAGCAGGAGTCATTTGCTGTTAGCCTTATGCTTTTATATTTTAGCTGCTATTTTTAGGCTACTGTGGTTTTAAACATTGTATTTCTTATTAATAATAATATTTAAATATTATGTATGGCTTTATGCTGTAAGCCGCCTTGAGTATCAGGCTTTTATTACCTAGGAAAATGCAGGACAGAAAGCCCAAAAATAAATAAATAATAAATATAAAGCCACCCAGCCTGACCTAACTCCTCTAGCAAAGCAATGTGTTACTCCGGCACGGAGAGAGCTGCTCTTGGGCTGCTCATTTTCGTTTGTGTTGCAAGTGCGTTCCGGTGTACTGGTACTAGGCTGCATGGACTAATGGTCTGAGCTGGTATGACAGCTTCAGTTGAGCGGAAATTTGAACCTGGTCTCCTGCATTCCAACTGAGCACTTTTATCTCTTTCAGCACATCACCCCCTGCTCTTTAATGCACTCATTCATTTCTACCAAACTAGTATTTAACACAATGGCTTTTTATGCCAAAATATGCACTCTTCTTGCTTCTCAATCAGGCTTGCTCTTCCCTGAAAAAGAGTAAACCTAATGAAATAATTGAATGTTCAAATCTCCACTGAGCTCACTTTTTATTTGCATCCTTATGCCGTGCATCTCAGCCTCCCTTCTCTGGGAAATGAGTATTCATTCTCTCTCTCTCTCTCTCTCTCTCTCTCTCTCTCTCTCTCTCTCTCTCTCTCTCTCTCTCTCTCTCTCTCTCTCTCTCTCTCTCTTCCCCCTCCCCAGCCCCTCATCTTGCTCTGGTCTCCATTAGCTCCAGCTCAAATCCCTCACATAACATTAGAGAGTGTTGTTTTATTTATACTTAACATCAGTGCAGTCATATATATTGAATCCTTTGAAAAAAGTGCTCCCAGCTGCCTCTCTTCGTTGGGGATCTGGGCAGGGTGCATTAAGGTTAATTACCCAATAATTTACAGCACAAAATGTTTCTGAAGACATTTTGATTTCCACTAATTGTGAAACTGAACAAAGTAAACAAAAGAGTTGCAGAAGCATGGCTAGAAACTCTACTGTGGAAATTGGTGTCATTTTGTCTTTGCCCTTCATTATTAGTGCCACTTGAATGGCATTCTCCATGAGTTGTAAGACAGTTCTTGTTTTCTTTTCTTTTTTTAGTAGCTTGTTTTTAAAAAAAACTATACTAAAACATAGTACAAATACTGAGCAACATGTAGATCAGCTCATCAGCCTATCCTTCCTTCCACCCTCACCTTATTGCCCTTCCCATTTACCCATCCCATCCTATCTTTTTTGAGCAGATCTATCCATTGATACGAGCCAGTGGGTGGCGCAGTGGGTTAAACCACTGAACCATGAGCAGTCGATCAAAAGGTGAGCAGTTCGAATCCATTCGACGGCTCCTGCCAACCTAGCAGTTCAAAAGCAAGAAATTGCAAGTAGATTAATAGGTACCACATCAGCAGAACGGTAACAGCGTTCCATGCGCCTCGGTGTTGAGTCATGCCAGCCACATGACCATGGAAATGTCTTCGGACAGCACTGGCTCTTTGGCTTTGAAACGGAGATGAGCACCACTCCCTAGAGTCGGACACGACTGGACTTAATTGTCAAGGGATACCTTTACCTTATCCATTGCATATTAGAGCTTGGAATATGCAAAGAGGGGAGATGGAGAAGAGTTGTGGACATTGTCCTAGAAACCACGGCAACAATCCATCCTGGTTTGATCTCATAGGGATGTCTGGGGTTGGAATGGAACAAAAGATGCATTGGTTACTCAAGGACGTAAAAGTACAAAGACGCATGTGCATAGTTACTCTTCTGGAATTTTCTTCTGAATTGGTTGGGAGAACCCGCCTACGTGAAGAACATTCAAGCAGACATTTTCAGTCCCTCTTTTAAGAAGCCGTAATAGTTTTGCGCAATAAGCAGTCTTGTTGCAAAAGCGCCGCAAAGTCACTCTCTCCAGATCTGTGGAATGTAGTTTAGCAGAGCTGACTCTTGTAACAATATGACAGTCCCCTGCTATACAAGCAGGAAATGTAGATTTCTTCCTGACAGTTTTAGAAAAGAATTCACACTTTTTAAAAAGGCACCTACAGCAATGAAACCAATTGCTATGGGTATGCATTGAGACTGAAAGTACTAATTACTTCTAATAAATATTAATGTGGTTTAAAAAAAACCCATGTCTTTTCACTTTTTTGTTTAAACTTTATCAGCACGGCAGCTGAGATACAGGAAGCCTAAAGAGACCAACTACTGTAGCTATAGATTTGTCGGAGGATTTTGCAGTCTGTTTTTCTCAACGCTTTTAGGGCCAATTTAGATGTTTCTAACTGTACAAAAGACACATGAAACAGTCTTGTGACAGTTGTTTTAAATGAAAACCAACGGGGGGAACTTCAATGAGGAGTGGAGGGGATGCTGAAACCTTTCTCTTTCAGCCATTTTGCCACACACACCAAAAAAAAAAAACATTTCCCAAACAGCTTTTCACTACAAAGGAAAATTTAGAGGCACACAGTTATTTTCACCCACAGGTGGAGAAGCAGTTGGTGTTGCCTGACACCCCGTTGCATGTGTATACTTGTCAGTGGAGCAAAGCGTGTGTGTGCCAGAGGAGCATAATCCAGATCAATCATGTGGCATTTTGAACTGGGCTCATGGTGAAAGGCCTCGTCATCATTCATGTTCCATAGACCTCTAAGGGTAGGCCAAATTTGGGTTTGCCAGAGCAATCACTGTCCCCTCTCCACATTCTAGCTGGTGGCCTTAGGAGAAATCTTGCCCTTCTGTCTTTCTGTCGCAAAAATTCCATAACTGGCTGCACGTGTGCTGGAGCAGCAAATTATGAACCTGTAAACAAACTGGGAGATTCCTGACTTGGAGTACATAAAGTCATGAGCGACACAAAAGAAGGGCCTCCAAACCTAGCTTCCCTCACCAACTCCATGGCCAAATTTAAACAAGAGCTGCATGCTAATGGAGACACTGGCCTCCTGAGTCATCCAGAAGTTAATTGCTACAGCCTTGGCAAGGTGTAAAACAATAGAGGCACCCATCTTGAGCCAGGGATGGACAACCAAGAGTCACCAAGGCACAAAGGTAAGGTCCTTGAGGAGTTCACCCCACAAAGGCTTCTATGCTCCCCTATGGGAATTTAAGGTATCAAAAGCAGCAGGGTCATAGACTCCTCGTGTTCCTCATCTTCTTCTTCTTCCCCTGGCTTCGTAGTTGTCACTGTATCTCATGGACCCACTGGTGATGCGTCAAGGACCCCCCCCTTTCCTCCTGTGCCCAAGAACCACTGTGCCAACCAGTACCCAGGACAGGTATCATCTCTCTCTCATCTCTTCCAACTTTTCTCCTATCTTCTCCTTTCCCTTTCCCTGAGCGTTACCACAAAACTGCTGCACCGGCACCCACCTTCCCTTTTTGTAAGCTTCTGCTCCAGCACTTGTGGAGCTGTCTCTCAGAGAAACCCTTCTCCCTGCAAAGCAATCTTGGCTCCCTTGCCATGCTTCCCTCCTTGGAACTAGCTAAGGCTAGGTGTGTGCTGCATGCTATGGGGGGTGGGGGTGGGGTGTTGACCTGAAGGCAAATGGGAGGGACCTTCATGTAAGCCCTCAGGCCTTCTATGGGCTTACATGAAGGTAAGTAAAAATGTTGGAGGTAAGTAAACATGAAAGTAAGTAAAAAAGGTAAGTAAAATATCTCTCCCTTGGATATATACCACCCATTTTGGTGGTATATGTCTGAGAAAAGGGGCAGGGAGATTTTAAAAGACTGGATAATACACTATCTGGTGTGTGTAACTGCCTCTGGATCCACCTCCTCTCACCCCCCAGTTCCTTCCCACAGTCCCACTCCACCCCCTCCTGCCCCATGGCCCCTCCCCTGCCACTGACTTACTGGCACTGGGGATACAGGAGGGCCGCTACTGTGTGGCCAGCATCACTCACCATTTCTGGTAGCACACAACAGCACATTGTGTTTTGTGATGCTGTAAATCGGGCTGCACTGCCGAACCATGAGTTCCAGCAGAGCAATCTGGTGATAGGATTGGACCATATAAGTGTTACTGTAGTGTATAGTATTACTATTCTTGAATGGCATAACTAAGGGGTATTTGAATGGCCATAACGGAACATAATGAAGGAAGTTGTCTTTAAAGAATGAATGTTTTAATTACATCATTTTTCACATATTTACTGAACACAGTAAGGAGTACAGGTGGGCCCCCATATCCGCTGGGGATATGTTCTAGGCCCCTCCGTGGATACTTGAAACCGTGGATAAGAGCGAACACCCCCTCCATGGTTTCCTGAGGGCCCCCCCCACCCTGTCTCCCCTGCAGGCAGGCATGCTTCCCCCCCCCCCCGCTCTTATTTTTCTTTCAGCAAGCTTTGTTTCTTCCTTAAAACAAACAGAGAAGCAGCCTCCATTGCAGGCAAGTAGAACGAGACTAAGTCCTAGAGAGGCTCTGCAAGGTTTCTGTTAACCTTGCAGAGCCTCTCTAGTACTTAGTCTCGTTCTACTTGCCTGTAATAAGCAGCCAGAGGCTGCTTCTCCTGTTTCTTTAAGGCAGAAATGAAACTTACTGGGAAAAAAGTAAAACCCTGGGGGGGGGGGGTCCCCACGATCCGTGGATAATTGAAACCGTGGATAGCGAATCAGTGGATATGGGGGCCCACCTGTACTATACTCAGTTTTAGATGTTACTAAATCAGATTTTCAAGTATATACATAAGGCTATAGTTGGCAGAAATGCATTAACAAAACCATTACAGATTACTGTATATATAAACTGTCGCAAACTGTTCAGTCCCTTCTTCTACCAGATAACAGGGTTCCCATGATTAAAACAGGGGAAGACAAATTTATAAAGATGTGTTCCCAACTGCATTGTTAAACCAAGGATGTTTTCTTTTTCCAAGAACCTAACAAAAGCTTTCTCTCTAGGATACTGTTGTGGCAATTGAAGTTGAACTGTGCAGGATCTACGTTTAATGGGAAATCAATGTTATTGATTAAACAGAATAAAAGATGCTCTGTAAACACCGATTATAAAATCTACTCATCTCAAACCATTTTTAATTTTTTTAACTGATAAGAATCAGTGTGAATTTCCCATAGTAAATATAGTAATGAAAATGTAGAGTGTTTTGCCAAGGAAACATATGCAAGCAGTTTGAAAGGCCTTTCTTTTTCTTTTTCTTTTTTTTTCAAGCCTCTTTCCATTAAAGATGTTTTGGAGACTTGTAACTGCAACATTTAAAGATTCCACCCCTACTTCATAAGGAGTGAATACAGCTACCAATCAAAGAGATGTCAGAATTGTGAATGCAGAGGAAAGGATTCATTTTTGACAATGCAAAGCCTTCAAAGGTAATTTGGGACACTTTGGCATCTATTCACAATTCATAGTTTCAGTAGTACTTTGACATAGCGTCTTTTGCATTGATAGGAAATATATAGTCACAATCCATTGGTCCATGCAAACACACACACACACACACACACACACACACACACACACACACACACACACACACATGTTTTCCCTTAGGGTTTCTATTGTGTAACCAGCCCCCAACAGGGCACCCAAGCTGCCTGCTAATTTCTCTAAGGAATTTGGGGTGCTGATAAGTGGGGTGCTGAGAGCCAGGATGGTGTAGTGGTTTGGGAGTACTTAGACCTGGAAGATCCAGGTTCAAATCCCCGCTCAGCCACGAAGCTTCCTGGGTGACCTTGGGCCAGTCACTATCTCTCAGCCCCACCTAACTCACAGGGTTGTTGTGAGGTCAAAAAGGAGGGGAGGAACTATGTACACCACTCTGAGATCCTTGGAGGAAGGGCGGTATAAAAAAATGTGAAAAATAAAAATAAATAAATAAATAAGAGTAATATTTGGCTTAATTTGCATTGTACGACCCAGGAATACCTCGGGGGAAGGGACGTTCCCAGTCTGGGCCGGCCAATGACCCCCTCCCTCACTGCCCCTGCCTCTCGGGAGTGAAAACGTGGTACCGAAAGCGCCACGTCAGAGCGGGGTTCCAGTGGGCTGGCAGGCCGAGTACCATCAGCATTTGGTAAACGTACCACTGGTGGTAAAAGTGCCACTAGTTGAGAATCCTTACTTTAAAAGGTTAATAGAGGGGGAAAGCCCACTATTGCTACTGTGCTACCCTTAACAAAAATGATAAAACTCCTGAATGAACCAAATGGTATATATGCCATTCAGTTCATTTCAAAGCTCTTTTTCCTGGTTTCATCATGAATGTGGAAGGAACCAGATGAACCTGATCCAGGTTCATTTTGCTTTTATGAGAAGAATGCAGCCCCATATCTACCTCTGTCTTTGGGTACGCTTTGGATCAAGGCTTCCCTACATCATCCAGGGTGCCACCACAGGATCAGTTCTCTCTCCAGACAGGGCCCCTGTTGTGTCCAGTGGTGGAGAGGTGAACCTGGTGAAGTCCTACCCCATAGTTGACATCCCAGAGAGTGCCTGGCCTGGACCATGATGGGGGGGGGAGTGGACTGAGGAAGAGAGCTTTTTTCTTTCTTCCACCCTGGGTTGCAAAAGGAAGGCACCCCCCTGAAGTGGATTTGTGGCTGCATCCAGTCGCCTGCCCACAAGCAGACAGACGTTGTTTCTCACACCCAAGTCTCACAATGGTTAAGAAGGCTGGGTAGTGGGTTTTGCCAGATTGCCTGATTCGTCTTGAGGCTCTGAGTTCTTACCTTCTTCGTAGCAATTCTTGGAGGTTTCTGCTCAAGACACTGCCACTTTGTCAGCACATAGGGACTTAGGCTTCAAGGGGGTCACTTGACCGCCAGTGACCCTGAGAGCTTAAGGAGGAGGCAGGGCAGCTTTGGGTTTCAAACCTGTCCTGTAACTTGGATGCATAATAGCCATGCACCCCGTGCACCCCAGTTGTTGGCTCAGGGCTGCAGGGAGCAGCCCATGTCACCCTTTCTCTTGTGTCTTTTGGCCTTCCACGGTTTTATCTGGCAGGTGGGCTGGGACAACACAGTACAGCTCCTAACATAGCTAGGTAGGGGCATTCCTTTCCCAGTCCTGCCCCCTTCACGAGGCCAAGGCAATTGGGGGGGGCCCAATTGGTGCCTTTGAGGCTCCTTGGGAGGTGCAAGCCAGGAGCTTGAATGCTCAGCTTGCATCAGTTATTCTGGAGCTGGCTGCAGTGAAGACCTAACCTGCCTGCTCTGGAATGCAGTCTGGGTTCAGCAGGTCACCATTTCAGGCTGGGTAGGAATATTTTGCTCTTTACCTTATTGGCTGTTGGTGGGGAGGTGTGTTTTTTCCAACCTATCCCAGACTGTCTTTTTAGGGGGAATTTTAGCCAGGTGGCTACTCTGGCAGAAATAATGCAGGAGTGGGATTAGGTGTACACCCTGAGGTGAGCAAGAGTCACTGGGGGAAACAGTACTAGTCTCAGTCAGGAGGCTGTCTCTGGCTATGGGATGCAGGCTGTGGTCTCATACATTAGTGCCAGCAGATCACCACCCACCCACCAGATCAGGTAAGATGGTGGGGGAGGCAGGAGGGGGTGGCAGGAGGGTAGAACGAGGGCAGGGGAGGGCAAAACAAGGAGGTGACGGGGTGGAGGGAGGCCGGAACTGGGCAGTTATGAGGTGGGGTATGGCTGATTCGGTTCCGGGAAGGGGTGGTTGTGGCGGCAGCAGCGGCCACTGAATCCCAACCCCCTTCCCGGACCAAATCCTGTGGTGCGGGTCCACATGGCCGCCCTGCACCAACTATTTAGCTAGTGCAGGTACTAGGAAAAACCCCTGCGCCATGGAGGCTTACCCCCGAGTAAGGGAACAATTGTTCCCTTACTCATAGGAGGCTCTTCTGCAACTGTTCCCATGCTTTAGGATGCAGCGGTAGCCATTTTGGTGCTGCTGCATCGGTGGGGGGGGGAGGGAGCGAAGCAGTAGGATTGGGCTCTCGTGTCATTTGTGTGTGTGTGGGGGGGGTCAATGCAGCATTTCCTATTCGCTTAATATCTAACCATTATAATTTCGATAGTCAATGAATGTATGGTCTGTGTTCACCCCAGGTCAGTGTTGGCCTTCAGTTCCCCCCCCCAACACACACACACACACACACACACACACACACACACACACACACACACACTTTGAGGACACATGGAGATGGTTTAAGAACAAAAATAGAGGGTTGGGCAAGAAGGGCTGAATATTTTCATTGTAGTGGTATGTGCCCTGAATTTCAGTATTAATGAATTCATAGGCCTTTTGGAAAGTGATACGAGACAGTCAAATTGGCCCCCGTGTATCTGAAGAGAATTTGCAATGGGGTATTTAAAGGCATGTAATGAGCTAAATTATGCCCTTGCCAGGCATGAAAACAAAACATTTATACCAAGTGGAACTGCAGCTGTATAAACTTGTTTTATGAGATTGAGTAATTATTTTTGATCTATCTGTTAAGGTAACTTCACTGTATTTGTTTCTTTTGCATTTGTTTTCTGTACAGGAAATAACAGTAAAAGGGGGATTCTTTAAAAATAAAATACCTCAGGAGTAAATCTTTTTGAAAATTCAAACAGAATAAAAGCGGAAGACGTGAAGCTGCATTATACACAGTCAGACAAGTGGTCCATTTCTCCAAGTATTGTCTATTCTGACAGCCAATGGCTCTCCAGGGTCCTACACAGAGGTATTTTCCTGCCCCGCTACCGAAATTACTTTAAACGAGAAATGCCAGGGATTGAACTCTACCACTGAAGACAGATAGAAAAGTCAAGCAGTTCTCATGACATCGGTGTGGATTGTGTTTCTAATTCAAAACAGTATTGTGTTTTACAGTTGTTAGATGTCTTAAGGAAAAGGAAAAAAAAAACCTTGCTAAAATTGTGTACAGTAAACCCTCAATGTAATGGATTAATAGGGGAAGGGGTTCTGTAAATGTTGAAAGTCCATTAAATCCGAATGCATTGAAGTCAGTGGAGTTGCATGCGCAACACATATATGACTAGTTTTTAATGAAGTAGAAAATGGCCATTGTCTCTAAAGTCTGTTAAATCAAGATCCATTAAATCGAGGGTTCACTGTACGAAAATTGGGCCTTGAATTAAAATGAGACAAACTTAAATGATCTCAATTAAATGGAAGCTGAAGCCTAATCATCTGAACCACCATATCTTAGGGCAGGTTATTCTGCTGAATTCAGCGGTGATCTTCAGCTAGTTCTCAGAGTGTGCTGGGTCTTCTTTCACACTGAAGTACATTGGTCCCACACCAGTGACATTATCATTGTGAGCAATGAAAATATCATTGGCATATACTAGGGTCTAGAGACCAGCACCAAACATGCTGTAGCCTGCATGCTGTGGGTGGGATCCTTCCTGCCACCCTGATGGTGTCATCTGGAGGAAATGCAGCAGGCATGGAGACCCCAAAGAGTCTATGGGGCAATGGGTAGAGACCATACCATGCCAAATGATGTCGTTTGCATTCACTCTTGCACCGGTGTAACAGTAGATCCACTGGTGTAAATGCACTTATGCATTCATCAAACTGGAGAGTCTTCTCCGTAGTAATAGTGTGACCTGGCAGAACAGAGGACACGTTTGTGTTCCAGCAGCACACACAACACAATTCAGACTCCAAATTCTGAAGTGGATTTGACGCGTTCTTCCCAACTGGACTCAAACATCTGCCATCAAATTCCATTGGTTTCTTTTCTCCCAGAATTGAGTTGCGATTCTGATTTCAATGCTATGTTTTGCCTGGAGAAGGAGCACTGAAACAGTTTGCTTCCATCCAAACATCTAACTATTTTTCTCCAGTTTTATAAAACAACGGAACAAAATTAGGCAAGAAAAGAGGTGCTTATAGACAGTGTGGCAGTGGCAGGCAGGTGCTGAAAGATCTTGCCAAATTGTCAGGTGAGCCATTGTTACTTGTTAATGAGCCATTCCCTTAAGATTCTGCCGGAGAATAAAAACAGCATCACATGAGTAAGCTGTTAAATTGCATGACCCCGATTCTTCTTCACCAGCTGCTCGTGGTGTTGCTGCTGCTGCTCATCCACAAAATACAAAAGACACATTTTGTTGTGACTAGAACAAGCTGCTCAGTGTTCATATAGGCCAAAGCCCTCAAGTTGTTCTCATCCTATTCATCCATTCCATTGATGCGGGGGGGGGGGGGGGAATTGCTCACCTTAAAATCTATTTTCAAAAAGGAAAATATGTGGTGCATTCATCAGGGCTTGCTCCCATTCATTGAAATGGGACTTATTTAGGAGAACTTCTGGGGGGGGGGGAGATGTCTTGTGTGTGCATTGAATTCTATCATTTCTTTTGCAATCGTTGCCTGATAAGCACTATTTCTTTTTATTTGAAGTGGGCAGGAAAGCACATGTGTGTGCATGTGTATGTAATGCTGGGTGCCTGCAAAGAGAGCATGAGCCAGGCCATTAATGTGGCTCCCATAGCAGGACTGATGGCAAGGGGCCTCAGATTCATAGACCGAGAGAAGACTCACACTTCTAATTGTAAGTGCAGTTACCCCGCTGTGGGCTGGACAGCCATCCTTGTAAGCCGCCTTACAATGCGCTCCTTTCCCCTGGGAAGAAGCTCCAGTTTTCTTGCCCTGCTTTCCTCTCTCGAGCCAGCTAAGGCTACGGCCTAGTCCCTGGGCTTCTGCAAAGTTTGCTTTAAAAGAGAAGGCGGTCTTGGCGGTCTTTAAAAGAGACGTCGGGTCTTTGAGTTCCAGATTTGATTTTAATTAATTTCTGTTTATCCGGTTTTCTGGGCTGTCAGTCCATACCGGGTAATTCTGTTATTACTTTGATCGGCTGGATCGCTATCTAGTGTTTTAACTATGACCGGGATACTCGGATTACCTATTTCGCTGAACACGGTCTTGGCACTGTCACCCAGCGACCAGTGGCATCACTGCAGGGGGGGCAGAGCTCTAAGTTCCGCTGAGATTGGAGCCTCTGTTACACAGAGGAACGAAGCGGCCCCGCCCCCTCGCCTTCGGAGCCTTTCAGGGAAGCGAAAGCAGCGCATTGCTTTCGCTTCCCTGAAAGGCTCCGAAGGCGAGGGGGCGGGGCCGCTTCGTTCCTCTGTGTAACAGAGACTCCAATCTCAGCGGAACTTAGAGCTCCGCCCCCCCTGCAGTGACACCACTGCCAGCGACTCCCAGTGCATCGCACCCCATCCAGCAGAAATGGACTAATCATCTTGTTCCTTGGCACAGCCTTACCAATGACCCAAAGACTCCCTTCTGTCCTTTCTTGTTTCTATATTTTCTTGTTTTGTCTCGTGTGCAGTCAAACTGATCACACACAGGTCAATCCTGTCTAGCAGGATGCAGTGGTGCACATCAGGCGCCCACCACATCCTATGCAGAATTGAGCCTGCCCCGGCGTGTTTGCCCCGTTACCTAGAGTAATGCGCCAGCTGCCCCGATGAACCTCCTCGAATGCACGTCAGCAATTTTACTGGTGTACATTTGAGAAACCCAACAGGCCCGGGAAGGTGGATAGGATATGGCGGAGGAGGCCTTCGCTGATCCTTCCTGCTTCCCAGGCCTGATCCTCCAATCCCATCCCCCTGGAGCACCACGTTCTGCCTGCCCCTCCGTCACCCGCTGAGGCTTTACCTCTCCACCGTGGCGCTGCTCTGTTCTGCGGCACCAGAGGAGTGGCGCAAGCCTCTCTGCTGGTGCCACAAACATGCTCCACCAATCTATTTGTATTGTACTGTTAGTGTATTGTGCTGCAGGATTGTGCTGTTAGTGTTTCTATCATTTTCCTCCTTTGTGTGAGTGCATAGTGATGTGTATGTGATTTTAGTTTATTTTTCCACAAGTTTTAAGGAAGGCCTGTAATTGGCCCCAGGCCTCCTTTGGGGACTGCTTCAACTGACTCAACTGACAGCGGAATCCTGTGTAACTCTTCCACCGGTGTAACAGTAAATCCACCGGTGTAAATGTACTTATGCCAGTGTAACTTGCCGTACGTCGATGAAAGCAGGATGGACACCGGCGTAGCCCCCCTCGGACGCCGTGCATGCGCAGTTCGGATGCAGGACAGACGCCAGTGCAACTCCACCGGTGCAGGGGGCATTCCGGGAGTGTTCAGACACCCCTGGAATGCCCCCTGCGCCAGGGGAGTTGCGCTGCCGTCCGTCCTGCGTCCGAACTGTACATGAGCGGTGTCCGAGAGGAGTTACGCTGGTGTCTGTCCTGCGTCCGTCGGTGTACAGCAAGTAACATGAAAATAGTTGGCAAGTGGTCAACATATTCCACATTATTTAGAGTTCTGTACAGGTGAGATTAGTAGCTCCTGTGTCTTGAAACAGTTTGCCTAGAGAACCCCAAGTCCCTTAACCAAAGCTTGATGTGTTTAGATACATAAAAACAATCCTGGCCGTGCTTACTTTTAGAGACTGCCTGGAAATATACATTCCCTAGCCTCTCTCAACAGTGTTATGTTCTAGATATATACTTGTTTTGTTATAGATGTTTGCCATTATTGCATTTGTTATATTTCATACTGAAAGTTTAGGATGTAAGCCACCTAGAGCCTGGGGGATTAGGAAGGATAGAAATGTAATAATTTAATAATAAATATTAAAATCCTCCTTGCTGTGGATTTTTATTATTGTAGTCTAGCTAATTCATCCGTCCGTGTTGGGTAGAAACACACTAATTTAGCCAATTCTGATTCAGCAGACCATGAAATCACATACAGTACATCCAATTGACTTTGATGGTGTTAAACATTGCCTGATTAATCGTATGACTATATATGACTTTTATTATGTAATTAATTAATTGCCTGAAAATGATTCATATGTTCTATGATTCTGATTTTCACCATTTATTTTTAATAGACACTTATAGATAAAATTGAGATCTTAATGAGCTACTGCAAAGATGGAGAGCATTCATTGATTCATTATTATGAATCGCTTATTAATAGTTTGGGAACACATGCAAAGCTATCACTTGGACAATGATTATATTTTCTCTGTGTCCTAAAATGATAAACAAATGGAATTCCTTTGTTCCAGAGATTCAAACAGAACTAAATTTTAAAACAAAAATAGGTGATCTTCCCCACCAGATGGTTGCTTATTTTGACAAATTGCATATGTGTTTGCTTATCAAGATTTCTTCATTATTTCAGGCCCTAAGTAACACTCTAGTGGCCCAATCCTATTTGTCCGTTACGACAGCAGATGTTCCCTTCCACTCTCGTAACTGCAGCTGCAATGCTGCAAAGGAGCCTGGGAACTGCATGGAGCCGACTGCATGGAACCTGGGAACTGGCAGCGGAGGCTGCTGGCTGCTCCTGGCACTCGCCAACGGAGCACCCGGACCCTGCAAAGGTAAGAACGATGGTAGGGGGGGCATTCCATGGGGGAGGAGGGGGCATTCCTGGACAGAGGGAAGGAGGCGTATCGGGAGAGGGAGGAGGTGTATCCCAGCACAAATGACTTGCAGTGGGATGCATCCCAACACGCCCCCTTTCTCTCCTCAGAATTGTGCCAGCTGTATAGCTGGCACAGGTCTGAGGAAACCCATAGGTGATCGAGGGGCTTATGGAGTGGTAAGGGAAAACCTCAGATATGCAGACGATACCACCCTAATGGCAGAAAGTGAAGAAGAACTAAAGAGCCTCTTGATGAGAGTGAAAGAGGAGAGTGCAAAAGTTGGCTTGAAACTCAACATTAATAAAACTAAGATCATGGCATCGGGTCCCATCAATTCTTGGCAAATAGAAGGGGCAGAAATGGAAGCAGTAACAGATTTTACTTTTCTGGGTTCCAAGATCACTGCAGACGGAGACAGCAGCCATGAAATTAAAAGACGCTTACTCCTTGGAAGGAAAGCTATGGCAAACTTAGACAGCATAATAAAAAGCAGAGATATCACCATGCCAACAAAAGTTCGTATAGTCAGGGCGATGGTGTTCCCAGTAGCAATGTATGGTTGCGAGAGTTGGACCATAAGGAAGGCTGAGCGCCGAAGAATAGATGCTTTTGAACTGTGGTGCTGGAGAAGACTCCTGAGAGTCCCTTGGACTGCTAGGAGATCAAATCAGTCAATTCTAAATGAAATCAAGCCTGACTGTTCCCTGGAAGGACAGGTACTAAGGCTGAAACTCAAATATTTTGGCCATCTAATGCGAAGAGAGGACTCTCTGGAGAAGACTCTGATGCTGGGAAAGATTGAAGGCAAAAGGAGAAGGGGAAGGCCAAGGATGAGATGGTTAGACAGCATCACCGATGCAACAAACATGAAAATGAGCGAACTCAGGAAGATAGTGGAGGACAGGAAGGCCTGGCGGGATATGGTTCATGGGATCACGAAGGGTCGGACACGACTTAACGACTGAACAACAACAACAACAAAGTTCAACCCAACCTTGTTTCTCCCTATTCACCTCTGGGGTCCATCATGGGGGTGACATGCTGAGCTCTCTGTAATTTTTGCATTACAGAACAGTAATCACAATTACTAGAGAATTACTAGCCTAATCCAGGGCTTCTCAACCTTTTTCACCAAGTGTATCCCCTGGCACAGTCAAATTTTTGAAGTACCCCTTGTGCCAACTAATTAATTAGCATTAATTAATTAATTAAATTATTAAAATGTAAAATTTAATCATTAAAATTACTCAACTTACACTGTTAGCCACCCCTTTTTTTTCAATTTTTGCCACCCCTTTTTTATTTTTAAAGAAAATTATCACCACAGGTCTCCCATCCAATAACAAACCAAGGCAATTCCTTCTTAGCTTCCTTAAGAAGGCAGAGGACCAGCTCAATCTGCTATAAGAACTGCCTTCTTTAAATGGAAGAAACAATGTATTCTAAAACCCAGCATATAAATTGAACCAGCCAGTAGGAAAGGATTTAATTTGCATTCCACTCAAAATCTTTTGGGAACACAGTCTGGGGGGAGAGAAGGGGTAGTTTTGTTGTACAAGAATCTCTTCTATTCACTGTCAATGAAGTTTCTCTTTTTAGTAAGAAATTAGGGACTATTTAGTCAGAGAATTTACTCACCTTAACTTGGACGTAAATGCTAGAAAGGGGTTTATATGGAGATTTGGCAGAGGTTTTTTATATGGGAGCTCTGCCAGTCTGTGCCTTATCAGCTGTGAGTCAGCTGTGAGTCGGGAGTTTAAATTTAAAAAACTGAAAGGGATGCCAATAAGACACAGCAAGCCGCATACCAGTCCTGTGGGTCCTGAACTGTAATGATCAAACTCCTGGCACGGGTGTGATGCGGACGTGAGCTGAAAATAAGTATAAGGTAATTAAGAATTAATTGGATGCTGATGGGTCAGATAAGGGGCAGGGCTAGGGGTATGCGTACCACAGGTGGTTGAGAACCCCTGGGTCCGATGTAGTGTGTCGCTGCCACTAATATCTGCCACCAGCCCAACCTCAACATGCTCCTGATTCAGCCTGATCTCAGCCCCAATCCTCCCCCAAAATGCCCCCTCCGCCAACCTACCTACATACCGTCATAAAGGGTATGTTATTGTATTCCAGATCAAAAACCTGAAGGGGACCTTGAGATGAGGAAACAAATCAGAGAGATGTCAGTGAGAGACAGGATAGTGATCATGGGGGATTTCAATTATCCTCTTATTGACTGGGTCAATTCAAGCTCTGGTCGTGAAAAAGAGACTGGATTTCTGGATATGCCTAATGACAGTGCATTAGAGCAGCTAGTCATGGAGTTGACCAGAGGACAAGCGACTCTGGATTTGATATTGTGTGGTACTCAAGACCTGGTCAGAGAGGCAAATGTTACAGAGCCATTGGGAAACAGTGACCATGCTGTGATATGTTTCGCCATGCATGTCGGGGGGAGAGTGCCAAGCAAATCCGATACGAAAACCTTTGACTTCCGAAGGGCGGATTTCCCTAAAATGAGGAGACTAGTTAGAAAGAAGCTGAAAGGGAAGGTAAAAAGAGTCCCATCTCTCCAGAGTTCATGGAGGCTGTTTAAAACAATAGTAACAGAGGCTCAGCGGGAGTGTATCCCACAAAGGAGGAAGGGCTTGACTAAGTCCAGGAGGGTACTGGCATGGCTGACAAGCACAGTTAAAGAGGCTATAAAGGGCAAGGAAGCTTCTTTTCGCAAATGGAAGTCTTGCCCTAATGAGGAAAATAAACAGGAACACAAACAATGGCAAAAGAAACGTAAAAAGATGACACGGGAGGCCAAGAAAGACTTTGAGGAACGTATGTCAGGCAACATAAAAGGGAATAACAAAAGCTTCTTCAAATATGTTAGAAGCAGGAAACCTGCCAGAGAAGCGGTTGGCCCGCTGGACGGTGAGGGAGGGAAAGGGGTGATAAAAGAGGACTTGGAGATTGCAGAGAAATTAAATGAGTTCTTTGCATCTGTCTTCACGGCAGAAAACCTCGGGCAGATACCGCTGCCCGAACGGCCACTCCTGACTAAAGAATTAAGTAAAATAGAGGTTAAAAGAGAAGACATCGTAGACTTAATTGACAAATTAAAGATCATTAAGTCACCGGGCCCAGATGGCATCCACCCAAGAGTTCTGAAGGAACTCAAGAATGAAGTTGCTGATATCTTGACAAAAATATGCAACTTGTCCCTTAAAACGGCCACTGTGCCAGAGGATTGGAGGATAGCTAATGTCACGCCAAAATTTAAAAAAGGAAAGAGAGGGGACCCGGGAAACTACAGGCCGGTCAGCCTAACATCTGTTCCAGGTAAGATGGTGGAAAGCCTCATCAAGGATAAAATCTTAAAACATATAGAAGAACAAGCTTTGCTGAGGGAGACTCAGCATGACTTCTGCAAGGGTAAGTCTTGCCTCACAAACCTTTTAGAATTCTTTGAAAAGGTCAACAGGCATGTGGATGCGAGCGAATCCGTGGATATTATATATCTGGATTTTCAGAAGGCGTTTGACACGGTCCCTCATGAAAGGCTCTTGAAAAAACTCCATAGTCAGGGAATAAGGGGGCAGGTCCTCCTATGGATAAGGAACTGGTTGAAGACTAGGAAACAGCAAGTGGGAGTCAATGGGCAATTTTCACAAAGGCGAGAGGTGAAAAGCGGTGTGCCCCAAGGATCGGTCTTGGGACTGGTGCTTTTCAACTTGTTCATAAATGACCTGGAGTTGGGGATAAGCAGCGAGGTGGCCAAGTTTGCGGACGACACTAAACATTTCCGTGTGGTGAAAACGAGCAGTGATTGTGAAGAGCTCCAGAAGGATGTTTCCAAACTGGGAGAATGGGCAGCAAAATGGCAGATGCACTTCAATGTAAGTAAGTGTAAAGTGATGCATATTGGGGCAAGAAATCAAAACTTCACATACACACTCATGGGTTCCGAGCTGTCTGTGACAGATCAGGAGAGAGATCTTGGGGTACTGGTGGACAGGTCGATGAAAGTGTCGACCCAGTGTACAGCGGCTGTGAAGAAGGCCAATTCCATGCTTGGGATCATTAAAAAAGGGATTGATAATATTATTATGCCAATATTATTATGCCGTTGTACAAATCAATGGTAAGGCCTCATCTGGAGTATTGCGTCCAGTTCTGGTCGCCACATCTCAAAAAGGATATAGTGGAACTGGAAAAGGTGCAGAGGAGAGCGACCAAAATGATTAGTGGGCTGGGGCATCTCCCTTATGAGGAAAGGCTACAGCGTTTGGGGCTCTTCAGTCTAGAAAAAAGGCGGTTGAGGGGGGACATGATTGAGACGTATACAATTATGCATGGGATAGAGAGAGTGGATAGAGAGAAGTTCTTTCCCCTCTCACACAACACTAGAACTAGGGGACATCCACTCAAATTGAGTGGAGGGAGGATTAAATCCTCCCTCCACTCAAATTGATATATAATCCACTCAAATTGAGTGGAGGGAGGATTAAAACAGACAAAAGAAAATATTTCTTTACCCAGCGTGTAGTTGGTTTGTGGAACTCCTTGCCACAGGAGGTGGTGGTGGCACCTGGCCTGGATGCCTTTAAAAGAGGATTGGACAGATTTATGGAGGAAAATTCCATCACAGCTTACAAGCCATGATGGGGAAAAGCAACCTCCTGGTTGTAGGAGTAGGTTTTCTCTGTGCCAGGTGGAAGGGAGTGGCGACTGGACCCAGGTATCTTGTTGGCTGTGTGCTCTCGGAGGCATCTGATGGGGCCACTGTGTGATAAAGGAAGCTGGACTAGATGGGCCTTTGGCCTGATCCAGCAGGGCTCTTCTTATGTTCTTATGTACCTGCTCTGGCAGGGGCTTGGCACTCCATTGGCACACACATGGGGCTGACAGCCATTTGCACTGGCAGCTCTGGCTTGTGTGCTGTCGCAGCGGCTGCCACACCAGCAGCCAGAGCCTTGTGCCAATAGAGCACAAGTTCTGTCAGCGCGCAAAGCCCAAATAGGATTGGGCCATAAATTCTTTTGAACTTGTTGGGACTTTTTTCTGGATTGCCCTGCAAATTTATTTCTTTAGTCTTTCTTATCCCACCGTTGGCTTCTGCAGTCTTTTGAAGAAGTTATCCTGGTTTCTCACCTTATGTTTATAAGTTCGGTATTGAAGGTGATGCTGGGAACACTTCATCTAAGACACAGTAAGCAGATCTCTGTTTCCCTTGTACTAAAGGCTCTTGAACGTTTCACTGGATTCAGCAATATGCTGATGCAAAATATTTTGCTGCGAAATAGACTGTTGTATGCTGGTCTTAAATATCTGCACAAATTATTCAGAAGAGACTGAAAAGGGATCCAGAGTATCATCCTGCTATCAGCTATGCATGGTTAAGTCCTGACTACTTCAACAGGATGTAGGCCTGAATAATGAGGGGTAGAATTGCAGGCTAAAACAATGTGTTTCTTTTATTTATAGCCACTTCTATTATCTAGAGTCATGGTTTGAAAAGGTGGACTGGGAAAAAATATCGAAAGTTATACAGGGCCTCATTGCTATAATGTTAAATAACACATTTAATTTGGATTTTGTTTTTTTGTTTTTTAACCTTTGTAACCTCTGCTTGGCATCTTTATTTTTTGGGCGGGAAGGAGTGTGCACGTAAACATCTATATTAACCTTTGTCAAGTCAGAAAAGGAATTGATATTCAGTAACGTGCTCCTACATTTAAGGCCCGGAATAGCTACAGTATGTGTCAATTACTCCAGGCAGAAACTTCAGCTTCTGTCTCCAGCAGGGGGCCACCTTTTGAGACCGCACAAGATAAGAACATATACAAACAGTTCTACTGGATTAGGCCAAATTGCCACCAAGTCTAGCATTCTGTTTTCAGCAGCAATCAGCCATGAGTTTTGGGGAGAGTTACCATATTTTGAGGGACCCAAACTGGGACCCACCCATCCCCTATTTTTTCTCCCACCAAATGTTTTTTTTTTTTTTATTTCTGGCTGTGTCGCTGCTGTCTTTTTTTTTTTTTTGTAATTTCGCACCATTTTCAATTGCCATTTTGGCTGCTCCTCCTGCGGCGCTGCTGCTGGTGCTGCTGCTGTCGTGCCCGCCGCCGCCACTGCCTCCGGCCATGGCTCCTCTCGCGCTGGACGTGCTGGGAACCACACGAGTCTGAAGCCTCCAGCCGCGCCATGCGCATGCGCAACTGGAGGCTTCAGCCTTGCCCGATTTCCAGCTGGGTTGCTGTGGACACACTGTAAGGAGGAGCCAGGACCAGTGCTCTAGCCCACCACTCTCATTTCCTCCACACTTCCTCTTCCTCTCCACCCTCTTCTTCCTTTTCCAACCCAAGCAGTGGGAGGAGGTTGGCACATCACCAAAAAAAAGGGGGAACAGCATCTGCCACGTTGCCTTGGGTTAGGCTTACCATATCCAAAGGGGAACAGTGTGCCTATAATGTCTTTAACCATTGGAATTTGGGCAGGTGCAGCTCATCATAGAAGGGTGCAACAAGCTGCACCTGCCCAATTTCCAATGGTTATTAAAGACATTATAGGCACACTGTCCCCCTATGTATCTGGGAAACCTTGGGTGCAGGAAAGTCTTGGACCAGCCCTGGGAGGAGCGCATGTTCAGTGACAGAGCACAAGTTTCACATGTAGAAGGACAAGGGTCAATTCACTGGCGTCGCTGGAGGTGGGGCGGAAAGCTACGTTCTGCAGCTTTCCGCCCCACCGTTACTCTCCGGCATGAGGCGCCCTGCCCCCTCGTCATAGGAGCCCGTCAGCGGAGAGAAAGTAATGCGCAGGAGAGTCCCTGCATGTTGCTTTCTCTCCGCTGATGGGCTGCTACGACGAGGGGGTGGGGCGCCTCATGCCGGAGAGTAATGGTGGGCCGGAAAGCTGCAGAACGTAGCTTTCCTCCCCACCTCCAGTGACGCCAGTGGTTCAATTTCTTGGCCCTGCTGGTTAAAAAAGTTATTTGTCTTCTGTTGTATGTGCAAGGCAGAGGGCCCCCATGGAACGGTGTAGCTAACATGTGTCACTGATTACCTCATTTCTAAGAAATATGGTTTTTTTCCTCTCTAATATATACTGCATTTCATCTGATTTTTTATTATTCTGGTGACAGCAACTGGGGTTAGTACACTGGCAAGCTACTGGCATCTAAATTCCACCTTGTCTATAAAACAATTCCCCCAGTATCACTGCAAGCCTGAAATAATGCTGTTTCACTTACAGATACTTTTAGAAGGCTAAACTGGTTTCCCTTATCTGCTGGGGGGAAATGAGCTTCTCGAAAACATGGTGCATAAATACATAAATAATCCATTCCCTAACTATTTCAAAGATAAATATCAGCTGCTAACCTCAATTCACTGAGACAACATCAGATGGAATGCTAAAGGGAATATGAGTTTTCCTGAAGCAAGTATGAATTTTGACAAAACATCTTTAACAAATTGAAGTATGCTGTGCATTATAAGCCAGTCCCTGACACAGTCCCACATCTGGATCTACTCTGTTGTTGCAACTTGCAGAGATGAATTAAATCTGCTGGTCTGTCTTGCCTTGACCAGGCCCTTTAACTAAAGCCAAGATAGTACTGGTGGGCTGTGCTATTTTTTTGAACTAAGGGGAAAATTAGAGGACTGCAACAGCGGGATCACAGCAGCATGTTCTCTCTCTCTCTCTCTCTCTCTCTCTCTCTCTCTCTCTCTCTCTCTCTCTCTCTCTCTCTCTCTCTCTCTCTCTTTCTCAGCTCCTAAGGATCAGAAGAATCAACACACATAACTGCCACAATTGCAGGTTGGTGGTTATGTCCTGAGACCTTAGTGACTTAGGAGCCAACAGCGCACAAATGCCAAAGAATATTGTACCTCCGTCTAATGAAAAGCATGATATGGACCCCATGTGAAAGAAGATGTCTTCCTAGACCCTGGACCAGAACTCAAGAATGAAGATCGTTCTAGGATATTATCTGTCTGGGCAGCACACCTCGTTTCCCTGGGCACTCTTGAACAGATAGACCTACAAACTACAGAGGGTCACACAGCAAGCCACAGGGCCACACTGATCACTTGTGTAACCTTGGTGTGTATGGCCCTTTAAATGAAGTTCAGTGCTGCACATGCTCTGTGAGTTTGTGTTTGGTGGGGGATTTTCTTGATTCTACTTTCACTTTTGGAGTTTCTGCTCAAGCAGGCAGGCCCAGTTGGAAGGGATTATTGAGTATTAATTGTTATGTTTTGCGAAAACAGTGTCAAAGTTCAAGTCAGGTTTAAAAAGAATTGGCTGCAAACATATCACCAAAGAACAAAAGTAGCTCCCGGTAAAGAAGAAGATGACCATCTTCTTCCCATATCCCCTGGATTTTCCTTCCCAGAAGCAGTATTCCATTACCCTATTCCTCTTTGGGAACAAACAAACTGACAGTACAATCCTAAGTATGGTTACTCTGAAGTCCCATTGAGTTCAGGGAGACTGACTCCCAGGTACAGTAAGCATGTGTAGGATTGCTGTCCAAGAGCCCAATCCTATCCTCTACCTTCTTCCGCCATGCTGCCAAGGTGAGCATGCACTGCATGCAATGATGGGGGGGGGGCAACCAGACGGCCTGGGAGGGGTAAGTAAAAATATTTTGGGGAAAATACCCTCCATAGGCCACCTGGCCATCAATGGGTCTTCTCAGACCTACGCCACCACCCCCACCCTTGAAATGCCCCCTTACCTGCTCCAGCAGAACTGCTAGGAGCCACTGTCTCCCGCCCTCATCTAGTAGCTGCCAATATCTACTCCCTCGTACTCAACGTCCCTTACCTGCTCCAGTGTGGCAACTGGAAGCTGCTGCTGCACTGACAGGGCCTCCAGTCATTTGCATCGGTGGCTCGAACGTGTACAGCAGCGGTGCTCTTTTTACGATGTCGACTTGTTCGCCACTGTAAGAGCCCGATTGGGCCTTGAGTAAACCCCACCTACTATTCTAGCAAGTCCACGTTCCCTTGAAAAGGGAGAGAATTTGCATGGGAAATCTAATTAGTTCAAGTGTGAAGTGTAGAGGCACCCACCTGGTGCGCGAGGAAGATATTCTGTGACCCCTGCAATATGTATTTAACCCCTCTTAGCTCATATGAGAGCAAAAAGCAAATAACAAGATTTGCAGAGCTGTTTGCCAGGTGATGGAGTACTTATATGGAGGAAAATACACGAGCAAGTGCATGAGCACAAAGTAAGAACATAAGAACATAAGAAGAGCCCTGCTGGATCAGGCCAAAAGCCCATCTAGTCCAGCTTCCTGTGTCACACAGTGGCCCCACCAGATGCCTCAGGGAGCACAAGACAACAAGATAACCTGTTTCCCGTTGACACTCCCTTGCACCTGGCACAGAGAAAACCCACTTCTAAAAACCAGGAGGTTGCTTATGGCCTGTAACCTGTGATGGTCTTTTCCTCCATGAATCTGTCCAAACCCCTTTTAAAGGCATCTAGGCCAGATGCCATCACCACATCCTGTGGCAAGGAGTTCCACAGATGAATTACACGCTGGGTAAAGAAATATTTTCTTTTGTCTGTTCTAACTCTCCCTCCACTCAATTTTAGTACATGTCCCCTGGTTCTGGTGTTGTGCAAGAGGGAGAAGAATTTTCCTCTATCCACTCTCTCCATCCCATGCATAATTTTATAAGTCTCAATCATGTCCCCCCTCATGCGCCTTTTTTCTAGGCTGAAAAGCCCCAGACGCTGTAGCCTTTCCTCATAAGGGAGGTGCTCCAGCCCACGAATCATTCTGGTCGCTCTTTTCTGCACCTTTTCCAATTCAACTATATACTTTTTGAGGTGTGGTGACCAGAACTGGACACAATACTCCAGATGTGGCCTTACCATCGATTTGTACAAAGGCAGAATGATATTGGCCGTTTTATTCTCAATCCCTTTTTTAATGATCCCGAGCATGGAATTGGCCTTCTTCACAGCCGCCGCACACTGGGTCGAATTTCAAAGTGACTGTTTGAAATGAGGTAGGCCTCAAAATTGAGTCTTTTGGACCCAACTCCCTAAAGATATGGCTTCTCTTGGTCAGAAACATCATATATTCATTTCATTAAAAAAAGAAAGGACAGACTAATTTGGCTACTGCATAGCTAAGCAGGAAAAGTAAACAGGAAGCATTTCATGCAATTAATATATGAGAAATTAAAGGCAGTTTGTCTTGATGGGAATTATCCATTGGAGGAGAAAGAAGTGAGGAAAATGGGGACTGAACTCAGCTGAACACAATATGCACTTGCAGGAGGACATGTCTGTGTGCAAAGTAAAAAAGCAATGGTTTCAAATGTTTTTAAACTGGTTCTGGAATCCTAAATATTTACCAAAATTAAAGGTACAGTTGAAGTAAATGTGGACAACAGGCCTAGGTTTAAAGACCATGTTTGCAGAACTCATTACATTTCATAATTCAATGTCTGTGTTCCACATTCTGGATTCATATCAGAATTAATACAGTAATCCCCCCCCCCATATCTGCTGGGCATATGTTCCAGGCCCCTCCGTGGATTCGTGAAACCGTGGATAGGAGCGAACACCCCCTCCATGGTTTCCTGAGGGCCTCCCCACCCTGCCTCCCCTGCAGGCAGGCATGCTTGCCCCCCCCCAGCTCTTATTTTTCTTTCAGCAAGCTTTGTTTCTTCCTTAAAACAAACAGAGAAGCAGCCTCCATTGCAGGTAAGTAGAATGAGACTAAGTCCTAGAGAGGCTCTGCAAGGTTTCTCTTAACCTTGCAGAGCCTCTCTAGGACTTAGTCTCGTTCTACTTGCCTGAAATAAGCAGTCAGAGGCTGCTTCTCCTGTTTGTTTAAGGAAGAAACAAAGCTTACTGGGAAAAAAGTAAAACCCTGGGGGGGGGTCCCTGAGATCCGTGGATAACTGAAACCATGGATAGCAGATCAGTGGATATGGGGGCTCACCTGTAGTTCCACTTGATCCTGATTGGAAATTTGCTTCCTAGGTTTTCTTGAGCAAGAAAGGCTGACATTCTCTTTACTTGGAAATGAAAGCATCTTCATATATTATCATCGATTTGCTTCTCTGTGATTTCTTCCCATGGCACTGCAATAACACTGGAAGCCTGAAACCACATGGGACCAGTTTGAGCAATACTCTGTCTAGCCCCAAGTGCCAGGACGTGAGAACTACTACTACTACTACTACTACTACTACTACTATTATTATTATTATTATTATTATTTTATTATTATTATTATTAACAGTATTTATATACCGCTTTTCAACAAAAAGTTCACAAAGCAGTTTACAGACAAAATCAAATGATTAAATGGCTCCCTGTCCCAAAAGGGCTCACAATCTAAAAACGATGCAGAAGAACACCACCAACAGCCACCGGAAAAGACACTATGCTGGGGTGAAAGGGGGGCAGTTACTCTCCCCCTGCTAAATATAAGAGCTCCAATTGAAAAGGTGCCTCTTGCCCAGTTAGCAGGGACTAGTGAGGTGTACACTTCTCAACCCTTCTCCTACGTGCTGGAAGGTTTCAGAGCATTTTGCATAATCTGGTGGTGGTGGCCCCTCTCCCCACACTAATAAACGTACTTGAACTCTCCCAGAAGGAAGGAGAGCAGCTGAGATGCACATGTCTCATGAGCACACACATCCTGTATCATACTGGGCCAGTTGGGTGATGAGCGCATTGTCTGAACCAGCCCGTGATCTCTGTAACCCAGTCATCATGCACGATGTTCTCAACCAATTGCCATATAGCTGGGAGGGAGGTGAAAATCAACGAGAACGATCTACACAATTGGCCTTGCCTACAGGGTTCCAAGTTTCCAAGCATTACCACAGTGACATGGGAAGAAACCATGACGAAAGGGTTCTAATGGCGCCGGTGCCGGAACAAGCGTTCTGTCGCCGGCAGCAGTCGCGAACATGCTGTAAAGCACGTTCGCGACTACTCTGGAGCAAGGGAGGACGGTGCAGAGGCCGGCCTCCCTTGCTCTGTCGCCAGAACACCTGAGCGGTTGCCGGACGAGGCAGGTAAGGATCCGGCGGGGGCGGTTTGGCAGGCGAGGGAGGGTGGCAATTGGTGTAGCTGGCCCAGGAGGGGCGGGTTATGGCCTTGGCTATATCCCTGTCCCCGCCGGGCCGGCTAGGCCGTTACATGGCCTCCTCTTACTTCTGCCAGCTATTTAGCTGGCGGAAATCCGTGGAGGCCGGTAGGGGCCGGCCTGAATGTACTCTCGGGGAAGGGGATGAATGTGGCCCGACGCGTGACGGGCAGCCCGGGCTCAGGATCCGGCGGGCGGCCCTGGGCCGCCGGGCGGATCCTTACACAGGATTGTGCTGCCCATCCCATTGAAATTAGTGGTACTTATTTCCAAATACTGTAAATGTGGATAGGAAAGGGCTCCCACAAGGATTAAAAACTGAGTAAGGATTTCTTTCTGTTCACTTACAATACTGTGCAGCCTCCAGAAAACAGAAATAATCTTTCTTCTTTTCAAACCAATTTAACCTGGATGTTATATGAATTTACACCTCACATCTAAATTGAATCAATCTTCATCCTCCTTTCAAATGTGCTAAATTGTTCAGTTATTTAAACCCCCCATTTTTCCAAGACCTTTGAGTGAAATATTACATTTATTTAATAAACCTGAATTTACCTTACCTGTAGCAGTAAGCACTTTTTACTTTCTTCAAGACAGATTAAACTTGACTACACACTCCGTTGTTGTTTTTTTATTCTGCTACAACTGCACAAGTTTACAAATCACAATTGAATTACCAAACTGAAGGAAAGAAAGATGATTCCTGGGGGTGTTGTTTAGGCTCCTGACCTGTTTTCTTTTTAAGAGGGGTTTGAAGAATTAGCGATAAATGATATCAACTGCAGCTCAAAAAATGATGCTGACATTACTTTCTGAGGACCTTCGGGAGCATTGTGAAAAGCAAATTTTCTAGGTAAGTTTTCTAGATGAGTTTCTTACCAGGTGGCCCCAGAAGCGACTGGCCAGCTGCCAGTTTCAAATCCAGCTGGGGGAGTCCAACACAGCTCCAACGCATCCTGGTTTGCAGCACTGTGAGTGGAGTGTGGTTGTCTGTATTGCTGGGTTGACACACAGGGTGACAACAGCCCCCAAGTGACATCACTTCCAGGTTTCCACACAGGGTGATGCAAATTCTAGTGATGCCACTGGTGATATCTGCAGCTTGTCCTGTTTTCGGTGTCATTGCACTTCTCAAGATGAATGGATCGTCTGATTTGTGTGAAATCGGACACTTTGGACAGCTGAAAGTGATAACCTTGGAAGAGTGAAGGACTTCGGCACAAAAATGATGGGAACTAAGGAGAGAAAGATGGGATGGGCTAATTAATTTTGGGATTACAGTTTTACTAATTCTTTTGTTATTCTGTCACTGTAAACCTGCTTTGGGAATTTCAAGATTGAAAATGGGTTATAAATTCAAAGAAAGAAAAAACGAACACTACTGAAAGCTTTAAATGTAACTTTTAAATTCTCATGGTGAAAAAGGTGAAAAAGAGGTGTGCTCTGGAGGATGAGCTGTTGCCTTGCCTGAAAAAGCTAAGAAAGATCAGCTGCCTTGGATGGAAGACCGAAGCCACTGGCAGATCCGCAGACGGAGAGGCGTGTGGAGGAGTCTGCTGGCAAGAAATAGATAACACCTTGAGAACCAGTCTGAGGCGTGATTTGCAGCTGCCTGCAAAAGCTTGGAAAGTGCAAGAGCTGGCAGCTAGGATGACGACTGCACATCTGTCATCTGGAGAAACATCTGGAGAAATCTGGAGAAATGGAGGGTTCTATGAGTTATACAGTGCAATCCTGTGTGACTCTTGCACCAGTGTAACAGTGGATCCACCGGTGTAAGTGCACTTATGTCAGTGTAACTTGCCGTACACCAACGGACGCAGGATGGACACCAGCGTGACGCCCCTCGGACACCGTGCATGCGCAGTTCGGATGCAGAATGGACACCAGCGCAACTCCACCGGCGCAGGGGGCATTCTGGGGGCATCCAATGCCCCCGGAATGCCCCCTCCACCGGAGTTGCACCAGTGTCTGTCCCGTGTCCGAACTGCACATGCACGGCGTCTGAGGGAGGTTACGCTGGTTTTCGTCCTGCATTTGTCAGCGTATGGCAAGTTACATTGCCATAAGTACACTTACACCTGTGGATCTACTGTTACACCGAAGAGTTACACAGGATTGTGCTGTCTGTCATGGAATAACACTTGTAAAAATGACACTAGGCAAATAACATTTTTTCAAATGGGATTTATGGTCAGCCTGCCTATGTAAACCGCCTTGAGTCTCTGAGGAAGGTGGTTTATAAATATTTTATAAATGTTGTAATAAATAAATATTATTGAATTACTGTATTTCTTCAATTCTAAGATGCATGTTTTTTCCCAATTAAGCATTTCAAAAAATGGGGTGTGTCTTAGAATCGAAGGTCTCCAAAAAGCACCCCAAAATGCTATCTTCTTACTTACTGGAGCTTGGGGGAGCTTCAGGGAGGCCTGTGCAACCCTCTGCAGGCCTCCCCGATCTTCAGTTCGGCAAAAAAACCAGTGATTTTCAGCCATTTCCGGTTTTCGCGAAAACCAGAAATGGCCAAAAATCACTGTTTTTCGCCAAACTGAAGATCAGGGAGGCCTGCAGAGGGTTGCGCAGGCCTCCCTGAAGCTCCCCCAAGCCCAGGTAATGAAGGAAATGGCACTTTCTGGCGGGGCAAGAAATGCTATGCAAAGGCAGTGCACTCAGTCATCCTCAGCTGCAGGAGACATGCTGGGGAGAGTTGGTGCTGAGCGGGTAGATTCAATGAAGGGAGGTGAGTCTTACAATCGATGGATTTTTTTTCCCCTGCTGGTGGTACTGAAAGTAAAGGTGTGCCTTAGAATCGATGGCGCCTTAGACTCGAAGAAATACGGTATAATATTATTGAATCCTGACAATCACATTTAGTTACCTGGGGTCGTGAACAGTCACACGCGAATAGTGACATATATACGAAATATTGGGTATGTGTCTTTGTGCATATGTTGCAATGCCAGAGGGCATAATCCATCGGACAGTTCTCCTGTGCAAAGCGCATCAAAAGGATGTGAACCATGCAAGAGTATTGCTGTTGCCTCTTATACTGTTGCCTCCAGTTCATTTCAATGAGGCCCAACCCTGAGAATTTCCAGTGGAAAGTTGAACTGAGATTTACTATTGCCATTTACCTCTAACAATGCATTAGGGGAGGCCTTTTCGATGTAAAGTAATCCCAATAAGCTGGAAGGCAGCCAAGTCTTCATGCTTCCCCGCAGGTCCTCCAATTAAATGCAGCTTCCCATCAGTTTACTTTCAGGCCACCCAAAAGCAGGAGCAGGAGCAGCTCTCTCTTCTAAATAAACGAGGCCAATTCCATCTTTTTCAGATGTAAATGGGTGCGTCTTTGTGGGCTCAAAGGACATTTTTGCACAAGCAGAGACTTTCTCACCTTTGCTTTTGGATATTATTCATAGCACTTTCCCAGGTCCTTGGTTGCACTCTGACACTCTGTGGAAACCGTGAAGCCTTGTTCTTTCTCCCTTGCTGAAACTCTGACCCTGTTTTTGTGCACACAATTTTATGTACCTTGCATTGGTAGAGTGACCTCAATAGGAGTTATCAACGTCCTCCCCCAGCTGTATTGTTTCTGGACTTCCTATCATTAAGGGCGCTTGTAATCGCGCATTAGCGGCATGGGAGTTGCAGCAAGGTACTGTACTTTCTTCTATGCCGCTCAGTAATGTTGAAACTCTGTTCCTTCCCATAACAGTCAGTCAGGATTGCTGCAGTTCCTGGGAGAGGTCTGGCAGGACCTGTACTGTGGGCTTCATGCTGTTGCTGGGGCCTGGGAGAATGAAGACTTTGGAATATACCAGACAGCCCGAAAGCTTTCTAAAATCCAAGGGGGCAGCAATAAGTCAATGGAAGTGGCTCCATCAGGTGGTAGCTGTAGGGTGTACTGAGAATTGCAGAGTAGGATATGGGCAGGTGTGATCTATGGGGCACAATCCAGCACAGTGCTCTCCTGAGCAAGCCCCTATTACCTGATGTGCTTTAAGAGATTTTATTTATTTACTTTATTTACAACATTTCTATCCCGCCTTTCTCCCCAAAGGGACCCAATGTGTAATAACATGAGTTATACAATGTGTAATAACATATACGATGTGTAATAATATGCGTGCATGGGGGAACCCATCTCATGTGCAGAGACTTTTTTGCAATCGGCTCATGGTGACGCAGCCCCGTGGAACTTGTCTTTTAACAAGGATGAGACCGGCTGATTCAGCTGCAGCACAGTCAGGTTTATGATGGGGATAAATTTACAGTACAAGGCAGGAGAAATCAATACAATGCAGTAACTAACTCAGCTGTTAGGTAAATTAAGGAAAATCTTACCTTCCTGAAAGAGGAGAATGTGGACACACAAAATGGAGGCTGGGGAAGAAAGGAGGGGAATAGGACATAATATCTCTATACATGGGGAGATTTCCCAGAGGGGCCAAAGGCTTAGAAAAGGGAAATGCAGGTTAGCAGGTGGAACAAGGGAAAAGGCAGAGCATTCAGGGAAGAGGGGAAAAGAAATGGAGGAGTCTAGAAAAGGCTCAAGATTGCAGCTAGAGCCGGGATTCACTATAGACTGGAACAGCAGCTATAGTAGGGAAGGAGTGAGCCCCTCAACAGGCCACAAAGCACTTTACTCACTTGAAGAGGAAGAGCTAGTCCTTCCCACTGTACAATTACTTGGGCAGCCCAATCCTAACATAAAGATCTGCCGGGCGGCCCAAGGCCACCCACTGGATCCTGAGGTTCCTGAGCTCCAACACAGGCATGCAGCCCGCGGCGGAAAGTCTACTCGTCCCCTTCCCCCAGTGTAACTGCAGCTAGGGCCGATCAGCCTCCTCGGATTTCCGCCAGCTATTTTGCTGGTGGAAGTCAGAGGAGGCCGTGTAACAGCTCAGCCAATCAGCGGGGGTCAAGATTCGGCCGATCCCTGCCCCCTCCCTGATCAGCTGGGCCTATCGGCCCCCGCCGTTTGCTCCCGAACCGCCCCCCCTCCTCTGGATCCTTACCTGGGTCTGGTGGTAGGAGACGGTCCAGGCGGTGGAGCAGGGCAGGCAAGCCTTGGGCCGGCCGGCCCTGCTCTCGAGTCGTCGCAAAAGTGCATTACGGCACTTTTGCGACGTCTTCGGCCGGCAGAACGCTCGTTCCACCGGCCGATTTTAGTTCAGGATTGCGCTCTAAACCACCTAGTCTCCAAAGAGAATTCAACAGAAGCACTGATTCTCCTTGTTCTTTAGAGTCATTGCGGGAAACATATGTAAGGAGGAGCCTGGGGCTAAACTCCAGGCCTCCACCTCAGTCTGTGAATAGACCTAACTAAGACTCTCTCTCTCTCTCTCTCTCTCTCTCTCTCTCTCTCTCTCTCTCTCTCTCTCTCTCTCTCTGTCAGAGAGAGAGAGAGAGAGAGAGAGACAAAGAAAAAGGAAGAGAAAAACAATCCTATCAAAACGTTCGCTTCCCCAGTGGGCTCTGTGTACCTCTCCTATCCCTTTCGTCATTTCCCTCCACCTGGTCACGTTTCATGACCCTTGGCGACGAACTCTTCATCTATATACCATTGACCTTTTGAACATTATGGATCACACACTTATTTACAAACTCCTGAACTTGATAGCAGATACTGGTGAAAGAGCTTTTGTTCTTTTAACTGCTCGGCCTTTAAACAATTACTAACCCTAACCCTAACCTTTTAAACAATGACTCCACTGATGAATGAATTATAGCACAGTCCTAAGAATGCTTACTCTGAAGTAAGTCCCACTATTTTTAGTGGGGATAGGGATTTGGCATGTTTTGCCACCAATCCCGTCCCGCTCCCGGGCCTGATCCACCCTCATCCCCACCCCTGTCACCACCCTATTCTGCCCATGCCCTCTCCCTTTTGGAATGTTTGGTAACAAAGGTAAGGGAATGTTTGTTCCTTTACCTCGGGGCTGCATTGCGGTTGCATCAGTGCTGGAAAGTTGGTTAGGATTGCGCTGTTAAGGGGGAAGGAGTTTTGCAGATAGGACCCACTTCAGGTGTAAATTGATCAATTTTTATAGATAAACATGGACCATTTTACTCCAAGTTACCTGGGCAAAGGACAACCCCCCCCCCCCCATGAACTATTGCATGCATATAAAGTGGTTCTCAAAATCATAGCTAGTTTGTAGAGAAAGGAAAGCTATCTTGAATATATCCGTTGAATTTGTGAAGCTGGTAGTGCTCTGATCATCTTATATTTATGGATTTCAGTGGGCATTTTTGAGACAACTGGGAATACTACGATTCCATTCTTCTCACCAGCCATCAATCTTCATGATTTGAAATTGCGGAAAACGTACAATTCGCAAAATGAGTAGGAGTCAGTAAAACTGGTAGTAGTGATGGGTGGTATGTAGAAAACACAGAGACTTACGGTCAGTCCTATTCCCCATTTACGGCAGCTGATCATGTGACCTGCTGCCATATTTATGATGGCACAAAAGGAGCACTGCCATCCGGCACTCTGGAGCTGTCAGCGCAAATGGCCAGAGGCAGCGGCGTAACAGCCTCTTCCGGCACCTGGTTCAAGGGCAGCCCTTTTCCCTCAGTAACAGTCTGAGCATGCGCGAAAAGAACGGTGTAAATACCGTTCTCGCGCGGGCTTTCCTTAGAAGGTCCCGGGCAGCTGGCCGGGGAGGACGTCCCCGAGCCGGCTCTCCCAATTGAGGGGGCCGGCCCGACTCGGAGACTCAAGTCTCCAAGTCGGACTCGGACTCGAGTCAGACTCGAGTCCGGCATGGGTGCGTGGCGCCCCCGCAGGGTGGGCGCCTGGTCCAACAGAACCACGCGCTCCACCCCGCGCGCCGCCCCCGCAGGGTGGGCACCTGGTTCGGCTGAACCACGCGCTCCACCCTAGTTACACTATTGGCCAGAGGCTCCGCACACCCGCCACTGCAGAGCCCAGTCCACACCAACCCAGATAACTTGGTGGAGGGAACAGGTCATGGGTAGGGAGGGGTGGGCAGGGTAGAGGCAGCTTGGGGAAGGAACAGGTTGGATCCTGGCAGCAGCAACTTGTCCTGGGATCCTATCCCAAATTGTTCAGCCCGCCTCCTTCCTTTTCTTGGACTTATGCCAGCTACATAGGTCCAAGGAGACCCATTGGCCACTGGAAGTTCCTTCAGGTCACCTGATTGGCCTTCAAGTCACACACAAACACCGCCCCATGCATAGCATGCAGCACACGCTCCGTTGCCAGCAGTATGCTATAGTGTGATGGGTAGGATTGGGCTGTTAACCAAATTTATGCTCAGCACTTAGAGAAAATTCCTTCTCCTACAGGAATACAAAAGGCTCAATGGTATCAGGGTGGCAATCAGTGGCAATCAGTAGTGTGTGTGTGTATAAAGAGTTGGGACTGACTCTATTGAATACCTTTGTGACAGGGCCTGGGGATTAGCTAAAGCATTAATCATGATGTGAGACAAACCAACCACTGGCAAAGTCAAGGCTTTGTATCCAAACCCTGCTGTCTCACACTCACACAAAAGGGAGGACACAATTTTCAGTTATTCCCCGTTCTCTCTCCAGACCCCCATCCTGCATATCATCTTCCTGAGGGTCCCCCAACCATCAAGAGCACATTTTCAGAGAGGCAAGGGACTGGAGATAAGACGGGGAATTGTCTAAAATCATTGCCTTCCCCCTCTTATGTCAGTGCGAAGCACTGCAAGCACATTGCTATCTACATCCTGTTGCAAGCAGGGCTGCATTCAATGCCACTGATTGATGCCTGTGGGAGAGTTGATGTCATCTCCTGTGCTATCGTAGATTGCATTATATCAGTCCTCCAACAAACCCACTGTGTGCACTGTTTGGACTATGTTGCACAAGGGATTGCACCCATAGATGGAAAGGAGAGCTGTTTTGGGCACCACATGAAGATAATTTATCATGCAGCTCTGCTGATAAATCCATACAATAAGATCCACATTTCAAAAGCCAACCTCAGTGCCAAGCCAGCATGCACTGCATTGGTTTGGAGACAGACCCTCCGTCTGTTAATGCTAGATTAATGTACTAGGTAGATGCGCAGGGTTAGGCGCACTGTTTGATGTAACCTGATGACTCAATCCCATGAATCCAAGATAGCCTCTACTATTTCAATCCCTGCCTTATACTGTTGGTTTGACATCATTAAATGGCTACCACGATCTCTCAGTGACCTGAAGAGAAATTCATTTTCCATATCATTCAGTAGAATAATTCATATACTCACACAAAAGTGACAGCCAAATCAAGCTTGATGATGAATCATTGTTTACAAGAAACTAAGTTCAGACTATCTTCCTTAAGTTGTATTGAATTCAAGACAAGTAAGACAGATGATCTATGAGTGATCTTCTCTGGATGCTTTTTATTATTATGAAGATGATGATTTTAAAGAAATTCATTTCAAAAGGCCATCCAAGAAAATTGGGGGGGGAGGGGAAAGCATGATGACAATATGGAGTTTTTCTTCTAGAGTGGTAACTGCCCTCTTTCCCCAATGACTTAGAGAGCCCATTAATCAAAACTCGGTTGCTTCATTTGTAATTTTTGTTTCTCAAGAGGTTGACTAGACTTTTTCTTTGGTCCCACAAAATAAATGACTCGAGCACTATGAGTCGTTCTTCAGAACTGGTTAACAGAATTTAGAGAGCAGCGCCCTTTCCTGCACTGGCTATAAATATCTGTTCCACAAATTGATCAGACTTTTCAAACTCTAGTGTTGTATGAGTCGGATGTTCGCTCCACATCATGGGACGATGAGAAGCATGTAGACTTCTGTAGCTTGGATCAGGGCCCTGGCGGCAGCACCCAAGGCAGGGAGCAGCAGCTGCCTGTACAAAGTAATAAAAATGAGACGGGGGTTGATTTATGGAAGCCCCCCCTCTCCATTTCCAACTACATGATTTATGAGCAACCTCTATGTCCATGGTTACTGAGGTATGTTCACTGGCCACAACAAATGTCCCTAAATGTACTTTTTGGCAAATTCATATTGAACAAATTCACAGCCTTTCAAGGCTTGCTTTGAATCTCCTCTCCCCTCCTGAGTCTCTTTGCCTCTCCTTGCACAAACCCAAACAACACCTCTGAAACAGTGGGGAAGGGGATGCTCCATCAGGCTGAAACGACAGCTTCGCTCTGCACTAAATGCAAAGCTGAATATTAAGGACCAGTTGAAAGAGAGCAAGAGAATGAGTTATACTGAAGGTTGGAGGAAAACACCTGAAATGCAGGGCAGTAGATGATACAAGCAGGGCCAATGAGAGGGGGGTAAAGGGGGTAAATTGTACCCAGGCCCTGGGTCAAAAGGGGGGCCCAGGAGCCAAAGGAGGGGGCCCAGAAATTTCCTGGGATCTTAGCTGGCCTCATGGAGAGTGAAAGACAGAGGCCAGGCCAAATGGGAGGCCAAGTCTACCAGATGGGTAGACTTGGGTGCCATATTGGAAAGCCTGGTAGACCTGGGCTCCAGAGACTTTTCTGGCCTTTGTTGCCCCCCCTGCCCCATTTTGCCCCCTCCCCCTTTGAGAAGGGGCTCAAAAGAAACTTTGTACCCCCTGATAAAATTCCTCTCAGAGGCCCTAGATGCAAGCATGCTCCAAGAAGCCACATTGCACATCTATCCTGACAACCAAGGTACTGATAGCTTTGCCACTCTATGGCCATTGGAGGAAGAACAGACAAGAGGCGGAACCTCGTATTCCTCTGCATGTTCTGAGGCACTTGTTGGTCCCGATTCAGTAGAAAGTCAACCCTCACATGGCCACTTCAGTATACAGTAAGCCACTAGTGCTTTTCACAACATGAGTACTCCTCCCCAGGCATTATGCTCCACCCTTGCGTCTAGCATCGCCCTCATTTTGGCACTGTCAGCAATTTTTGGCACTCTCTGATCAGGCCTAGCTGCAAAGACTTCTGGGCAACAGCTACCATCTAACCATGCCCATCTGGTTGCTCCTACACACACACACACACACACACACACACACACACACACTACAGCCTCACTTCCTGACTTTTTTTTACCCTGCTTGTCCGATGGCATTTCCTGGCATCAGGCTGTACCAGGCTCCCTGACACATTCCTGTACCAGGCTCCCTGACACATTGTCACTTTCACCCTGACCAGTGTTTGACCCTGTCTTCAGATTGTCTCTTACCTGTGCTATGTTTGCATGGAGCAGTTTCCTAGACCCCATCTAGATCTTCCGGTGAGTCCCATCCTGGGGCCACAACCTGATGTTGGCTTTGATCCTGCATGAACTTCTACTCTGAGCACCTCCAAATCTCCAACTGCCTGCAGCTTGCACTGACAAGACACGACTGCATTCTCGGTCTCGTAAGAGCTTGGGGAGGTCAGTTCAGAATTAGTCAAGAGAATATTACTTCCTATGTAATGAAGCAGAACTCTGTTAGGCTTCCCAGAAGAACAGGGTCGTGCTTTCAGCGCAGGAGCATAAGTTATTAATTGTGCTGTTACAGTTTAAGCCATTCAAGGGTGAGCTGGTGTAGCAAAATGGCTAAGAGACTGAGCTAAGAATCAAGAAGTCCCTCGTTTCAATCTCACGCTGTGAGTGGCTGCTACAGCAGCTCTTCTTTCCACCCCACCCCAAGAACCTTGATAACAAGCACTTGCTTTTGCCAATGGCCTTCAAAAGGCAGACAGCAAATAGGATGCTGACAGCTTGGTGACCACATTTTGCTAGCACTTTAGGTAGTCTTTGTCAAATGCACTCTCCACCAAACTTCCTCTTTATCAAAAGTTGAATACCAAGAATCAATGTTGGGTTGAGCTTAGGTGCACTGCAGTTTTAAACAAGAGATTTAAAAGAGATTTTAAGTAGATACTATAGCCAGCTGTATATCCTTGAGTAAATATTTTGGAACCATATATGGTTTTTAGTGTTTGTATTCTCTCTCTCTCTCTCTCTCTCTCTCTCATTGCTGATTTTAATCTGTTATAAGACATGAGGTTAGGAACTTTGTTCTGATCTGAAAGCAGCAAACAACATTTCTTTCATCTTGGCAACGTGCAGTTAAATAATCTCTCTCAAAAAGCTGCATGATCGGGTTTTTTTACTCTCTAGGTGACTTTTTTTCTAAAACAAACTGTTTTCTGCTTGACTCTGGAAATGAAGTAGGAATGTTTTTTTAGCAAGTCACCTTTTAATTTTGGTAACGTCAATGTCCCATCCTATAGTCTACTTATAGAAACCAAAATGTCTTTTTTTTTTTATAGCTGCAGTAAACTTGGGTTTGCATGCAATCCTGTGTACACACATACTTGAAACAGAGCCCCGCTGAATACAATGGGACTTACTTCTGAGTAAACATGTATACATTTGGGCTGCTACTCAGAGTGAGGCTGCAGAAGGCCATGATAATACTGTACTGTGATGGTTCTTACTCCTTACCAAAGATGAATTGGGTTTCCTTGGAAGTGAAATACTGTACCACTTCTCCGAGGGAGTCTGATAAGATATGGCAGTTGGGACTAATGCAGTCACAACCCAGCCACAGTAGGAGACATTCACAGCCAATGTGAGCAACTGCATGGAATCGGAGCAACAGAGGGATTGGTCTATTAGTGCTCCCATGTTGTCCCTGACCTCCTAGGATGTCACTCAATGGCACTGACGTCTCTTGCACGCACACAGCGACTGTGCCCAGCTGAGTAGAACAGAGATGGCATTCTAGAGTTCAACAGCTGGTCATCCAAATATCAGTGAGCTCCCACACCTCCGGGACTGCACGCTCTGCATGTTAGGGGGAGGTGCTCTGCCACTGTGTAGGCAGTTGTGTGGGTAGTAGTTCTTAGCTATTGGATTCCACCCTAAGAGTCGAAGCAATGAAGGACCTGTCCTTCAGGCCCCAAGCTATAGGTAGTTTTTCCTTCTCTTTTTGGAATCAACATACAGTAATTTGATTTAGCAGGGCATTGCACAATAGGAGGCGGAAGATGGTATTTGCACCCTAGGAGAAAGGAAAAAATAGTCTGTGATGAGTGGTTGAGCATTTTACACTGACATTCAAAGTGATGGGGGAAACATGCCAGAATCATTTAACTGCCTTGTGTTAAACTAGACAAAAAAGTGCAGGTGCAGGTGCCATTTATTTTTCCTCCAGCCCCCTTGCTGTTTAATTGCACGCTCCTAAGATGAAAGAAATTTAGCCTGGCTGTTTACAGAAAATACTGTTCTCCAAGATTTATTTTAAGAAATTGCTGTCTCGGAATATAAACATCTTGACTTTAACATCCCATAGAAGTCTAATTATAATTAGATGACCATGTCACACACACACACACACACACACACACACACACACACACACACACACACACACAAAAATCTCTCTCTCTCTCTCTCACACACACACACACACACACACACACACGCAAGACAAGAATTGTAGACAAGAATTGTCTAAAATAAAGCCATGAGCATTAGTTTAAGTATGATGCTAGAATATTATCATACAAATGAGAGGACTCCAAGCAATGTTTGCAGAATCAATCTATATTTTAAAGCCTCTGAATTACAGACCATCAATGACTGCTGTGACTCTCAGATCATCATGGTCAGGTAATGAGCATAGCCGGCCTCCCCCACAGAGTGCTCCCCTTTCATTTCTCCCATATAAATGAATGGTTGTTCTTCACTCCTGTGAGGAAAAGCAAAGTACCACACTTGATGACATCCCTGAGAATAAGTGCCCTGGTCCTCACTGACAGACATCCTGTAAGGCTCCTTGGTGTGCACAAGCAGCTAACACAGATGAATTGCACTCCTGGGTATCTTGCAATGGACAAGACCTCCCTTCTCTCTTCCACTCACACTTGCCATAGTGACCCATACTCCTTAAAAGATAAGATTTTGAATACTGTGATCTTTTTTTAATTGACACAATCCATTTTATATAGGCTGTCTCCTGTTCGTTGTTCCTTTTTGGAAGCCATAGAATTGAAAGAAGGATGACGAAAGTGTATCTTTCTTCAGATTTGCAGGAGCTCATCTCGTGACACTTCCAGCATATTCCTACTGCAAATGTTTTCTCAGCCGGGGTTCACTTGTTGTCAGTTTATCCCCTGTTAAACAAGGTGGGGTGGAGAGGAGGCAAGGTAGAGATGAGGGTGGATACTGCATCCGTACAGAGAATTCTGGGGGAAAGAGTACAGGGAGGCCTCCTCGGGGGAAGGGAACATTTGTTCCCTTGCCCCAGGGTAAGCCCCTGTGGGCCCAGTGGGTCAACTCGGACCTGTGCCAGTGATGTTGCTGGTGCAAGTTCTTGTTGACCTGTGTGAAGGTGGATCAGGCCCGGGAAGGGGGTCAGGATTCAGCAGGGTCCGCTGCTACTGAACCCTCCCCCTTGCCAGGCCCAATCCACCCTCTTCCCTACCCCCATCACCACTTCGATCTGCCCACCCCACCCAATTCCGTCCCCTCCCTGCTTCCCTTCCGGCCCCTGCGCAGCCTTACCTGAGGAGCAGGTGCCCGGCATCCATCACCACACGGACCCGCTCACTGCTTCCGGTGGTGGCCAGGACCCACTCTCTGGCAGAGTCACATTTGCGGCATTACGCTGGTGGAACATGCCCTTAGGTTTGGGCCCTTAGGCAATGAAAGCAAGGGGCAGGCCAAACTGATGTTGTTGTTTTTCTTGCACACTTGTGTCCTAATCACATAACTCCAGGAACTCAATATTGATGCAACTAGGGCTGCACTGAAGTTGCTTACCTCGTTTCCGGTTTGCTTTACCGGGTCTTGATACATACCTCCCTTTCTGGATGATTTTCAGCACTTTTCGTCAATATATTCAAATCATGTTGCTTTGATTCTGTTCTTCTCTGTCCCATCTCCCTCCTCCTTTGTTGCTCTTGCAGGCCCAGATTCCTTTGCCCAACCTTCCCTTGAATACTAATAGCTTCATGAACCATACAATCTTTTTACTTACTATCACAACACAATGCCTCGTGTAATGATACCATAGGTGCTTATACATACAATCATACGGGGTGCCATAGGCAATAAAATTAAACAGCAGTGTGGGTAAATGAAACCAAGGACTGTGAGGGCAAATAAGACGACGGCATGAAGAAGATGTCACTGCCTTGGGAAAGACAGGGGAGCCAAAAATGTTTGGTGGGCGGTTTTGGTAGGGGTGGTAATTTGTTCAGCGGCATTCAACATGTTACTTCTTAAGAACATAAGGAAAGCCCTGCTGGATCAGACCAAAGGCCCACCTAGGCCAGCATCGTGTTTCCCACCGTGGCCCACCAACTGCCCCCAGGTAGCCCATTCCTCCCCTGCCATTGATTCATTGCGACTGGTATTCAGAGGCATCTTGCTGCTGAACCAGGGAGTAGACCGTAGCCATCATGACCAGTAGCCATTGTTAGACTAGTATTAAAGCAAATATAGAAATCAGATTATATTTAGTGCAGCCCGGTGTAAAACACTAATCAAGACAGGTTAAAAACACAAGAGCCGGCAACGCCATGCCTGCCTCCGAACAGTTCCCTCGATTATGCAATCAAACCATTACTGGAAGAGCCCTGGGATGCCACTGTCACCGTGCAGGTGCAAGAGGCTGCTCAACGCAGCAGACCAAAGAGCTTGAGATCACTGGTTTTGAGATAGTCAACAAATTTGGTTGCGCCTCCTCAGTTCTAACGAAGAGCCCGATCCTATCCTTCCCCCCCACACACACACACACTGGTGCAGCCACGCTGAAAAGGAGTGTGTTGTATTCAGCGGCGGCGGGGGGGGGGAGAGATCAGGAGGCTTCAGAGGGGAAAGGAGATTTAAATCTACCAAAGAGATATAAAGTGGCGGATGGAAAACAGTTTCATGCTGAGAAGAAGGAAGCATGAGGAGGATACCAAACCCTTTCCCCACCCAACCTTCCCCCTCCCAGAAAAATCCTGCACCAGCTGTCCAGCTGCCTTTATCATGACTGGACTCTGACTGACAGCAGAAGTAAGTCCCTCCAGGCAAAACATAGCTGAGGGAGAGGAGACAGTTTCAGAGGGGAAAGCTGGGGAAGGACTCAGTGCCCTCTTTCTATCAGCTGCTTCTCCACAATCATCGTTTCGCTCTCACCTGCTTTATACTTTTTAAGCGCTACTTTCATTTGCAGGTTGTGCCCCCATCACGGAAGCCAATATTATGCAAAAAACCAGCACAGACAACCCAGTCGGCACACGCTAATCACCAGTGAGGTTGGCTTTGAGCAAAGGGCCACTTCACAGAGCAGGTTTGGGGTACATAATCTCCACGAAGGTGAAAGAGTGAGCCTCAGATAGTTAGGAGAGAGTGTGCTTTTCCTCAAGTGCTGGGCTTACCAGATTACCAGTTAAAGTGTAGCTGAAGGACTCTTTGACTGGGCATGCAGACGAGTTGCCATGGATGCTTGCGTGAGCCTAGGCTTGCCAGATCTCCAACCGGGACAGAGCACTAGACCTTTAGGAGAAGGAATGTGGGCAGGTGTAGCTTGTTAAACCGTAGAGCACAATCCTAGGCATGTCTACTCAGAAGCAAGACCCATTGTGTTCAATTGTGTTCAGTGGGGCTTGCTTCTGAGTAGACATGCCTAGGATTGTGCTCTAAGGGTTTAGCAAGCTACACCTGCCCACATTCCTTCTCCTAAGGGTCTAGCACTCTGTCCCGGTTGGAGATCTGGCAAGCCTAGGCTCACGCAAGCATCCATGGCAACTCCTCTGCATGCCCAGTCAAAGAGTCCTTCAGCTACACTTTAACTGGTAAAGAATTAATTTCATTTTCCACACAGAGATTACCTCAGTGTGTGTGGGGGGGGGGGGGGAATCTGATGTGTGAAGCTTTCCAAAGGCCCAGTTTGGATGCAGCATCTACTGGCAGATGTGGGGAGTGATCAGCAGCAGTGGTGTCTGCCGAATTTTGACTCCCTCCCCAGCCCAGGCTCGATCCACCATTATGGGTCAACGTGGACTTGCGCCAGCAATATTGCTGATGCAGGTTTGAGTAGACCGTGCGGGGTGCTATGGGTTTATACCAGGGGAAGGGAACAAATGTTCCCTTACCCTGAGGAGTCCTCTGGTGGCCAAAACTCCCCCCAGGATACAGTGGACGCTGCATTGGCGCCACGGCATGGGAGTTAGGATTGGGCTGAAAGCTTCATCCCCAGATGTGGAATGTATGACCCACAGCCATGGGGTGGGGGTCATACATTCAGCCCAACGGCCATGGCTGAAAATATACCAGAGGCTTGTTAAGCCTGCTTTTGCTGCCTATCCAGGACTATATAATAGGGATATTGTCAGTAATCTGGCAGGACACAAAATGCAGTCGGTGGGTTCATGTCATTTTGGTGAGTCTCAAACCATGCAGGCTGATATGCCAGAGGAGCCAAATCTCAGCACGTGACTTCCATTATCCTCACAGTGTGTGTGGTTAAAGTGGTGTGTGCTCATGACCTGTTCTTTCCCCTCAAGTCCAGGTGAATTATCACTTGAGGAGGTGGGGTGTGTGTGTCATAGAATCCACACTTCAGCGCATGCTAGAAATTCTGCTTTAAAACCACATTGTGAGCATGTTGTGAGCAGCACAGAAGTCTTTAACCACATTGGCCTGTTTTGGATGTGAAAGTTTAGTCCAAACCACCTCCCCAAACGGCTCCCACACTGCTCTAGTTACAAACCAGTAATGTATGAATGAACCCACAGTTAAATAACATCCAGGGCAACTAAATCTTCCTTTTTTCACCTCCAAAAGAAGTCATTTATTTTCCTCATCAAATATAAAGAGAAAACATTTCACTCGGTGCACTTTTGGAATAAAACATTTCTTTTCGTGACGATTTTGCTTGATTTGTAAGTCCATATTTTCTTACGGCTTAGCTAAACCACACGAGGCATGAAAAAGAATGTAAAGGAAACAATGCAGCCAGCTTTTTCCTCCCCCAAATTGCAAAGATAGAGATTGCTTTCATCAAATGCCATAGATCACAGCTTTTGTTAAACAGACTGTTTGGGCCAGTTGTCCCTTTATTCTCATCCTCACTTATATAACAGCAGCTGATTTTATCACCTTGCTTTGTATCCCTTTCCCTTAGTGCTGAAGGGATAATAGATAAATAACATCTTAGCTCAGGGCCTGAGATGGTATGTTTCCTCAGAGGAACTCTTTGTGCCTGGACAACATTCTAGAAATATGCGATTGTGACTTCATCTGGACCACAAATCCTCTCTCAACTCTACCGGGAATCATATTTACTTGCCGTATACCGTCTGTTTAAAACTTCCTTTTAAGCCAAATACCCAAACATTATAAGGAAAAGAAATGTTTGCCTATTAATTCACATTGCCTTCACTTGCTCTCCCTTTCAGTTAATTTCACCTGCCCTCAGGGACATCATCACATAGCCAACTCTTTTGGAGATATCACATTGTGATGTCACCCAGTTCACTACCCTGTTTCCCAAAAAATAAGACATCCCCTGAAAATAAGACCTACTAAGTTTTTTGGAGCCACAATTAATATAAGACCCGGTCTTATTTTCGGGGAAACACGGTATAGGTCCTTTCACATTTTCCCTTCACATGTTCATTATAAGCATATTGGGGGCAGATGGATGGCTGCTGAACCTGCCCTGTGACCTCCAATTATCTACCAGCCAGTGGCGTCACTCCAGTAGGGGCGGGGCTGTAAGTTTCGCTCTGTCGTAGTCCCTTTACCAAGCAAGAAGGAGGCGGCCCCGCTCCCTCACTGTCGGAGCCTTTCCCGTGCGGAGAAAGCAGCAGGCAAGAGACCCTGCCTGCTGCTTTCTCCGCAGGGGAATGGCTCCGACAGTGAGGGGGCGGGGCCGCATCCTGCTCGCTCGGTAAAGAGACTACGACGGAGCGAAACTTACAGCCCCACCCCTACCAATGTGACGCCACTGCTACCAGCCCCATCTTCCACACTTCCAGCAGATTGCACGAAAGGGAACTCTGTGTATGTACAACTGTATGCGCTTGGGTGGTCTTCCACACAATCCCCAACCCTGCATGATCATCAGCAAACATGCCTATAACTGCACTTTTTGCATATTATGCTAAACACAGAATCAGTGGCAAGATCAGTGGCTATGATCCCACTCCTTTTCTCCACACATTCAGTGAACACAATTTGGAAAGTTCATGAGGTTTTAATGTTTCTGGATTGGCTGGACGGCCCATATGATTGATTGAGGAAGCAGGGACTTCCTTTTCAAGTGCCCTCATTTGCTTTCAGTGACAGATCATGATGTAGCTACATCTGATTGGTTGTATAAAACTGTGTTGTAATCCCATCTACTGTATGCCCCCAGATTGACTGGGATATAACCCACGTAACTGAGCCAGGAATGGCACTGAAGCAGTAGCAGGGGCAACAGTGGCACCACTCAGGACTGATAAAAGCTGACTGCACAATCAAAGATGTTTGGGGAACATATTTCGACCCTGTTGAAATTACTATGTTGATCTTGGAGGGTGTTTTTGGTGCAGTCTTAATGGAAACCATGCGAGTGAGCTGTATTTATCACATAAACCAGTGTTTCTCAAACTGTGGGTTGGGACCCACTTGGTGGGTCGCGACCTGATTTCTGGTGGGTCCCAGTTGATGGAAAGATCAGATAAGTAATTGACACAAGCCCTGAGGCTGTTCAAAAATCAGATAGCTGCTAATTGCCCTTCAAAGAGCTGCGCTCCTGCAGTTTGCAAGCTTGTGTAAATTAGGGAGATAAATGTTTGAGCGACTCGTAAAGCTAGGTGGGTCCCGATAGAGTGCCATTTTAAAAAGTGGGTCCAGGTGCTAAAAAGTTTGAGAACCACTGACATAAACATATGAAGCTGCCTTGGACTGAATCAGAGCACGCATCTGTCCAGCTCTGTATCATCTACTTACTATGACTGACAGGGGCTCTGCAGGGCTTCAGAGAGACATGTTTCCCATCCTACCTGGAGATGCAAGGAATTCAGCCTCCATTGGAGAGTCCAGGATTTGAACCTGGGACTTTCGGCATACAAACCATGTATTTTAGGATGTGTACTAAAAAGGAGCTATGATGATTCCTGCCTCCCACATTGCCTAGACCTTGTTGAGCTTCTTAAAATATCTAGCAGTAGCAGTGCCAATATTTTGAATTAACAGGATACCAATGATTCCTTTTCCCTCAAAAAGGGGGCACCATAATACTGATATATAATAGATATGCATGGTTAATTCAATTCAAATCACAGTAGTTTAGGTTTCAATTTTTCTATGCAGATCTGAGGATCTGCTAGAGATATTTTTATCTGAAATGTATTTTCACCTCTATTAAAAACACCTTTCCTTTTCCTTTTTTTGTTTTTTGTTTTTTTTTGGGGGGGGGTTGGCTTTTTTTTATGTGATGTTCTGTAAAACTGTTCTTGCAGGAGTCAAAAATTGCCATGTCTCATATCTCATTCAATTATGTACTGCAATCCTACTTTAATTAACATATATCATTTTAGAACTTGGTGATAAAGTTTGATGAGATGTAATTACAAATGTGTCAGGGATTTTTTTCAAGATGTAAATTAAAACTGAACCAAAGTGTTACTTATCTAGCCAAAGATATTTGCTGGAAAGTGCACATCTTATTCCCCAAATCTGTAAATAAGTCTGAGTTTAAGAACATAAGAACATAAGAAGAGCCCTGCTGGATCAGGCCAAAAGCCCATCTAGTCCAGCTTCCTGTGTCACACAGTGTCCCCACCAGATGCCTCAGGGAGCACACAAGACAACAAGATACCTGTGTCCAGTCGCCACTCCCTTGCACCTGGCACAGAGAAAACCCACTTCTAAAAACCAGGAGGTTGCTTATGGCTTGTAACCTGTGATGGTCTTTTCCTCCATGAATTTGTCCAAACCCCTTTTAAAGGCATCTAGGCCAGGTGCCATCACCACATCCTGTGGCAAGGAGTTCCACAGATGAATCACACGCTGGGTAAAGAAATATTTTCTTTTGTCTGTTCTAACTCTCCCTCCACTCAATTTTAGTGTGTGTCCCCTGGTTCTGGTGTTGTGCGAGAGGGAAAAGAATTTCCCTCTATCCACTCTCTCCATCCCATGCATAATTTTATAAGTCTCAATCATGTCCCCCCTCAGGCGCCTTTTTTCTAGGCTGAAAAGCCCCAGACGCTGTAGCCTTTCCTCGTAAGGGAGGTGCTCCAGCCCACGAATCATTCTGGTCGCTCTTTTCTGCACCTTTTCCAATTCAATTTGCTTCCATTCAGGGTGCAAAACTCCAAACTTAATATTAATTTTTTACCGAACATGATTTGGGGTATACGGGTGAAGATGCCATGTATTAAATTAAAATTTTAGTTGTTCAAAATTTATTGTTCATTAAATTTTTAGTTGTTCAAAATTTAGGCTACAGGGTTCTCAACCAGTGGTACTTGTACCACCAGTGGTACTTCAGCCGACTGCTGGTGGTACTTGGACTGCCAGCCCGCCGGAACCCCGCTCCAATGTGGCAATTTGGTGCCTTGTTTTCGCTTCTGAGAGGCTCCTGCCTTTGGCTGAGCCTCTTGGGAATGCTGAGAAGGGCTCTCCCACCTGTCAAGAGCCTCCTACCTGCATTTTCTGGCCTCCAAAAAGCCAAAAATCCCGGGGTAACTGGTGATGATGTCATTGCCAGTCACTTCTGGTGGTATGCAGCAGGAGAGTGGCGCTGGAGGTGGTATTTGGCCAAAAAGGGGGTTGAAAACCCCTGGGTTACACCAATCTTAGGATGAAATCCTAAATGCACTTCCTAGGGAGTAAGCCCCATTGAACAAAATGGGGCTTACTTTGGAGCGAACATGTATTGGATTGTGCTATAAGTCTTACACTGCAATCTTACACAGCACTTGCATGGGAGTGAGTCCTACAAAAATCAATGGGACTTACTTCTGATGAAACATATAGAGGATTGCACTGTCAGCCAATCAGCTTGTAGTTTATTTTATTTTTAATCACCTGATGCAGTCAGTGAAAATGTTAAAAGGATACCTCTATACTTTAGTAGCACCTTAAATAGGTGTTAGTTGGGGGGACAAAAAAAGTAAATCAACAAGGGAAATTACTCAGCCCAGGGCTTAGGCAGCAGTGCAGTTTGGAGAGTGAGGCAGGAGTATATACCGTATTGTCCCGAGTATAAGACGCACCTGATTATAAGTCGCACCCTTAAAGTTTGGTGCTATTAAAAATTTTTAATTAAATCACTGGCATTAAATTGCAACAGCCTGATTATAAGACGCACCCCTAGTTTAAAAACTTAAATTAGGAGAAAAAAGTGAGTCTTATACTCAGACCAATACGGTAATTGCTGAGCCCAGGGCCCTTCTCCTCCTGTCAAGGAATGCTGAAAGCCCTACTGGCTTGTGCTGCTTGTTGGTCACTCATGAGCTACAGTAGCCTACCCCATAGACCAGGGGTTCTCAACCAGTGGTACTAGTACCACCAGTGGCTGACTGCTGGTGGTACTTGGACCACAGGACCACCAGAACCCTGCTCCGATGCGGTGCTTTTGGCAGCATGCTTTCGCTCTCGAGAGGCTCCTGCCTTTGGCCAAGCCTCTCGGGAATGCTGAGAAGGGCCTTCCCACCTGCCCAGAACCTCCTACCTGCGTTTTCTGGCCTCCAAAAACATGAACACCCGGAAGTAACTGGCGATGATATCATCTCCAGTCACTTCTGGTGGTACGCAGCAGGAGAGTGGCACCAGAGGTGGTACTCGGCCAGGAAGGGGTTGAGAACCCCTGCCATAGATTATAGTAGCCTACCCCATAGGATTGCTGCAGGGACAAATAGAATAATAGGAAGATTGTATTATAATAATACAGTATGGTAAAATGCTTCACAAACGAAAGGTGATTTGTGAACTATAATTAGTAGTTTCTCTTGATTGCATACTGATTGCTTTTTAGAATTTGACAGAGAAGACCAGCTCCAGCTGGTCTCCTAGAGCTGTTATTTAACCTTGCATAAAATAATGATAACCGATAGCTAAAAAAAAATCCCTATTTTTTTCAGAAGCCCAAAGGTAAAAAGATTACACTAACATATATTAACTTTTATTATGTAACAGCAACATAATAAATCAATGTATGAATTCATATGGCCTTTACAAAAAGACAGAAAAGATATTGCACCAAGTTTAGGTACCGGCTATTTGGATTGAATATTTGCTAAACAGATCAGGCACAATCCAGCTGAAATTAAGCATGTTTGTGCCTCATTGATTTCAAGGGGAGAGTTAAGCACATGCTTAAATCCCTCACATTGAAATCCATGGGTCTTTAGAGTGCTTAACTTTGGCTGGACCATGCCCACAATATCCATCATCATTATATACATTTGTGGAGTTAAGGCAAAACCAGATGACACCTCAAACACAACAGAAGGCTTGAGAAATGGACATAATTAAAAACAAGAGGGGAGAATTTCTATCTCCGACTAATGAATTAGCTGTGTCTAAGGAATGAATCCCTTCGGTTTTTTAATAAAGTGGTTATTATCAATCATGTTAATTAAAGGTGAAGAACATGTGTAGTTTTCCTATAGAGCAAGGCTGTTTTGCAGAGGTTTGCCAAAACGATCCTGTTTAACCCTGGTAAGCAATTTTGTCCGCATGATAATCTCTTCTCATTATTAGAAAATACTTTCTGTAGAATATAAATTCCTCCAATGTTGTGCAAATAACATCCAAGTATGACTTACAGACTTTCAATAGGATGGTCCTCTTAGAGATTAAATATCTGAAAGAAAACATCTAAGCGAAACATCCAGCACACTGTACAAAGAGGAGTAATGAAGTCAATCACTTATCAGTAACCATTATCTCTTATTTCCCAACTGAACGGAATGGATTTATGTTAATTTTTTAGACTGAGGGCAACAAGGACATGGTATAACTAATATATAAATGAACAGTTCTTTGGCAGCTATGCATTAATCTTGATTGAAGACTGAACTCAAAGATTCTTATAGACCTGGTTGCCAGTCTCTTAAAAATATAATTAAAAAAAGAACAAAAAATACAACAATAATTATCCACTTCTCCCACAAATCCAATATGTCCAATAAAGGAACTCTGAATAAATCTTGCAGGCAACTTTATTCTTTAACATTAAGCATAGATATTTATTGTCTGCTTTAAGTCTTAATCCAAATGCACCGTATTTAAACACACAAAATTCGGTGATATCTCAGAGTAGTTCAGATAGGGTCAAATGCCGAAAATAGAATCCATATTCACCCATGAGAAACCAAGAAAGAAAACATCAATCCAAAGGATGAGAAGATGATCTTCAAAGAACAGAAGCAATGACTGGTCCACACCTGGATGAATGTCACAGGGAAATTGACCTTACAGGGGGAAGACCAGGAAGCCAGAAAATGTAGAGTACTGCCATCCGCCAACCAGATTACCTTTCTCCAGTTTCAGGTAAACCTTATCTTCCTTGTCTAGATAGAGTAGGACTCCATTTGTGGCAGCTTCGCGAGTGACGTCTTTGTCTCCAGCAAAAGCGGAAATGACTGGTTTTCCATTTAGCATCAAGTTAACCTACAAGAAGAAAAGCACTGAAAAAACTCAATATAACAGGCAACTAGGGACATTAATGAGCTATGCAAAAAGAAAACCATTAGAAGCTCCGTCTAGCCTGGGGCCCGCAGATTGTTCCCCACTCCTTCAACATGCTTTCAAAAACACCTGTAATGAATAATTAGATGTGTTGAATGTGGGAGGGATAGGTAGCATAACTCTTATTTGTGACTATAGGTATGCTACAAGAATGAAAATACAACCTCCATTCCATGATAATTCTGTGGGTCAGCTCTACCCTGAAATCCACTCCACCAGTTTTCAGACTTGGTGTATCTAAAATTAATTTTAGAATGGGTGCATTTGCAAACACCACTACCTTCCACTCTGTCACCTATTTTTTTCATGCCTGTTCACAACCATCCCTCGTTTGAACCGCCATTGCTGGAGGTGGTGAGAAGATACCTGAGACAACCAAAACAACACTCCTTCTTCATATTTGGGTGTCTGCTCTAACATATGGGAGCGTTTGTTTCATTGCCACAGGACTGGGGACATGTTCCTTTGCTCCCCCCTCTTGTAAGTGCATCCTTTTGCATCTTTTCAGAAAGGTCTGTGAAAACTGCTGAAAAGGTAGGGACCATTTCTAGGGGTGAAAATGTTCCTAAAATGTTCCTTCCATTTGAGCTTGCCACTGTTAAAACACACTTGCCAGATAATAGTTTACTGCTGCAAGAATTCTATGCCACGCACAAAGATTTTAGTACCTTGCAAGTACACAAAAATTACTGAGTCTGTCAAAAAGTCCACAAAAATGATGATGATGATGATGATGATGATGATGATGATAGATAGATAGATAAACATCTCTCTCTCTCTCTCTACACACACACACACACACACACACACACACATACGGGCTCTCGTTATTCGTGGGTTTGGCATCCATGGATCTCAATATCCACAGAAGCAGCCTGCGAATAATGGGGTGCTGGAGTTCAGCACCCAATATCTCAGTTACTTACCTGGCCCTTTCCGCATCACAGCGGCCTGCAAACCTTGGCCTCTGCAGGCCTCAGAAAGCCTCTTCCAAGCAACCAGAAGTTACTTCCACTTTACCGGAAGTCACCCCTGGTCGCTTGGGAGAGGCTTTATGAGGCCTGCAGTGGCTAATAGACTAATGATGCTAATGAGGGAGCAGTTCTTAAATAAATGGGGGGGTTTCCACAATTGCAGTGCCACCACTGAGAAGGCCTTGTTTCTTGCTGCCACCCCCTTGACCTCCAATGGGGGTGGCACTTGCAAGACAGCCCTCTCAGATTATTTTAGGGGGTGGGGCAGAAGCAGTCCTTTCCTTTCAGGGAAGGAAGCAGAACCTTAGATACCGTGGCCCCAAGCCATAAAGGGCTTTAAAGGTTAAAACCAGCACTTTTAATTTTGCCCAAAAACGAATCAGCAGCCAGTGCAGCCACCAGAGCAGCAGCCCGATAGAGCCCCAGAGTGACTGGCAGTGACTGTCAAGCCCCAGTGACCACACAGGGTCCCACATTCTGCACTAGCTGAAGTTTCTGGACAATCTTCAAGGGCAACCCCATGTGGAGAGAATTACAGTAATCTAATCAAAATGTCACAAAGACATGGACCACTGTGGTCAGATCCAACTGACCTAGGCATGGCCGCAGCTGGCGCACCACCTGAAGCTAGGCAAAAGCCCCCCTTACCATAGTCACCACCAGGTGATCCAAGAGCAGCTGTGGGCCCATGAGGAGTCCCAAGCTGCGCACCTGTGCCTGCAGAAAAAGTGCAACCCCATTCAAAATAAATGGATAGTCTGTTCTGCATTGTGGATTTCTGGCCTAGGAGGACCTCACCTCTGTTTTGTCCAGATTTAATTTCAGCTTATTAACCCATATCCAGTTCCTCCTCACCACATCCAGGCAGTAATCCAGGAATTAACAGCCACCTCAGTATTTGACGGGAAGGAGAGATAGAGTTGGGTGTCATCAGCATATTGGTGGCACCCAACTCCAAGTCCCCAGGTGACCATCAGTTTCATCAAAACCCTCTGGAGGTGCCACTACCACTCAGTCACCTGGCCTAGGAAGGGGAGGTTTGATACTGCCCAGACATTATCCAGCATGGTGGGACTTAAGATAGGGTTTTTTCATCTTTAATGGCAGCAGTAGTACCCGCTCCACCAAGGATGAATTAACTGCCTCCTCCATCCACTTGGCCAAGAAAGAGCAGAACCACTGCAAAACAGTGCCCCTCAAGCAAGCCCCAACTCACAAGCCCCAACTCACTCACCTCCCTGGACTGACTTTACAAACCATGCTGGACAGGGATCAAGTGGTCATGTAGCCGGCCTCACACTCCAGAGGACCCTGTCCACACCCTCAGGTTGTGCACAGTTGTGACCCCAAACCACTCTCACCGAGGTTGCAACTGGAAGAATGGAGTGGGCCCCCATCTTTACTACTCAACCTGCAACTCACCCCCCTCTCTTTACTCATAATACCTCTCCCCACACCCCCTACCATTCCCTTGTCCTGGTAACCAGAAAGAGTATAACAAAAGATAAGGAAATGGAAACTGCTCACAAATCTGCCAAGGACCAGCTCTGACCTTGTCCCCTTGGCCACCAGCCCCTACCCTCAACCCCACCACCCTGCCAACCCTCCTCCTCCATTCTCACATGCATAACAGCATACATGTGGATGCTCGAAACCTAGTCCTCTGCTTTGGACACTCTTGTTTGCATAGGGAGAGGCAAGATATACATCTTTTAAATAAAATAAATAAATAAAATCAAAAGTGGCCTGGAATTGAAAGCAGAACATTTTCAGTGGGAGGCTTGGATGATAATGTTAATGAGGCTTGACACCATCACCATGAGCCTCAATCAGGACAATGTTTTTTTTTAATCACATTATAGAGTTAATTAATTTACAGCCCAATCCTATCCCCCACTCAGCACTGCTGCTTGCTGGAAGGGGGGGGCGAACCAGAGGGTCCTGGAGAACTAAGTAAAACCTTTCGTACTTACTTCCCAGTAGGCCATCTGGGCTGGCCTCCAATGGGTCTCCTCAGACCTACGCCAGCTATTAAACACACTTAACTCTAGGTTGAACTATGCCTGAAAGATCAAGCAACAATAAATGAGTGTGCATAGTTACTGCAGTGAGTCATGAAGCCAACAAAGGGGGTGACTTCTTGACTTAATCCTAACTGGTTTCCAAGATCTAGTACGAGATGCAAGCATTGTTGAATTTCTTGGAAACAGTGATCACAGCACTACCAAGTTCAATGTATGATGTGATTGGAAAATTGCCCAGGAACTCCAACAGAGTCATATTCAATTTTAAAATGGATTGTTGTTCTTTTCAAAACTTAGACGATTAAGTAGAAGGAAACTAAAAGTTACAGTCACTATGGTCAAATCCTTTCAGGGAGTACGGAAGTTACCGAAGCTCAACGACAACAATGTGTCTCACAGATGAGAACAGGGCACCAACAATTTCAAAAAGATGCCAGTATGGTTACAAAGAAATGGAAGGCAAAAAGCCTTATTTTTTTTTGGGGGGGGGGGGAGATTTGACTGATGAAGAACATTAAAAAGAGCCAAAGGAGGGTAAACCAAATGTAAGACCAATGATGAAGAAATCTGAAGAGCTCATGGCTAAAAATATTTTTTAAAACCTAGTAAATAAAACGTTATTTAAATGCATCACACTCAGGAGCCAGCTAAACAATGACAAAAGAGGTCGAAAGGAGCATTGTAGGCTGAGAAATGGCAGAGAACCGACATGTATTATTTGCATCATTTTCTGTGGCAGAAGACATAGACCTCAGTTGATCCTGCGTTGCACCAATTTGTTCTGTAAAGTTCAATGTTTGTTGCAAAAATGTTGCCATTTCAGGAGGATGCAAACCTGATCACAACCTCCCCACCTGCTTCTTGCTCTTTCATGCATTTTTGCTCCCACAATTTTGCTCCCTGCTCCTTGGGGTGGAATAGGAATGCATGCCAATTACCAAGGCGTTGATACTCTCTCACATTGAGATACACGTCTAAATAGGCATCCCCTTGACGTTGTTGCAGTGCAGACAAATACCAGCTGCATTTTGATGCATCTGAATGCAGCTGTCAAATTCCCTGCATTATTTGCAGCGGAATGCAGATTTGCACATGTTTTCCAGCACGAGGGGCATCAGCCCAGCTTGTCTCAGCAATAGGCATATTCCCTTCCCCTCAACACCTGGCAAACAGTTGTTCATAAAGTGCCAAAAGGCGGGTCATATTTTATGGGAGACCTATTGTGGAATGTGTATGCCCTCCTCCCCATTTTGGCTCAACACAAACCTAAATTGTTGTTTTGGGGTAGTGCATCTAAAAATTGTATCAGATAACGGAGCCAAAGTCTGACATTTCTGCCTCAAGATAGGACAGGAAGGCAACCAGTGTTACACCAACAATTATAACAAAGATTCTAGGAAAATGTTAGCCTAACTGGGGTGAAGCATAATTACTACTAGAATTGTTAAACAAGCCTTGTTGAGAAAGGATAAGCACAGCTTTTGCAAAGTGATGTGGCCTAACAAACTTTTTAGAATGCTTTGATAGTATCAACAAAGACAGTGTCAGTCCAATGCACCAGAGAGAGAGAGAGAGAGAGAGAGAGAGAGAGAGAGAGAGAGAGAGAGAGAGAGAGAGAGAGAGAGAGAGGCTATATATTTGGACCTTGAAGAAGTCCCTCATCAAACTTATCTAAGGCGGCGCTCCTAGACGCACATTCCTGGGAGTAAGCAACACTGAACACAATGGAATTTACCTCTTATTAGACATGCATTGGATTGTGTTGTAAGTAACTTAACAAACATAGGGCGCAATCCTGTGTAACTCTTGCACCGGTGTAACAGTAGATCCCCCAGTGTAAGAGCACTTATGCCAATGTAACTTGCCGTATGCCGACAGACACAGGATGGACACCGGTGTAAACCCTCACAGACGCCATGCAGGCGCAGTTCTGATGCAGGTCAGATGCTTGCACAACTCCGCCGGTGCAGGGGGCATTCTGGGTGTGTTCGGACACCCCTGGAATGCCCCCTGCACCGACGGAGTTGCACTGGTGTCCGTCCTGTGGCAGAACTGTGCCTGCGCGGAGTATGAGGAGGGTTACACCGGTGTCCGTCCTGCGTCCGTCGGCATATGGCAAGTTACATTGGCATAAGTGCTCTTACACCAGGGGATACACTGCGTTACACAGGATTGGGCTGATAGAGTAAGAAGGTGGTCTTTTTATGGAGTAGCAATTAATTAGAATCATAGAATGTTAGAGTTGGAATGGACCTTAGATTGATGTCATCTCCTAGTCCAACTCTCAGCTCAGTGCAGGCAACAATTCATTCAAACCAATTCAAAACTACTGTAGTTAGAAACAGGAATACTTTCTCAACAGAGAGAGGGAGCAGTACTGTTGAACTTTTTCATGAGTGATCTGGAATCAGGGTAGCAAGGTTTAAGGGTGAATCTGTGTTAATCGATAGAGTGAAATCTCAGTGTGACTGAGAAGTGCTCCAAACAGAATCAGGAGAAACAAAACTAACAATGATCTCATTGTTCACAAAATTTAAAGTCTTCAGAACTAAAAATGTCTTTAGCTTCTGCTTAAATATAGAAAGGAAGGAGGCCAGCGGCCAGCCTCAGCTCCCTATGAAGGTAGTTCCACAGTTGTGATGCTACCACCAAAAAGGCCCTGCTTGTAGTTGTCCCCAGCTGTGTACCGATCAGTGACAGAGCAGAGTGGAGGGCCTCTGTAGCCAATCTCAAGGGCCAGGCAGGTTCATATGGTGGCAAACAGTCCTTAAGGTAACCAGATCCCAAGCAGGTTAGGGATTTAAAGCCCAAAGCCAGCATTGTGAATGTGACTTGGAAGCACATTGGTAACTAGTGCAATTGAGCCAGAATCAGTGTCATGTACTACTGACCAGTTACAGTATCTGTCACATACAATATTCTTCACTGATTGATGCTTCCAGGCTACCTTCAACCAGCCCATGTATAGTACCGGTATTTTGCTTGGCCAGCTCCTGCCAACCTAGCAGTTCCAAAGCATGTCAATGCGAGTAGATAAATAGGTACCGCTTGCGGGAAGGTAAACAGCGTTCCGTGTTCCAGCTGCATGCTACGCGCAGCAGCAAGGAGAGTCATGCCGGCCACATGACCAGGAGGCGTCTTCGGACAACGCTGCCTCTTCAGCTTTGAAATGGAGATGAGCACCACACCCTCTAGAGTCGGACACGACTAGACTTCATTGTCAGGGGTCACCTTTACCTTTTACCCAAGCTGAGCTCTGCACAGGCCTTGGGTGGCAGGCCGGATCCAGCCTGTGGGTCGTAGATTGCCGACCCCTGCTCTAGGGCATGGTTCAAGGGCACATGATGCAGCCACTTTTCTCAGGCCTAGGGCTAGTCAGTGCCTATAAGGAGACCACCCTGGGGAGCTCCATGTGTGTTACGCTGAGTTCTATGAGGAAAGCAATCAATCAAATACTGACTAGAAGAGACATGAAACGCTCTAACTCAAGAACTTCACTGAAATATCTTGGTCTAGGCCAAGTTGATCTCCTCCTATCTCTGGACCCTAATGCATTGCTTATTAAGACATTTGATAACAAACTCATCCAAATGGTTTCATCTCAACTCTTTCAATTCACAATAATTATTTTTGAGCCGTTATTCAATTATTAGGGTAAAAATGGGAAGGAAGGAAGGAAGGAAGGAAGGAAGGAAGGAAGGAAGGAAGGAAGGAAGGAAATGCTAACAAATATGTTTCCATGGATTGTTGAACCAACATACCTGGATAGTTTGGCTCTGGTAGACTTTAATTACATGAAAATTAAAACTGTAAATTCCTTTTCTCGGTGCTACGAAGACAGACTCCAATGTAAAGAAATTGCCCACATTTACTAGGATCTACAAATTAAAGAAAAAAAAAGAATTAATGGAAGCATTCAATGTTCTGGAAAAGAATATAATTAATTTGCAAGACAAGCAAGATTTATTATCATGCTTATTCCCAACTAAATTGAGGACTTATAAAAAAAATGTCTCCAATATGTGTTTATACTGATACAGTATACATAAAATTATTTGCATGATTTAATCAGCCTGGAAATTCCTTCCTAAAGCTCAGATCCCATGCAGGTTTAGTTGGGAGTAAGCCCCACTGAACTCTGTAGGGCTTACTTCCAAGTATGCATGGATAAAACTAGACTGCAAATGTTTGGTACTGCTTACCTGTATTGCTAGGTAAAAACCTCCCTGGTTTCTCTAAACTCTTGCTCAGTTTTAGACATGCGAGTCATCCCATCAGTGTGAGTGGAATTGCTCATACAGTCCCTTGACAGTGCAATTTTCAAAGCACTCTAGTAGTGATGCAAACCCCACCAAAATAACCAAGGCGAGCACAATCCGAGCCTACAGAACATCAACAGCTGCATCAGCAGCACACAAAGGTATGATGTTACACCAGCATTGCAGTGGTGCAGTGCAATGCATCTGACACTGCAGAAAGATTTGCCAGATATGCAAATGTTTAGGATTCAGTCACAAGATGGAAAGACTTCAAACCATTGAGTTTGAGACTGCTATATAGTTGCAATATGAGAATGCTATATGTTTGACCTATGAAGGCTAAGAGCCAAATCAGAAGTGACTTTAATTCTTGCTGTATTTCTTTAACTTGCACACATGGGCTCCTAATCCAAACTGGGACCGTTGCTGAGGAAGGAGGGGAGGGGGCTAATCCTAACCCATTGTGGGCCCAATCTGATCAGAGGCTGCACATGTATTATTCCTTCGTCATGCAAAAAAGCTTCCATTGGGTTTAACGAGCAAATAATGTGCACTATAGTCCCCGATTCAGATTGGAACCATGGTGGGGGAGGGTTAGAACCTCCTATCCCCACACACACTGTAGTCCTAATCCAGATTGGGCCCCGCATGCATGCTATTTGCAAGAAATAAGCGCAGGGAGGGAAGTCAGAACTGGAGATGGAGTTTGACCCAAGGTCACCCAGTATACTTTATGGCTGAGCAAAGATTTCAATCCAGTTCTCCAGCATGCTAACTACTATACTCTACTGGCTATAGGCTATACTCATTCTGACCTTTAAACCTCCTGTTGCCTGGATCATAACCTCAGGGTGCATTTTCTCCCATACATCTTTGCCCACACATGCCCTCTATCAATCATCAAATGAGGCCCTGCTCTGTGTGCCACCATATACTCAGATTAACAGCACAATACTAACAGTGCCTAACACCAGTGCAGAGATAGGTTGCTGTACTGGCCTAGGGTGTCGTGAAAACACTGTAAACCGCTCCGTGAGACCCAGAGAGCAAGCAGCGCCTCCGGGAAGGCCTAGGCCATCCCCTGGCGCCGGATCCAGACAACCGCACACCGGAGCAGGTAAGAGCTGCTCTGAGCAGCGCGGGGGCTGGGGGAAGGCAGTGGGGGCATAACGGGGTGGGGGAGAGGGAGACGGGGTGGATCAGGCCCAGGAGGGGGGTGGGATAGGCGGTACTGGCACATGCAGAATCCTATTCCCCCTCCTGGGCTTGAAAGCCCAACATGGGGATTCTCGGTCCTTTGCCAGCGATTTAGCAAGTGTGGATCTGAATAGCCCCATTGCGCAGGCTGGGGTTTTACCCAGGGAAAGGGGACAAATGTCCCCTTACCACGAGAAGACCTCCAGCCTGCTCCTAGCCAGTATAGGATGCAGCGTGGGGTCACACGGCCTCGCTGCTCTGGCTCTGGTTAGGATTGGGCTGTATGTTTCTGGACCAAAGTAGACCTAACTAGAGATGATGCTCTAGTTTCAGGACCAAATTAGAGATTTTGGACCAAACTAGAGATGATGCTGAACATCATCCCCTGGTTTGGGGTTCTGCCTTTTAAAATAGCAATTGTGGGAGGATCCAGATATAGACTATGTCACAGGAGTAGAAGATGTTTAACACTTTAATTCCATATTAATTTTGAGTCGAAAATTATCTTCCCAAAGCATCTATTTGCATGCACACACATGTGCCATTGCAGCAGTGGCATCTTTGAAGGAAAATAAATGCACTCTGAAGGAATTTTCAGTGAGACAATGGCACAGAAATGATGGGCTAACCATTCCTGTGCCACTGTCCAATCTGGAAACTCCCTCTGTGCAGCAGCTATTTTCAGAGAAATAAAAACCCAAATTAGATAGTGACTTGTTTAATGTAATGTCTAGTTTGGCCTTCATAGTTGCACAACAGAAGCGTTTGAGATGTGGTATTCAGTCTCTGGAATTCTTTCTAGAGAATTTAGGAGAGCATCTTTTGCCAACAGCTAAAGATTTGTTTGTTTTCTTAGGCGCATACTAGATTTGGTTGATGTTGTAGCGGATATTTTATTGGTTGCTTTGTAGTGTTTTAATTCATTTTTATTGTGGATTTTATTGTGTTTATTATTATTTTATGCACATTGATTTGAGCGCCTGTTGGTTGGAATGGCAAAGAAAGAAAGATTTAATTTAATTGGACCTAAATTATTTGATACACAGCCTCCCCAAAACACACAAATACACACATGTACATGTGCACACACACGCACACACACACACAGAGGGATCTCACCTATGGTAGAAAAAATTCTGCTAAGATACAGGATTCTTTTCCTTTCTATAGCCAGTGATCATGGCGTCCTGCTTTGCTGGATCATGAATGGTTCATGCATTTAGGATTAAGGAATGAGGCTGGAATACCTCTCAACTGGGTCTAGGGTCTTCAATGTGACATCAGTAAAAATACCTAGGAGAAGACGAGCCCTACTTCAAATAAGCTATTATAAGGTATTTTCCTGAAGCACGTTCTCAACCAGGCAGTCATTCAAAATTAAATCACGGGCAGCCTGATCCTGCCTAACTTTAGGCCGGTGGAACTCTCGCTCTGCCATCCTAAGGAGTCGCAAAAGTGCCGTAAAGCACTTTTGCGGCTCCTTTATTGAAAGCAGTGCTGGCGCAGAGGCATCCAGCACCACTCACACTGCCACCTGATGGAATCCACGCCGCCGGACACTGGTGAGTATTGCGCCAGGTAGCAGGAGGGTGTGGGGAGGGTGGTCAGAGGTGGCGAGGGAGGAGGCCATTGGGCGGCCCAGCCTGGGAGAGCGTGGAGATATCGGCGTCAGTGGTATCAGTGATATCAGAAGGACGACACCAGATCCTAAATAGCAATGTGCTAAATAAATATCTGCTTTAGTCCCACTGTAACGTCTTGTTTTATGACATTACAAAGATGCAGTTCCTGGCCTGCCCCATTTTCAGCCCTCACTTCATGAGCTTAAGCTTCCTTGGTTTGTCTCCTCTTTCTCCCATTCTCCCCCTGTCTCCTCTTCTCTCTACTTTATTTATCTCCATATTTGTAAAAAGAAAATTAGCAAACACACGTTATGAAATAGAAACAGAGACAGGTGACTTAGGGGAAGCCATTAATGACATGTATTGCTTATAACCTGCACATTTGTTTTTTTAGAAAGAGGACTTCCCTGCTCATCTTCCCAATTGGTTATTCTTTCCAAGGAGGCCATGAATGTCACCCCTTTTTTATTATTATGTCTGATATTCTTCAGTGACCACTGCTGTGTCACTTCCGGAAAGGAACCACAACATTTAGTGGTAACAGTGCTTGGAACTCTTTCCCACAATTCCGAAGGAGTGTGGTCTTCCCTCTTTCTTTGTTTAAAACTTCCCTCAAAATCCACTTTTTCCACAAAGTCTATGCTGCATTCACCCCTATTCCTTACCCTCAAGTGAAATTATGGCTAAGCATGTATAACTGCATTTACTCACAGTTGCCTTTTGTTGCCCTGTCTCACGCTTTCTTCCAGCACTTTGTTGTTTCCCCTTGCTAAGTGTAATATAATATAATGATTAAGAGACAAGGCCCCCCAATCCAATCTAAGTCTGTCCCTGATGATGCAGCCACGCCAATGGGGCATGTGCTGCATCCTGCAAGGGAGTTTTGGATCCCGGACACCTCCTTGAGTTAAGGGAAGATTTGTTCCCTTGCCCCAGTGCAAGCCTCCACTGCCCTGATGAGTCTACTTGGGTGTGCACCAGCTACTTTGCTGGCGCAAGTACGAGTGGACCCGGGCAGGTGGATCAAGGTTGGGAAATGGTGATAGGATATCAGCAAAGCCGCTGCCACCAATAACCACCCTCTTTCTGTCCTCAACACACACCCATCCGGTCTCCATCCCATCCATTCAACACACAGTCCGGTCTTCACCCCACCCCTCCCCTTCCCCACCCTGTTCCTCCCAACCCCTGCCCACCACCCACCTGTCGCACTGACTTACCAGTGCTAGGGCTTCTCCAGAGGCCACTGGCATGCAACCACAGCTGCACATTCCTTGCAGCAGTGGCCCAGCTGTGCAACATTGCGACCACCATAAAGCACACTGCACTGCCGGAATGCATGTTCTGGCAGTGCAACAGCCCATTAGAATTGGACCATGACTTAAGAATAAAAGGTAAAGGTGACCCCTGACAATTAAGTCAAGAGCAATTAAGCGACAAGAGCATGCGGCTGGAACATGCAGAGCATACGGCTGGAACACGGAGTGCTGTTTACCTTCCCACAAGTGGTACCTATTTATCTACTCACATTAACATGCTTTGGAATTGCTAGGTTGGCAGGAGCTGGCCAAGCAACGAGAGCTCACCCTGTCGTGGATTCGAACTGCCGACCTTTCGATCAACAGCTCATGGTTCAGCGGTTTAACCCACTGCGCCACCCGCTGCAGACAAGCTAGGTAAAGGTAAAGGTGACCCCTGACAATTAAGTCCAGTCGTGTCCGACTCTAGTGCGTGGTGCTCATCCCCATTTCAAAGCCGAAGAGCCAGCGTTGTCCGAAGACGCCTCCGTGGTCATGTGGCATGACTCTCCTTGCCGCAGTGCGTAGCATGCAGCTGGAACATGGGGCACTGTTTACCTTCCCACAAGTGGTACCTATTTATCTATTCGCATTAACATGCTTTGGAACTGCTAGGTTGGCAGGAGCTGGCCAAGCAACGAGAGCTCACCCCATCGCGGATTCGAATTGCTGACCTTTCGATCGACAGCTCATGGTTCAGCGGTTTAACCCACTGCGCCACCCGCTGGCACCCTCTAATTCAAACCTCACCTCTGCCATGAGCTCACCAAGTGACCTTAGGCAAATACTTCTTCTCTCAGTCTCCTATCTGCAATATTGGAAAATACTGATTTACCCTAAGGGTCCCTTTTTGATTTACAGCGCAATCCTATCCAACTTACACCACCAGTGTAACCTGTGGTGCAGTGAGAATGGGAGGCCCCAGAACAGAAAGGGGATTCAAATCCTCTCCAAATGGGGATTCAAAGGGGATTTGAATTCTCTTTCTGTTTTGATGCCTCCCATTCTCGCTGCACCGCTGGTTACACCGGTGGTGTAAGTTGGATGGGATCGCGCTATTAGTGTCATTAATTTTATTTTATCCTGCCATTCCTCCAAGGAGCTCCAGGTGACACAGTCCTTCTCCCACTGCATCCTCACAATAACCCTGTGAGGTAGGTTAGGCAGAGACTGGCCCAAAGCCATAGAGTAAGCTTAATGGCTGGATTATGACAAGATAATATGTACAAAGTGCTTTTAACATTCTGAATTTTAGTCGAAGTGCAAAGGTATTTTATTTTTTATTTATTTTTCACATTTTCATACCGCCCTTCCTCCAAGGAGCTCAGAGTGGTGTACATATTTCCTCCCCTCCTTTTTGTTCTCACAACAACCCTGTGAGGTAGGTGGGGCTGAGAGATAGTGACTGGCCCAAGGTCACCCAGGAAGCTTCGTGGCTGAGCGGGGATTTGAACCTGGATCTTCCAGGTCTACGTCCGACTCCCAAACCACTACACCATCCTGGTATTGTTATTCTTCCACTTTTTATATTCTAATTTTCTCAAAGCAGGGACCTATTTTTATGCTTATGTCACTCTGTAAAGTGTTGTGCACATTTCTGGTGTGATGATAATGGTGATACACATGCTTGGCACATAAGGTCCAAGGCCCAAACGACAAGATCTTCTGTGGAAGGAATGGGCAAGGCCTGTATCTTGAGACCTACTATCAATCTGGTTAAACCATACTGAGCCCAGGTGGTCTATTGGTGTGATATTATACAGGGGAACTTTATCAGAGTTCTTGCTTTGTAGAAATCCAGAAGAAATAGTTTCAAGATTTCTATCCTGATCGTTCATGGAAGACAAATCACATATCATTTACATGCACAGCCATCCATACTGAAAGAGGAGAGTGCAAAAGTTGGCTTGAAACTCAACATCAATAAAATTAAGATCATGGCATCTGGTCCCATCAATTCCTGGCAAATAGAAGGGGCAGAAATGGAAGCAGTAACAGATTTTACTTTTTGGGGTTCCAAGATCACTGCAGACGGAGACAGCAGCCATGAAATTAAAAGACGCTTACTCCTTGGAAGGAAAGCTATGGCAAATTTAGATAGCATAATAAAAAAGCAGAGATATCACCATGCCAACAAAAGTTTGCATAGTCAGGGCGATGGTGTTCCCAGTAGCAATGTATGGTTGCGAGAGTTGGACCATAAGGAAGGCTGAGCGCCGAAGAATAGATGCTTTTGAACTGTGGTGCTGGAGAAGACTCCTGAGAGTCCCTTGGACTGCTAGGAGATCAAATCAGTCAATCCTAAATGAAATCAACCCTGACTGTTCCCTGCAAGGACAGGTACTGAGGCTGAAGCTCAAATATTTTGGCCACCTAATGCGAAGAGAGGACTCTCTGGAGAAGACTCTGATGCTGGGAAAGATTGAAGGCAAAAGGAGAAGGGGAAGGCAAAGGTTGAGATGGTTAGACAGCATCACCGATGCAACGAACATGAACATGAGCGAACATGAGGAAGGCCTGGCGGGATATGGTTCATAGGATCACGAAGGTTCGGACACGACTTAATGACTGAACAACAACAACAATACCTTACTCCTAAATACATTTACATGAGTTCAGTGGAAACGACTTTGAGGTCGTTTGGTTAAGCCTTGTGACTTTAAGCTGAAATCAATAGGATTTTCTTCCTAATAAATATGTGTTTTGGATTAGTGTGGGGGATTGACTTCAGTTGTCGTGACAATTGAAAAAGCAATATCTTTATGTACAGCAAGCAACATATGCTGGCTTCTTCTCCTTCAGTGTTGATTGGAATGTGTGTGAAGATTGGAGGGTAAAATATGAATGCGGGTGAGTGGGTTGTGTCTTTGGTGAAGCAAGGACTGAAAAACGTGTAGGAAGAGGGACAATGAATTATAAGGCATTTTTAGGTAATGCACAAGTGGTGGTGAAACGCTACACATTTAAAATTCAAGCTTCATCACTTGTGTCAGAAGAAAACCCTGTATCTTGCCTTGCACTTCTTTCCCATAGATGCAGGCAGCTGTCTGACGCTTTGATGATTTCCAAGTCCCTTACATGCCCACCTGTCTCCTGGTCTCTTGAAAAGGTTAATGACAGTATGACTGAGTAAGGTACAAGGTTCCCAGGACTCTTTGTAGTCATAGGAGAGGCAGAAGATCCATCATTCTCTTTGTGAATATGCTTTGCAAGGCTAACGAGTAACTTAGGGGGCTTAATTATACCACTGGGCTAATATTTGCAAAGGCAGGCTCTTCCACCTGCTTCTGTACGTAATGAGAAGGGGGTTTGATTGAGAAAATAGCTGATGGCAGAGTATTGCACAATTCCCGAGAAGACAAATACATTTCAAACTGGAGCTGACACAACACTATTACAATGCTTCTTCTTTTTCCCCTTGATATGGGCCTGATCCAGCCAAAATTATGCTCTTGTACCTAATATTGAGTTCACTGGGAGAGACAGGCACATGCTTAACTCTCTCATAGAAATAAATCAGCTGAAAAGTGCTCGGGATAGATAGATAGATAGAAAGAAAGAAAGAAAGAAAGAAAGAAAGAAAGAAAGAAAGGATTTTATTTCCTCTGCTATAAAAGTATCAAGTCACATTTGTAAATGGCTTAAAACTGACCATTGAATCCTTTTGAGAGATGAATGAATACATTTTTTTATTTTGCCTGAAGAATGATCATATACTTGGGTAAAGGAATTACTCAGTGTCTGTCTATAGAGAGTTGGGGTAGGGAGAAAACAAAAGGGGTGTAGGAAGGGAAGCTTTCCCAGTATTGCAAAATTCTGCAGTGATTCAGTTAAGGTGCAGTGAATCTTTCAAAGGACTGCCTCTGTATTGCTCTGTTACTGTTACCTGTCTCTGTTTGATTGCTGTATTGACGGTGATGTGATTGGACCCAAATAAGCAGTTTGTGGCCAGGTTGTGAGCTGTGTATAAATTCCACTTATGGCTTTTGACACCTTATAAAGTGACAAAAGGTCTGCACTTCTGGGAAAACAAGAGATTTTGAATGTATTTTTTGGATATGTTCATTTCACCACTACCACTTTAGAACCTTTTTTTAAAAAAAACTACATTTCCCCCTCAGATACCAATCCAAACTGGAAAGCTAAAGTCCTATGCACACTTACTTGGAAATCAACTCAAGTGGGAACTTACTTCCGAGTAAGAATGCATGCAACTGGGCTCCAAGACTACAAACAGAACCAGTGTGACTTCCATATTTTTACACACACACACACACACACACACACACACACACACACACACTATAACTTTGAATCACCTGAAAACTAGTTACATTACTGCATTATCTTCGGCATCACACAGAAAGTTTTTTTTTAATCATTAGAATAGGATGTGGGCTCTCAGGTGACAAATGCTCATCTTTGGGGAATGCCTAATTGTTTTATAACTGTCCAAGGTACCTTGATATAGGGTAGGTAGAATATAAATCAAAATCAATAAATAATAAAGCAAGCAGTTAGATTCTCAGATGAAAGTCTGTGTGATCCTGATCACAGCCCAATGATTAATTCAATTCCTATACTCCTTACAAGCAAATGTAACCTTGCCTGATAAAATGAAATGGTTCTCAAACTTCGCTGGGAAGGCAGAAAAGTGCTAGCTAGGAAAAAGAAGAGTCAATTGCGCAAGAGTTTACCCCACGACTTTGTAAGTTTCAACCCATTGCTTTCACAGGAGCATTCAAGAGTTCAGAGATCGTTTCCCACCTGTTGATCCCCCGCCACCTCCTCTAAACGGCTCTCTTCTCAGTTTGGAAGACAACCAGCTGCACCCCCTTTATTTCATCCCTTTCCCAAGAGGGAATGCATCACAGAATGTTTTGGGCAAAACTCATTCCAAAATCTACCTTTTAACCTACTTGTTCAGTGGCTCGCAAGGATTAGATTCCCAAGTATTCATTTGTATTACCTGATCAAAGTAGATTATCCTGGTTTTGTTGCTCATCTCGGAAGGTTCGTGATTGGTACTCCTGACCGCTGAGAAAGCGACCTTAGAATTAGCAGCCCGTACGGAGATTCCCAGAGGAGAAGAGGACGATCCCTTGGCATCAGTAGCTGGGTTGGAATCGCAAACTACCAAGCATTTCCCTTCGAGAACGATGGGCTCCGTGTCGTTCTGCGCCCAGACAGGGAAAGTGGGGAGAGTCAAAGCCAGGAGGACTGTAGGCACCATGGACAGCACCCTGGTTGAAGCGCCCATGTTCAGCACCGAGAGGCGGACAGCGAAGCCGTGCTTGGAGCGCCCCAACAACGCCTCTCCTTCCACCTCTCTCCACGTTTACACTCACCACCACACGCCACAAAAGCCAGCAATCGCAGCCCTACCAGCCGCAAGAGGGGAAAAAAAAACCCCGCTACCAGCCCATCAGCACCAGCAGTATCTTTCTCTCGTGCACAGTTCCAGCAATTCCAGCAAAAAGTCAGTCTTCCCTCTGCTTCTTTTTTTGAATGTATGTCCTTTAAACAGCTCTTGCAAATACCCTTCCAAACACGTCCCAGAGAAGATCAGCACTTCCTAGTGCCCCGTTCTTCACCGTCCAACCCCCCCTCCACATTCAGGAGGAGAAAAGAGGGGGGAAGCCCTAAGGTGAATTATTGATGAGAGAGAGAGAGAGAGAGAGAGAGAGAGAGAGAGAGAGAGAGAGAGAGAGAGAGAGAGAGAGAGAGAGAGAGAGAGAGATCAGGAAGAAATAAAAACATTTGACGTAGCCATTATTCTTTCCATTGAGATATCCTGTCTCACAGTGCTTCGTGTCCTGCAGGAATCTAGCGGGCGCGCAGAGCTACTGACGGCACGAGCTTGCCCTCCAAACTGACTCAGACAGTGTGGCTGAGCTCATTTGCCACGATGCTTTGCAAAAGCGGAGTTCCCTCGCTCTTTACCACAATTCCCCCCAGCGTCATGGCATGCAGAAGCACGCCCAACCCTCTGCATGCACAACCATTGCCTTTTCAGCTGCATGCGTCTAGGAGCCCTTCTGGATAGTATTCTCTTCGACTGTCGTCCCAAGTTGAAAAATTATTCGTTTAAAGTCATGTAATAGGGTCATTTAGCCCCCCCCCCCAAGAAACCTTTCTGGCCATTGAATATTTGCACTAGGTATACTTTGTTGCATGTTTTTCTCTCCTCTGTGTGTGTGTGTGTGTGTGTGTGTGTGTGTGTGTGTGTGTGTGTGTGTGTTAATTTAAATATTGACCCAATGATCAATGGGAATAGAATAGCCAGGGATATTAACCCTTTCAAGACTGTGAGAGAAAGGGCACTGCATGAAACTTATAAACTGAGGTGCTCAGTAATACATGAAACACACACAACATGCCCATTATATAAATAAAGAACGCTGCATTTAGAGTATACCGTTTCTTGATAAAGCAACCAAGAAATGCCCTGCTACAAATAAATAAGAAAATAGTTCCCACCTATTCTCCCACTTTCAAAATGGGCTTGGTCGGGTTTTACTCTACAGTGCTGCCTAGTGGCTGCTTTTGGAAATGCTACTTGGAGATGTCCCAGTTCATTTCTTTAACCTACGCTGTGGAAGAGGAAGGTAAGAGATACAGAACAAACCTGCCAGTGGCATTATAGTGGATTGCATTTACATTTCTTCAAGGCTGTGTCTTTCTACCTGTGTTATTATTAATTTTGTAATATCCTCCCAGCCATTAACATAAATAAAGTACATACCTTTTAAAGTCTTTAAATGGGAAGCAAGGAGTGTTTGTTGATTAACACGTTTATATCCCACCTCTTAATCACTGATTCCTCGGGCAACTAACAGCATCGATAAAAACAATAACATAATAAAACCCACAGTCAAAATTTAAAACAAATCAAATTAAAATTTTAAAGAGCTTACCAACAATGGCATGAAAAACAAATGCCGTTAAAAGCCAGCATGAGTACGAATGTCTTTGCTTGTCATCTGAAAGCAATTCGTGAGGAGGTTTGGATAGTTGACAAAATCCGACTCCTCATTGTTACCCGCCGCATCTTAGAAGGTGTTGGATTTCTGAGCCAGGCCTTTGAAGAAGAGCTTGGTAGACAAGCTCATATGGGAGCAGGCCAGTTTGTGCCTAAGTGCCCAGGTCATTTCGGCCTTTGTGGATCAAAACCATCACATTATGCCAGGAACAAATAAGTAGCCACAATACTTTATTGAAAGAGGTTTAGGAGCCAAGATGGGTGGTCCTTTAATTAAGATGTGTGCACTGCTGTGGTTGCAGCATATCCATGCTGCAGAGACCTGTCACCATAGGAGACCTGTCACCATAGCCATGCTTAGAATGGAGTCATTCAATCATGTTGACATGGAAAGCAGAGGCATTTATTTCCTCGGTTGTTGTAAGAGTGGAATGGATGCAAATACAGAAGGTTCCCCCAGGGCTAGGAGCCTATAGTTTTCCTCCCTAGGGGAGCTAAGCCTTATTCTAAGCTCTGAAAGAGGGGGTGGAGAACTGCACCACTCTATAGCTGGGATCTCTCCGGGGCTTATACTGACTTGGCTTGGCTGGGGAGATCCCAGATAAATCATGGCTGGAAGTAGCTCAAGGAGCATGAACGCATGGATGAACACTCCACCAGCCTAAGGCATTACAAAAGTGTTGTAAGGCACTTTTTCGATGCCTTGAGAGTAAGTGGCACCAGCGTTCAGTCCCCCGGAGGCCTGGACCTGATGACCCAGGTAAGACCTAGGCTGCTTGATGCAGGGACGGGGATGGGTGGGCTGGGGCGGAGAGGGAGGGGGCCATTGGCTGGCCTGGGCTGGGTGGGGGTGGAGATATCGATGTGGAGTTGCACCGATATCCAACGCCCCATCGCAGCCTGGGCCAGCCTTACATGGCCTCCCCGGATGCACATCAGCTCTGGAGCTGGCATGCATCCAAGGAAACCCATACGCCCCTGGACTGCTTACACCTGGGGAAGGGGATGAACATCCCCTTCCCCATAGGTGCTCCTGGGCCATGGTGGCACAGCCCACAATCCACACAGGGTGTGTCAGCCACTGAAACGTGCGCAGGATTGCGCTGCAAATGAATAATAAAATTATTTCACCAAAACACAACCCTCTAAAGGTCAGCATGGCAGCACAGGAGTAGACTGGATTAGCTATGCTGTGACTCTATTTTCTTACCTCTATGTGACTTTCCATGCCTATGATTGGGCTCAATGGCCATGAGAAGGAGGAGGAGGAAAATTTATACCCCATCAATAAACACAGAGCATTATGGTTGAGGAAACACAGAGGGAGGGGAATGGCAAGGGTTTCAAGAGATGAAGGTAAGGAAATGTGATTGCACGCACGGAGGATTAAGCAATAGCCTTCAGAGGATGGGTGAATGGAGGAAAGAGTGGAAGAGAGATGCAGCTCTTCAGTGTTCAGGGAAGGTGTTCCGCTCATAAGGGGCAGCAAAGGAGTTTGTGTGGAAGTGTTTGTGAGTGCAGGAGGTTCGGGGCCTCCTGATGGTGGTGTAGCGCCACACAAGAGGTTGAATGGAATCTTGCACCCTTTTCACCCCTTATGATTACCCCACCTGGACCACCCACCAGGGAGATCCGGGTGGGGTAGATCCCTGCAGCTGAGCAGCAAGGAAACATGGAGCCTTCCTGGCTCCCTTCCGGTTCTCAGTTGAAGAATAGCAGCAGCTCAGTCTACTTATCAAGATAGATAATTGTGAAATTACCTAGCTTGATAAGTAGCGTGAGAAAACCTAATGAATTCACAGCCAGAGGTTGAGTTCTCTGTCAAGAGAGGAACTTAATATGTTTTCAATAAAGATCTGTTCGGGGGGGGGGGGGAGAGCCTGCCACCTGTGAAATTGATGTCCAAGACAATGTCATTCAAAAACCAAAAGCTGAAGAATGCAATTTAATCTCTTCTTAATTATATTTCATTTTTGCAGAGGAGGCTGAGGACAATATAATATACATATATACCACAACATAAAACAGGCAATTTAAAAGCAAATGCCAGCTTGTTAAAGTGGAATGGACTGAAGTCGGAGAGTAGAATATCTAAGACATTCCTTTTGCTCCACTAAACATCCAATGGGGAAATCATCTGAGTAAGCCCACTGCAGACCAGTGGAGTGGATCATTTCTGTTACATTAATTTGATTCAATTTTCAGATGCTCTAGCAAATCACAAATAAGCAAAGGCCCATTTCAATAAACAATCGCATGACAACACGGGGCTGGCTCACATGTTCAGTTTGGTCGCTTAAATCTGCAACATTGAGAAGTGGCACCAATCCGGTACAGATAATACCACAGAGGAAACTGGCATTGAGCTTCACGTCACCACAACCACAATACTTTTCAACACTCAGGTAAAGCATTCAGCTGTGCATCATCAAAGCCCTTTCCAGACATTCTGGGGGTGGAGAATTGAGGCTACATAGTATATGTATAAGACCAATTAAACCGCTGAACCATGAGCTGTCGATTGAAAGGTCGGCAGTTCGAATCCGCGACAGGATGAGCTCTCGTTGCTTGGCCAGCTCCTGCCAACCTAGCAGTTCCAAAGCATGTCAATGCGAGTAGATAAATAGGTACTGCTTGCGAGAAGGTAAACAGCGCTCCGTGTTCCAGCTGCATGCTATGCACTGCGGCAAGGAGAGTCATGCCGGCCACATGACCACGGAGGCGTCTTCGGTCAACGCTGGCTCTTTGGCTTTGAAATGGGGATGAGCACCACACCCTAGAGTCAGACACGACTGGACTTAATAGTCAGGGGTCACCTTTACCTTTACCTTAGTATATGTGTAGGCCCCTTTCCCCTCCAAAGCCTCCCAAACTGCACCCCCCCCTTCTGGATATAGCATGTCAATTTTCAGCATGGCTGCACCAGCCCAGGGGGGGGCGCGGGGGAGAGAAGGATAGGATTGGGCTCTTACAGCCCAATCCTGTCTACATAGTAGACACATAGAATGTGCACCTGCTCCGCCGGTCTAGGGTCTTGCCAAGCACATTTGCAGCACCTGGAAAAGCAGCAGTGGCACCGAGGTTGGCACTGCTCTCCCCAGCCTGGATCCTGAGTTGTGCCCGCTGGGGAAGGTGAGTTCCCCGCTGGGCGGCGGAGGGGCATGAGGAGGGTGGAACGGGGCATTCCGGGGGTGTGGGATGGATCGGCCAGGCCTGGGAAGGGGGAGGGATCAGTGGCAGCCTCCTCTGCCAAATCCTATCCCTATCCCCCAGCCTGGCTGCCGTTACACAGTCAGCTCAAATGTGCGCCAGCAAAATAGCTGGTGCACTTGTGAGTAGACCCATCGGGGCAGCTGGGTCTCTACTCCGGGTAAGGGAATGAATGTCCCCTTCCCTCAAGGAGAGCTCCGGCTACGTTGGTGCTGGGTCCTATCTGGATAGGATGCAGTGCGGGCTCTACATCTGCGCTGCAGCCTAGCTAGACAGGATTGTGCTGTTAGTCTTCTTCTTGAGGCCTTTGGGAGAAGGAGTACAATCTCAGGATGAGAAGGCAAAATCAGTGGCGTTTTAATGCCTTCTGGCACCCGGGGGGCGGGGGCTGGAGCGCCCCGTAGCGCCAGAGCGCGGCTGCCACCCCCCCCCCCGGAAGCGGCCCATCACCGGCTTCCGGAGACACTTTTCTCCGAAGCCGGGAAGCCCTCCTCCTTGCGACCGCCCATTTCGGCGGTCGAGGGCTTTGTGAGAAGGCCGAACGCGTCGCCCGCTTTTATTTGGGTTTTCTGCACATGCGCAGAACCTTTCTGAGGGCAAACGGGCTGCCCACCAGCACCCCCGGCGTAAGAACACCTCTGGGCAAAATCAAGGAGGCAGACTCTTTTCTGGTTGGCCACCACTAAACTCCACCACAATCCCACCAGACTATTCCCTGATATGCCAGGCATTACCCCTTAGCATCCAGGCTCTCACCACCGCATCTCTGAAACTGCGCTTCAGGAGATCTGCAGATGGATTGAGAAGAAAAGATCCCTAAACTAGTAATTTTTTGTGCAACAATTGGTGAGACTGAATTAATGGACACTTGCCTGTCATTTTGGCATGAATTGCACGGTAGGCTTTTCTAAATCCCTCTGGTAAGAGCTGTTAAAAAATTAAACCATTGGAAGTTGAATAACGGTGTCATTGAAGAAATATTATAATTTAAAGGGGGAAATGTCTTATCACTATATCTCTCAGTGATGCCACTATCAATTAATTTTCTGCACCATGTAGCAGGAGTTTTGAAACTTTCAGTTCTTACCCAGATGCAAGATGCAGGCAATTCTCTCCCACCTACTGGCCTGTTCCTTGCTGTAACTTTATATTCAGCTGCTGTTCTTGTGTTCCACAATGCTCTCAGGGTACTTTTCAGATCACTTGGGCAATGATTTAAAAAATTAATCTCAAAAGGCGAATCCTTCCAACCTCCTTTATTCTGAGAAATCCCACTGACTTCAGCTGACAACTCTGGTGTAAGACACTTGAGATTCACAACCTGCATCTTGCATTAAAGATAGGAATCAACCTCAAATGTACCCTATGATCCTAATTTGTTCCTAAGGGCCTTAACAATTCTGCTTGGTTTGGGTAACTTGAATCCTAGTTATTTTCCCTCTCCAAGGCTCCCACTTCCTTTCATCTCATCACATTTACCTCCTCTCAAGTTGCAAGTTTCTCAAGATGCTGATTTTTTTCTAACTTTCCTATCAAGCCAACTATATGTCTATCCAATATGTCTGTGGGATGAACGACCTGTTTTTTAAGGATATCTCTTTTCATGCTGCATGCAGGATTATGTAGAGCAGGGGTAGGTAAACATTTCGGGCAAAGGGATCGGATGTTCGACAATGACGCCATCATGTCATTGTCAGGGAAGGAGGTTTGGATTCAGCAGCTGCTGCCCCCCAACCCCCCCTTTCTGGAGCTGCCCTGCCCTCCTCCCCACCCCCATCACCGTCCCATTCCTATTCCGCCCAGGACAGTAGACTTCAGTCAAAGATATCTCCCACAGGTGAGATTGAACACTTTTTTCATTTTGGCTTGCTCGTCAAAGAGAGTTTTTCTTCCCTAAGCCAACGTGATTAGTGGCTAATATCACTGGACAGATGGTAAAGTTGTCTGAGCAAATATTGCTCATTAGACCGCAACCATGAATACATTTGTGTACGTAGTTTAGTTTGTACAATATTAGTCCGTAATGGGATATGCCATGTGTATAAAAAAAAAGGGGGGGCAAACTGGATGCATAATCCTGACTCCCAACCCAGGAAATTTGTGTTCAGACAAGCACCTTCTTGACACCGTTTCCACAGAACTGCCATCCTCAGAGTTCTGCAACAGTTAACTTGACCATTCATTTCATTTTGTGGGTGGATGTGCACCGAGGCAGCATTCCTGAAATCATTCTGTGCCCATGCATATCATACCTGCCAACGAAGACGATTGTTTCATACATCTGATGAAGAGGGCTGTAGTTCACTAAACATTATGCCATAATAAACCTGCAAATCTGGTGCCACAAATCTCTTTGTTGTTTTTTTCTGCAACGTACTAACATGGCTACCCTTCTGGAAACCATTGTTGTATTTATTTTTATCCCAACTTTCCGCCAAGGAGCATACTTAGTATACATCATGTCCCTTCCCTGTTTTTATTCACACCATAACCCTGTGAAGTAATGTAGATCAAGGGCCCAATCCTAACTAAAGCCCCCCAGACACCGAAGACTACGTCACTCACACACCCCGACCCTGATGACACCATCGCTGGCGGAAAAATAGTAACAAAGGGCCAGGCAGGCAGGCACTTTTTTGCACTGCATTTTCGCAGCGCTTTCCCTCCCTGTTACCACCGATATGGTGGGGTTGTCGCTCGCCCACTTGCCACTCAGGGGTGGACCACCACCTCGCCCCAGCATTCCAACGCCTCTGAAGTTCCCCTTTGCCGATGCAGTCACACCAGTGCAGCGTGTGCTGCATCCAGCGAAGGGGGCAGTCTGGAGGTCCCTGCAGGTAAGCCGCCATTATCCCACTGGGTCTCCTCAGATCTGTGACAGCTATTTTGCTGATGTAGGACCAAAGAGAGTAAGAGAGAGGGAAGAGGGAAAGGAAGGAGCTCAGGATACAGTCTATCTCTATCTCTTACTCTTACTCTTACTGCTACTGCTATTATTATTATTATTATTATTATTATTATTATTATTATTATTATTATTATTATTGCACCCAACAGGGAAGGAGTGAAGGTATAACAATCAACAAGGGGGCAGTCAGTGTGCACACCAGGAGCATTGTGCTATTGCCTAATCTTCCCCAAAGACAAAGCTGACCAAAGGGGTGGGACACACAGGATCCCAACCCAGGACAAACATCCAGTCGCGCCACAAGGACGCGCGTCACCGGGGAGCGGGGAGCGTGCATCACCTTTAATGACGCGGCCCCTCCCCCGCGCGTGACATCAGGCGCAGAGAAAAAAAACCCGCCGTTTTCGGCTCATTTTGGAGCCAACTGGACACAGGGGAGGGAGGGCGGGCCGAAAGGAGATCAACAAAACATGAGTTTCGGCCCTCCCCGCTCTCCCCAGGGGGGCGCGTGTCACCTGTGCGTGCGCGCGTCATCCCCCGGCGGCCCTCCCTCCCCGCCACGGGCCAGCGACGCGCCTGCAAACATCCATCAGTGGGAAAAGTACCCAGACTCGGGGAGTGGGAGGACAAAGCTGTCCAACCAAAGGGAAAGTCCCTGGACCCAATCCCAAGGAGCCCTGGCAGCCCAAGATGCCTCAAAAGAAGCTCTGTAGTGAAACTGGGCTTCTTCTTCATCATCATTATCATCAACAACCAGAAGAAGGTTAATGCCAAAGATAGCATCCATAAGGATCCTATGCCATGCAAAATGCCACCAAGGGCTCTTTGCACCACCATGAACCTTAGAAGACTGTTCCAAAAGGTGTCTACTCAATGTGACAATCTGAGTGGAATGGTCAGAGCTGAGGAGGAGCTGCAATGACTAAAAGTCTCCTCCCTCGGCATTCAAAAACAGCCAATAGGCTTCATTGAATCTCCTGGCCAGGAAGGCAGGGCAAAGCTGCTCCCGCCTGCAAATGACTGGCGGCAAGGATTAATCTTCAGGAGAACATCTGAGACCCTGTGTATTCTGTCTTGACAGCAACGTGGAAGAGAGGCAGGATGTGAATATATTTAGATAAATAATGATCAAGTCTCTGATATTCTGCGTTTGGCTTGGAAGGTCATTCTCTGAAGACGGTCGGCTTCTGATGGTTTCCAGAAGAAAGTCTCAGGGGTGGCAGGGCAAAATGCCAGTGATTCAGTTCTAACAAACTGCAGGTGATTTTGCTGCCAGATAAAAAATAAATTCCCTTTGGCCTCCTATTTTTGTCATTTGCTCTACATCGATAGGTGATAAATTTTGCACATTTGGTGTGAAATGCAATATGCTGTGCTGCTTAGCAAATTACAAAGGTTTCGTTTAATACAAGGGATTGTTTTCCCTGATTTTCAGACTGTAATGAAACCCAACCTTTTCACTCAGCTAAAGCCAAAGCAGCTGCTTTTGCAATGACATAAGAAGGTCCCGAATAACCAAGTCAAGATACAAGTGCATTCTGTTTTCTGTGGGATTTGGAAGCAGACTTGCAGGGCTTCCTGTAGCACAGTGTTTCTCAAACTGTGGGTCGGGACCCACTTGGTGGGTCGCGTCCTGATTTTTGGTGGGTCCCAAGCAGAGCCTCCATTGAAAACATAGGTGATAGAAAGAACAGGCAACTAATTGCCTCAAGCCCTGAGGCTATTCAAAAAATAAGATAGCTGCCAATTGCCCTACAAAGAGCTAAGCTCCTGCAGTTTACAAAATAGCTGCTAATTGCCCTGTAAACAGCTGAGCTCCAGCAGTTTGCAAGCTTGTGTAAATATAGAGAGATAAATGTCTGAGCGTCTTTTTTATGCTGTGTTTTTTTTCCCAAGACCGTCAATGACAAGTAGTGGGGGGCAGGTGAAGGCTGGGTCACATAACTAAGCCTCTCAAGTCTTGAGGCTATCCGTTAGGGTTGCCTCATTATGAGAAATGGATTGAGTGGGGTTTTTTTTTTTTTTTTTTTTTGCAAATAAATAAATAAAATATTACTTGTAAATAAATAAAAATATTATTTCTTCCTAGATCACCTTAAAAAAAAGTCTTGAAAAGCTAAGTGGGTCCCGATAGAGTATCATTTTTAAAAGTGGGTCCCAGTGCTAAAAGGTTTGGGGACCATTCTTGTAGTAGCAGATGTGTGTCAGACCCAAGAGATTCAATGGGTAACATTCCACCAGGCTCTAGATTAAAACTTCACTGAGGCTCCCAACAGGAGCTTCTTGACCAAGTCCACTATCTGTATTTAGGATGCTCTGTGGACCATGATCATTGGCCATGTGACAGTGTCTCTGACCTCTGTCCCCAGACTTCTGAACAATGCAAAATAGATTCACCACCCTTCCCACCCACAACTGCATCCTTGAGCCCTACTATAGCCCTACTCACACAACAAATCCAGGATGAGTTAACATGTACAGTATAAAGGGAGATCCAAGTTAGATGTTTCCTTGAGACCAGGATATCTGAAAGAATCTTTACCTTCTCTTGAACAAACCTGCCCTGCCCACATGTTAAGAGCAAAGTGCAAGATCCTCACGTATGTCCCCCTAAAAGGGGTGGCATCAAGAGTCAGCCAGACCAGGCACTGGTCAAGGACTCAGTCCCATCAGAAGAGGCCCATCCAGTCAAGTCAACTTCCAAAACCCTTCAATACAGGTGGTGTGAGTTGGCTGAAAGTGGTGTGAGTTGGCTGAAAGACTTGTGCCACCACTGTGCCCAGCACCCACATCTGCAAATGGAAGCATCCCCCCCAGAGGCCTCTGCGTCATTGCAGCACATCTAGGAGATGCTCCCATTGGTGGGTAGGGAGGATGGGAAGAGCCATTATCACCAATCACCCACTAATGGTAAGCTGAGTGGCTACATGGGGAGTAGGGTGGAGCATTGCCCCAGGGCCACCAGGAAACTGGTGCTGGAACTGCAGACTGATATCCTACACATACTTGGTTGGGATCCCAAAAGCACCTTCTTCACAGCAATGCCCAGACTTCGGAATTGCCTCTCTAGGGACGATGCCTGGCCCTATCCTTGCTTGTCTTCCACCAGATAGTAAAGACAATTTTATTTTGCTGTGCTTTTCATCTGTATCTCTGTTCAGTTTTTATTTGCTAGACTGCCCCTTGTTTTATTGCTATTTCAGTATTTATTGTTGTGTAATTCAAATGTTTAGCTTCTGTTGCTTATGTTGTGAGCTGTCTTGGCATAATTTTTGTTATGGAAAGGTGGGATATATTTGCCTAAAGTAAAGAAATACATACTCCGGTCTATAAGGGGTCATCATGTTTATAGTTGTTCATTCACAGTTGTTCTCAGGCATCTAAAGTTGTAGAAGAAATGAAACTCTTCTGTTGGTAGAATCTTAATTGCAGATTGATATTTCAAAAGAAGCACAGTTGGAAGAAGAGACATAATTTGCCTCGGGTACTGAGATGCCCCATAGTGAGTCATATCAGCAGATCAGCTCATTCATAAGCTAAACCTACCAACTGGAGTTTTCATTTGAAATTCTCAGGTTTCCTTGTCAATTCTTTCCTGCCACTGACACCCTCTTCTTGAGAAGGGGATCTCATTTGATTTTGCAAAGGGAGATGCTACATCTCAGCAGCAGATGTCATCTGTCAGCTGATGACCAAAACAATTCCATTTCCATTTCTGGTTAAATGAACCTTGCTTCCAAAATTCACCAGACATCACCATACACAGCTCCTTACAACAATATTTTGATTTTGTTATCAAACATGCAAGAGAGCTGCCATGATATACTGGATACTATGGGAGCAAAATGTTCCCTAATTTCGTATGTGACTATGGAGCAACTGATCTACTCAAAAGCCAATGCTCAACGACCCAATATCTGGGACATAGTGGGACATAGTGGAGGGGTGGAAAAACCACTCTCACCTCAAAGATGGTGGTCAAGGGAGCAGGTATGACTTGACTTTTGCCCCAGTGATAAGCCTTGATGTATTCCTTGATTTTCTTCTATGTGATAGAATGGTTGCCACTGACTCCTATAGGGAAATGTAAAGTTGATTTGTATAGACTTAGTGGGGAGTGGCTATGGGTGCATGGCTATGGAAGGGTGTCATGATGACCTCCTGCACTTTATAATTCACCACTATGCCACTACTACATATACCAAGGTACACTTGACTACAGCTTCCAGTCTTTCTTGCAAATACTGTATACAGATCTTCCCTCCCTCCACAGACCCCTTCTGTCATAATTATGGCATTTTACTAGTATCATATGAACCGCACCGACAATTTAAAACAAAGCTTTATAGTCTATTTCAGTGTTCCCTTTTCTCTATGACCTTGTGTTTGGTACTGTTTCATGTTCCCCCTTTTCCTTGGCTGATAGGCAGTCTTGACCTTTACAGGGTCTATTCCCTTGTGTGGACTAGCAACAATCAACATCTTTGTAAGCGCTGGTTATTTCCAAAAATACATGTTGAGTATGTGGAGGTAGATAAACACCAAGGCAGATACACTAGTCTACAGCAATAGCTCTCCAAAAGCAAACAGAAAGCCCTTGAGTTCCACAAACACTATTTATTTTAACCAGATGCAAAAACATAGGCTTCTTCTGCCTCCATCACTGGTAACATCCAAATCTGTTTCGTTCAGCAGAGTATGTGTGTTCAGTAGCCAACAGTCATCAAAGTTATTGAGCAAGCAGTTAAGTGAGGCTAGAGAAAAGTCATAATTCCTTTCCATTGACACAACAGGATAGTATTTCCATAACTGGCAGTACATTTTAAGCCTAGATCTTATAATGTCCCTATTGCTTGTCTGTGTGGCCCTCTCCTTTTCAAGGATGATTGATCTCTACAGCACAATTGCCACTTCTCTGTGACTAGATCCCAGACTGCAGCATTATCATCTAATTCTGGGACTCATTCACTCATCCCCTGTGACTACCTGATTGACAGTACAATCCTATACATGTTTCCTCAGAAGGAAGTTCCACTATGTTCAATGGTGGTTTGCAGCCTTAGATATTACCACTCCAGTGTGGTATCCTGTTGAGGAACAAGACTTCAGGTTCTGAATGCCATGACACCATTCCAGCAAGAGAGATGCATGCGTGAGAGTGCGCTTCCAAACATTCAGCCACTGGAGATGTAGATACACATCTTAATGTACTTTTTAAATTGAATTTTATTTAATGAATTTATATCCTGCCTTTCCCAAGCTGAAGCAAATGCCCGAGGCGGCTACATCTTAATGCTCATTTGGGTTCTACCAAACTGGCTTGATGATGCAGATTAGGACCATATCTCAATCTAAATTCACTAGTTGTACACAGGATAGAGCTGGGTTAGGGACCATGCCTTTGGCCTAGAGGAGCAATAACATAATGGCTTGATCCTCTGTGTCACGATCAACAGTATATGCACATTAGCAACTATTCCTAACATATATGAATTTTAACTAGCAATTATCAAGTGCTGGATCAGGAAAGTGCCTTTTAATATTCACAAGCCGTCACATTCGTATTTATGTTTCAGTTTGCAGCAATTGTTTCGGGCTAATGTCAGTATTAAAAAAAAAAAACTGAAAAAGAATAACCAGCCCCTCGTAACAAGAAGTGGTAAAATATTACAGTATGACGACTGGTTTGTTGTTGTTGTTGTTGTTGTTTATCAAAGCAATGCAATGCAAGGTTTTCCAAGGTTTACTCGCCCCTGGCAGCCCTTAAAGACTGGAAGGGCTGCATATTTCAGCTGTTGAATACTAATAAAATGGCAGAACTTTTCGTAGCTGAGGCACTTAGTATCCAGGCTAATATGCATATTTGAGCTTTTCATCCCCAGCCGTAGACATTCTAAACGCTTCCAGTAATACATGGGTTTTGACAATTAGAGAAGGTAGGAGTACTTGCACATCCCTCCCCGCCTTGAAATTTAATATTTTTTTTCCAAGAGAAAATAGCTTCATGAAACAAACAACAAGAGTGTGCTTTGACTTGTCTCAAGTAAAATGTGCAACGAGGCCAGGGATGAGTAAAGGTTATAACGTCTTCATTAAATATTATGAGCATGATCTATTCTAGCCCAAGTTAAAGAATGTCTAAGTTTCATTGATTTTGCTGGAAGAGATGTAAGCACGTGCTTAAATCAATGGGACTGAAAAGAGATGTACTGGGGTTGGAGTGTTCCCTAATGTAGCATGAAAGATCATGTAGCCTGGAGAAACAGGGTAGAGAGAGAGGAAGCTGGTAATATTCCAGTCATGCCAGTGATACCCTGTTTCCCCGAAAAATAAGTCCTCCCCTGAAAGTAAGACCTAGCTAGGATCATCAGACAGACGCAGGACACACACCCCCCCGACATGCTAGAGATTCTGCAAGGTTCCTGCCTCCTTGCAGGCCTTGCTGGCCTCTCTAGCACATCGTCTCCATGGTGGAGGACTCGAGTCCTCCACCATGGAAACGACGTGCAAGGTTGCATCCTCCTTGCAGGCCTCTCTAGCATGTCGTCTCTATGGTGGAGGACTCAAGTGCAGGCCTTCCAGGCCTTGCAGAGCCTTGCACCCTTGGGAAAGAATTAAGCTTTAATCGGTCAAAGTAAGTGCCGGGGGGGGGGTCGAGCCACAGGTTGGGAAAATAAGACCTCCCTGAAAATAAGACCTACTGCATTTTTGAGCCAAAATTAATATAAGACACTGTCTTATTTTTGGGGAAACACGGTATATGGGGTGGGGGGATGCTGAAAGAAGAGAATAAATAGATGCATTGCAAAAAGTCTCAGGTTTGATCCTTGGCATCTCCAATTAAAAGGTTCTCAAGTGGCAGAAAAGACTCTAATTCTGTGCTTTTGCAGCAGTTTTCATCCCAACTAGGGTGGCTTATCGTGTGTTCCCTCCCTCCAGAGAAGCGTTGGGGAGAAAGCTGCTTTATGTTGCAGGCTCAGTGTAGACATTACATACTGAATGTGGGATTTTTAGAAACAGAAATCTCACATGCTAATCTTCTTTTGGATGGTTCTTCAATCAAATGGGAATGGGTAATACGCATAACACCAGGGTGAGCCTCCTATTCTCCTGTCAATCAAACAGTGCAACCCTGTGTATCCTTGCACCGGTGTAACAGTAGATGCACCGGTGTAAGTGCACTTATACCAGTGTTATTGCACTTACACCGATGCATCTGTTGTTACACCGGTGCATCTACTGTTACACTGGTGCAAGGTTACACAGGATTGTGCTGAAAATCTACTAAGGAGGTGAGGTTTCCCTTCATTTTCTGGCATTTGTTCATGATGTCATTTTGTCTTGAGGTATTGCCCTTCTTAGGGCAGGAAAAAAAATTCAAAACAATTTTTTCAAAGAAAGGAGGGGGGCTAAGTGTGCACTGCTGGGTACATGAATACCGGAATAGTGCTTAAGAAAAATATCTATCCAGATCCAATCTTTATTCTGATGAATGAGGTGGGGGGGTGTTTCAAACGCAGTTTTCAATATTATGTTTTGGAAGGGAAGTCTCATGGCCAGCCTCTGTATATACATAAAAGAGCTCACTGAGCAACAGTGTGATCCTCCTGGGTAAACAGAGCCACTCTATGCCATCGCAAACGCACCATAAAGCTCATTTGTGATTCCCGGTGAGTTTTTTATGTTATGTTATGCCAATAAAGGCTTATTGATTGATTGATTGATTGATTGATTGATTGATTGATTGATTGACTAGCGGTGAGTAAGGGCTGCTGGGGTGAAGGCCGGCAGCCTGCACTCTACTGGAGGACGGTCCCTGCGCCTGTTGGGCAAGGTAAGCCCTGCACCAGCTGGTGCAGGGACGGAGAGCAGACCAGGCAGCGAGGGAGGGCAGCCGTTGGTCAAAAAGGGTGGTGAGAGGCAGAGGAGTTCTAATATGGGGGGAGCAGGTGTGCTCCACCCCAGGCGCTGAGTGGGCGCGGGGGCGCGGCAGCCGGGCTCGGGGCTGCGCAGAGCGGCGCGGCACCGGAGCCCGGCTGGCGCGCCCCTCTGAAGCAGCGCGTCCACTCGGCACTTCCCCAGCCTCCGGAGGCTCCGCTCCGGAGACCGGGGAGAAGCCCTCCTCAAAGCGACCGCCTAGTTCGGCGGTCAAGGGCTTTCTGAGAGGGCCGAACGCATCGCGTTCGGCCATTATAGGGTTTGCGCATGCACAAACCCTATAGTGGCCGAACGCAACGTGTTCGGCCCTCTCAGAAAGCCCTTGACCGCCGAACTAGGCGGTCGCTTTGAGGAGAGCTTCTCCCCGGTCTCCGGAGCGGAGCCTCCGGAGGCCGGGGAAGCGCCGAGTGGGCGCTCAGCCCCGAGTCCGGCTGCTTGGGGGGGCGCACCAACCCCGCCCCCCCAGGCGCCGGGAGGGCTGGGAACGCCATTGGTGAGAGGGTAGGGTGGCGAGCTCTGCAGATATCCCCAGCCCTCTCCTGGCCCAGTTCGCCCTTACACCCCAGCCTCGAACGTACTTCAGCTTCCAAGCTGGCGTACATTCAATTAGGCCCATAGGGCCTGAGCCACCTTGCACCTGGGGAAGGGGATGAGCAACCCCTTCTCCCAATGTGCTCCCAGGCTGCCCCGGAGCAGCCTGAAATGGCGAAAGGATACCGCAGCTGGCTCTTTAGGCTGGCCAGGTATCCTTACACAGGATCGGGCTGTGACTCACAACCTAATTTTTTTTTTAACCCAAACAAAATGGTTACATTTCTTTTCTATTCTTATGTCTTCTTTGTCTATGATTCTGCACAACTGATTATATACCAAGAAAAGTTCTAATTTTTAGATAAATGTTGTAAATATGCCATTGCCTGGCATCAGAACTAGAAGAAGGTGATGAGAACAATCAAGTACAATATTCTTTGCTTGTGTATCTCTCAAGGTGAGTCCTTCAGCTCTGCAGAATGATTGGTGCAGTTTACCCAACTCACACTCCCGCTCCCTCCCTGGGGCACCCTAGTTGCTGGTGGGATCCATTTGTAATTTGTGAGCAGCACTGAGAAGCTTCCTATTGACCCTCTTCTGCCTCCTGAGGGAAAGAAATAGTTGCATGTCAGTTCCTAAATGACACACCTTAAATTGTACGAAACTTGCATGGGGTGTTGATGTTCAAAACCTGTGGCTTTCCCTGGGATTTTGAGTCAACCCACTGACCTGAAACTGCGTGATCTGCATTGCTTTCAATATACAGAGAAGCTGTACTGAATACTATGCCAGATGACAAATTTATATTTCTATAGCCGCCCTGGCCCCTATTTTTTTGCAGCCCTTATTGCCACATAACAAAGCTGTTTAAAACCAAAGAAAGCTATTTTGTTAAGAGAGACCTCCTGGTGGTCTCGATCTAACCCAGAGAAAGAGGGAAAAACAGAGGGAAATGATCATGACCATAACTTATGCTGTTTGGGGATGTAGGGATCTGGATACCATGGAAATAGCAATTGTGTTCAGTGTAATTTTACATGAGTCACATATCAATGAAGCACATTCTGATGTGAGGGAGTTAATGAGCCACGGAAAATTGTGTGCATGGTAAAATCTGCTTAACTTTGATTACGGGTGGCAAACAGCCATGAGTGGTAGCAATGAACATAAGACAAGGTATAGGAACTATAAAAAGTGTTTCCCTGGATAAGAGCCATCCCTGACCCAATACAGGACAAGCGTTTAAATATATGTTTATTTCCTATTGATTCCATTACCAACCAAATTTCCCTACGAGTTGAAAATTCCAGCAAAGAACTGTACATTACTCTTGACACAAGACTTCCACCAAAACCAGCATCCATGCCAAGTTCTCCCTCCTCTTGGCCATAATGTGCCAGGATGGTGTAGTGGTTTGGGAGTCGGACTTAGACCTGGAAGATCCAGGTTCAAATCCCCGCTCAGCCACAAAGCTTCCTGGGTGACCTTGGGCCAGTCACTATCTCTCAGCCCCACCTACCTCACAGGGTTGTTGTGAGGACAAAAAGGAGGGGAGGAAATATGTACACCACTCTGAGCTCCTTGGAGGAAGGGCGGTATAAAAATGTGAAAAATAAATAAATAAATAAATAAATAAATAAATAAATAAATAAATAAATAATGTTCAGGCTCATTTATGTATGCTTTGCGTTATATCCAGGCCCCACCATTGCCACTCCATCGTCATTGGCTGAATGTGATTATATCACAACACTGGCAAGATGCCCTAAACATTATGGAAGATGGAAAGGAGAGCTCAGTGTGGGACTCTATAATGTGCAGTTCGATCCTTAAAAGGGAACCCGTTACAACTTCCAAGGCAGGCCTGAGTGTTGAAGATGTATTGGTGGGCTGGATTGTTTTAATACCAGTTTGCTTACAAATATACAGGGCACGCAAAGCAGCATCAGTTCCCCCAAAAGTAAACAACACTCCCATGAAGACCCCCCCCCCCGCCTCCTTCTTGCCTGTCAGTTGTAAAACTCAGACTTCTTTCTCCTTTGTTGCTATACAGTAGTTCAGACTATCCATACTGTTTACTTCTGCTCCTACCCACAAAGATGGGGTATTTCTAGTAGCTAATAGTCACCAGCCATCTATGCTCATTTGAGCAAGCATCTTCTAGCATTGACCATCAATGGTCATTAAACAAACAAACAAACAAAAAACCGTATTTAGCTATTTTAAGCTATATAAGAGCCTAGAGAAAAGGCCATCTGCTCACTTTGCAAGGCATAATGCAATGAAGACAATTGTTTCCAACTTTTGACAATTCAAAAAAGATAAATTTAAGTTTTCCCTATCTTACATGGGTACTGCCATTAAATCCCATCTCTTAATCTAAATATCTCTTACAGCGCAATCCTGTGTAACCTTGTATCGGTGTAACAGTAGATGCACTGGTGTAAGTGCAATTACACTGGCATAAGTGCACTTGCACCGGTGCATCTACTGTTACACTGGTGCAAGGTTACACAGGATTGCACTGTCAATCTCTTAATCTCAAAAATAAATGGGCATTCCACGAGCTATTTGCTCATAGATATTTTAATATTTACATTTATTCTGGACATATTTCAAAATGTATGCCAAATTCCAGGATTCTTATTAAATATGTTTCATATCTCTCTACATCCCTAGTGGTAGGAAGCTCCAGGGTGGAACTACAGATTAGTTGATACAGGGTGCAACCAAAACCAGCATCTCCACATCAACCTCTCTCTTCTCTTGCCCATAACATTTAGACATATTTATGTTTGCAATGTGCTATTCCCGATTGCCACTCATCATTGGCTACTAGTGCTATACATGTCCAATGACCCAATCCTATCCCCCTCCAGTCCCTAGCATGCAGCACTGCTGATGAAGCACGTCCTGTATGCTGTAATGGGGGGGGGGGAGAAATCATATGGCCAGTGAAAGGTAAGTGAAAATATCTTGTACTTACCTCCCCTCTCCTCCCGGTAGGCTGCCTGATCACCATATGCCAACCATTTTGCTGTTATGGGCCCAAGGAGAGGAGGGAATGACCCTAGCGTCGCTGCAGGGGAGGCGGAGCTCTAAGTTCCACCAGGCTCCGACCCTTCGTTACACCGGAGCATGAAGCGGCGGTGCCCCCTCACCTTCAGAACCATTCAAGGCGGTGAAAGCGCTTTCACCGCCTTGAATGGTTCCGAAGGCGAGGGGGCGGGGCTGCTTCGTGCTCCGGTGTAACGGAGGGTCGGAGCCACGGCGGAACTTAGAGCTCCACCCCCCCTGCAGCGACGCCAGTGGGGAATGAGTCTGAGCCGAGAAAATTATTTATTTATTTATTTACAGTATTTTTACCCCGCCTTTGTCCCCGAAGGGACCCAAGGCGGCCAAGAGGGATAAGATGCAGTATGTATTACTGCTGCCAAGATCCTCCCCCTTTAATTGCCCCCGTTCTCTCCCTCCCCACCCTAAACCTCCTCTGAACCACCAATGACCCACCCCCACTGCCATCTTACCTGCTATGGCACGGGCTGGGTCCCTTGGTGGTGGGCACATGGAACTGCCAGCTGTTTATGCCAGTGGTTCCAATGTGCTTGGCAGCAGTTCACCATTTGCGGTGCCACAGAGGCATTTACAGTGACAGAACACAAGTTCTGCTGTCATCAATGCCCAATAGGATTGGGCCATAAGAAATGTTTCACATGTTGCAAAAATGTTTTCATTACTTTGATGCTATTCAGCACCCCCTTTTCCCCTTAACTACTGATTCCTTTCAGACTTCTCTTCTTTGTCCTCACTGTTCTTAGCCCCATTTGTCTTCACTGCCATTTGACCTGATCAGCTGTGGCAATTCACATCATTCTGCCAACTACATTGGGTCACCTGTAAATACAATCTTGTGGGTTGTCACTGTCAGTCAGATTAAACAGCAGTGAGGGCAAATGAGGAAAAAGAAAATGAGTGCCCTCCAACTTGAGGGACAAAAATGTGTCCCTCAAGGACAAAACTCAAGGACAGTGAGGGCAACGAGGAAAAAGAAAACGAGTGCCCTCCAACTTGAGGGACAAAAATGTGTCCCTCAAGGACAAAACTCAAGGACAGTGAGGGCAACGAGGAAAAAGAAAATGAGTGCCCTCCAACTTGAAGGACAAAAATGTGTCAACCATAGAAACAAGATAAATGTTTGGCAAAGTTTCAGCTGCATTATACATGCAACAGTGGGGAGGCCTCTAGTTTTCATGTCCTGCTTGTGAGACTCGCAGAAGCAGCTGACTGAACATTGCTGAAATGTGTATGCTGGACCAGATGGACTGATTCAATACCGTCTGATTCTCACTGGTTACGTATTTGGAAATTCCTGTTGCAAACATTCCTAACAGCTACAAGTACAGCAGTGCCATCAGTGCTGTTCTGCACCCACATCCATGGGCGAGTAGCTGCCTGCAGTTCCACTGATGATGATATTTACAACTGATAGGGAGGGAAGGAATCGAGAAAACAGCATTGCTTCATTGTACTGTTTCCGTTCCTATCAATACAAGAGTAACATGATTTTCCGCTTTCATGGTCAAGAATCAGTTCTCTTGACATTTGCAAGTTCTTTCCCACCCTCACAGGCATTTAGTTGACGTTCTGTTACTTTTGCAATTATTAAAACCAACACCAAGAGCACTAAATGGATGAAGAAAATAACAATTCCTTTAGACAGGTAGAGCTAGTTAGCTGTGAGATGCATTATTTAGGTTCTGTGCAACTAATTGCCTTTTCCCTTTTTCTTCTGTTCCTGACATTTTGCCCTTTCCACCCACACAATTGATATTTCAGTCCACTCCAACAGCATATTACCCTAAAATTGGCATCAGTCATGAAAGCAACATTGTGTTATTATACCACATATTCCGAGTTAGCAGCCTTCTAGCTTTCCTATTACTTTTTCTTTATTTTCAGTCTGCAATAACACTGGCTGAACCTGACTTTTCCTTACATGTTTCCCTCTTTCATCGCAACGCACGTGATGTACCATTGCACCATATTACTCCCAACAAGAGGGAAGAATTAGAGTGAACAGCACATCACATGCTAATTTGTTTCTCTTGAAAAATACTTCAAACTTTTTCAAAGGGTGCGGAATCAAAGACATTTATTTAAAAAGGAGAAAATTTCAAATGTTCATGGGATCCCCAAGTTCGGTGAAATTCTCTCAGCAATCAGACATTTTGATAGATGGAGAAATAATTGTGATTAACTATATTGACACCAACAGCCAGAATACACCCCTATTAAGATGCTAGAAATGTAACGCTTACAAACAACTGAAACAACGTTTATAATTTGAATAGGAACGTATATGAAGCTGCCGTATACTGAATTAGACCCTAAGTCTATCTGGATTGCCTGCATGACTGCTAGTGGCTCTCCAGGGTTTCAAATGGGGATCTTTCCTGGACCTAACTGGAGATACCAAGGATTGAAACTGGGACGTTCTACATTTGACACACGGGCTCAGTGGCATAGCTAGTCACTGTGGTACTCGGGGGAGAAATTCAAAATGTCACCCCCGGAAGTCCCATGGCCATGACATAACTTCCGGGGGTGATGTCACACCCCAAGTTTTTTAAAAGAAATTAAGGCTTTTTTTAAAAAAAATAATAATAACCCTGTTGCCCACTTGCCCAGCCCAGCCTGTTGCCACCACCAGTCTCCAGCAAAAAAAAAAAAAAAAAGCAGCAAAAGACACTGTTTTTCACTGGAGACCCAACCTGCTTGCCCCCCCCACCTGCTGCCCCCCAGCCCACCCTGTCACCCCTCTCCCCACCCAGGCGGCAATGGCAAAAAAAAGGTAGGTCGTTCGCCACCGCCTGCCCAGTCCCCAACCCAGCCTGTGTGTCGTCCCCCTGCCCCACTCACCGACTGTTGCCTATTTTGCTTTGGCCGCCTGGATCTCCATCAAACAAACACGGCAAAAGCCAGGTGGCTGCTGCTTCCCTCCTTCCACACAGAGTGCCTTTTGCAACTGGCGCTGACTGCTTCATGGCAGTCAGCACCAGTGGAGGAGGTGCTATGATGAGGACTCACAGTAAGTTTAGGACTGGGCCCACAGTCAGATATTCATTGCTGCCACCTGCCAGTTCTCAGATACCGTCAAAGATTGCTGACTGCTGCATCAAAATCTTTATCTGTCATACACTGATGTTGAATATGAAAATATTTGCCAAACACTCCCCGAATACTGAGACATCCAGAGGAACTTAGGAAAACATACATCATCAAAATTCACTTTGGAGATTTTTTAAAGCATATTCATTTCATCTCCAGCAAGATTAGTTTTAACAAATACAGTATTGGGACTCATGGAGGTCTGGATGCATTTTGATCTTACAGTCACTTCAAAAAGGGGCATTTTGCTCTATGTACTCGTTTTCTCAGCAGTCTTGGGTACGCACAAATGTAGAGTGCAAACAGCACTGTCTGCAATATATCTGAGGGCTATTTCCCATGTTTGGGAGAATACTTTGTCCAGCCCCCACAATCAAAGGACTTGCTTCTAGCTGTGTCTGCAAACATCTGGTTCACACATTATGTTGTCAGGGACAGCAGATACCCTGGGATGACCCAGATTGCTTGTTCATAGAAGAAAATACTCTGGAGAACCATCTCTTAGATATAATGGCGTTAGAATTTCACTTAGACTTCATGGGTTTAAGGGCCAAATCACACATAACCAGCAATGTTTAACATGATCCTTTGTTATCTGCTAAGTTTTTCTAAATAGTATACTGGGGGGGGGGGCTGAGTAGGTGAGAAACTGTGGTAGAGGCTTGAATTCTTTTTCTGTGTCACAGTTCCCACCTTGATCTTGCCCACTGCAGGGGGGGGCGGAGCTCTAAGTTCCGCTGTGATCGGAGCCTCCGTTACACGGAGGAACGAAGCGGCCCCGCCCCCTCGCCTTCGGAGCCTTTCAGGGAAGCGAAAGCAACGCGCGTGAAAGGCGCTTCCCTGAAAGGCTCCGAAGGCGAGGGGGCGGGGCCGCTTCGTTCCTCCGTGTAACGGAGGCGCCGATCACAGCAGAACTTAGAGCTCCGCCCCCTGCAGTGACGTCACTGATCTTGCCCCTCCCCCAGATTATTTTTATTGGGGAATAAAATCTTCCACTGAAAGCCAACAGAAGGTTGAGAGATTTTTTTCTCATAAAATAGCACAGGGGGCATGATTGTGGTGGGAACTACAGAGGGGGGCAAATAGCTAAAAAGACCCCTAACCCAATATGGTTTCTCACAGTTTCTTCCTCTAGTGCCCTATTTAGGGGAAAAAAATAAGCTACCAACAAAAGGCAACACTATGTGTTTCTGGTCATGTGCAAATTGACCCTAAGCCCTCAAGTTTCCCCCACACATTTTCCTCATGTTTTATGAATGGAAAATGTTTTCATAGTTGATAGTTTTCACGTCAACGTCCCTTTCTCCAACCCGTTGCCATTGTCTCTTGGCTATAGTCACATGAGGCTAGAGAGGCTACAGAAACTGAACGACTGTTTACAAGTCTGAGTCAGGGACAGATCAGGGCTGTGGGCAACTCTTCCTAAATCCATTGCTACAGCTGAAGCACACACAATCCATAGTATCTCGCTCAGGAAGGAGGAGGCTTAGATTCCTTGATTCCTAGTTCAGCTGCCCTATATTTTCCTCATTTCACCCCACCTCAACTAGATTTTATGAAATGTTTAAGCCTTCGCATGATCTTTTTAAAAAGGAAGGTATCGCTGTAAGCCTTATGGGCCTACCTGGCAGCAGTGGTTTTCCAGCCAGCAGCACAGAATCTGCAAGACCATTCTTGTCTTGCAGATATCAAAAAAGAATAACATTCAGACCGAAATAAAATAATGTACAAAATGCCACAGAAACCCTTAAGTTCAATTTCCCCTGATTTGATCACCATCCTCATGATATAATCTGTGCTGAAGCCCTCCTGAATTCATTGACAAATGTACAAATCCAGCCAAAAAATTCTTCGGAGTCTCGATCTTCTGCTTCCCCAAATTTAACCTGCCAAAAAAAGAAAAAAAAAGATAAGAACACTGGCTGTTTAATGTTATTCACATGGTAAACGGCTTCTAAGATGGAAGGAGGACAGACAGAATTTTCCCCTGCTTCCTATGGACGAGTGTAGGATTTTGCAGTAAGTGATTGACAGCATTTCCCAGTCACAATTAAGAATCAGAAAACAAAATGGTAGTTTGCAGATATTAGAGTTTGTTAGAAGGTTGTCTAGGGAATGTGATTTACAAATCAAAATTCATCTCTGGAAACTCCTTGAATACAAATGATAGTACATCTTAACAATTGCAGTTGGTGACAGAAACCAGCAGTATGGAGATCTACTTCTAACCCCCAAAGTCTATTTTCTCCTCCCACCACCACTACAGTTCTCATACAAACACTTGATGGAACTTTCTCTTCCTGAGAGTCACCCAAACTTGATACAGAGTATCTTTTGAACAGATATTATTTTTTTACTTCCACTGTCGTTGAAAGCAGAGTTGAGCAAGAAAAAATAATGGGGATGTTAACTTTAAAATTGTTTTAATTTATTTAAAGAAACAAATTAAAGCAAGAAAGAATATACTTGTATATGAAAATTACCTTTACAATACAAAACCTTTGAGAAATTCTAAACCACAGCATCACAATTGCATGACAAGAAACAAGGTTACTTTTACAGTGCCTATTCCCATACGCCAGAAAGGAAACTGTTTTCAACACACACACACACACACCACATACATACACATTCCTTTGTAATGCCTTATCTAATTCAGAGTAAGATCATTAACTTCTAAATTTCATCTGCTTCCCCCAGTGAATCACCAATCCACTACCATAAGCAAGGAATTACATTTCCATGTCTAAACTATTTGGCTAAACAAGAACTTGACTGTAGAGAACAAGCTAGACATTAGATCAATAATTGAGGTTTGACCAGTTCTTTGAGAAAGCCTAATAAAGTCAGCTGGGTTTACCATTCTTTTAATTGGTTGTAACTGCAACTTTAGTATATAATAATTTAGTGTGACTGTCCCAGTCATTCCAGATGGGGTATTAAAAAGAAGGCATTGACAGAACGAAGCAAAGGGGGGGGGGGTCAGCCCCGGGGTGACGTGCGCACTTCCGCGTGGAGGCTCTGAGGCCAGGAGAAGGCCTCGGAGCGTCCACCCCGGCTGGCAGTCCGGGGCCTTCTGATGAGGCCCAATACATCAATACGTGCACTTTTAGCTTTTCGCGCATGCGCAGACCGTTTCTGAGGGCAAAAGGGCAGCCCTTGCCCTCAGAAACGTTCTGCGCATGCGCGAAAAAGCTAAAAGTGCACGTATTGACGCATTGGGCCTCATCAGAAGGCCGAGGACCGCCGGCTGGGAAGGACGCACTTGGAGCCGGCAGCAGCAGCGGGGGTAAGAGTCACCCTAGGGCAGGGGTGACGCGCGCGCCTCCGCTCCAGGGTGACGCGCGCCCTAGTGACGATACATGAACGAATGAAAGAACTTACCAACCATCTCAACTGAATGAGCTATGAACCAGCCTTTCATCAGCAGGGAAATTCAACCATGCCAGCTGCAACGTATCATCTCCACTGCTAATGCAAAGCTTGGAGTGGACTGCAGTGGAACTCTAATTACTTGGGACACTCTTCAACACAGGCTAGGATCACAGAATCAATCCTTCATGCCAATAAGGAGATGAAAAAAACAAGGAATGATGTGAGTCTGTGACATTTCACCTCTGCATGCTTGCACTCTCTCCAGCGCAATTTCAGAGGACTGTTCTTAAGAAAACGTTTTATTTTGCCTGAAACCATGACCAATTTCACATCTCTTTCTGCAGAAGGCTACACCGAATATTGTGTTAAGGAGTTAGGCATTTATTTGTCCAGATCTCCTTCATGAGAACCTCATGTGGTGCTCTCAAGTAAATTGCAGAAGTAGGCGCTTGGTTTTAAATCACTTCCTGGGGTTTAATTAAGGAGATGTGTCACCATTTCCAAGGGCATGTCCTTAATCCAATTTATACAAGGCAGAATGTAGGTTGATAGAATTGGCAATTGACCAGGGAAGAGCCTAAAAGCAAGATCCAAATGTTTCTAATAAGCGAGTTTTTAATAGACAATGAAGTCTACATTGTTATGAGCCATACACCCTCCTGTTTAATGGCTTGGCCACTAACAATGAATACTGACCAATGGAAAATTAAGGACAGCTAGGAATACAAGTCAGACCTATCTGTCAAGGTGAAACAGAGACTAGTGTTCTGATTAGCGGTATACTGCATGTGTGTGCGGCAAGAGAAGAAAACAGACAGTTTGTAATGCAACCAGGGAACAAGAAACAGTCTGCAGTTTACAGCTAGCTGAGAAAAAGGAGTGGGGGGGGGGGTCTGCTCTTGCAAACTGATGCTGTTTTAGGAATGAGTACTGCCTGTCTGTGTGGCCATTTATCTTCTAGCTCTATCAACAGTGATTAGTCAAGATAGCTAGATAGTTTGCCCCTATACACTACAGCTGGCACTGAAATTTCAAAACAGTGAAATTCAGAGCAATTCAAGGAAAAATGTGAGAATTTTCAAGAGAAATTAAATGGATTTCTACAAGACAAGTGGAATTTCTATGGGGAGGGGGGTTTCTGCAATCCCTACAAAATATCAGTCACTGGGTGAGCGACAGGAAACCTTCTAGCCTTTTTGAGGGCTTCCCAGGAGCTAATCGGGAGGCTTGGGAGTGGAAAGGGAAAATATTTTCCCTTATCCCTCCATAAGTCTCTCAACCGCCAATGGGTCTCCTCAGACCTGCACCAGCTCTTTAGCTGGTCTAAGGAGACAAAGGGGGCACAATGGCTAGCACTGGAGGGGATAGCAGCGGGTGCAAGTCACCCGCACTGGGTGCCACCCCTTTCTGCATCTGACACAACCCCAGCCCTCCTCATTACACCCCGTTATGACCATCTCCCTGCCGTGTTACACCCACCTCATCATCTCACCTCCATTCGCAGGCCTCCATCTTCCTGCTGCTACGTGCGGGGCCTCCACAGCCTCTGCAGTGGTGGTCCGAAAGCACACAGTTCCACGTGCTTCCGGATCACCTCTTGCAACCGCTGGAAAGTGTGTTCATTCACAGTGGGGCCACTGTGAGATACAGGAAGCTGGACTAGATGGGCCTTTGGCCTGATTATTATGCATGGGATGGAGAGAGTGGATAGAGGGAAATTCTTCACCCTCTCACCAGTGGTGTCGCTCCAGTAGGGGCGGGGCCGTAAGTATCGCTCCGTCCTAGACCCTTTACTGAGTGAGCAGGAGGCGGCCCCGCCCCCTCACTGTCGGAGCCATTGCCGTGCGGAGAAAGCAGCAGGCAAGAGACCCTGCCTGCTGCTTTCTCCGCAGGGGAAAGGCTCCGACAGTGAGGGGGCGTGGCCGCCTCCTACTCGCTCGGTAAAGGGTCTAGGACGGAGTGATACTTACGGCTCCGCCCCTACCGGAGCGACGCCACTGCCTCTCACACAACACCAGAACCAGGGGACATGCACTAAAATTGAGTGGAGGGAGAGTTAGAACGGACAAAAGAAAATATTTCTTTACTCAGCGTGTAATTCATCTGTGGAATTCCTTGCCACAGGATGTGGTGATGGCACCTGGCCTGGATGCCTTTAAAACGGGATTGGACAGATTTATGGAGGAAAAGTCCATTACAGCTTACAAGCCATGATGGGGAAAAGCAACCTCCTGGTTGTAGGAGTAGGTTTTCTCTGTGCCAGGTGCAAGAGATTGGCGACTGGACACAGGTATCTTGTTGTCTTGTGTGCTCCCTGAGGCATCTGGTGGGGCCACTATGTGATACAGGAAGCTGGACTAGATGGGCATTTGGCCTGATCCAGCAAGGCTCTTCTTATGTTCTTATGCACCAGAAAGCTAGTTCTGGTGGTGGCCCATAGGATGGGCCAACAATGTGGAAACACATTGTAGATGACCCTTTAGTCTGATATAGCAGGGCTGCAAATGTATTCATAAACTAGCAGATATTACAAAAATACTGTTGTATCAGTCTCCACTATGTAACAACTGCTTATGGAACTCATTCCTACTTCCTAGAGAAGTGGCGAATATGAAACAGTATTACGGCCTGGCATCTACAGCAAAGAGTGATTTGAATGAAATGCTATTACTTCTTTCCATAGTCAGTGATTGTTCATTTGCTCTGCTTCTCTTTAATTTACTGTATCAATAAAACGAGTAATCCGAACACAGATTCTTATGGTTACCCAAGGCAAAGAGCCACGAATCATTCCAAATCTAATTCACTCACCAATCAACTTAACTTCATCTATTGGTGACGAATCAATAGTCCTCACATTGTGTTTCCTAATTGCACCTCTGGGGTGATGGAAAAGTCTTGCTGATAATTTAAGCAATAGTGGGGGGGGGCGGGTAAACAATCTCCATGGCTAATGACCAACATATGGAAGGAGCTGACCTCCAATGGGGTATACTGTAGTAGGCAATTCTTTTCAAAGCTATTGTTAATCTATTTGCTGAGGCATGAAGAAATTAAGAAGTAACAAGCACAGACCTGCGGATATCTACATTATTGATGATGTTGTTTCTATTGATAGCTCCAGGATACACTTAAGAGTATTGACACACTTGGAAATTCTGTGGCATGCTGGGGCGGAGAGTAACACTTTCTCGTGCATGTGTTTGTTTGACTGCTTGTTTTATAAACTGTTGCTATGAAGACTCCATCCCTAAATTTTCCCCATGTTGCAAATTCATACGTTATAGTAACCACATGGCTTGAAGTGTAATCACCTCTGAACAAGTGATGGAGAGAATAGTCTCACCGTGTCTTGTGGTGAGAATATTCTGTTGTGTGGGCAACACATTTTTAAGCACACACTTGAAATTGGTGGAAATTCGTTGTAGACCATGGACACAACCCAGCAAACATTAACCACAAATAAAGTCATTATTCTAAGCATGGTTGCTAATGAGGAAGCCCCATTGAACTCATCAAAACTTATTCCCAAATAAATATGTATAGTATCAAGTGGTACAGTATGTCCCAGTGAAATGGAATAGAACCCAGTCAAGATTGGTACCATCAGTTTCAGTGGGATTTAGACCTAGTTCTCACTAAGGCAGCAGCTCCCAAACTTACCGCAGTCGCGTGGCCCCCTTCTTGCACAGCATCCTGTCGTGATGGCACCATCGCCTGGCTCTCCTGGGTGCCGCCATCTTGAATCGCACAAGATCTCGCGTGATTCAAGATGGGGGTGCCCAGGAGAGCTGGTAAGAAGAGGACATTGGGGACATCCTGCCGCGCCCTTGTGAGTTCGCTGCGGCACGGCGCAGAGTTTGAGAACCACTGCCACATGGTCATGGTCATGTGGTCCCTTTAAAGAGTCTATGTATGAGCTCTAACGCTACGCCCAGACATCACTGACTTCTCACATTCCAGCTCACTTTTACACAGAATGCTACAAGAGGGGATGATGAGCCCTGTTCAACCTTTGGGAGCACCATCTGAACAGAAGCAAAAGATTAAAGTGATGTTGGACCAGGAAAAAATGCAATTAGTGAGGTTTTACTGAAAATAACCTGTTCATAATAATGTACCAAGGTCTCTCTCAATGCCTCTCGAAGGCTTTTAAAAATAAAAGTAGAGCTACAGTGCAGCATAGCAAATGAGGTTTGAATGATCATTTGTGAGCCAGTGCTGCATCCTCAGTGCGTGTGATCCGGAAAGAAACGTGACTGAGGTGGCGACTGGGCAACTGAGCAGCTGGATCCAGACAGTAGCCCAGCACAATGGTTGGCACCACAATGGTGTCAGAGGCTGGTCAGTCAGATCGAGCGCTAGTTGAGGGCTCATGAGCTCCCCAGGGCCACCCACCTAACCCCTGAAGCCTCCTAGCACCTCCTTTTATATGAGGCAACAGCAGGGTGATGCAAGTGCATCACCCTATCATTGCCTTCTTCCCTGTGTGCTTTCCAGAAACCTTGGTCCCTGGAGAGCAAATGTGATTGACTGAGAAGATGGGGGCAGGTGGGAGGACCAGCAGAAATCTCATGTTGCTCCCGTTTCCTAGCTCCCCTCCCCCCAACAATTGCAGAGCTTTTGCATAGCATAGGTCCACCGGGGTCCTCACTTTCTGGAAATCAATATGATTGGCAGGAGTGGGACAGAGAAGGAGGCACCACCCACCTGCATTCTATTAGCACAGTGTGGAACTTCAGTTCTTCCTCCCCATTCCTGTTGCGGCTTATTCACCCACACTGATGCCGATGAAAGTAACTGAGCAAGTAGGAAGCCACAGGGTGACGGTGGAGAAAAAGAGAAGATGTTTTTCTCTCCCTCCCCCTCCTCAACCCCCCAGCCACACAGGGAGAAGGGGAAATCTTGAGGATCCCATGTGTGCACACATACAGGGTCTCACAAGGCAAAGTGCTTAAGGGCCTGGTGGAAACTGCCACCAATACTGTGGCTAGTTATTGGCCTTATGTTTGTCAAGTATCATCAAGTTCACACAGAGGTCTATAGGGTGATCAGGCATTTTCCCTAAATGTCCATTCCAGCCCCAATAGCATCTTGGTTCAAGGACATGCTGAGTTATGGTGGACTCAGCGACTCCCAGCTAGCTAAAGACTGATGCTCTGTCTCTTTAAAGCTGCAGTTCCTGTCATCCTTTCCTAGTCTTAACAATTAACCTTAGCCTGAGCTGGGATGGCAGGTGGCACTGATCACAGGCGTCGCTCAAGGTGGGGCAGAACGGTAAGTTCCGCACTATGCTAACCTCCGTTTACTCCCCGGCACAAGGCAGCCCTGCTCCCTCGCCGTCGGAGCCATTCAGTGCGGCAAAGGCAACGCGCAGTAGACTCCCTGTGCATTGTCTTCGCCGCACTAAATGGCTCCGACGGCAAGGGGGTGGGGCCGCCTCGTGCCGGAGAGTAAATGGAGGTTAGCACAGTACGGAACTTACCATTCCGCCCCACCTCGAACGACGCCACTGGCACCGATGAGATCCTTGCTGCCTTCATAGAATTGAAATCAGGTCCTCAAAGCTGGAGTCCTCCAGGTTGTGCCCTTTTCACTGGTGATTCCACCAATTCCCTCTATTCACCCCAAAGCTCATAGAAGCAGCACATTAGATTGACAGAGTGTGTGTGTGCAGTAGCGTCACTAGGACGCGCGTCACCCTGGGGCAGGGGGCGCGCGTCACCCTAATGACACTATGATATCGCGGCGCAGGGAGGACCCGGCTCCCACCCCCCCCACGTCGCCCTCCGGACGCTCCGAGGCCGGCCCGGGAGCCGGCCTCGGAGCGTCCGACCCCGTCGGCGGAAAAATGAGATGGAGCTCTCTCTCTCTCTCTCTCTCTCTCTCTCACACACACACACACACACACGCACGCACACACACACACACACACACACACACAGGGGCGTCGCTAGAGCGTGGCGGGAGGCGGGGCGCCCACGGGTGATGCGCGCCACGGGGTGACGCACGCACCCCGCGCGCGTCACCTCCATGACGCGCGCCACCTCCGTGACGCGCGCCACCCTTCGGACTCTCCGAGGCCGGCCCGGGAGCCGGCCTCGGAGCGTCCGACCCCATGCAGCGCGTTCATCCGGGTATTTTTTTGGATTTTCGCGCATGCATGGAGGCCAGCACCGCTCACACCCCCAGGGGACCAACCCTGCACCGGACAATGCAGATAGGCTCTGTGCTTCTCGGGGCAGGGCAGGGACAGGCTGGTGAGGGAGGGTTCCATTGGCTGACCCGGGCTGGGAGGGGCGGGGATATCGGTGGCGCACTCAGCCGATATCCTATGCCTGTTCCCAGGCCGATTCAGCCTTATGCGACCTCCCCGAATGTATGCCAGGTCTGGACCTGGCGTACATCTGAGGAGGCCCATAGGGCCCCAGCCAGCTGATACCGGGGGAAGGGGACAAACATCCCCTTCTCCTGAGGTGCTCCCAGGCTGCCCCGGCGTGACCCGGGAATGGCCATAGGATACAGTGGCAGGCCTTGCGCCCTGCCTCTGTGATTGCTCTGACCCTGGTCTGGATATGTGCAAAGGGTCTTACATCATGATCTGCCCTGATGCCTGATACAAGTAATGTCCTACCCCTTAGGGTGCTTGTCTTTGGCATGCTATGTAAACACATCATCTAGACAAGCCACATGGGAGGAAGCATTTGCACCTACCATTTGTATTCACATGCAGACCAGGAGTAACCACAGAGGAAGCAGCCCCCAGATGGGTAAAACATGCATAAAGAAGGTTTCTGCCAATGCATGAATATTGACGAACAATTGCAGTAACATTATTACTAGTTATATTAGTATTAGTGTGACAGCTAGTGAGCCAGATCAGGTAACTGTGCAATAATAGCAATGTTTTGTAAATCAACACAATTACTAAGTGCTTTGAATATCTAGGAGTATAATCCGATTTGCTTCACTTAAGCACTACAATTGTCCATTAATATTCGTGCTAAACCCGACAATGAATGACAAAGTGCTTAAAAGCTTGCTTATTTGCCTCATTTCTATGCACCTTTCAGCGCTGTTTGGTATTCAGCAACGGTTCGAATATCAAAACTGCCAAGCGCCAGCAGTCCCGGTTGACATAAATGGAAACTACAGGTGCAAAGCATTTTTGAAAACCACACCATATAAGACCCTTAGGAAAAAAAAAATGCCAAATGTTCATTCTGTGCAGAAAATGCAGATCTATCGAAAATATCAGAGATGTTATTTCTTAGCAGGCTTATACAAACATGGGAGGAGAGAGAGAGAGAGAGAGAGAGAGAGAGAGAGAGAGAGAGAGAGACTTACAGCGCAATCCTATCCAATTTACACCATCAGTGTAACCAGCGGTGCAGCGAGAATGGGAGGCCCCAGAATAGAAAGGGGATTCAAATCCCCTTCAAAGGGGATTTAAATCTCCCCTCCCCTCCAAAGCCTCCTGACCTGTCCTCCCCAGCTGGTTACACCGGTGGTGTAAGTTGGATAGGATTGTGCTGTCTGTCTGTGTGTGTGTGTGTGTGTGTGTGTGTGTGTGTGTGTGTGTGTGTGTGTGTGTGTGTGTGTGTGTGTGTGTGTAACTTTAACTCAATCCACACACTCCAGTCAAGCGGAGGCCCCAGTGAGGTTGACTCAACTAAGTTTTGTGGTTCTACAGCAGATTGTGGAAGCCAGAAACTTCTACCAAATAATCCTTGACAGCATTTAATCAGAGTCTGGGCTCACCAGGACATAGCCCTGGAAACTCTTTTCAATGGCCCATTTCATCCTTCGAAAATATGAAGTACTAATAAAAAGTAGGAGTACCTCTGAACATGTACCAAGTACCTTTCCCTCATTACTAACCGACAGTATTCACATACATTTAGCATTCAGACTTCCGGTATTAACAAGCAGAGCAGAAAGGAGCCATTATGAAACAGCTGTATCATCCTAAAGGGAATGTCAATTGTAGCCCCAACCCAGTGGCAACCCCCACATTTTAGGGTAGTGAATTTCATGTAAAAACATGAGCCTGTCAGAGTAGAAGATGCTGTGGTTTACAGCAGCTGGGACATTATGCATAACTATTCCACATCCTTCTTCTACACACTACTTTGCATTAGCCATGCATTCATCATATATTTAATTGGAGCCATCCCCACTTGAAAGGGAATTCATCGATAATGGTGTTGATGCAAACAGTCACTTTGCTCAGGAAATGCATTAAGAATTTTCATGCAGTAAAGATTTTCTGCATTACATAGGGGGGAAAGAAAGACCCTGTTACTTTTAGGTAAAGGTAAAGGTGACCCCTGACAATTAAGTCGAGTCGTGTCTGACTCTAGGGTGTGGTGCTCATCCCCATTTCAAAGCCGAAGAGCCAGCGTTGTCCGAAGACGCCTCCGTGGTCATGTAGCCGGCATGACTCTCCTTGCCGCAGCGCATAGCATGCAGCTGGAACACGGAGTGCTGTTTACTTTCCTGCAAGCGGTACGTATTTATCTACTCACATTAACATGCTTTGGAACTGCTAGGTTGACAGGAGCTGGCCAAGCAACGAGAGCTCACCCCGTCACGGATTCAAACTGCCAACCTTTTGATCGACAGCTCATGGTTCAGCGGTTTAACCCACTGCGCCACCCGCTGGCCTGTTAGATTATCGCAGGCCATGAAAGTCTTCGATCCAAAAGAAGGTGTACCTCCCCACTCTGCCTTCCCAGCCTCCAATGTCCCTAGACATCCTCAAGGTCAAATATATGGTCAAATATGACATACATGCCTAAAGTCCATTGTGCAGTGGCCCAGATCATGTGGTCAATCTCTACAGTTCATCTGGGATATCAGTCACACTAAATGAGTCTACACATGCTGGTTTGTGTGTGCATAGCTTGCATTCGAATGTCATATAGCCCAACATGGATGTTCTGGGATGTCTCGATTGGGACAGGCACACCAGGTGGGTGGCAAGGCTGCGTGCCGTTAGTTACCTCCATACATGTGGGCCAGATTGGGGTGAGACAGCGCCCTATCTAACCCTATAATCCCTCCCTTTGTGACATTTCCAGGTGTTTCTACATCTTGGCTACAGATTATTCTTTAAAAAAAAAATCACCTCCTTTTTAAAAGTATATTTTAAAATGAAAGGTACCATAATGGCCTGGTAGACCTTTTTCATTTCTGCACAGCTTCTAGAGAGCTGCAAAAGTTCTTCTTCATACTTCCGAATCAGATCCTGGAAGAAAAAGCACAATCCTGAATGAGTGGAAGAGGACAGTACTAAAGACACGCTCGCTGATCATCTAATATTGCCACTTCTTTTCTGTCAGAGCTCCTGTGCCTTAATAACTGCATAAGAGGCAGATATTCAGGAATGCCCCCCCCCCCATGTCAGGAAATGTCAGGAAATGCTGCATCAGCTCAGGAACCCTGCCAGAATGCCGGACCAGCGCCAACAGCGCAGGGTGCGTATTTGCCCAGCCTCGCCGTGAGCACAGGAGAGAAAGCCTTTGGGTGGGCTCCGGCCCATTCCCCCTTTTTCACTGCAGCCAGCAGGCCCGTGCACTGTTCTCTTTAGAACATAAGAAGAGCCCTACTGGATCAGGCCAAAGGCCCATCTAGTCAGCTTCCTGTATCACACAGTGGCCCCACCAGATGCCTCAGGGAGCACAAGACAACAAGATACAGGTGGGCCCCCATATCCGCTGGGGATATGTTCCAGGCCCCTCCGTGGATACTTGAAACCGTGGATAAGAGCAAACACCCCCTCCATGGTTTCCTGAGGGGCCCCCCACCCTGCCTCCCCTGCAGGCAGGCATGCTTGCCCCCCCCCCCCCCCAGCTCTTATTTTTCTTTCAGCAAGTTTTGTTTCTTCCTTAAAACAAACAGAGAAGCAGCCTCCATTGCAGGCAAGTATAATGAGACCAAGTCCTAGAGAGGCTCTGCAAGGTTTCTGTTAACCTTGTAGAGCCTCTCTAGTACTTAGTCTCATTCTACTTGCCTGTAATAAGCAGCCAGAGGCTGCTTCTCCTGTTTCTTTAATGAAGAAACGAAGCTTACTGGGAAAAAAGTAAAAGCCTGGGGGGGTCCTCACGATCCGTGGATAACTGAAACCGTGGATAGCGAATCAGTGGATATGGGGGCCCACCTGTACTTGTATCCTGTCGCCACTCCCTTGCACCTGGCACAAAGAAAACCTACTCCTACAACCAGGAGTCTGCTTATCCCCATCATGGCTTGTAAGCTGTGATGGACTTTTCCTCCATAAATCTGTCCAATCCCCTTTTAAAGGCATCCAGGCCAGGTGCCATCACCACCTCCTGTGGCAAGGAGTTCCACAAACCAATTACAAACTATTTAACCTACCTTAAATCCTGCTGGTCTCCTGATCTTTCTCTTCCTGTAATTGCTTTAATAAAAATGACCCTTTACACCCATAGTACTGACTCGTGTGTTTACTGGGGAGTGCTCGGGCAAAAAGAGCCAACGCTTTGATACAGCACCAGCCATAAGATGTCTCTTGTGACGAGGGAAGGGGCTGGCATCACATGCAAAGGAAGGATCCTAGATTTAATGCCTGGAAACTCCAGGGAGGGCAGAGAAAATGTCCTATCTGAAACCTTGGTGAGCCACTGCCAGTCAATCATACTGCGCTAGATGGACCAATAGTCGAACTAAAGCAGTTTCCTATGTCACACGTAGCCCTGGAAATGAGGCTCCCATGTGACGACCTGCATGTCTCTGACAAGCAGAAATGCAACGAATGTTGTTGGGCTGCTTTGATTCTGGCTGCTTTAATTTTTTTAAGTGACTGGCGTTCAACATTTTAAATTTTTGCTATGTTTTGTTTCTTTTTTTCTCCATATTAATTTTATAATCTGTTTTGTTATAATAAGAGTTATTTCTTACAGTTGCTTTGAGTACAGCCCAGCTGCCTCTTTTCTCATTTGGGATCAGAGTGAACCAAGTGGTCTAGAGATACAGCCTACAGGCTTTTCTGCTTCCCCATTCTAGTAGTGGCACCCCCAAAAGCCATCCATGCAGGTCAGGAAACCCTCTGGAGTGTCATTTTAGGACGTATAAGGGGATGTTGCTGAAAGGGGAAACAAACACTCCCACCCCACCCCCATGTATGCACACAGCCTCTCTGGATCCTGGCCAGAAAAAGGCATCTTCCAGTGGCCAGAAACGTCTCATTACAATTCCATGTGATCAATAGCAAATCTCTAACCACCTCTATAGGACCCTGAGGAGGATGGAAGAACCTGTGTGGCAGGTGGTAAAGAAATGGATGGGAAAGTCTGCCCGTTCCCTGTGGCTCCACAGTTCCACAGGCTTGCTCCTGCACCCAATTAAAACCATGTGCATGAATATGATTGGCTACCACATGCCTGTGTCTCCCTCAGAAAGACACATAGTGGTGAACAGCAACTGACTTGAAGGCTCACAGGTTGCAGTCTGGATTTTGCAGTTGTTCCTCTGTGACTCCCCTGCAAACTCTTGTAAACGTTTTTGTTCCTGCATCCAAAATACTTCCCGCCTGTAAATTTCACATGAAATCTACTAATTTAAATTAAAGTTACCTTTAGATCTTTGTAGAATTGCGATTCCAGAGTTTCTGCCTTGATAACCTTGGGTTTGAGTAGCCGTCGGCACTGAACAATGCTTTCTAATTCTTTCCGTAAAACTAACCACAAAATGCAGAAGAAGGAAATGAGACATTTCAGTATCATGGCTCTAACTTATACCGCCCTTCCTCCAAGGAGCTCAGAGTGATGTACATATTTCCTCCCCTCCTTTTTGTCCTCACAACAACCCTGTGAGGTAGGTGGGGCTGAGAGATAGTGACTGGCCCAAGGTCACCCAGGAAGCTTCGTGGCTGAGCGGGGATTTGAACCTGGATGAGAGACTTTGCATCTGTCCTAAAAGCCTTATAGTTTGCTACAGAATTCTCTTCCATAGTTGTCCAACTTGTCTCCTATTTGGCCAACAAATGATGTGGTTCCTTCCTACTGAAATTGCTCAAGGTCAGATATACCCGTTAGGGCTCTCTGGATAGTTTATCACCCACCACTTCTTCTCGGACCTCTGGGGCCCTTTGCCAACAATAAATGTGATTCGTAAATTGAAATGTTGAGGAGGAGAATGCTGAGTTTCTGGAGAGAAACATCTGAGAGATGCCAAGGAACGTAAAAAGAGTTCGAACAAGAGTGAGGAGATTCCGCAGGGATGTTCTGTAGATTCCCAGCCAATGCTAGCGTCTACTCCTTTGTTCATATCTGTCCCATATACAACTGTTGCTTTCTCCAGCAGTACGATCAGAATGCGAGCACGAGTACGAGCACATGACCAATTATCCCAGTGGCCAGAAGGGCCATAGGCCATTTAACAGCATAATTCCGTATCTTCAGCGGCAAACTCAAAGTTTTGGTTCAAATTACTGCTTCAGCCTTTGTTGCAAATCCTCAGCTTCCCGCAAGCGGATAAATAGGTACCGCTTGCGGGAAGGTAAACAGCGCTCCGTGTTCCAGCCGCATGCTACGCGCTGCGGCAAGGAGAGTCACGCCGGCCACATGACCACGGAGGCGTCTTCGGACAACGCTGGCTCTTCGGCTTCGGTGTGTATATATAATACACACACACACAGTGAGAGAGAGATATATTTTGGACATTACTTAAATATTTCTTCTCAAGTTCCCTTGCAGCAACATGACAGGTTAAAATATTGCCATGGCAACTACTTCCCTCAGTAGTTTGAACTTTTTTTAACTTCTCTTTGAATCCTACAAACTCAACGTGGCAAAACCTGGTTCCAGGTGGCCTCACAATCTGTGAAAATTCTTTTGGTGAATTCTGAAACCATATTTACATACCTTCAACTTCAGCACTGAGACCTTTGATGGAAGCTGCAGCAAAACAGAGAAAGAGGTCGAAGCAGGGAGGGGAGAAGGAAGAGAAGGATAAATAAGATACACATTATATTATGTGGAAATGGGGTTTTTTTAGAGGAAAAAAAAACCTCTTACCACCAGAAACAGCTTTAAATTCTGTCAACTCCTGAGAAAATTTAGCCAAATCAGGCTCATGTAAGAAGATCTGTTCCACAAGGGCATGAAGTAAGGTGAAATTCCGTTCCTTACCTCGCAGCAATGATAACTGCAAACAGAATACACCAATATAATTGACAGTTATGGTTACATTCATTTAAATGGGGACAGTGGGAATGTTTTCGCCTCAAGGTACGGTAAATGAAATAAGAGAGGAAAGATTGGGATTAAAATTTCTCACTAACATTCTGTGCAACTTAACAATATTTACGGCGCAATCGTATGCGTTAGCAGAGGAGGATCCAGACCATTTTTGATCCGTGGCCCAAACCCTTGACGCCCCCCCCATAAAAACGCGTGGCCGTAATCCTTTATGCCCCACGGCGCAGCCGCGCCGCAAATTTTTGGGATTTTTTATTTCAGTTTGGAAGCCTCCTTGTCCACTTTGTACCTCCTGTCTCTATTTCCAGCAGCACACATGATGAGGCATTCATAATGATGTGAATTTTGTGAATTTTGCTCTGCAGAATAAACTTGAAAGTGTTCCAAACATCAATTCTGTGAATTTTGCTCTGCAGAATAAAGTACAGCTACACCTCAGCAAACTGATTTCTTAATAGAAATTCATTATGACAAGTAAAAAAATACTTTAAAAAGTACTTTGAAAAACAATTAAGAATAAATTCTTTCAAACAATCCTTTCTAAGACAACAACATGCAATGTATCCACTACAGCAACATGCAGCAATTTACAGGTATACCTCAGCTATACCTCAGCTATACCACCACTTTCTTAATAGAAATTGTTGATTATGAATAAAAAACTCACATCTAGAAGAACTTGATTGATGATGAACTTCTGAACCTCAGCTCTGTTCTGAGGCAGGCAGTGGGAGGGCAGTGGGGAGGGGTCTAGGCGCCACGGGGGGGGGCTACCTGTGTTTCTAGAATGCTGCAGTTTCCCTGGACAGAATTGATGTTCCTTTCTTTTAGCCCCTACAGCTCCTTGAAGCAGCATAAATAAATACTATGACATATTGGCAGTGTCTTTTGCTCTTGAGATTTTAAGGTCCTTGTTAGTGTCCCAGGAAAAAGTGTGTGTGTGTGGGGGGGGGTGTTAGACAGACTGGTCAATAAAAAGGGGGCTGAAGATAAATAGAAAACCCGAATGAGAAATTAGAGCAAAGAAAAATGATGACAATAAAATAAAGGAGGAAAATAAAAAGGAAAATGCCAATGAGAAGGGGTGAGGGGTGTTTGACTAGGGTAGATTGGAAGGGAGAGGTGAATGATGGAGAAGGCTGAAAGTGTGTTAGAGAAACACGGGGCGGGGGGGAGAAACATGAACTAGAGAGACAAGGAGAATGAGGAAAGTCAGGGGGAGAGACAAGGAATGCGTGTCAAAGAAAAACAGAAGAGCTGGATGAAAGAGGGAAAAAGGAGAAAGACAAGAGAGCGCAAGAGAACACGGGGGTGCCTGGCAGATGAGAAGTGAGAGGCAGGCGAATGAGTAGGAGAGCCGAGGAGCGCGTGGCCGGTGACGGGCGCCTGGGGGAGGGGGCTGAAGAGGGGGCGACTTCAGCATCCATGCCTGGGTGGGTGCGGACGCTCCAGACGCTCAGGCTCCTCACAGCGCGCGTCCACTTGCGAAGGCATTGTCATCCTTAAAGCTTCTTTCCCCTTTAAGAGCCTCGGTTTGCCGCCGAAATTCGGCGGCAAACCGCAACGGTCCGTTTTTTTTCTTCATTTTGGCGGCAAGAAATTTGGCAGGAAGCCGTGTTGCTCCGCGCCCCCCATCTAGCCTCCCACCCACCGCCCTGGGGCCCACCGCCCCACCGCCCCAGGTCAGACGACGCCACTGTGCGTTAGGTGTGCCGGCGCACCTCGGGAGGCGGCGGCACCTGTTTCTTCCGCTGTTCCCTTCCCTTATTCTCCTCGGTTTTGTGCCAGCAAATTGGCAGAACTAGGGGACATCCACTCAAATTGAGTGGAGGGAGTATTAAAACAGACAAAACAAAATATTTATTTACCCAGTGTGTAATTAGTTTGTGGAACTCCGTGCCACAGGATGTGGTGATGGCACCTGGCCTAGATGCCTTTAAAAGGGGATTGGACAGATTTATGGAGGAAAATTCCATCACAGGTTACAAGCCATGATGGGGATAAGTAACCTCCTGGTTTTAGTAATAGGTTTTCTCTGTGCCAGATGCAAGGGAGTGGCAACAGGATACAGGTATCTTGTTGTCTTGTGCTCCCGGAGGCATCTGGTGGGGCCACTGTGAGATACAGGAAGCTGGACTAGATGGGCCTTTGGCCTGATCCAGCAGGGATCTTCTTATGTTCTTATTATGTTCTTATGACCTTCTACATGCAAGGTTGAGCACTGTGCTACTGTCATCATCCCCTGACGTGTGTGTGTGTGTGTGTGTGTGTGTGTGTGTGTGTGTGTGTGTAATGTACTTGTGTGTGTTAGAAACAACATGGGAGAGAAGACGACTGCATATAAATGAGAGCAAATGTATATGCCCTTGGGAGCAACGCACTGGTCAATTTAATATTGAAAATGTGTTTTCTCCGGAGAGAGACAAAAGATTTCCCACCCTGATGTAAAATAGTACATGTAAAATAATGCTTTCAGTCTCCTTAGTGGAATCAAGAAAGATGTTTTCTGGCATAGAGAGGTTTTGTAGGCATTTTTCATAATGATAGATGTGGTATTTCGGCAGTTATAAAAAAGGAGAACATCTAAATTGGGCCTCAGAATTGTCGCTCACATCATAAATCATTCACTCAATATATTGAAATCCCTGGGAAAGAGGGAAAAAGATAACTTCCCCTTCTATTTAGAGATGTGGCAGAATTTGATACTATTCTTAACGGTTCAAGGCTGCCTAGAGAATAAGTACTCAGAAAGAGGAGCAACCGATCACTGAATTTGCGGAGGAGGAAACTGGTCTCATTACTGACATTTTTGCAAACAAATAATAAGTTCTGCAAGGGGGCTACAGAGCATGCAGTCAGTTGAATTGGGACTGGAAGGATGACACCAGTAGCCAACAAAACAGGAACAAAATAGGCGTGACATGTTCCAGCCCGTTTGCCCCCACCGGTATTCTGGTGGTAGCATTCTGCACCAATTGAAGCTTCCAGACAGTCTTCAAAGGCAGCCCCAGAGAAAGTGCATCACATAGTCTAGTCTGGATGTAACCAGAACACAGGTTACTAAAACCTCCCGGAATGTGCAGAGCAAACCAATCAGAGAGGATCCAAGACTTGTTTTTCCGTGGTGGACTCGTTTCATACATGTAGGAAAGTCCTGACATGAGGCACCTTCAAAGATGTCCCCACAACATGAAGATCTATGGTGGTATTGCTGAGTTCTGCCTGTTCCCCAAATCAGCTCCAAACCTCCAGCCCAGATGGATTAAATACCAGTTTTCGACACAGGAGGGTGCAGTCAGTTAAAACATTCACTCTGCAAAGCTGCCATAGTACTATGCCTAATAGTATAAAGGTGCATGAATGTACACAAAAATATAGGTGCTCTAGGGACATATCCGTGTGTGTGTGTGTGTGTGTGTGTGTGTGTGTGTGTGTGTGTGTGTGTGTGTGTGTGTGTGTGTGTGTGTGTGTGTGTGTGTAATGATGATGTAATACAGAGCCATCAAGTAGCACAAACATACTCAAAAACCCAGACCAATCTTACGCTCCCAAATTTGACAGCGGAGTTTGCACCTAGGCTCACTAACATGATATTTCCTTTCTTATCGCCACTTTAAAGGTTTGGAGCATCAAGAAAACATAAATCTCAAGGGGCTGACAAAGCTGTACATAACTCTATTTATCTACCATAAGAAAAATGGGATTTGTTGGGGAAATTGCACTTTAAAACCAAACCTGTTCTCCACAAAAGCACTTACTTTAGCCAGAGAAGACAGTTGAAACCCTTTGGCCTTCTCTCTCCCGCCCTTTTCATTTAAGTAGTTTCCGATGGCTAAGATATACTCCAGCACAGCAACAAATCTTGAGCTGTCCTGCAGCTGTTTGCATGCACAGATCTTCTGGTTTATGAGCTGGAACACAAAAAGCCTTCATTTGATTAAATTGTCAGGGGTGACTAAACTGGGCCCTCTACTTTGTTCCTTGTCAGGAATTAATCTAGAATCACAGGGTCTCTCAAGCCAGAAGGGGTCTCCCTAAAGGTGTGCCATTAATTCCTAGGAAATCTCACGAGTGCACCATTCCCTCGCATTTCAGCAAAATTTATACAGGAGAAGTTTGCAAGGTGAACGACACCCTACGTCAGGATTCAGAAGAAGATGATCTTATGCGGTTTGCCACAAGGACGTAAGTGTCGTGGCAGAAAGGTAGTATGTTATTATTGTTGTTGTTATTGTTATTGTTAACAGTATTTATGTACCACTTTTCAATGCAATACAAAAATAAAAAAAGACAATGATGAAAATTGATATGTTGTTGTTCAGTCATTAAGTCGTGTCCGACCCTTCGTGATCCCATGAACCATATCCCGCCAGGCCTTCCTGTCCTCCAGAAAATTGATATACCATTTTCCAATTTTTATTCTCAAAACGGTGCCCCAGTGGAGTGCAAAATCTATAAAGGGAGGCACCAGCAACAGCCACCGGGAGAGATGCTTGAATAGGGATGGTTGCTCTCCCTTTGCTAAGCCCTGTTTGCTGGGGTGTATCTTCCCTACTGCTGGGATGAAACTACCACTGGCTAGGAGCAGGCTGGAGGACTCCTCGGAGATAAATGTTCCCTTACCCCAGGTAACCCCCCTGCTGCCACAATGGGGCTACTCGGATCTACACCAGCTCAGTCGCTGGCACAGAACCAAGCAGCCCTGTGCAAGTGGAGAAGGCCTGGGAGGGGGCAAAGGATATGCCACACACTGGTGCCGCCGATCCCATCCCCTCCTGGGCCCGGTCTGCCCCTGTCGTTGCTGCCCTTCCCTCATCTTCTACTCTGACAGGCAGCAGCTACTGAGTCGGCGTTAGTAAAGAATAGGATTGTGCTGTTAATATCACATCTTAGTTGTGGACAACTGGAGTCAGGAATAGTCACTCACAAAGACACGCCCTCCCCATTCCAAGACTGGTATTTTACCCTTCCTCTGTGGTATCCAAGATCTCTTTGACTGGAGATGGAACATTTGGTGAAATGACTTCAATCCTATGTATTCAGAAGTAAGTCTCATTGAGTTCAATGAGGCTTATTTCCAGGTGTATAGGATTGCAGCCTTTATTTACTGATGTCTATTTTATTTATCAAATCAGTCAATCCTAAATGAAATCAACCCTGACTGTTCCCTGGAAGGACAGGTACTGAGGCTGAAGCTCAAATATTTTGGCCACCTAATGCGAAGAGAGGACTCTCTGGAGAAGACTCTGATGCTGGGAAAGATTGAAGGCAAAAGGAGAAGGGGAAGGCCAAGGATGAGATGGTTAGACAGCATCACCGATGCAACGAGCATGAAAATAAGCGAACTCAGGAAGATAGTGGAGGACAGGAAGGCCTGGCGGGATGTGGTTCATGGGATCACGAAGGGTCGGACACGACTTAACAACTGAACAACAACATCATTTTATTTCAAAGACGTACAGGTGTCCCCCGGTTAACAATGGTTCGTTTTAATGACGATCTGCATATATGACGGCAGCCCCCCAGTACAATGTCTTACAAAAAGTCGCTGCTGCTTGCCACCTGAGCCTGCTGCTGATTACAAAATGGAGGCAGGAAGCACTCACAGCCCTCTGCCTCGTTTCCTGTGAGTGCTTCCTGCAGCAGCCAAACAGCTGATGGGTGCTGGCAAAGAGCTAAACCAGCTAAAAAGCACCAATTTAGCACCAAACAGCTGATGGGCGGCTGAGGATTTTAAAAGACCCATCTGGAGTACTTGCCATTCATTCTCTATTACAACTGTACTGTATTACATTGCATTGTGTGTAGGCTATATGTTCTATAGCAAAATTGACCACTAGATGGTGCTAAAGCAGCAGTGGGGAACCTCCAGCCCCAGGGCCGGATCAGGCCCCCGAGGCCATCCAGTCCGGCCCCCGGAGAGATTGCCGGGAGGCCGCCCAACTGGCCCGGGGAGGCTCCGCCGGGTCCGCGCGTCACCTCCGGAGGCTGGGAGAGGGCCTTTGCATGTCCTCCCCGGCCGCCGTCTCGACCCCTTCTCACCAGGCCGTTGGCCATTTCGCACATGTGTACCACGCCGATGAGGGCAAGCTCTTGCCCTCTTGTCCTCATCGGCATGGTACGCCGGAGGTGACGCGTGGACCTGGCGGCGGCTTCGGACAGTGAGCGCGGAGCCTCCGGAGGCCGATGGGGGGCGGGGGCAAAAATTAATTAAATAAATAAAAATGGCACCCGGCCTTACAGCCAGCCCTCAAGCAAATTTCTAATATTTAAAACGGCCCTCGCCAGGGAAAAGGTTCCCCGCCCCTGTGCTAAAGACTCACTTAACAATGGATTCACTTTACAATGGAGTTTCAAGTCGTTAAGGGGGGGCTGTATAATCCCCTCCAATTCTGAAACAAAATTGTCAAAGCAGCTAACAATAAATATTAGGAAAAGCAAATAACAAACTGATGTTGTATAGTGGTTAGAGTGTTGGACTTAGGGAGACCAGGGCCCAGACACCCCACTTGGGGAGTGCCTATGAAGTTCATAGGCAAACTTGGGCCAGCTACACCCTCTTAGCCAAACCTTACCTATAAAGGGGTGTAACCTCATCAATACACATCACCCTGAGCTCCTTAGGGGAGGGGTTGGGTACAAATGTGAAGAGTGAATGAAAATATAATTATCATTAATAGGGCAAGCATATACTGACTAAATGCACAGAAGGAGCATCAGCAATCAAAATAATTAAACACCAGAGAAAAACACTAATTCCAATAACCAATGCAAGAATCCTCAGGAGATCATCGTTTACTAAAACACTAGGGTAAACAAAAAAGTTGTAACTTAGCCTGTCCTAAAACTTAACACAGAGGGACCTCCTTAACAGGGTATTCTCCATTCAGCACTCAGATCCAGTTCCAGTTTACTGAAAAACCTCTGTAAACCAGTTTGAGTTCAAATTCAGTTCAACTGCATGCTTGAAACACATTGAGACTCAGTGCAGTTTTGCTTTTCAGACAGCAAACTCCTTGGGCGCAAGACTGAGCTTTTCATTACTATGTAAAACAAAATAGTCAGGCTGGCATGCATCACTGAGGCTCCTCGGCCATGATGCAGTAAGTAAACAAGAATGACAAATATCTCAGATATTAAATTTCAAACAATGTCTACAAGGTATCGGCTATGTTGATTGGCATGGACTGTGTCATCATTCATGAGGTATTACCTTCTGGAGGTGCTATTTCCGCTAATGAACTCTCTCAGGTTTGGGCTTGCCCAAGGCTATTTTAGATAGCCCAGCAGGTAGCGTATATTGTGTTTCAAATCTAGACGATCTCAAATTTACTTTCATGCTAGTTATGACTCTCTTGGCTATAAAATCCAGGAGCAACATAGATCATGAAAACCTTTTCCCACATTTCTTTTGAATAATGCAGTGAAATGACAACTTATACATCAGGCTGCCTGCATTATTACAATATGAATGTCAACAACATGACTGGTGACTTGCTTTTTCCAAGGAAAATCTCACTTCACACACACAGACACACTCGAGTTTAAAATTTAGATTGAGGACATCTGGTGCTTTATGATAGATTTAAGGTGCAAACACACACACACACACACACACACACACACACACAATACTTACTGGCTCCAAATCAGCTATAGATGATGGAAATTCACGTACTGAAAGCAAGAGGTCAAACTTCTGACCAAGATTAGGTATTTTACACATCTGCACAAAGACAGGGAAATGATAATTCAAAAAAGATTCTAGTCCTCATAGATATAAACATTTCATATAATACTTGGTTTACTACCTTAGCATTAAATACTCGCAGTGCTGCCGGAATATAGGCAGCACCCTGGGTATAAAAAACCCTAATAATTGCCTGGGTCGTCATTTTGGCGGTTCTTATTGCTGCTATACGGTGACTAGACCATTGATGTTTATAATGGTAAAGGATACCCAGATACCTGAAAGACTTAACTTGTTGTATGGCTCTTCCACCAAATTGCCATGAGCAAAGCCTCCAAGACTTCCCAAAAACTATTATTTTAGATTTGTCAAAGTTAAGCTGCAGCTGGTTGGTATATCCCAGATTTGGCTCTCCGCCTTTAATATTGACGTGGAGCGAATCCAGTCTTCCTTTCTATACAAAATTTTTGGTCTTCCTCATTGTGTACCCTATGCAGCATTATGTCTTGAGGCGGGGCAATATCGCTTGCAATTCTTGATATGGATCAGGTTCTTTAAATTTTGGTTCCGTGTGTGTTCTTTGGCAGAGAGTGTTCCTTTTTTTAGAGGTATCTTAATTGACTTTTCTCATTGTTCGGGGTATATTCTTTTCATTAAGAAAATTCAATCTATTGGGCTTTCGTCGGACCTTTTAGGTTCGGTCACTTTGACCTCTGCTATTAAGATCTCCCTGAACAGACTAATTGACATCGAGAGACAGGAAGTTTTTGCTGCAGCGGCTAAATCCTGCTCGCCTTTATACCTGCAGCTTCTATGTATTTTCAGCAAAAGTCCTAGGTACCTCTTTGTGATTGATAATCCACAGGCAAGACGTGCACTCTCCCTAGCCAGATGTAACGCCCTGCCCTCCAGCTTAATGGAATACAGATTCGATCGATCCTCCAAGGCTCAGGGCCGTTGTTTATGTAATCAGGTAGATACAGAATCCCTGGCACATGTGCTTTTACACTGCACTTGGTATAACGACCTCCGGCACAATATCCTTAACTCTCTGTTAGTAAATTTGCAAGGGAGGTCTGATTCTGACATCGTCCTGATTTTACTTTCTTCTACCAACAAATGGAACATCAATCAGTTAGCTAAATTTTTTCAACTAACCATAGAACGTAGAGTGGCTATAGTGACCAACATTAGGGAACCTAGGTAAAGGATTGTTAACTGTTTATTTTGGTATGCCTCCCTTTTTCCCATAACTTTGGGTGTTGTTTTTGTTTTGCTTGTTCACTGTGTTATGTATTATTACTATTATTCTTTATGTTTTATGTTTTGTTTGTTTTTGTTGTGTTATGCCAATAAAGGTTTATTGATTGATTGATTGATTGATTGATTGATTGATTGATTGATATAAACATTTAAAGCTGCCTTATACTAGGTAAGCCCACTAGTCCATATTGTCTACTACTCCTACTTGCTGTGAACTTCCAGAGTATCTGGCAGAGTTTTTCCCAGCCCTCCTGCCTGGGATCTGTTTTTAGGTGGAGATGCTGAGGATTGAACCTGGGATCTTATACATGCAAACCATGCTCTACCACTGAGATCTGTCCTTCCTCAACAAACAAGGTAAAATGTCCCATCAGGCCTCTGATATACGCATGCATCTTCAAAAGCATATTCATGTTAAGTTGTACAGCTGCTGATCAGTACATTATAAAACACTTAATAAATAAGCAATGCATTATATCAAGTGTGCAATTGTGGCTAACAGCACAATCCAACTTAACTTTTGTACCGGTGTAACCAGCGGCGCTGCGAGAACGGGAGGCCCCAGAACAGAAAAGGGATTCAAATCCCCTCCAAAAGAGGAATTCAAAGGGGATTTGAATCCCTTTTCCGTTCTGGGGCCTCCTGTTCTCGCTGCGCCGCTGGTTACATTGGCACAAAAGTTAAGTCGGATTGTGCTGTATATCATCTTGGAGTATCATTTCCAAATTTTGCTTGAGCCAGGGTCCTGATGGCAGCCTGCCACCCACAGCTATAAGATGCGAACAGTGTGCGGGGAGAGGGGGAAGAGGCACACATTCCAGTCCCAGATCCTGGCACCTGTACGCTGGTAGAGTGAAGTGGCTGAAAGTATGAGCTGTGAGCAGGAATTCCACAGTTCAAATTCCACCTCAGTCTAGGTGGCCTTTGGCAAGCCACTATCCCTTCAACCTCAGACCCCTGTCTGTGATATGGGCTGAATAACACTGACCTACCTTACACATAGAATTGTTGCAAGGATTAGTCAATGGTGATCTAGATGTTCTATATCTGTTATGGGCTCAGGCCATAACGTTTGGGACCACCATTTACTCGTTATGGCAAATATACCATCTTGGCATGACCTTCATCTAGAGTGCTTGCTCTGTTCTGTAAATAGCACACAAAGAGACTCTGATATGGATTGGGGCTATAGTGGATTTGGGGGCTTTAACCCTAACCTCCACCATCATCCCAATGCAAAGTTGGCCCCAGTCTACATGTGCTATTGGAGCCAATGGAAACCTTTTTCTAGGGCAGACATATTGCACTGTTCAAGATGGTGTGCTAATGAATGATCAACAATCCAATCCAGATCATGTGCTAATCCAGATCAGGACTATGGTGGGGGTTTATTGAAAGCCCTCCTACCCTCCTGCTGTCACCCCAAACCAGATCACCTCTCTTACGTGTTCTATTTACATACTAAAAAGTCATATCTAGTTTGGCTCTATGTCTGCTCTAAGATGCTATATCTTAAAAAAAATGGCATATGAGTTGGAAGCATTATCCTTAATGCTAGAAACAGTTGAATGTTCATGTCAGAACCAAACACTTCTCACAGATAGTGAAAATAACTACCAAATATTGTGGCAGTTTAGGCTCCATTAGTACATTTCACACAGTGCTTTAAGTCTAGCTACAGTCTCTTAAGATGAAAATTAGCCTCCTGGACTGCTAAGGGAGAACAAATAGTCAAAAAGGTAGTGATGAAGTCACTTGTGGAACCAAACAACAAATGGTGAATTACAATTCAAATTTGAAACAAAAAAAATATTTGCCTCCATAAACATTCACAACTTAAATTGTGAATGTCCCTTTGGGGAGAAAGGCGGGATAAAATATTGTAAATAAATAAATATATAAATCTTAAATTCTGTATGAAAATTCAGCCTGTGACAATTCTGATCCCTCCATGTCCCAGATGAGAAATCTGATGTTTAACAGAAACAGACTTTCCTGAAACATAAATTTGGAAAGATTTTTTTTTCAAGAACTCAATTTCATACTAATTCTTATGACTTTTAACGCTGGGCCTTCGTCATAGTCTTCTGCATAAGAAACCAAAACTGGACATTTGATAATTAAAACAACAACAACCAAATATCTGCCAATAATGTCATTCAGTCCCACTGAAACATCATGAGTCGTGCTTTCCAAAGAACTGGCACAGGGAGAAAAAAGAAGCAACAGTGAGACATGTACAAAATGACATAAACTACAAATATGTTTCTTACTTCTAGCATAAACTGATCCACCATATGCAGTTCTGAGGGAGATCCTTTAAAAGACTGGTACATTTCTACATCTTTTGCAGTGGGCTGGTATCTGAAAGGAATACAGGAAATTAGTAAAAATGGGCATTCCTGATTCCAAGACATCTAGGACAGACATGGACATTTTGCTGACAGATGCCATAAACTCAGCAGATTGTTCATAAAAGATAGGTTCACTTTTGTAGTAACTTGGTCTAAAAAAATAATCTTGAAATATTCCTTATATTTGACTAATTGGAAAGAAATAAGGTAGTGTTTGATATCACATTCATTATATCACATTTTTTACACCAATGGGAACTGTCCTGTGATGACAAAGAGCAGCCAATGGGGGAGATCCAGATCGGGACCATTTATTTATTTCTATTTATTTATTTTTCACATTTTTATACCGCCCTTCCTCCAAGGAGTTCAGAGTGGTGTACATATTTCCTCCCCTCCTCTTTTTGTCCTCACAACAACCCTGTGAGGTAGGTGGGGCTGAGAGATAGTGACTGACCCAAGGTCACTCAGGAAGCTTCGTGGCTGAGCGGGGATTTGAACCTGGATCTTCCAGGTCTAAGTCCGACTCCCAAACCACTACACCATCCTGGCTGCTGTAAAGCTTTAAAGCTTTAAATCTTTCCATGGTGGTGGAAAGCTTTAAATCCTTTTCCCCGTGCCATGGCCCCAATCCAGGTCCTTCCTCTGCAGCTACTGGAGCAGAAGCAAGCATGTGATAGACACCCTGATCCTATTATTCAAATTTCCAACTCTCAAGGCACCCTTTCAGTAACACCACATCTGCCATAGATCCCAGTGCATTACAGAGGAGTCTAGGGCATGTTCAAACTAATGTGCACCAGGGGCTGAGCTCTGCTCCCCACCCAGACCAGCCACTCTTATAGCACAATCCTATGCATGTCTACCAGAAGTCCCATTGTGATTAATCGATCTTACTCCCAGGAAGGTGTGCAGAGGATTGCAATCTGGCAGCCCAATCCTGTCTAGGACCACCGCAACATGCAAAAACATGCTGCGCTGGATCCTATCCAGAATCGGGCCAACACCACTGCAGCTGGAGACCTCCTCAGGGGAAAGGGACGTTCATTCCCCCTCGTAATGCCCCAGCTGCCCCACGGGTCTCCTCGTATGTGCGTTGGTGAAATGGCCAGCGCAAATCTGAGGAGCCCACATAGGGCTTGCCAGACCCGGGACAGGGGATAGGATTTGGTGGAGTGTGCCACCGAGGATCCTTCCCCCCCTCTCGGGCCCAGTGGAACCCCTGTGAAGCTTCCAAGGACACAGTTCAACCCCCACCCCCCACCCCCCGATTCCATTCAAGAGTCCTCAGGAGGAGGATAGAATAGTACTCATCCTAGCCAGCTCTGTTGCAATAAATGGGACTTACTTAAGAGTGCTTAAAATCTGAATGTAAATTGGGTTAAAGCATATGCTACTTTTTAACCTGAGGTACATCCAGTTTTCAACCATCCTTGTAAGCAAGCCCCATTTATTGCAACAGAACTTAATGGCAAGTAAAGTGTGCTTTATCAGGTGAAGGCCCTTGAAACAACTTCTCTGTGGTACCATTCCTTGTTTTTGCTGTAACATGTTCCGCCACTATCCTTCTATCTCATGTGGAGAGTTTCCAAAGCATCATCATGGAAACTCTCTACTCCAAGTGGACAAATCAAGTGGAAAGGGAAAGAGATGCTACAAATTATGGAAGTGGCAAAGAAAGACACTGTGGGGAGTTATTTCAAGGAGCCTCTGTATGATAAAAAAAAAAAAAAGACATGCAGAGTGGTCCTTAGTTCAATGAGATTAATGCAATTTACATCCAAGTAAATTGGCTCAACTGGGTTCTGGATTGGACTGTTGTTTGCTCTGATTTAAGCTTGGATTTTTTAGTAGCAAGGTGGCTTATGGTTTCTTTGGAGAACAATGAGTAATAGAGAATAAAATTCTTAGATACATCCCTAATTTCCAATGCAGTGAGCAGGGTACATCAGCTGCTTCAGTAAACACATCCTCTTGCTTTTCCTTTCATTTGCCCAAAATGACGCTGTTTTCAAAAGTAATATCTATCATAAATAAAGAATTGTATCCAAAAGGTTACCTTCTTAGTGCCGTAATCTGCTCATCGCTAAGTCCACCACTGTCTTCATGTATAATGTATAATTTTTCTTTCAGCTGGCTTGGCTTGATGCGGAAACTTTTAAGAAAAATGTCTGGGGGGAAAACGATTCTTTGATTACTTGTAGATAATAAATGTGCAAAGGAGGGAGAGAGAACATTGGGACGTTACACAGATGCTTCCCCCAGAGAAGTCACGTGTTTTGTGCTGCCCACTAAAAGCCAAGTTGAAAAGTCAGTCTTCTAGTATGCTTAAGCACAAATAACACCAATGAATCCATATGTATATATTTGATTGAAGTGCCGTTGATGCACTAGATAGAAGAACAATCAAGGTACTGTCAAAAGCTCACTTCAAAAAAAAATTTGGATAAGAATTCAGAAAAAAAAGTTCTTGCTGCAGGTCAAGCTTTACCTGGCCTACAATTTTGCTTTCCATACTGACCTGCTGATTTTTTTCTGGAAACTCTATCATTAAACTCTATGCATTAAAGAGAACAAATTCTATTTTCTGAATAACCAAACGGGCATTCTCACACTTACTGAAGTTATGAGCAAGTTTTTGGTTGAGCATAATGTGCTGTTTCACCAGAGGTTCGCTGCCAGGTAAGCCCATCACATGCTGCATACAAAACTGATCATAAAGTCTACCCACATCTATGTCTTTCTTGGCCAGGTGGCAGGATGTCCATATTGATTTCTGTATCTGAAAATATAAAAACAGCATTCATGTGCGTGTGTGTGTGTGCGCACACACACACACACACACACACACACACACACACACACACACACAAGACGAAGCTCAAAGTGGACTGAGCTTAAAATGAGTGGTGCGTTTTCGCGCCACCAGTCATTATTTACATTTTTAGATCTCCACCTTCTCATTGGGCACCATATATAGGAACTAGCATTCCTTTAAGCTGTTAAAATCAGATTTCACGTTACAGCACACTATTTTTAAAAACCAAAAGCTAACAATAATTGAACACCTAAAAAAAATATGATTTGAAATTTTAAAACCATTTTTAAAGTGTTTTAATGTACCCTAGCATTATCTACATCTTTTCAGACCTTTTCTTGAGGAACAACATCCCAGTGAAAAATTTTGGTTCTTGTTGATGCTGGAGGCAGGTTGGATGACTTGGGGAAAGGAGGCGGGGTCACCATGGTGGCGGTCATGGCAGGATGCTGAGTCGTCACTGAAACCAAACAGGAGCCTTGCTGAAGAGCATGGCCCAAAGTCACAGCCAATGAGTCGGCAGGGAAACCCACAGGGAGACAGGGGGGCTTTTCCATCCTCCCTTCACTTAGAGAGGGGTTTTTCTCATATGCTGCTTCGGAGGCGTTGTCCTGAGTCCGTGATCCATCCTTTGGCAATGAGCAATATCTGTCTATGAGCATTAGCCATGCATTTCGGAGCTTGCCAACGTCCTCGACATTGTTGTTCTGGACAGTAAAGGGTATTTGGAATCTGCAATGCAAAAATGGTGTGCGTGAACTCAAAACAGTGTCCATGAAATGCCAACAAGCACAACTGCAACCATTTCAGTTTCACGCCCACTGCTGTTAGAGAGTTTTACATGTCAAAAAAGGCCTGGACTGCTGACTCTGACCTTTTCAGGCAGCGTTAATTGCTTCAACTTAGAAGGGAAGTGCGCCAAGTTTTAATGGTGGTTTTTTGTGAGTTTTTTTTTTTTTGCAAATATATTGACTCAGATGAGCAATTTTCTCATAATTCTGTGTTCTTAGGCTAAGTGCAACTATGATTTCATGCTTAAGAAGAGATAGTTAGGCACTGTCTCCAGAATCTACCCTTTCCAATTGAGCAAAAAAAGATTAATCCTTCTTTGGTTTGCAAGATCATTTTTTGTCAACTGTGTCTAAGTACATGTGGTTAGTTCTGTTTTATGCTACATTGAGAAACATGAGCTTAGTTATCAAGTCGAACCGCCGGAACCTGTTTTTAATTCCAGAAACCAGACCTGAAATATGTCCAACATAACAAAATACGCTTTGCATATAGTGTTTGTTCCTTTTTTAATGAGCTGCCACAGCTTACCATCAGCTAAGTTCCCAGAGTAGCTTTGGCACCTCCTATTTTAGAAATTAAGGTGTGTGTGTGTGTGTGTGTGTGTGTGTGTGTGTGTGTGTGTGTGTGTGTGTGTATGTGTGTGTATGTGTGTGTGTGTGTGTGTGTGTGTGTACTGCAATTCTAACCAGAATCTAACTACAATTCTAACCAGAATCTAACTGCAATTCTAACCCGATTTCCAGTGCTGATGCAGCCACAATGTAGCCCCAAGGTAAGGGAATAAAATTCCCTTACCTTGAGGAGGCCCCCATGACTCCCCCCCCACCATCTGGCACAGCTGCATTAACACTGGAAAGTTAGTTAGGATTGGGCAGTAACTCATATATTCATAGTATACGTATTTTTTGCATGGATTCTAGGTGTGTACAGGGAATAAAAATCATTGTCACTTCAGTTTCATTGTTGTTTTTATTTTCATTCTTATTCATTTCTTTATTCATTATTTTTTCATTTCATTGTCAAATTAATTTGTCACCATTTTCATTTGTTTTGGGGGGCTCATTTTAGAAAGAAAGAAAGAAAGAAAGAAAGAAAGAAAGAAAGAAAGAAAGAAAGAAAGAAAGAAAGAAAGAAAGTTTCTCAGTCGTGACCAGTTGCTCAGGAGCTCTTCCTTGTGGCAGCTATTTTAACTACTCGTATGCCAAGTGAAAGAATCATTATGAAACAGTGTGGGTAACAAAATGGCTGCCACCATGAAAAAATGATCCAGAGCAACTAGTTATATGTAAGAAACACTCTTTTATTCTAATACACACACAGCGCAATTGCAATGGCTGCGCAATACACTGGCTGCGCAATATCCATACCACCGGTGTAACCAGTGGTGCAGCGAGAATGGGAGGCACCAGAATGGAAAGGGGATTCAATGGCCTCCCATTCTCGCTGCACCGCTGGTTACTCCGGTGGTATAAGTTGGATAGGATTGCGCTGACACACACAGAACACAACAACAGCAACCAACAATGAATAGGAAGAATGAAATTCCCATTTCTTGACATTAATTCTATTCATTCTGTGGTTCATTTACTTCAGAATGAACAGAACCAAATACAAATGGTTTTGCTCATGTAAAAGTTCAACTCGTTCAGATGATGAATGCATGTGCCTAGGGGAGTCAAATGATTTATTCCATATGCCTAGCCTTACTATGTATATAAACACACTGCAACAAATGGTTCTGATAATTCATTGATTTACAAATTTACAATTCATCAATTTACAGATCACATTGGAACTTTATGGCTGGTTTGTACAATCTCCAGTGTGGTAATATAACACATGGGATTTGAGTGTACATGTATATATGAATTATGCACATTCTATTGAATGCACATGTTGCATCAAAAATCTGGTGATGCAGTCCTACACCATACCCAGGGGTCTGCATGCAGAGCCCAAACCAGACATATTATAAACCATATACAGTATGTTGGATGCATCCACTTACATCCATGAATTCCACCATCCTTCTAAGTAAAGGAATAGAAGGATTGTGGAAAACAAGTACACACACACACACACACACACACACACACACACACACACACACACACACACACACAAATGAATGCAGCATCTGATGTATGCAAAGAAGCTCACAGTGCAAAGAGCAAGATTCATGCGGAGTATTCTATGGGCAGCCCAATCCTATACATAGGCCATACAGTGGAGCCACGTGGCCCACACTGCATCTTATGCAGGACTGGGGCAGACCAAAAGACTCCTCAGAGTAAGGGGACATTTGTCCCCTTACCCCGGGTGAAGCCCCAGCCCGCACAATGGAGATCCTTGGATCTGCACGAGCCTTTTGGCCTGGGAGTGGGCAGTGGGGTCGTCAGCAGAGGGGTCCTTGGGGCGGTGGACCCCAGGCAGCAGGATTGGGCCCCAGGCGACAGGGGGCGGGGGTGTTACGGCAGCCAATGGCAGGGCAGATAGTCCCATTCACCGGGCCGAGCGAGGAGCGTGTTTGGCCTTCCCTCCCGCTCTGTTCCTCTGTATGGTGAATACTGGCTGCAGCCATTACGTCACTTCCGGTGCTGGGGGTGGTGGTTGTAGAAACGCCACTAGGAGTGGCATAAGATTCAGCGCACATCAGTAGCACTGATTCCGTCCCCTTCCTGGGCCCAGTCCGCCCACACCTCGCCCGTCTCCACCCTCCCCCTGCCTTGTAACGTCCCCTCTCTCCCTTCCCCCCCTTCCCCAGCCCTTGCACTACCCATTGCTCAACTTACTGGCTCCAGCGCGGGATCCGCTGGATACAGCGCTGGCAAGGCAGCTCAGGCCTTGCCGCCAGCACTGCTTACTCACCGGGCATCGTGAACGTGCTTCATGGCACGTTTGAGACACCCTACGCCAGCACGGCAGTCGCTGTGGTGGCACAGACGGCGCATAGAATTGTGCCGTTAATGAAATGGGTGGGTGCTGTACGTATATGTCTGTGTAACTTGCCAAAGGAATGGTATTACCTCTAGCAAATGTAGCATCTTCTAGACCAACTCTCAAACATATAAGCCAAGGCTCAAAACTAGAAGAGAAGCTTCATTCCACTCCCAAACCATTCGCCAATCAGAACCAAATGGTCCCTTGCAATTACCAAGTCTCCATAACTTGTGCTCCACCAAGCTAAGGAAAGTCCACCAGTCATGTATGGCAGCCTAAGGCCAGACCTACACTGCGCTGCGTCCGGCGTGGAGTCGTCTTGCCCCTGCCTCCGCCGAGCTGGTCGGAGGAGTGTCTTCCTGCCTGTTGTCCCTCCTGCTGTCCCGCCTTCCTATGTAAGCATGGCTGTGATTGGCCACTCTCCTCCTCCCTCTCATCCGATTGGTGGCTGCATTGCATACGGCGAAGCTACCCCTCAAAACATGGCAGGAACCATCTTTGACGCATTGTACACGCCGCAGCATCGGGAGCGCGCAAATGCTCCGCAAGACTGTAAAATTCTCCACAAAGCGCCGGACGCAGTGCAGTGTAGATCAGCCTTAACAGTGAACTTCTGTTTTTCCTGCATGCTGGAAGAACAGGGGAAGTTGAAGCAAAGCAAACCACATTGCATGTCTCATGGGCGACATTTAGCTTAGTGGAGCACAAGGGGGGGGGGAGATGTAGCTTTAGTAGTAAAGCACAAATTTTGTCCTGGGTTAAATCCCTGGCATCTGCAGAAAAGGCTGGGAAAGACGCCAGGCTAAAGCTCTGGAGTGCCTCGGCTAGTCTGTGCAGATGACTCTGAGGAAGATGCCATGATCTGACTAGTATAAGGGCAGCTTCATCTGTTCAGATGTTCTGCAGATCTGAGTTGGACCTTCCAAGGCATGCATTTCTGAATGTCCACTATCCTGAGAACACTTACAGATACTTGCCATCCTTTGTCTGAAGTGAGAAGGCACTAGAACCATCCTCCTTGCTGACAACTGCATCACCACATGACAAATTAATTGTTTTCGTTGCAGGAGTTGTCACCCCTATCTGGTATTGGTCGACGCAATGCAAGGTCAGCTCCCATTCCCGCAGCTGCACCAAGTGTCTAGAAGACAAAAGACATGACAATGGAAGCACACACAACTAGTTCAGTGTACATACTTGTTAGGTATACATATTAGCATGAAATATTTTATTCTGAGGGAGATTGAGGTGGTGGGGGAAATCCTTGCAGAACAGCCAGAGCATTAAATATAGATAGGTCAGTATGTTTGATGCAATTAGATGTGGGCAAGAGGTCTGGCTCAGTTGGTAGAGTGACCGTCTCATAAATGCCTGAAGATCTGAAGGACAGCAGTTCAAGACGGCTGGAAGTGTCTTCCTGTTTTATATAAAGGGACTGTGTGAAGAAGAAGCAAGGAGAGTGGATAGAGAAGTGGATTGCAGCTGCCCACACCGTTTTTTCAGGTGCAGGCAGCAGTGATCCATTTCCGTAGCCACTCACTTTGCTCCATCCCCGCACAATCCCTTTAAAGAAAACAGGAAGTCCCAAACTTCCTGCTTTTGGAAAAGAACCACATAAGGAAGAAGCAAGGTAAATGAGGGGTTGATCTGCTTTCCACTCACTTTTAGGAAGCAGATGACTGCAGCTCCATACACAGTGGACTGGAGGGATGCCGTGGCAGACTCGGGGTGAAAGGGCACCCTGAGTCCGCCTCTCCCCACCACTCACCGCTCAATGCAAGCTGCTTCATCTGCTTCATAAATGGGCTGGCCCTGCTGCAGAAGCATCTAACAACGCTGTGTCAAACAACCACAGCATGAGCCACATTCAAGCAGAGGACATGGGAGTGCTTAACCCTTCCCTTGCATGCTTCTTTTCCTCTCAAATTTCTCTCCATCCTCCAGCGATTTTAACTGCTTTGAGTTACAGGCCTATCTATGTTTATCTTGCAATTGGTTGAAACAAAGCAGGGCTAAAAGTTTGTTGTTGTTTAGTCGTTCATTCGTGTCTGACCCTTCATGATCCCATGAACCATATCCCGCCAGGCCTTCCTGTCCTCCACTATCTTCCTGAGTTCGCTCATTTTCATGTTCGTTGCATCGGTGATGCTGTCTAACCATCTCATCCTTTGCCTTCCCCTTCTCCTTTTGCCTTCAATTTTTCCCAGCATCAGAGTCTTCTCTAGAGACTCCTCTCTTCGCATTAGGTGGCCAAAATATTTGAGTTTCAGCCTCAGTACCTGTCCTTCCAGGGAACAGTCAGGCTTGATTTCATTTAGAATTGACTGATTTGATCTCCTAGCAGTCCAAGGGACTCTCAGGAGTCTTCTCCAGCACCACAGTTCGAAAGCATCTATTCTTCGGCGCTCAGCCTTCCTTATGGTCCAACTCTCGCAACCATACATTGCTACTGGGAACACCATCACCCTGACTATACGAACTTTTGTTGGCATGGTGATATCTCTGCTTTTTATTATGCTGTCTAAGTTTGCCATAGCTTTCCTTCCAAGGAATAAGCGTCTTTTAATTTCATGGTTGCTGTCTCTGTCTGCAGTGATCTTGGGCTAAAAGTAGTTTGGGGCTAATTTCAGAAAGAAATGGGCTAATAGGAGAAGGGTTCAGTACTGCTTTCCCCTTCACTATTTCTCCACTTCAAACCACCCCACTATGCAAAAGAGTCAGGGCCATCAGGACTTTGCTACACACAGTTGCAGCAGCTTTTCCCTCTGTGAGTAACTATATGTACACAAGGTTTTATTTTCTTTTCTGTACACAAATATTTACAGTTGTGGTTATATTTGGTGCATTTGATATGGCATTTGTGACAATCATACATTGCTATGCTTCAATATAATGTTATCATTTAAAAAATGCATCACAGTTTCTTATTCCCAAAACTGGGGATCCAAAAGCTGGCAAAGTGTGCCAAAAGTGCACACAGGCAATTCCGGAGGTGGGGGGAGGGTTCCTATCCCACTCCTCACACCTGCTAAATGCTGTTTCTAAAGGTCAGGTAGGAGAAATCAGCAATTCCTCACTCTTGCGCATGCTCAAAAACGTTTCCCTTGCACATGCAGGACTTTGGGGGGGGGGGACATGGACTCAAATTTCATCTCCCTTTCAGGCTTTCAATACTTAGAAATAAGGCGAGGTGGGGGAAGAAGTTGTGATAAAAGCAAAGTGGAGATGTTGCAAACATGGTGTCTGCAAAATTGTTGCATTAGGCCAAGCCCCAAGTCCCATCTCTCCAAGACTCTAATGGAGACGACTGCTGCTGCTGCTGCTGCTGCTGCTGCTGCTGCTGCTGCTGCTGCTGCTGCTGCTGCTGCTGCTGCTACAGCAGCAGCAGCAGCAATGGCTATGCCGACACTGGGCAATAATGCTTGAAAATAATACCAGGTACAGCATTTGCCCCAAAAACATAATTGTTTTTGATTAAAAAAAACAATCACCAGCCAACAAAATCACCATCATGGATTATTATTAACAAAAAAATCTATTCGAGAAATGCCATCTGTATTCATTTCAGGGAGAGGCCATCGTTCTCTGATAGAGCACATGCTATGAATGGATAAGACCTCTGCCCTGTCCTTGTCTGCAAAAATGTTCTCAGCAGAAGCGAGGGAAGACAGCTCTGCCAGAGACTCTGGAGAGACTCTGCTTTCCAGGCAGTTCTGGGCTAGGACCAAACGAGACATGATGGGAGGTTCCGTGAGGCTGGAAAGCTACAATGCATGAAATCACTGCATTTGATCGCATTGGCCCCAAAGGATTGGCTCAGCCCACATATGACATCTGTGAAAAGGTAAACCCTATTCTGGATTGCAACTCAAGTGTCCCACAGTTAAGATCAGGTTCTTTCCCAGGTGCCTTTGCCTTTCCTCTTGAGGTTAAGCAGCTGACCCCTGGGGGTTAGGAACTTTCCTGTGGTTGCACACGAATGCTAGAATTCTCTCCCTGGAGATGTTCACCTGGCAACAGCTTTTGTGAAAGCCAAACCCCACATGAGGCAAGAAATCTGTGCTTGGACTTCCTGGCACCTTTTTCTTTCGACAAAATCAGTCATTGCGAGCTTCGGTGTGGATAAGGGATGTGGTATTAGAGGAGGGGGCTGACCTGTTCCACTCACACTGTAGCCTGCCCCCAAATTCTCCTTGTGGAGAACTCCTTGTGGAACTCCTTGCCACAGGATGTGATGATGGCACCTGGCCTAGATGCCTTTAAAAGGGGTTTGGACAGATTCATGGAGGAAAAGACCATCACAGGTTACAAGCCATAAGCAACCTCCTGGTTTTAGAAGTAGGTTTTCTCTGTGCCAGGTGCAGGGGAGTGGCAGCAGGAAACAGGTTATCTTGTTGGCAGTGTGCTCTCGGAGGCATCTGGTGGGGCCACTGTGAGATACAGGAAGCTGGACTAGATGGGCCTTTGGCCTGATCCAGCAAGGCTCTTCTTATGTTCTTATGTTCAAATTACTCCTCACCAAGACTAGCTATCAGTTGTGAAGGGGAACACATACAATACTGGTACCTGCATGTGTTCACTTCTATGGTAATTTAAAGCAGGGAAACATGGTGTGGTAAGACCAATCCCCACCACCACCCACCAGCAGCCCCTGCTTTCCTGCATCATGTACTGTTTGGTTGAGCAGTTCAGGCTCCCAATGAAAAAATTTTTTGCCTGAGCTCGTATTGATTAACATTGAAGATGTTATTACTGCTTTTAAACGTCTTTTGGGCCAGCGGGTGGCGCAGCGGGTTAAACCGCTGAACCATAAGCTGTCGATCGAAAGGTCGGCAGTTCGATTCCCGCGACGGGGTGAGCGCCCGTTGCTTGGCCAGCTCCTGCCAACCTAGCAGTTCCAAAGCATGTCAATGCGAGTAGATAAATAGGTACCGCTTGCGGGAAGGTAAACAGCGCTCTGTGTTCCAGCTGCATGCTACACGCTGCGGCAAGGAGAGTCATGCCGGCCACATGACCACGGAGGCGTCTTCGGACAACGCTGGCTCTTCGGCTTTGAAATGGAGATGAGCACCACACCCTAGAGTCGGACACGACTGGACTTAATTGTCAGGGGATACCTTTACCTTTTTTAAACATCTTTTGAGCTTCCATTCTGTTTTATAACGTCCTTCTGAGATTTTAATTGCTGTTTATTTTTAATGTGTTCATGATGTTTTTAATTGATCTTTTGTAATTGTTACCACACTTTGGAACTTCTCCTAAAATTGATGGGTGAGCTAAAAATATCTTACAGTGCAAGCTTCTGCGTGTCTACTCAGAAGTAAGCCCCACTGAGTTTAATAGAATTTCCTCCCAGGTACGTATGCACAGGATTGTGGCCTTAAATAGGTTAATTAAAATAAACCACTGTTGTTCCATTATCTCTATATTCCGTACTTCACCCATTTAATGGATGTTGGTGTCTCTAGCTGCAGATCCAAGAGTCCTTCGTGTATCACGTCACATGGGTCAGGTTGTCGACTGCAGAGTTCTGCAGGTCTTCCATAGACGTTGCTCTGTATAGCCTTACTTACAAGGTGTGTTATCTGCAAAACAAATGTTGGAAGAAGAGTTGTTGCTATACATATCCGAGTCCTTGCTACAGCTGGACAGGAAAGTTTACACCTGAACACGCCAGGGAACAGCTGTTGTTGGAGCAGTGTATGCCTGCGATAAGCACGATGCAATGAAACGGAAAGTATATGACCTTCAAAAAAAGATCTCTATTTTTCATTTGGACAGAAACAAACAAGAATTGGAAACCCTGTATTATCCTCCCAGGATACGTCCCTTCCTGGTCAGCTTCCCAAAGGCAGCTGGCTGGTCAGCAGTTGCAGTGTTAATTACTCATCTTCACCCTGATTCAGCAGGGCCTGGATCAGCATGAAGGTCTATGTGTCATTTCCTTGCTAGATGAGGAACTGTGCAGGCAGATCAGATGTGGGTGTGTCTTCGTAGGCACACTGGCAGCCTGCTGCATTCCAGACACAAAGCATCTATTCAAGGGGATCCATGCTTGCAGTGCAGAAGAAGGATGGCGGGATGGAAATGCACTTCCCAATCCGTCTTGCAGCACTGATGCAAGCACGCACTCTCGTCTACTCTCTCCAGGGATGTGGATCAAGTCTTTGCCGCCAAGTCTCGAGTCTTTGGTTGCATGTTCCGAGCAGGGCCTCTGAGAGGAATATTATCAGGGGGTACAAAGTTTCTTTTGGACCCCTTCTCAAAGTGGTAGGGGGCAAAACAGGATGAGGGGAGGGCAGTAATAGCCAGAAATGTCTTCGCAGCCCAGGTCTACCAGGCTTCCCGATGTGGCGCCCAGGTCTACCCACCCGGTAGACCTGACCCGACCACAGTCTTTCACTCTCCATGAGGCCAGCTGAGATCCCAGGAAATTTCTTGGGGCCCTTTTTGACCCTGGACCCGGGTACAAATTACCCCCTTAACCCCCTCTCATAGGCCCTGGTTGTGAGTCTCTATCTATTTAATGGGGAAAATGGGTTTAAACCTGAATAAAATTCGACTTGTCGTAAAAGTCTCCAAGTCTTGAGTCAAGTCTGTCTTTCAAGTCTTTTAAAATCGCCGAGTCAAGTCCAAGTCAAGTCACTGATGTGACTTGAGTCCCACACGGGTCTGAGTCAATAGACTCAAGTCTACGTCACTGACTCTCTCAGGCATTAGTAGTACATACATACCACGTTACGTCATGTTACAGAATCAGGATCTTCACCTTAACTTACTTTATTTTTGTCGTCCACGGATGCTGCCTCCAGTTCATAGTCCTGGCGGCCATGGAAGGTGATCCTGAAGCGTCTTCCTTCACCATTCACACAGGATTTAACTTGGAAAAACGGGAACTGTTTTTTGATGATCCCTTTCTCTATGTTAAAAATGGTCTTTGTGTTCAAATCAATCTGGAAAAACAGTTACAGTGTTTTCCTGGTGAGATATTTATGATGTTCCCACGGCCATCTCTTTCCCCCTAGTGAAGAGCCAAAGGCCTCCTCTCAAACGAACAGACGCAATCACTTGGTTTAAAAAAAAAAAAAAAGCTAAGAAAATGTCTCTTTTTATTGATGATTATAATCAAGACAAACATTCCCTTCATCACTTAGTCACCATAACATATTTATTTAAGTTAGTGACCGAATATAGATTGATTCTGTCTGCTGCTTCCTTATCCCCCTTTTTTTGATAAATATGTATCAATTTATCATTCTGAAGTGTTATTTCCTTTTAAAATTTTCCAGTGTCTTGTCTCTACCCATGGCAAGAGTCTCTCCACAGGCAGAAGCATTTCAGTTTGGGTGTGGGGTACTGTTTCAGTCTTGACATCCTCGTTCACAAAGTGTGAGAGGGACCTGTTAAAGAAGACGGTGGGAACCTGAAGCATAAGGCAACCGGGGGCGCTGAGGGGCATGTTTAACAGCGCAATCCTATCATAAGAACATAAGAACATAAGAAGAGCCCTGCTGGATCAGGCCAAAAGCTTCCATCTAGTCCAGCTTCCTGTGTCACACAGTGGCCCCACCAGATGCCTCAGGGAGCACACGAGACAACAAGATACCTGTGTCCAGTCGCCACTCCCTTGCACCTGGCACAGAGAAAACCCACTTCTAAAAACCAGGAGGTTGCTTATGGCTTGTAACCTGTGATGGTCTTTTCCTCCATGAATTTGTCCAAACCCCTTTTAAAGGCATCTAGGCCAGGTGCCATCACCACATCCTGTGGCAAGGAGTTCCACAGATGAATCACACGCTGGGTAAAGAAATATTTTCTTTTGTCTGTTCTAACTCTCCCTCCACTCAATTTTAGTGTGTGTCCCCTGGTTCTGGTGTTGTGCGAGAGGGAAAAGAATTTCCCTCTATCCACTCTCTCCATCCCATGCATAATTTTATACGTCTCAATCATGTCCCCCCTCAGGCGCCTTTTTTCTAGGCTGAAAAGCCCCAGACGCTGTAGCCTTTCCTCGTAAGGGAGGTGCTCCAGCCCACGAATCATTCTGGTCGCTCTTTTCTGCACCTTTTCCAATTCAATTATATCCTTTTTGAGGTATGGTGACCAGAACTGGACACAATACTCCAGATGTGGCCTTACCATCGATTTGTACAAAGGCATAATGATATTGGCCGTTTTATTCTCAATCCCCTTTTTAATGATCCCGAGCATGGAATTGGCCTTCTTCACAGCCGCCGCACACTGGGTCGACACTTTCATCGACCTGTCCACCAGGACCCCAAGATCTCTCTCTTGATCCGTCACAGACAACTCAGAACCCATCAGCGTATATGTGAAATTTTGGTTTCTTGCCCCAATGTGCATCACTTTGCACTTACTTACATTGAAGCGCATCTGCCATTTTGCTGCCCATTCTCCCAGTTTGGAGAGATCCTTCTGGAGCTCTTCACAATCCCTGCTGGTCTTTACCACCCGGAAAAGTTTAGTGTCATCCGCAAACTTGGCCACCTCACTGCCTATCCCCAACTCCAGGTCATTTATGAATAAGTTGAAAAGCACCGGTCCCAAGACCGATCCTTGGGGCACACCGCTTTTCACCTCTCGCCATTGTGAAAATTGCCCATTGACTCCCACTCGCTGTTTCCTGGTCTTCAACCAGTTCCTAATCCACAAGAGGACCTGCCCTCTTATTCCCTGACTGTGGAGTTTTCGCAGGAGCCTTTCATGAGGGACCGTGTCAAACGCCTTCTGAAAATCCAGATATATAATATCCACGGGTTCGCTCGCATCCACATGCCTGTTGACCTTTTCAAAAAATTCTAACAGGTTTGTGAGGCAAGACTTCCCCTTGCAGAAGCCATGCTGACTCTCCCTCAGCAGAGCTTGTTCTTCTATGTATTTTAAGATTTTATCCTTAATGAGACTTTCCACCATCTTCCCTGGAACAGATGTTAGGCTGACCGGCCTGTAGTTTCCCGGGTCCCCCCTCCTTCCTTTTTTAAAGATTGGTGTGACATTAGCTATCCTCCAATCCTCTGGCACATTGGCCGTTTTAAGGGACAAGTTGCATATTTGGGTCAAGAGGTCAGCAACTTCATTCTTGAGTTCCTTCAGAACTCTTGGGTGGATGCCATCCGGGCCTGGTGATTTATTGATCTTTATTTTGTCAATTAAGTCTGAGACATCTTCTCTTTTAACCTCTATTTGACTTAATTCTTTAGTCAGGGGAGACCGTTCCGGCAGCGGTATTTGCCCGAGGTCTTCTGCCGTGAAGACAGATGCAAAGAACTCATTTAATTTCTCTGCAGTCTCCAAGTCCCCTTTTATCACCCCTTTCTCTCCCTCACCATCCAGCGGACCCACCGTTTCCCTGGCAGGTTTCCTGCTTCTAACATATTTGAAGAAGCTTTTATTATTCCCTTTTATGTTGCCTGCCATACGTTCCTCAAAGTCTTGCTTGGCCTCCCGTATCATCTTTTTACATTTCTTTTGCCACAGTTTGTGCTCCTGTTTATTTTCCTTATTAGGGCAAGACTTCCATTTACGGAAGGAAGCTTCCTTGCCTTTTATAGCCTCCTTAACTGTGCTTGTTAGCCATGCGGGCATCCTCCTGGACTTGGTCGAGCCCTTCCTCCTTTGTGGGATACACTCCCGCTGGGCCTCTATGACTGTTGTTTTAAACAGCCTCCATGCACTCTGGAGCGATTGGACTCTTTTTACCTTCCCTTTCAGCTTTTTCTTAACTAGTCTTCTCATTTGGTGTAAGTCTATCCAACTTACACCACCGGTGCAGCGAGAATGGGAGGCCCCAGAATGGAAAGGGGATTCAAATCCCCTCCAAAGGGGGATTCAAAGACACCGGTGGTGTAAGTTGGATAGGATTGTGCTGTAACATTTAAGCCTTAAGTGGACCAGATTGATTCGTGGGCTGGAGCACCTCCCTTATGAGGAAAGGCTACGGCGTCTGGGTCTTTTCGGTCTAGAAAAAAGGCGCCTGAGGGGAGACATGATTGCGACGTATAAAATTATGCATGGGATGGAGAGAGTGGATAGAGGGAAATTCTTCTCCCTCTCGCACAACACCAGAACCAGGGGACATGCACTAAAATTGAGTGGAGGGAGAGTTAGAACAGACAAAAGAAAATATTTCTTTACCCAGCGTGTAATTCATCTGTGGAACTCCTTGCCACAGGATGTGGTGATGGCACCTGGCCTAGATGCCTTTAAAAGGGGTTTGGACAGATTCATGGAGGAAAAGACCATCACAGGTTACAAGCCATAAGCAACCTCCTGGCTTTAGAAGTGGGTTTTCTCTGTGCCAGGTGCAAGGGAGTGTCAACGGGAAACAGGTTATCTTGTTGGCTGTGTGCTCTCGGAGGCATCTGGTGGGGCCACTGTGAGATACAGGAAGCTGGACTAGATGGGCTTTTGGCCTGATCCAGCAGGGCTCTTCTTATGTTCTTATGTTCTTATGTAACATGTGCACATTGGGAAAACCAAAACACATGTGCAAGGACCATTACACAATTAGATCATGGCACACCTCAGTGGAACTTACTAGGTGCAATACTGTGTGTGTGTGTGTGTGTGTGTGTGTGTGTGTGTGTGTGTGTGTGTGTGTGTGTGTGTGTGTGTGTGTTTTGTTTTGTTTTTGTGGGAATACATTTACAAGAGGGAAGAAAAATCAAGAATGAAATGCAATAAATATCTATCCAGCATACACATACATACAATTAAGCCTTAAGTGGAATTTGTTGCCAGGTAAAATAGAAATGCTCCTTCATGGATCATTGCCTTGTCGTGGCGAAAGGGCTTGCGTAACTCAATGAAGCCATGAGCTATGCCGTGCAGGGACACCCAAGACGGACAGGTCGTAGCAGAGAGTTCTGACTAAAAGTGATCCACTGGAGAAGGAAATGGCAACCCACTCCAGTAATCTTGCCAAGAAAATCCCATGAACAGTACCAAAAGACTAAAAGATATGACGCCGGAAGATGAGCCCCTCAGGTCGGAAGGTGTCCAATATGCTACTGAGGAAGAGCGGAGGACTATTCCAAGTAGACCCAGAAAGCCAATAGGACGTCCAACTGTGGATGTGCCTGAGGTTGAAAGGAAAATCCAATGCTGCAAGGAGCAATACTGCTTAGGAACATGGAATGTGAGGTCTATGAATCAAGGCAAGCTGGATGTGGTCAAAAATGAGATGATAAGATTGAACATTGACATCTTGGGAATCAGCGAACTAAAATGGACGGGCATGGGCGAATTTAAGTCAGGTGACCATCATATCTACTACTGTGGGCATGAATCCCTTAGAAGAAATGGAGTAGCCCTCATAGTCAATAAAAGAGTGGGAAAGGCAGTACTGGGGTGCAACCTCAAAAACGACAGAATGATTTCAGTTCGAATCCAAGGCAAACCATTCAACATTACAGTAATCCAAGTGTATGCCCCAACCACTGATGCCGAAGAAGATGAAGTTGACCGGTTCTATGAAGACCTACAACACCTTCTAGAACTAGCACCCAAAAAAGATGTCCTTTACATCATAGGAGACTGGAATGCTAAAGTAGAAAATCAAGAAATAAACGGAACAACAGGCAAGTTTGGCCTTGGAGCGCAAAATGAAGCAGGGCAAAGGCTAATGGAGTTCTGTCAAGAGAACACGCTGGTCATAGCAAACACTCTTTTCCAACAACACAAGAGGCGACTCTACACATGGACATCACCAGATGGTCAATACCAAAACCAGATAGATTATGTGCTTTGCAGCCAAAGATGGAGAAGCTCTATACAGTCAGTAAAAACAAGACCTGGAGCTGACTGTGGCTCAGATCATGAGCTTCTTATTGCAAAATTCAGGCTTAAACTGAAGAATGTAGGGAACACCACTAGACCAGTCAGATATGACCTAAACCATATCCCTTATGAGTATACAGTGGAGGTGAAGAATAGATTTAGGGCATTAGACCTGGTAGACAGAGTGCCTGAAGAACTATGGACGGAAGTTCGTAACATTGTACAGGAGGCAGCAACGAAAACCATCCCAAAGAAAAAGAAATGCAAGAAAGCAAAGTGGCTGTCAGATGAGGCTTTACAAATAGCTGTGGAAAGAAGGAATGCAAAAAGCAAAGGTGAAAGGGAAAGATATAAACAACTGAATGCAGAGTTCCAGAGAATAGCAAGGAGAGATAAGAAGGCCTTCTTAAATGAACAATGCAAGGAAATCGAGGAAAACAACAGAATGGGGAGGACTAGAGATCTCTTCAAGAAAATTGGAGATATCAAGGGAACGTTTTGTGCAAAGATGGGCATGATAAAGGACAAAAAAGGCAGAGACCTAACAGAAGCAGAAGAGATTAAGAAGAGATGGCAAGAATACACAGAAGAACTATACAAGAAAGATCTTAATGTTCCTGATGACCACGCTGGTGTGGTCACTGACCCAGAGCCGGACATCCTAGAGAGTGAAGTCAAGTGGGCCTTAGGTAGCATCACTAACAACAAAGCTAGTGGAGATGATAATATCCCAGCTGAGCTACTTAAAATCCTAAATGATGATGCTGTGAAAGTGCTGCACTCAATATGCCAACAAATTTGGAAAACTCAGCAGTGGCCAAAGGATTGGAAAAGGTCAGTTTACGTTCCAATTCCAAAGAAGGGCAGTGCCAAAGAGTGCTCAAACTATCGCACAATTGCACTGATTTCACATGCTAGCAAGGTTATGCTCAAAATCCTACAAGCTAGGCTTCAGCAGTACGTGGACCGAGAACTACCGGAAGTACAAGCTGGGTTTCGAAGAGGCAGAGGAACTAGAGATCAAATTGCCAACATGCGCTGGATCATGGAGAAAGCCCGAGAGTTCCAAAAAACCACCTACTTCTGCTTCATTGACTATGCAAAAGCCTTTGATTGTGTGGATCACAACAAACTGTGGCAAATTCTTAAAGAGATGGGGGTACCAGACCACCTTACCTGTCTCCTGAGAAACCTGTATGCGGGTCAAGAAGCAACAGTTCGGACCGGCCATGGAACAACCGACTGGTTCAAAATTGGGAAGGGAGTACGGCAAGGCTGTATATTGTCACCCTGCCTATTTAACTTATATGCAGAGTACATTATGAGAAATGCAGGGCTGAATGAATCGCAAGCCGGAATCAAGATTGCCGGGAGAAATATCAACAACCTCAGATATGCAGACGATACCACCCTAATGGCAGAAAGTGAAGAAGAACTAAAGAGCCTCTTGATGAGGGTGAAAGAGGAGAGTGCAAAAGTTGGCTTGAAACTCAACATTAATAAAATTAAGATCATGGCATCTGGGTCCATCAATTCCTGGCAAATAGAAGGGGCAGAAATGGAAGCAGTAACAGATTTTACTTTTCTGGGCTCCAAGATCACTGCAGATGGAGACAGCAGCCATGAAATTAAAAGACACTTACTCCTTGGAAGGAAAGCTATGGCAAACTTAGACAGCATAATAAAAAGCAGAGATATCACCATGCCAACAAAAGTTCGCATAGTCAGGGCGATGGTGTTCCCAGTAGCAATGTATGGTTGCGAGAGTTGGACCATAAGGAAGGCTGAGCGCCGAAGAATAGATGCTTTTGAACTGTGGTGCTGGAGAAGACTCCTGAGAGTCCCTTGGACTGCTAGGAGATCAAATCAGTCAATCCTAAATGAAATCAATCCTGACTGTTCCCTGGAAGGACAGATACTAAGGCTGAAACTCAAATATTTTGGCCACCTAATGCGAAGAGAGGACTCTCTGGAGAAGACTCTGATGCTGGGAAAAATTGAAGGCAAAAGGAGAAGGGGAAGGCCAAGGATGAGATGGTTAGACAGCATCACCGATGCAACGAACATGAAAATGAGCGAACTCAGGAAGATAGTGGAGGACAGGAAGGCCTGGCGGGATATGGTTCATGGGATCACGAAGGGTCGGACACGACTTAACGACTGAACAACAACAAAAATAGAAATGAGAGCGGGGAGGGGGGGAGAAGCTGAATTTCCTTCAGAAAGACAGCGCATGGAGATGCAAATGGAAGGAGAGGAGCAGAAGATGGGAGAGTAAAAAAAAATGACTGGAGAGACATTCGCATCTAGGGAAATGAGGAAGTTCGCGGCACTTTAGAGCGGCGGAGCACGTGCTCCGCTGCTTTAAATTTAGTGAGGATCGGGCTGCCCAGCTGCTTCCAAGCAGACCCAGGCCCACTTGGATGCAGTTGCTGCAGGTCTTGGATCCAACCCCCCCCCCCCCCAGCTGCCCACAAAGCAGGCCCAGGCCCAAGCTTGGGTGCGCTCCGCCAAACCAAACCAGTGTTTGCCACCAGCAATGCTGAAGGGCTTCGTCTTTGCGGCTTCGGTCTGGCTCTGATGTTGAACATTGAGTCTCCTGCTGAGCCTCCCTGCTGAGCTAAGATGGTAACTGTGTCAATGCAGCCGTCAAACATTTTTCTAGCGTGAGATGATAAGACTATTATACTGTCATGCTATTCCAGCTTCACAGGCTACCCGTTTGTTTCAGGGCCCAATTCAAAGTACTGGTCTTTGTCGAGGACCACCTTCTTCCTTACAAACCTAATGATGTGACCCATCCAACAACTGTCAATCGATTGTTCCTCCCACTATCCAATGTGCAATGGCTGGGATTACAAGAGAAGTGGGCTTTTCAGCGGTGGAATCTAAGTTGTGGCATTAGCTCCCCGGAGAGACTCACCTGTCTGGGGTCTTGCTACTCAATTGTGGCATGCAGAATATGGAACTCGCTGCCCTGGGACACTGATTCGGTCCCCACCCTCCTTATTTTCACCATCCATTTGAAGACCTGGCTCTCTCAGCAAGTTTTACCAATGCTGTTACTGATTTGATTTTATTTGCTAGCTCATGTTGTTTGCTGCTTTATTCTTTTTATCATCGTTTTCCAGATTGTTTTCAAATTGTTGTTTTCTATTCTGCAGTAGTGGAGCTACGCCGCCACCCCCCCGTGACATCACGGCCAGATGCGACGTCACAGGGCCCACCCCTGAGGAACGTCACCCAGAGCCAAATGTCCCTCGAGAGTCGGGTGGGAGCCAAAACAAACGGCCACACTGGACGGCAGGCAGCTTCTCCTCCGGTCTCCAAGCTGTTCCGCCACTGCCGCCGCCTTCTCTGCTGCCCACGCCGCCATCTTCTCATCGCCTCTGCCATTTTGTTGCCACCGCCGCTGGTAAGACATCCCTATGTGCCGCCTGGGGGCGATCCGCCCCCTGCCCCCCCAACCCTATGCCACTTGTATTCCGATGTTTTCTGAGTTCCTTTCAAGAAAGAAACAGCTAAGTGGAAATCAGTAGCCCTTGCAAAGACTTCAACTCCTAACAGCCAACATGTCTTCCTTCCTGATGCACTGAGAACCCAGCATGTCAAGTCAGAACATTGGAAGGAAGGAAGGAAGGAAGGAACCTTGTGTCCCGTGCTTTATGGAGCATCATATGTTAGGACAAGGGTAGGGGGAGGAAAGAGCCTCCCCTCTCCCTAGCTGCTGCTGCTTCTCCAACTCCTGGAGAAGTGAGTAAAAGGACACACTGGGAGGTAAGACTGGTGAGAAGGGGGCAGCAAACTTTTCCAAACTTAGAAGAGAGTCTGGGAGGCCTTTGGAAGCTCTGCTGTCCTAGGGGGAGACTTTCTCAAGCCTGAACTTAGAAAACTTCACAAGCATGTGTTGGGAAGAGGGGGGAGCAGAGCAGTCAGCAAAAGCGCCCCCTTCCCTATGGTAAGATTGATACACCACCCAGCTAGCTGCTATCAATAAACCTGCACACAGGAGTAGAGCAGGTTAAAGTTTCATAAGAACTACGTTACTCACAGTTCATAGTTGCTTACATACATCTTCTGATTGGTACAACTTACATACATCTACTACTTTGGAACAGAGAAGCCTAGAAGCAGTTCCCTTTGTGTGGAGGTGTGGGAGAGGGGTGTGTGGTCTGCCATTGTGGAGACAGAGCACACATCCTTCTGCTGCGATGGTCTGGGAGGAAGAGAGAGTGTGTAGAGAAAGGGCAGAAGGAAATAGTGTTAAGAAGGACAACACCTGCTGCAAGGACCATAGAGGACAGGTCAAGAGGTCTCAGGTGCCTGGGCAGTACACTGCCCTCCAGAGTCCTGCAGGTGGTATTGCATCCAAATCCCAACAGTATGTCTCCTATGAATCAACTGCAAAGTGGTTGCCAACTCACTTTCAGCTCAGTTCAAAGTGTTGTCTTGGCTTCAAAATCCCCAAATGATCTGGGGTAACATGATCTTAGGGAGCACCTGATCCCATATGAACCCCCAGAACCCATAAGGTTAGTTTCCAAGGCCCACGTCTTGGGCCTGCCTTTAACATTGCTGCTGCTTTCAGATATTTATAGGTTTTGTTTTTTTTTACTGTGAATTCTGTAATTTTTAAAGGTATTTTATTTTTACATTTATTGTTGTTGTTCACCTTGGACTGACTTTTAGAAAGGCAGGATATAAATCCAGATACAAATATGTGCTACTAAATAACCATAATAATCCAATCAGTTGCTAAAATCTTTTTTTTTTTACTATATATTTTCAGGAGAAGATCAAGCTGAAGAAATCTGACACATGGACTCATCAGAAAATGAGCACAATGAGTTGCTTCTAGAGGCCTTGTGTGGTCGTGAGAATCCATTTGAATGACTCACAATAAGGAACAGACCTCCCCGTTAACCTAAGGTAGTTACCTGCACCGCTAGTTTAATTCTGCTAGGAAATGACCAGTGAACAAAGCCTAAGGCAGGTTCATCCAAACAAAGAATTCCCTTTTGCTGTCAATTGTTTGTACAGCTGGATACAGTCAGAGTCGAAAATCACAAGCTAGAGTATCGACTGCCTCGCACCACTACACAGCATTGATTTCTAATCATGTGTGAGAATGCAGTAAGAGACTAAAAGAGAAAATCCACTCCAGGCTGGATGATTAAACCTACACACCGTGATTTCCTGAACTAATTATTAAATACTTCCCAAGTTTCAGCATCAAGGGAGACAAAACTGGTAACGAAGCTGATGGCAAATGGAGGTTGCGCATACGCCATCACAGAGAAACTGATTAGGAGTTAAAAGAAGGGAGGAGGTACACACACATACACATACACACACACACACACAGAGAGAGAGAGAGAGAGAGAGAGAGAGAGAGAGAGAGAGAGAGAGAGGTGCTTTTTCAACGTGTCTTTCTGTGTCTGTTACAGTCCAAAATTTGGTCAATGACATCCATATTTCATGGCTCTGTTACATAATTTCTGTCAGTGATGAGTCATAGGCGGCTAGAAACCAGGAGTCACAGGCCAGGGATCAATAGCCAGGAGTCATAAAACAAGCCGAGAGTCAGACATCAAAACTTGTAAGGACTGTTGTTGTCCAAGCAACAATAGCGCTTTTCTTGTTGGTGAGGGGAGGAGCCAATGCTAAGCCTGGGTGGGTGGAGTCACTCTTGAACCCAGGAACTTTTTATCATCCTAGGAGTGCTTCAAGCAGGTAGCTCGTCACACGGGTAGAGTTTCCTAGACCCAGAGCTTCCTGCTCTAACCTTGGGACATCCAGACCTTTTTGCATTCTTCAACATGCCCCAGTGAATGTTGTATCTCTGAGATTTAAGACATTTCACCAAATCTGGTGTGTGTGTGTGTGTGTGTGTGTGTGTGTGTGTGTGTGTGTGTGTGTGTGTGTGTGTGTGTGTGTGTGAACATTCAATACATTTAATGCACTCGCTGTAACATGATACATTGTGCTGCAATGTTGTATGGCTGCACACACCTTTTCTTTCATGTGCTTGCTTTTGTAAGTAAGTGAACTGTGCCTCTTTCAAATGTGTGGCACATATAGTGGATATAGCAACAACAATTCACAGCAGATCACAGATCATCGTTTTAAATTCTGAGAACTGAAACCTTCCTTGAACCTATACAGGCACAGAATATGGAACAGACCTATTCCTAGTCCTTTGCATAGTTAGCAATCCTGTGCAAAAGGTAATGCACAGATTACCTATCATCATGGCTGAATTTAGAACAAACATTTAGGTCAGTTTCTCACGCTCCCTAGGAAGATGGTTTGCTGCTGCATGCTTTCAAACATACACACAGTTATCAGATAATGATCACCGCATGTTTGAATGCTACCCATGAATGAAAAAAAGCACATCTTGCACATTAATAGCATGTCACAAAGAATACTCTTCCCCCCCCCCCCGACATGCTTGGAACCATTGTGATTACCCACCTGCAATGTGGAGTGGTGCAGTCCAAGAAAAGCTGTACCACTTGATTTGCTGCATGTATGAACACAAACACTTTGGAAATCTCCTGTATGAGGTTCCATCTAAGTTGCAGGTTGGGTTATACGAAACACAGGATTATAGTCCTGTCCCATCCCGCCCCCGCCCCCCCAGACTGTGTTTGAAAAAGCCAAAGGCTATGTCCATAACCTTACCTGCAAAATTCGTTTCTGCCACCGGTAGTGTTTGTATTTGTAGACGCTGAAGTTGAATTGCGAGGTGTTTGGCGAGACCAGGGAATCCTGCAAAAGATTAGCGTACTTGAATAAGTCATCATCGAGCTCCTTCTGTTCATCTTGCTGCAATGTTCTCTTTTGTACTTTCATGATTTACAGCACATCTGCCCTGGGATGAATTGTAGCACCTTAATGGATTGATTTTGGGAAATGTTCAGCATCCACAAATCCTAATGATTTGTGAGCAGTAGAAGTTTAGAGTGTAAAAGAGGGAGAAAGGATAGGTAAGCAAACCAGCCAAGGTAGATAAAGGGCAGACCAATAGTTCAGGGTAAAGCAGAAACAAGTAAGGTATACCATATTCACAAATCAAAGTTGCCTACTGAATCCTATTTATATTTGCAGACGGAGAAGTTTGGCAAATATTGCAAACTTTTTAATGGCTCTCCTAAGAGCAATTAAACCCCTTCCCTATTCCATGAGCTGCTGTACCAGCAAATAATTGTTTCGAATGGGCTACAATAATGGTTGTATCAGTGCAATGGCAGAATTGAATGCGTTGTGTTGGCTTCTCAAGCTGACTTGGGGTTGCAGAACGCCAGCAATAACTTTCAGGATCAAATACGTTATCGCAAGACTACACAAAGTGGCTTGACAAAAAGAAAGGTGAATGGCGCAAAAGAGAATAGTCTGCATCAATAACTGGAAAAAAAATGCAACAAGCAGAGTCAATCAGGTGCAATCCCAGGCCACAAATCTTTGCACACAGAAGCGACTTTATTGTGTGCAAGGATTTATGCCCTATGCTGTGGAACAGATGGTTGGTGCTATATTGAGGGGCCTGTAGAAATAAGTTTAAAGGAGAGTGCAAGCTCAAAGAAGAGGGAGCAACATTTGCACAGTGGCAAAGAAGGTGAGCTTTGGGAATCCAAGTGTCCACTGTAGTGTCGCCTCAGCCATGAACTCGCTCAGTGGCCTTAAGCAAGGATGAGGCCTCAGCCCCGCACCCACAGGCAAGCTGCAATATAGGAATAACAACTAGCCACCGGTTAAAGGGCCGTAGCAGGGCTGGTCCACCCATGGGTCTACCTGAAGCAGCCACTTCAAGTGGCAGATCGGTGGGGGTTCCCTCCTCCTCATTCTGCTTACTGGATTTGGAAAGGAACAAATCGGAAAAGGAAGTGTGGAGGAGAGGAGAGGAGAGTGAAGGGTTGGAATGGCTGGCAAAGGCTATGACCGCCAGCATGCCGATAGGGTACGAAGGCGCATTTGGCACAGCAAGGTGCTGCAGGGAGAAGTACTTGGTGCACAAAAGTGTCTTGGGTTGTAGTAAGAATTTCTGAGCTATTATATATAAACTGCTTTGCATCCCCCCCTCCCAAAAAAAAAATGCCAAAAACATGCTATAATTATTATTAGTGACAGTGTGCAAACTGAAAATTGAGGGCATGATCCCAACAGAGTTCAGCATTCTGAAGTTCCATTGATTTCAATGGGAGAGTGAAGCACATGCTTCCCTTTCCCGTTGTGATAATGATGCTTATGATCCAATCCTGTGGGCCACTTACGGCGGCAGATCTATCAATCCATTACCATAAGTCACTTTCCAATAGCGGAAATGTTGTGTGGCGGCGGTATACCACTAGAGGGGGGGCAGTACTGTAAGTTGCGCAGAGGTCTACTCACCGTTACACGGTGGCCCTGCTGCCCACTCGCCGGTGGCACTGATGAGTGGGCGGGGCCACCATGTAATGGCAAGTAGACCTGTGTGCAACTTACAGTACCCCCCCCCCTCTAGGAATGACACTGGTTTGGCTCCTTCCAGTTCTCATTTGCTTATCTTTCCAATTCAAGTCAACAGGATGGCTGTGTCATTGTGCACACTGCAAAGACGGGAAATTGCAAACAAAAGCAAACCCTACACTGCAAACGAGCAGGTGATAAACTACGAATTATAGGTGGCACTAAAGAGATGACAATGTGATGCAAAAGTGGTGGCATTTGATATGTTTTGTCAATGGGAGCTTGTGAATGCTGAGCTCATTCACCTTTATATATATATATATATATATATATATATATATATATATATATATATATATATATATATATATATATATATATATATATATATATATATATATATATATATATATATTTGCCTCTTCGTCTGTGTTCCATCTCTGTTGAACTAGGAAGCAGTGCACATCTACCCCACAGGGAAAATATGAAGATCTCAGACACTGTAATACCAGATACTGTAGTATGTAAAAGAAGATTGGATTAGGAGGGGGGTGGAAGGAAAATCTTGGATGCATCTGCCATTTTGTATTTGGAGTTCAGATAAAACAACCATTCCTTTGATATGTTCAGTAAATCATTAACAACCTAATAATGAAAGAATTTAGAAAGTTTTTGTGATAAATACACAGCTTAGAAACTAAACACTACATACCCTGCCTAGCTTTAGGGAGGAATTCTGCCACCAGAGCAGGACATGCGGGGAGGATACATAGAGCTTCCAGAACACTTCCTGCCTGGCCAGATTCAAAGAAGCAGCAGGTGGTGGAAGAGGTGCTGGCATGGGTTGCACACACATAAATGTGCATGTGTATACACACACACACACACACACACACACACACACACACACACACACACACACACAAAGAAGGACAGAATCACCTCTCATGTTTTTACTAATTGCACAGGGGAGAAATTGGGGCACACGGCTTTGTGGAGGGTGGTTGGATCTTAAGGCTGTGACACACCAAACGTGTCGGTGTGCGTCTCGTCCAGCAGCATCAGTGTACGGCTCAAAAAATCTCTCCGGCCGGAACGTACAGAAACGTCGTTAGCGGCGTTCCGGTGCGTGCTAAGTTGACCCATGCTCATCTTTTGTTGACTTTTGTGACGTTCAGCCAATCAGAGGCAGTATTTTGAATTGTGGGGGTGCGATGCAGAGCAAACGCGGTAGCCAATCAGAGTTCAGGAGTTTTTCTAGCTAATCGGAGCCAAGTTGTTCGAAGCTGCTTTTAGCCTATCCAAAATCACTCAGCGGGGACGCTCTACTCTCTACTTTACGTGCTGCCTGGAAGGCATTTCCAGGGACTTGGAAACTCGCTGCCCGCACTTAATTGTTGCCCTAATTGTTGCCCTGGTTAATCTGGTTCTGAGCAGTTTTAGTTGGAAAGTCTCTGTGTGTGTGTGTGTGTGTGTGCGTTTGTGTCCATCCCCCGCCAGGGTTCAATAGCACAAACTGAGAGTGTGCAGGATTGTAGCATTATAATGCAGTAAAATGTTGCATGTGAGGCATGAACTGAAGAAAATAGGATGTGTGTGTGCTGGAGGAGGGGGAGGGGAGACGCACAACAGTTCCTTCTTCCTTCTCTCCAACAATGCTCCTCCTCCACCACAAGCGACCAATCATTGCAGACCAGCAATTGACCAATCATTGGAGGGCGCAAGGCACAGCTCTTCTCCGGTGTGCCTTGGGTGCGTTGCTGTTGCGTTGCGGCATGTCGGCTGCTTCCGCAACGCACCGGGCACAATGCATGTCGATGTGTTTGGTGCGTCTTGGCTTTTAGGATCATTGTGAGGGGGAAAGGATTAGAACTTCTAATTAGAGGATGACGTTTTAGAACATGACTTGATAGATAGATAGATAGATAGATAGATAGATAGATAGATAGATAGATAGATAGATAGATAGATAGATAGATAGATAGATAGATAGATAGATAGTATTTCTACAACACTTCTTGAGTATTCAAAATACATCATACATATTCATAAAATTGTTGCACAAGAAAACAGAAATGTGATCTCACCACCCGAAGTGCCATCTGTTTCTCTTCTTTGTCTTCTACACTTTTCTCTTTTTCTGCCAAATCCAAGGCTTCTTCAACACTCAGTTCTTTGTTTTTCACCATATTCATAATTTTCAAGATTTTTTCTTGGCTTAGCTTGAAAAAAAAAAGTGTTGTTTTTAGAAAGTTCTCCCCTTCACCCAGTTAGTTAAACTACATTAGGGCTCATGACAGCTACATCTGCAGTATCAGCCATAAAATTACTATTTCATTCATATTTTATGTTTTATCGACAACCTGCCCAGTGAATATAATCTCCCTTTGAAGCCTAGCAAGAACCTACAAGATATCAAATATACAGGGTTTTGTATGATTTTGAAATACTGGTGGTAGTATTTCAGATTGCTGGGAGGAAATCTCTCTGACTTAGCTGAGCCTAGCAAGAAGTACAGATATCTGTTCTGAATGTATCAGAGAAAACGTCTCTCTCTGCGAGCACAAAGTAAACCAGTATCATCAGATATTTAGAGGGAGCTTAGCTGGATTGTGTATGAAAATGCATTCAATTCACTCTTGGTTTTAGCTGACACTTATCAACCTGTGTTCATGGGAATGCATTACGCTTCCTCATTGCATGTAAAGAAAGATGCTACTAAGCTTAGGCAGATACATTATTTATTGCTTTTAAATCAAGGAAGCTGAGAATGTTAATGACAGGGTGGAACTGGATGTTATTTCAGCAAACGTGTGATCCTAGTGTGCGAGGGAGTATGGGGGGCTATTTCAGTGGGTTATCAGTGTGTGGTAAGAGAGAGAGGTAGTTATTCAATTGCACTCACTTCTGATTTGGTAAAAAATAAAAACTGGGAGGAGGGAATATACCAGTGGAGAATAATCACCCTTCTGAGTTTTCCTTTGCAAGTGTCTCCCCTGCCACTGTAATAGCATCGGGGGGGGGGAGGGAGACGGTTGTGACTGTGAGCCCCATTTTTTTCTCACGAGATTTCGCTTAATCCAAGATGGTGGCGTAAAAGGTAAAGTTTAATAAAAAAGGTAAGTTTAATTAAAATTAAAATGGCATCGCAGCGGCTTCCAAACGGCCCGAAATCCTTCCGGGACTTTTCCGGGAATCGAGGTCGATTTCCAGGACTGTCCCGGAAAATCTGGGACGAATGGTATGCCTACTTATGCCAGTGTAATTGCACTTACACCGGTGCATCTGCTGTTACACTGGTGCATCTACTGTTACACCAGTGCAAGGTTACACAGGATTGCGCTGACAGACACCATTCGATGACTGTCAACTGCTTGTTTTTCAACACCATGGCTATTGTCACATGGAATTTGCTACAGCAGTGCAATATCAACCCATCCTTCCTTTGATGATAATCGGTCATGTGACGGTCACTGCTCCGGGTTCCAGGGCCTCTGGCGATGCCACTGCCCAACATTTCACTTTTTGGGAAGCCCCTGAGATTATAGCTTGGGGAGCAGTAGTACTATAACAAAATGCAAACATTCTTGTTCTACAAAATGCTTATATTTTAGCAGTCAGGCAGGAGGTAGCAGCGTGAACTCCAGCTGGGTAGGAGCATTGATGGTGGGGGGGGGGGTTACTAGGCAGGTGGCAGAACAGCAAGAGCTCACTGTCTAGCAAAGTCAACACTTTAAGAAAGTACAGTACTTTCAGGTCTAAAGAAGACATGGTGGGGGAAACACAGGAGCTGGAGTGACTGCTGGGTTATATTAAACATGGGGAGCCAAGAGCCGAGCAGAAGAAGACTTATGGGGGCATAGGCCATGCAGCCAGTTCGATATCACAGCGTTTTGTTGCCTTGAACATGGCAACTTAGGTGAGGCAGTATTAAAAGGTTAAGATAAAGGTATCCCCTGCTCGAGAGCCAGTCGTGTCCGACTCTAGGGTGCGGTGCTCATCTCCGTTTCTAAGGCCGAAGAGCCAGCACTGTCCGAAGACGTTTCCGTGGTCATGTGGCTGACATGACTAATGGAATGCTGCTACCTTCCCATCACAGCAGTACCTATTTATCTACTTGCAATTTCTTGCTTTCGAACTGCTAGGTTGGCAGTATTGAGATCGGCAGGATTGCAAGGGCATAATCCAGGCATGGAAGAGGGGCAGGTTCGTGCCTTCAGGTTGTCAAGGGTGGTCACTGAGCATTGCTTATACATATGAGCATGAAGCTGCCTCACACTGAGTCAGACCACTGGACTATCTCGCCAAGTACTGTCCGCACTGCCTGGCAGCACCTCTCCAAGGCAGTGGTCTTTCCTTGAGAGCTTGACTTTAATTTGAGAAGAGTTCTTTAAAATGAGATGCCAGGGATTGTAGCTAGGACTGTCTACATGTGCAATGCAAGTACTCTGTCTCTGAGCTATGGTCCCTTTCCAAAATCTTTTTTTTTAATCTTTGATTTATTTTCAGATGTATACATGGAGAGAAACGGCAAGCACTCCTACAAGGCCGCAAATCCACTTCCATCAGATCCTCAGAGTGCTCCTGCACCGTCAAGCCGCCACCAGCCAACCCACAGCTCTTCCTCCCTCTGCTTCTCCCTCTCTCTCTTCCAAATTACATACTGCAGTTTCTTCTCCCCACACACAGCACTGCCCCCTTCCCTTACAGCCCAGTCTACCCTAAATCCCTGTGTGGTGATGCAGTGGCGCCAGCACAAAATCTGCTGCATGCCATGGGGGATTTTTGGCTGCTGGAGGCCTCCTCGGGATAAGGGGACATTTGTATCTCTGGCACAAGTCCACATCGATCCATGCAGGTGGATCAGGTCTGGGAAGTTGTTCGGGATTTGGCATCTGCTGCTGCCACCGAACCCACCCCCTCCCAGGCTCAACTCACCCTCCTCACCGTCCCCATCACTGCCCCGTTCCACCCCCATCCCCTGCTCCACCTGACCTGTTCAACCCCTTCCCCAACTCCCTCCAATCCCTGCACACTTACCTGCTTCGGCAGGTCTCCCAATGTCCCACAGCGTGCGAGGGAAGACTCTGGCCTTCCCAGCATGCCAGCAGCTTGTGCTGCCGCAAAGCACTTTACAGTGCTTTTGCAGCAGGCAGCTCCGGCAGAACACACGTTCCACCGGTGCTTCCTTTCTATAGGATTGGGCTGTTAGTGTTTCTTTTTTCCCATCTGATGGCTGTCAGATCTACAGCTATCTTATAACCATTATCTCCAATCAAGGCTGGCCCAAGACCTCCTCGCACCCGAGGTGGTGTACCAATGCTGCTTCACCCTACCTGATGACTTGCCAGTCCATGCTCTTCCACTGCCTGGATTGGAAAAGGGGGAATAGAGCAGGAAAAAATGTGTGGAGGAGAGTGGTGACTACAGCACCGTCCCCCCAGAGACCAAGAGAAGGAAGAGTGGAGGTGTGTGAGTGGATGGAGGTGGGCACCCTTGCCCATCTACTGCCTGAGGCAGCTGCCTCAGTTGGCCTCATGGATGGGCCGGCCCTGTCTCCCATCAGCTGGCCATTCTGGACCAGCAATAATCCTAACAAAGGAAATGATTCCAGAAACACTTGGTATCCACCTGACCATCCTTGAGGGTTTCATCCTTTCAAGAGAAAGGGCACTCAGGGCTTTGGTTGAGGTAGCAAGTAACCTCATGGTTACCTAAGCTCTACACACAGAGAACGCTGTACAGCCTTTTATTATTACATTTTTATTCTTCCAACTCCCACTTCCCTACAAGAATCCCCAACCCATTCCTTTTAGCTGGGGCTCCTTCTATATTTGATTAAGGTAAAGGTGACCCCTGACAATTAAGTCCAGTCGTGTCCGACTCTAGGGTGTGGTGCTCATTCCCATTTCAAAGCCGAAGAGCCAGCATTGTCCGAAGATGCCTCCGTGGTCATGTGGCCGGCGTGACTCTCCTTGCCGCAGCTTGTAGCATGCAGCTGGAACACAGAGCGCTGTTTACCTTCCCGCAAGCGGTACCTATTTATCTACTCGCATTAACATGCTTTAGAACTGCTAGGTTGGCAGGAGCTGGCCAAGCAACGAGAGCTCACAACGTTGCGGATTCGAACTGCCGACCTTTCGATCGACAGCTCATGGTTCAGCGGTTTAACCCACTGCACCACCTGCTAGCCTAATATTTGATTAGGACAGCTCTATTTCTTGGCGGTGGAAGTGCAGCATGGAGCGGTCTTCTTAATTTCCTTCATAATGTATGAAGACAAACAATTTTCAGCAGGGAAACAAGTCCTTTTTTTGTAGATGGTATTTTGTTTCCAAAGATTAGTGAGAAAGTTTCCTTGCTGCTGTTTCATGTATTCCCCAGAGACAGAGCCGAAGAAAACAATGCAGGAGACAGCGCTCTTTGAAAACGTTATTTTTTTCTTCACAGTTTCACTGCACATCTCTAATCAGATGCTGGGGAACTAAGAAAATAGCAATGTTTGTTTGTTTGTTTGTTTTAAGACACAGAAGAGGGGAATAACATTCCATAAGAACATCCTGCTGGATCAGGCCAAAGGCCCATCAGTGACCCACCAGCTGGCCCTGGGAAGCCCACAAGCAGGAGAAAAAGGCAGACTCCTCTCCCATTATTGCTCCCCTGTAACTAGTTGTCAGAGGCATACTGCTGAATCGGGAGGTGCCCCACATCCATCAGGACTGGTCGCTGATGATGGGCTTATCCTCCATTCATTTGTCCAATTCCCTTTAAAGCCATCCAGGTTAATAAGCATCACCACATCTTGTAGCAATGAATTCCTGAGCGCCCAATCCTACTCCCTGCCATGCTACAGCATGCAACCGCGCCAAAAAGGTGTGTGCTGTATGCTATGTGTGTGTGTGGGGGGGGGGGTTGCAACCTGCAGGCAAACAGGAAGTAACCCTATGTAAGCCCTCAGGCCACCTAGGGGTCTCCTTGGACATAAGCAACCCATTTTGGCGGTGTATGTTCAAGGAAAGAGGTTTGCTGTCAGATCCACCCCCTTCCTTCCCCTCCCCACCCCAGTTCCTCACCCAAAATGCCGCATTCCTCCCCCTCCCCGCCCCCCTCCCACCGGCACCAGGGGATCTGGGAAGGCCGCTGCTCCACCATTTCTGGCAGCAGCATGGTAGTGTGTGACAGCACATCATGTCTTGCGATGCCGTAATTCAGGCTGTGCTGCTGGAACGCAAGTTCTGGCAGCACAGTCTGATGATAGGATTGGGCCAATAGTCTAATTATACACTGTGTGAAGAGGTGCTTCCTTTTCTCCATCCTAAATCTCCTGCCAGTCAGGATTTTTGGATGACCCCAGTTCTCATACTGTAAAAGGGGGGGGGAATGTCCCCCACCCCACCGTGCAGCTGGTGAGATTTCTGAAAACTATTTGCCTGAAGACTTTCAATTTATCTGATTGTTCTGACAGCAATAAGTTAATATGGTGTGGGTTTTTGTTTTGTTTTTTCATTTGAAAAGTAGCATAGCTTGACATTTTTCATTTAAGATCTAGATGGAGTTTCTCTCTCCATACGTCATTCTTTCTGTTAGGATACTTCTTTTCTTCCCTTTTTTTAAGTAGGTAGCAGGTTTCTTCCAGTGAAGTGTCACAAAGACTGATGGTTGCTCAATGGTCTAATAAAATGTGACTGGTGAGACCAGATGTAATGAACCGGATGTAACACAATGAACTGGACTCGGTGACAACAGGCTTTCAATCATTTAAGCCTAGAACAGCTTACCGAGGAAGCCTAGAGGGAGGGGCGCTTGCTCCGTGGAGGAGCGTCTGCAGAAGGCCTCACGTTCAGTCCCTGGCGGCAAGTATCTCCAGACAGGCCAGAGAAACAAATCCCACCTGAAACCTCAAAGAGCCCCTGCTAGTCAGTGTGACAATACTGAGCTTGGTGCTCCAATGGTCTGAGTCCGTATAAAACATTGCCCCCATCAGAATCAAATTAGCTGGCTGGCACATTAAAATCACTTGAATGACATTATCCAATATTAGCCTGAAGCCTGCACAGAAATAAGAACATAAGAACATAAGGAGAGCCCTGCTGGATCAGGCCAAAAGCCCATCTAGTCCAGCTTCCTGTGTCACACAGTGGCCCCACCAGATGCCTCAGGGAGCACAAGACAACAAGATAACCTGTTTCCCGTTGACACTCCCTTGCACCTGGCACAGAGAAAACCCACTTCTAAAAACCAGGAGGTTGCTTATGGCTTGTAACCTGTGATGGTCTTTTCCTCCATGAATCTGTCCAAACCCCTTTTAAAGGCATCTAGGCCAGATGCCATCACCACATCCTGTGGCAAGGAGTTCCACAGATGAATTACCCGCTGGGTAAAGAAATATTTTCTTTTGTCCGTTCTAACTCTCCCTCCACTCAATTTTAGTACATGTCCCCTGGTTCTGGTGTTGTGCGAGAGGGAGAAGAATTTCCCTCTATCCACTCTCTCCATCCCATGCATAATTTTATAAGTCTCAATCATGTCCCCCCTCATGCGCCTTTTTTCTAGGCTGAAAAGCCCCAGACGCTGTAGCCTTTCCTCATAAGGGAGGTGCTCCAGCATTTCCTCATAAGGGAGGTGCTCTCAAATATTTGATTCTTTCCTTCCGCTCATGATGTCCCTCCTGTAGCTCCTGGCCTTATGCACCTCTCACCCAGGGCAGGCCCAATAATGCTGCTTTCACTGCTAGGGCCACGTCCTCCCCAAAACTCACACACCCCTGACCTGCTCTTTCCTCCACAAGGCTCTTTAATCAAAGCAAGAAATGCAGAGCAAAGTGAGATTGCTCCCAGACCCAGTCCACTCCACGTTCGCTGTTTGTTTAGAAAGCCTGCACAAAAGGAGTGCGGTAAGGGGCCTGGCTCCGCTGGCGGTGGAGTGCAGGGAACTGGAGGGCCGGGCTTCTGTTGGCTGCTCTCTCCCAATCTGCCACCCGATGCGGATGAGCACTTTTGCAAGTACCTTTTACTGTGGAACATTCATGTGCTGCTCATCACAGGAAGTTATCCTTCCAGACTACACAGCCTAGACTGGTCCTCTCAGCCACCTGGACCAGCAAATGATCAGCAAAGGGGAAAGTGACCACCTACAAACCTGAACAAGTGAGATTGGAAACGCTGAAGCTTTTCATCTGAACCCAAGAATTAGATCCATCTGGATGTGTCCCATCTCACCAGTTCCCATCCCTTGCTCTCAAATCCCAAAAAGCGTTCCCAAAAGCGTTCGTGCTCTAAAAAAGGGGGGGGGCACCCAAAGCGGCTTACAAAACATAAAAACCACATTTAAAACAGTAATTCACATATAAACATTAAAATCTGCTTAAACATGAAAACAACCTTAAAATATCACAAATCAAACACAAAACCAGCAGCAGTTACCTTTTAAGAAAGGGCAAAGCCTGTAAAATCTAATCAGCAAGGAACCCAGAGATCCAGGATTAAAAAAGCCATAAACTCAGAAAGCTAATCTGAAAAGAAACATCTTTAGGCCCCACTGGAAGGCCTCTAGGGAGGAAACAGTTGGCAGTAGTGGAGCTACGCCCCCCCCCCTGTGACGTCAAGGCCAGATGTGACATCACAGGGCCCACCCCCAAAGGACATAATCCAGAGCCAAACGTCCCTCGGGGGTCGGGCGAGAGGGTGGGGGCCAAAACAAATGGCCATGCTGAGGCGGCAGACGGCTTCTCCTGCCATCTCCGAGCTGTTCCGCCGCCTTTGCTGCTGTCGCCACCACCTATAGCTCTTCCGCCGATGCCTTTTTCACTGCCGCCATCTTCTCGTCGCCGGCAGTAAGACGCCCCCCACGTAGGCTTACCATTCGTCCCGGTTTCGCCAGGACAGTCCCGGAAATCGGACCCGATTCCCGGTCGTGTCCCGGGGGACGAATGGGCGCCGCCATCTTTTTTTTTAATTTCAAACTTCCCGGGCAGCATCTTGGGTCACGAAATCTCGCGTGATCCAAGATGTCGGCGCCCAAATCTCGTGAGGGATGCCCTCACGAGATTTGGGCGCCGACATCTTGGATCACGCGAGATTTCGTGACCCAAGATGCTGCCCGGGAAGTTTGAAATTAAAAAAAAAAGATGGCGGCGCGGCGAGCAGGCTGTGCTTCTCCCGGTGCCGCTGCGAGACCAGCGGCACCGGGAGAAGCACAGCCTGCTTCTTGCCCGTGTTGCGCGAGCCTGCTGGAGGCTCGCGCTGGCCGGGCAAGCAGGCTGTGCTTCTCCGGTCTCCCAGCGGCTCCATGCGGTGCCGCTGGGAGACCGGAGAAGCACAGCCTGCTTGCCCGGCCAGCGCGAGCCTCTAGCAGGCTCGAACAACGCGGGCAAGCAGGCTGTGCTTCTCTCCGTGCCGCTGGTCTCGCAGCGGCACCGGGAGAAGCACAGCCTGCTTTTTGCCCCTGTTGCGCGAGCTCCAGGGCTCGCACAACGCAGGCGAGCAGGCTGTGCTTCTCCCGGTGCCGCTGCGAGACCAGCGGCACCGGGAGAAGCACAGCCTGCTTCTTGCCCGTGTTGCGCGAGCCTGCTGGAGGCTCGCGCTGGCCGGGCAAGCAGGCTGCGCTTCTCCGGTCTCCCAGCGGCTCCATGCGGTGCCGCTGGGAGACCGGAGAAGCACAGCCTGCTTGCCCGGCCAGCGCGAGCCTCTAGCAGGCTCGAACAACGCGGGCAAGCAGGCTGTGCTTCTCTCCGTGCCGCTGGTCTCGCAGCGGCACCGGGAGAAGCACAGCCTGCTTCTTACCTTGTGTTCTCCAGGGCTGCGCAACGCAGGCGAGCAGGCTGTGCTTCTCCCGGTGCCGCTGGTCTCGCAGCGGCACCGGGAGAAGCACAGCCTGCTTCTTGCCTTGCTTTGCCTTGCCACGGCCCCAGCCTGCTTGCCGCGGCCCCAGCAGCAGCAGCAGCAGCGACCACGGACCAGTGACCAGCAGCGACCAGGTAAGCTTATTTTTAAATTATATATTTTTAATAGAAATATTAATTATTTATTTAAAAATTTCGGACGCGCTTTGCGCGGCATGAGGGGGCGCTTTGCGCCCCCTTTACTTTATTAATTAATTATTTTAAATGGATTATTGATTTAAAAAATTATGGCCGCGCTTTGCGCGGCGGGAGGGGGCGCTTTGCGCCCCCTTTCTTTTACATTTTATTCATTAAAAGGGTTTCTTATATTTGGATTAATGCTTTGTTACGAGTTTTATTGGCTTTTTTATGCTTTTTCGTTGTGCTTGAGAATGGCTTTTTCATTGTGATTGTGAATGGGACTTGGGCCTTCGTTTGGGCTGCTTAGGATTGAATTTTGTTGTGCTTTAGAGTGGCTTTTTCCTTCTGGAGGGGACTTTGGCCTTCGTTTGCCCTGTTTACGATTGCTTTTTGGTTTACGATTGGTTGTGGTTCTTTGGCCTTGCTTTTTCGTTGCTTTCACATTAATTAATTAATTAATTAATTACCTCGGGGGGGTGGGGGGGTGTCCCGGTTTGAAGTTTGAAAAATATGGTAAGCCTACCCCCACGTGATGCCCGGGGGTGAATCGCCCCCATGCCCCTCTTCCTACGCTACTGGCAGTTGGTAAGCTGAGAGGGCGGAAATTCCATAAGGTTGGTGCTACTACTGAGAAGGCCCTATTTCTGGCCGCCGCCCCTCTCACCCCCATATGCGATAGCACCTGTAAAAGGGCCTTCTCGATTACCAGAGAGGACGAGCCAGGCAGTGGCGTTCCTGCGGTAGGGGCTTGACAGTAAGTCGTGCCCCGACCGACTACCGCGTTCATGAACCGGAGCGAGGAGGCCCCGCCACTCGCCGTCGGAGCCATTCCGCGCAGCGAAGCCAAACGGCTTCGTTCCCTGCCCGTTTGGCTTCGCTGCACGGAATGGCTCCGACGGCGAGGGGCGGGGCCTCCTCGCTCCGGTTCGTGAACGCGGTAGTCAGTCGGGGCGCAACTTACTGTCGAGCCCCTACCGCAGGAACGCCGCTGGAGCCAGGTCATACAGAAGAAGGCGGTCTCTCAAATACCCTGGCCCCAAGCCATATATGGCTTTAAAGGTCAAAACCAGCACCTTGAATTGGGCCTGAAAATGAATTAGCAGCCAGTGCAGCCACCGGAGCAGCAGCCCAACAGAGTCGAACTGCTTACCTCCAGCAAGCACACAGGCTGCCACATTCTGCACTCATTGCAGTTTCCGAACCATCTTCAAGGACAGCCCCCTGTAGAGCACGTTACAATAGAAGTCTAATCTTGATGTCACCATGCAATGGATTACGATCCAGGTCCACACGATTCAGGTACGGTCACAGCTGGCACACCAGCCGAAGTTGGGCAAAGGCCCCCCTATCCACAGCCACCACCTGGAAATCCAGGAGCAGCTGCGAATCCAGGCAAACCCCAAGCTGCGGACCTGCTCCTTCAGAGCGAGTGCAACCCCATTCAGAGCAGGATGAGACTCTAGCACCTGCATCATGGATTTCCGAACCAGGAGAGCCTCTGTCTTGTCAGGATTTAGCCTCAGCTTGTTAGCCCTCATCCAGGTCCCAACTGCCTCCAGGCAGTGCTCCACGACCTCAACAGCCACCCTGGTATCTAGTGGAAGGGAGAGATAGAGCATACTAATGGCACCCCACTCCAATTCCCCAGATGACCTCTCCCACCGGTTTCCTGTAGAGACAAAATTGGGAGACAAAATTGAACCCTGTGGCACCCCACACCTCAAGGTCCAGGCTGTCGAACAGGCATCCCCCAGCACCACTATCTGGGACCTATCTGCCAAGTAAGAGTGGAACCTCTGCAAAACGGTGCCCCCAACTCGGCCAGATGGCCCAGAAGGACACCATGATTGATGGTGTTAAAAGCCACCAAGAGGTCCAGCAGAACCAACAGGTTTGCATTCCCCCTGTTGAATCCCCGGCATAGGTCATCCACTAAGGTGACCAAGGCTGTTTCCATCCCAAAGCCCAGTCTGAAACCAGATTGAAAGGGATCCAGATAAAAAGGGGGCGAACCACCGCCCATTTCAAAGCTAGTGGCAGCACCTTTAAAAAGTGCCTACCTGCCCAGTCAGCAGAGATAACTGTATTATTGTGCAGTCTTGTGATAACCAAATTTTAAATCAATCTACCTCCATGCATTTGGGGGGGCTGGATCCATTCCTATATACATTATTGCACTGCTCACATTTATATCCAGGAAACACGTAGAGGGGTGGTGGTGGTGCTGTGGTTACTCCCTGCACACCAGCACCACCTGCCTTCAGGAAGTGATGGTGCTGCCAAAGCAAATAGTAACCACATCATCAGCCTACCCACAAGGATCCTGGATACAGATGATACCATGCCATGACAGTAGCATAAGAATCAGCACAAAAGGTTGCCAGCTTTTTCTGGCATGCCTCCTGAACGTTTAACTGGCAAATGGAGGCAGAAAAGTACATGCTTGTCGTGCCGCTGGCTCATACCAACAAGAGTCCATCCAGGCCAAGATCCTGTTTCCAATAGCAGGCAAGCAGGAGACGCCTGGAAACCGACAAGTAGGCTGGAAGGGTACAGCTCTTGCCTGTTCTCGGCATTTAGTATTCAAAGGGATTCAGCATCAGAGCCACACAGCCTGCTAACAGGGAATGGTGAGGGGATCGCCTCGAGTGGCAGATGGGCAGGAATGCTGCCTTGCACTCGCTAGCCACCTCACCTGACTGCCACCCCCACCCTCCCTTACCTGGCGGTGGTCACACTACTGCTGGTGCTGTTAATACCGCCATTGTTCTCCTTCCTCCCACTCTCTGTCTCTTGAAAAGGCAAAGGGGGAGGAAGGAATAGAGTGGTGGGCTAGAACAGGAACACTCTAGGCATAACCACTCCACTCCTCCCCACTTCCTGCTTTTTCAAAAAGCAGAGAACAGGAAAAGACGGGGAAGGAGCAATGGGGGGGAAGGAGCAATGGGGGTGGTACTGGCAAGGGGAGCAGAAGTCACAGGGATACAGGGGGGAGGGGAGATTGCAGGCAAGGCGGGGCAGAGAATCGGTGTGCATCCGGCTCTGTGCACTGCAGGTGCGTAAGGTAAGATTGGGGAGGGAATCAGCACGCAGGGAAAGATGGGGTGGAGTGGCAACCTCCTGCCACCTCAGGTGTTGGTGGGGCATGGGCTGGGCCTATTCGGAGCACAGAGATTCTGCTTGAGAGCAATGGCTGGGCTTTTGTTCCCCTAACCTTTGGAGCAGTAACAGCCCTAGAGGCAACAACGTTAGCAGATTACTGACAATGACAAGGCAGCAAATGTGGAATCGACTGGCAAACAAATGTCATTAATATCAGCCAGCTTTTTAAACAAGCAGTTGAAGCCAGCAGACATGTCTATAAACAGTGCTAGAAATGTTCATAAATGTTGCCTTTCAAATCCAAGACTCTGAGATGTAAAATATTCATGCCAAATGACTCATGTAGTAGACATAAAAATATCTTCTGTTCAACGATAAACAGTGCAATCCTGTGTAACCTTGCACCTGTGTAACAGTAGCTGCACCGGTGTAACAGCAGATGTGTAAGTGCAATTACACTGGCATAAGTGCACTGACACCGGTGCATCTACTGTTACATTGGTGCAAGGTTTCACAGGATTGCGCTGTAGTCAGTTTAATCCATTAACAGCGCAATCCAACTTAACTTTTGTGCCGGTGTAACCAGCGGTGCAGTGAGAACGGGAGGCCCCAGAATGGAAAAGGGATTCAAATCCCCTTTGAATTCCTCTTTTGGAAGGGATTTGAATCCCTTTTCCGTTCTGGGGCATCCCGTTCTCGCTGCGCCACTGGTTACACTGGCACAAAAGTTAAGTCGGATTGCTCTGTAAGCTTATTTAGGGTGCAGAGCACTCATGGCAATTGTTTGTAGATTTGATCAACATGCAAGTGAAAAATTACATACACAAAATTTGTTTTGCCATTTTTTAAGCACTATCTAACAAGTGGTCCTTATTCAGTGAGCCTTTAAGGCTACTATGCTATACACACTTATCTGTGAGTAATTTCCCCAGGAGTAAGTCCCACTGAATTCAACAGGACTTACTTCTGAGTAGATATGCTTAGGATTCTGCTGTAAGTCCTGTTGAACTCCGTGGAACTTACTTTTGAGTAGACATGCATAGGATTTCTCTGCAGGTGTGCTACTTTGTTGTGTTGTTTTGATGCAATTATTTAGTTTCAATTATTTTTGAATGTCGTTGGCCATCCTGAAAGCACTTGTGCTGCTGACACTTAGGATTTATGGCTGTTGTTGCTTTAATCATCTAAACCAGTGGTTCTCAAACTTTTTAGCACCAGAACCCACTTTTTAAAATGACACTCTATCAGGACCCACCTAGTTTTACGAGACTTTAAAAAAGGTGATCTAGAAATAAATAAATAATTTTTCGCTCCATAAGACGCACTCCCCCCCCCAAAAAAATAGGGGGAAATGTCTAAGCGTCTTATGGACCAGATGCTGTAAAAAAAATTGGGTAAAATTAAAATGTCTTGCTTTAACAATAAATTTTATTTATTTATTTATTTATTTATAGAATTTTTACCCCGCCTTTCTCCCACCAGGGCAACCAAGGCGGCTTACAACAAAAATATTAAAATACATAAGTACATTTAAAATCAAGAATTAAAATAATTAAAAACAATTAAAACAAACAGCCCCAGTGGGTCATCCACATTTGTTAAAAGCAATTTGTAAAAAAGCCAGCCCACCATGTCAGACATCAAATGCTGATCTAAATAAAAATGTCTTGAGGCCCCGCCGAAAGGTCTCTAAGGAGGAAGCCGTTCTTAATTCCAGGGGGAGGGAATTCCATAATTGGGGCGCCACTGCCGAGAAGGCCCTATTCCGCGCCGCCATCCCCCTCACCTCCGTCAGTGGCGGCACGGTCAACAGGGCCCCCCCTGATGACCTCAGAGTACGGGTCGGATTATAAGGAAGGAGGCGGTCCCTCAAATACCCTGGACCCGAGCCGTAAAGGGCTTTAAAAGTCAAAACTAGCACTTTGAATTGTGCCCGGAAACGAACCGGCAGCCAGTGTAGCCGCTGAAGCAACGGTCCGACTGAGTCGAACCGACAGGCCCCAGCAACCACCCGGGCCGCCGCATTCTGCACTAGTTGCAGTTTCCGAACAGTCTTCAAAGGCAGCCCCACGTAGAGCGCATTGCAGTAATCTAGTCTAGATGTCACTAGAGCATGGGTCACCGTGGCCAGGTCTGCACGATCCAGGTACGGTCGCAGCTGGCGCACCAGCCGAAGCTGGGCAAAAGCCCCCCTGGCCACAGCCGCCACCTGGGAATCCAGGAGCAGCTGCGCATCCAGGAGGACCCCCAAGCTGCGGACCTGCTCCTTCAGAGGGAGTACAACCCCATTCAGAGCAGGACGATGATCCAGTACCTGAGTCGTAGACTTCTGGACCAACAGAACCTCTGTCTTATCAGGATTTAATTTCAGCTTGTTAGCCCCCATCCAGCTCCCAACTGCCTCCAGACAACGATTCAGGACATCGACCGCCCCCTTGGAGTCAGGTGGAAAGGAGAGAAAGAGCTGGGTGTCATCCGCATACTGATGACTCCCTACCCCAAATCCCCGGATGACCTCTCCCAGCGGCTTCATATAGATATTAAACAGCATGGGGGATAGAATTGACCCTTGTGGCACCCCACACCTCAAGGGCAAGGGTGCCGAACAAGCATCCCCCAGCACCACCTTCTGGGATCTATCAGCCAGGAAGGAGCGGAACCACCTCAGAACGGTGCCTCCAAGCCCCAACCCAGCCAACCGACCCAGAAGGACACCATGGTCAATGGTGTCAAAAGCCGCCGAGAGGTCCAGCAGGACCAACAGGGACGCACTCCCCCTGTCCAGTCCCCGGCGCAGGTCATCCACCAAGGCGACCAAGGCCGTCTCTGTCCCGAACCCCGGTCTGAAGCCAGACTGGAATGGATCCAGATAATCAGCTTCCTCCAAGACCCTCTGAAGCTGAGACGCCACTACCCGCTCGATCACCTTGCCCAGAAACGGGATATTTGAGACTGGCCGGAAGTTGTTCAAAATCGTAGGATCCAAGGAGGGTTTCTTCAGGAGGGGGCGCACCACCGCCTGCTTCAAAGACAGCGGCACCACCCCCTCCCTCAGAGATGAATTTACCACCCTCCCCGTCCACTCAGCCAGCCCCATCCGGGCAGCTCTAATCAGCCATGCCGGACAAGGGTCAAGCGGGCAAGCAGATGGTCTCACGCTCCAAAGAATCTTGTCCACATCCTCAGGTTCTACAAGCTGAAAAGAATCCCAGGAAGAACAACAGACAGGTGCCTCAGGGACATCATTAGATACTACTAATGCAGCATCCAAGTCATGCCGAATCCGATCGACTTTGTCCACGAAGTGCTTTGCAAACTCGTCACAGCGAGCCACCGTGTGTTCTGCCCCATCTACTGGGGGGGCCAGATGGAGCAGGCCCCGGACTACACGGAAAAGCTCAGCTGGACGGTTCTCCGCGGACGCGATGCCGGCAGAAAAGAAAGCCCTCTTAGCTGCCGCCACCGCCACGGAATAGGCTCTGAAGTGAGCTCTAGCCCGTGCCCGGTCGGAGTCAGCACAAGTTTTCCGCCACCGTCGCTCTAGGCCTCTGCCCTGCCGCTTCATCGTCCGCAGCTCCTCAGTAAACCAAGGGGCCGCTTTGACTCTGCGGCTAGGTCGAGGACGCTCAGGAGCGATCAGATCCAGGGCCCTGGTCATTTCCCCATTCCAGAGGTCAACCAGGGCGCTGGGTGAGTCGCCGACTCTGTCAACAGGAAAATCCCCCAGAGCCCTCAGGAATCCATCCGGATCCATCATCCTCCGGGGGCGGACCATAGAATGAGGTCCCCCACCACTGCGGAGGCGACAGGCCGCGATAAGCCTAAATCCCACCAGGAAGTGATCTGTCCATGACAAAGGAGTGATGTTAATTTCCTCCACATCCAGATCACCATCCACCTGCCCAGCAGTAAACACCAGGTCCAGCGTGTGTCCCGCATCGTGCGTCGGGACAGATATTCTCTGAGACAGACCCATGGTTGCCATGGCGGCCATGAAGTCCTGAGCCGCAACTGTCCTCGGGGCCTCAGCGTGGACATTAAAGTCCCCCAGCACCAATAGGCGAGGGCACTCCAACGCCAGCGCCGAGATCACCCCGGTCAGCTCAGGCAGGGAGACTGTTGGGCAGCATGGTGGGCGGTACACCAACAGAATCCCTATTCTGTCTCGCCCTTCCAACACGACATGGAGGCACTCAAACCCAGTGGACCGCGGGACAGGGTACCCAGTGAGACTGATGGTATCACGATAGACTATCGCAACACCGCCTCCCCGCCCCTGTAGTCGTGGCTGCTGCAATACCCGGAAACCCGGCGGGCACATCTGGGAGAGACTTACCCCTCCCGACTCATCCAGCCAGGTCTCCGTAATACACACCAGGTCAGCACCTTCATCCAGGATTAAATCCTGGACTAGGCAGATTTTATTATTAACTGACCTGGCGTTCAAAAGCAGCAGTTTCAGACTCAGGGGACTGTTGCCCAGACCGCCAAGGGTCAGAGGGATGGGAGAATTAACTTACAGTGTTGCTGTAGCACCTCCGATCTTCGTCAGCAGCTCCAAAACGCAAGGCTCCCAGGCGCTGGATGCGACCAGGGAGCCCTATGCAAACATCGCAGTTGCTGCGATGTTTGCACAGGGCTCCCTGGTCGCGTCCAGCGCCTGGGAGCCTCAAGTCTTGGAGCTGCTGACGAAGATCGGAGGTGCTACAGCAACACGGTAAGTTAAAATTTATTGTTAAAGCAAGACATTTATTACCCTATTTTTCGCTCCAAAGTACACGTGCATCTAATGGTCCGGTGCGTGTTATGGAGCGGAAAAATATGGTATATTTATTTACAAGTAAAGAGCACAGCTGCTTGCAGGGTAATTAGCAACTATTTTGCAAACTGCAGGAGCTCAGTTCTTTGAAGGGCAATTAGCAGCTGTCCGGTTTTTGAATAGCCTCAGGGCTTGTGACAATTACTTCTCTGATCTTTCAATCACCTGGGACCCACCAGAAACCAGGTCGCGACCCACCAAGTGGGTCCCGACCCACAGTTTGAGAAACACTGATCTAAACAAATAAATATAGTCAGAAACTGCCAGGCCTTGTCATGGCAAACCTCCCTAAGTGGGCTGGGCCCTTTAAAACCAAGGGCCAAAAGCAGTATACAGTTAGAAAAAACAGCTGTGGTGGCATGTCTAGTCTTTTCCAGTTCATTATGCAGGTGAGAAATCGCATGGCTGAATTCTCCCCAACATCAAAAACTCTCTACACACAGAAAATGAGCATGTTGAGAGAGTGTCCCGAGGTCCTTCTCTGTAATGCTAGTTCCTTTCTTTTTTACAAAATGTGTGGAAACATGCAAACATGTGTAATTCTTGCCCGGTTTTTAAAGTAGAATAGTATCTGTAAAATACCAAGAGGACTGTAAAAAAAAGGTAAAGGTATTCCCTGACAATTAAGTTCAGTTGTGTCCGACTCTAGGGTGTCGTGCTCATCCCCATTTCAAAGCCAAAGAGCCAGCGTTGTCCGAAGACGCCTCCGTGGTCATGTGGCCGGCATGACTCTCCTTGCCGCAGCGCGTAGCATGCAGCTGGAACACGGAGCGCTGTTTACCTTCCATCAAGCGGTACCTATTTATCTACTCGCATTGACATGCTTTGGAACTGCTAGGTTGGCAGGAGCTGGCCCAGCAACGAGAGCTCACCCCGCCACGGGAATCAAACTGCCGACCTTTCGATCAACAGCTTATGGTTCAGCGGTTTAACCCGCTGCGCCACCCGCTGGCCAAGAGGACTGTACCGGATGCTTTTTCTGGGTAGGCAATATGGTTTTATTAAGGTTATGTACACACCCTTGTTTTGGCACTTCACAACCACTACACAAGCATTTATTTTAGCTCCGTGACATACAAGATGATTTTCTAAAATTCAGGTGCACCTCATTATCCCTTATGACAACCTACAAGGTCACAGAAGATACTGAGGTTTTGCATGTCCTGAATGATGATGCTAACTGTGCATGAGTCCAGAGGTAGCATATGGGCTCTCAAAATGCTTCTGGCATTGCTGACACCACACATGAATGCGTGCAGGTGCAGCCTGGCCCAGTTGCTGCCACTGCAAATCTTCCGCCTGCCTCTAGCATCCTGTCCACTCCCCAGCATGATCAGATGAGATGCTGAGTGAAGGCAGGAAACACAGGGCTGAAACTGAAACTCTTTCCCAGCAGCCGTTTCTCCCTGTTGCTTGCCTTAGCTAGGCTTACCGGAGTCCCGGAATCGAGGCGTGCGTCGGCCTAGAGAGGACACAAGCTGCTCCCAAGGGTGCACCGCGGCAGCCCAATGGGATTGCCGCATCTGGAACTTCCGGTCAACGACGCGACTGTTGTTGGGCTGCCTCGGTGCACCCTTGGGAGCGGCTCATGTCCTCTCTAGGCCGACGCACGCCTCGATTCCGGGACTCCGGTAAGGCTAGCCTTAGCCACCTTCCCCGCATTACCAAATTTGGGAAATGTTGCAGAGTATGGGAAAAGAGAGAGATTAGCAGCGCAATTCTGTGTAAGGATACATGGCAGGCCTAAAGGGCTGGCCGCTGTATCCTATCTATGCCGTTCTCGGGCTGCCCTGGGGCAGCCTGGGAGCACCTCGGAAGAAGGGGACGTTCGTCCCTTTCCCCGGGCGTAGGCAAGCCCAGGGCCTATGGGCATCCTCAGATGTACACCAGCTCCGAAGCTGACATATATCCGGGGAGGCTGTATAAGGCTGACCTGGGCTGGGAAGGGGCTTAGGATCTCAACGGAGCGCGTTGCCAAAATCCCCGCCCTCTCCTAGCCGGGGCCGGCCAATGGCCAGCCCCCTGGGTGCCCCGGCCCGCCCTCCCTCTGCCCTTACACTGACTTCTGCAGGACTTACCTCTGTTGGCAGCCGTAGGGTCTGGAGGGCGGTGGAGTGAGGGCTGCCGGCCTCTGCACTGACGGCCTTTACTCCCGAGTCATCGCAAACGTGCTTTACGGCACGTTTACGGCGCTTTAGAACAGAGGAGCATGTTAAGCATGCAGACTCACAGACATTGTGAGAAAGAACTCAGGCGAAAGACTACAGCTGGGCATCTGACCAATTAAAAAAAAAGCATTTGGTCAATTGGCCAATCAGAGATTGTCAAGTATTTTTAAGTATTCACTTTATTCTTAACCTTTGATGTTATTAGAATAACAAAAAAGACAGTTTACTCAGCATGCAATAGGTTCGATGTTGATGTTGTTGTTCAGTCGTTAAGTCGTGTCCGACCCTTCGTGATCCCATAAACCACATCCCGCCAGGCCTTCCTGTCCTCCACTATCTTCCTGAGTTCGCTCATTTTCATGTTCGTTGCATCGGTGATGCTGTCTAACCATCTCATCCTTTGCCTTCCCCTTCTCCTTTTGCCTTCAATCTTTCCCAGCATCAGAGTCTTCTCCAGAGAGTCCTCTCTTCGCATTAGGTGGCCAAAATATTTGAGCTTCAGCCTCAGTACCTGTCCTTCCAGGGAACAGTCAGGGTTGATTTCATTTAGGACTGACTGATTTGATCTCCTAGCAGTCCAAGGGACTCTCAGGAGTCTTCTCCAGCACCACAGTTCGAAAGCATCTATTCTTCGGCGCTCAGCCTTCCTTATGGTCCAACTCTCGCAACCATACTTCTGCTAATTAATTAAGTTAACCATACTTATGCTAATAAGTTCGATACTTATGCTAATTACAAAACCAAATCTATTCACTTAACTTACACACAAATTATTTCGGAAACCTTCCCCAACTGGTCCTCATGTCCCACTCTCCTGTGCCTTACTGCAGCGGATACCTTCAGTTCTTTCAACAACAGCCATCCTTGAGTCCAATCCCTCTACAGGGGGGTCGGTTCACAGAACAGCTGGCTGCAATTCCCTGATTCCTGAAGCAAGCAAGGGGCAGTCACGGGTCATCCTAGGTACTGGTCAGCCTTGGGCACTGATGGTGTCCCTGTTTGGAGATGGCTGCAGTTGCGGCAGACAGTCACCAGGAGGAGCTCTACCATCCTGCTAGATTTGCCTTAAGAGGATCAGCAACCTTCACTGCTGCCACACTGCTAGCAAATAACAGCACAATGACATTTTTGAAAAGGGCATTCTTGGCATCATGGAATATTTGACAGCAATCAATGGATTGGTGCTGTCTGCCAGTCCTACTAGAGGCAAATCATTGTTCAACGAGCTCAAAGTGGCTGTTAGCACGGCATTCTTTTGTCTGATAGCGATCTCTAGTCAAAACGAGTTCTGCAGGTTTCCAAAGCACTACAAAAGACTGCCAGACAGGGCTGACTGTAGAATATGAGGATGCACTCCATGCCATGGACAATGGTGCATCTTATCATCCCTCAGCTCTCAGATTCCTGCCCTAGAGAAGGAAAAGGCCTCTGCCCCTCCCCGACAACATTCGTCAATACTTACAGACACAGTACTTTCAGAGCGACAGACAGGCCATTCAATAACCAACATGGTGATCTGCATTTGAATTCAGCCCACAATCCAAAAACCACAGCAAAATTGTATGATTTCTTTTGCAAGGAAAGCTTTTAAAGGAATCTCCCCAGCAGATCTCCATATATTAAAGCAGCACACATTCTCGGTGAGTATTGCATGCTGCCAGAGTGTAAAGCAAGAGACGGTATTCTTTGCAATAATAACAATAAAATGAAGGTAAAAAAAAGACCCTTCGTACAACTGGAGATACACACTACTTCATCAGAGCTGACAGTGCTTGGTCGGGTATTACGCAGCCTCAGCATTACCGGTATGATGAAGTACCAAAGAGCAAAGCCCATGGAGAAGCCCTTTGGAGCAAAGGGACTCATCACAAGAAATATGCTGAGGTTTCCCTGACTCTCATTCCGCACAGACTAGATCCCATTTGAACATGGCATGAAAAATAGCCTGGACAGGATGGAGCCAGGGAGAGCAAGATGCCCCCAACCTTTTTGAAAAATTGCCTTTTGATGTACAGGGTCCCCAGACAATGCCGTTTGGTGCTGCACGATTTATACAGGTGATCTATTTAAAAACAATCTCCCTGCAGGCAGGCAGAGGGATGGGGAGGGGGGAGGAAAAGGAAGTTTGCAAATGGTCTCAGTCTTTGTTTTTTCCATTTGCAAGACTTAGCATTTATATAGCTCTGTGGAGCATTCAAAGATCCTCGCAGATGACATACTGCTGTAATCTGTACATCAACCCTGTACAGTAGATCAGTATCAGCTTCCACATATTATAGACTGAAGGGGCTGCAGCTGATCAAGAGTGGCTTGCCAAAGGCCATCCATAAGCTTATGGCAGATGTGAGATTCTGGGAAGCTCCTGATATAGCTCAGTGTCTTAAATGCGGCAGCAGCTCTAAAAGGGACAAAAGGAAAATCTAGCTGGTCTCCTTCCTACAAGGCAACACCAGCTACCTATTCACCTCCATTAGATCAACCACACTGTCCAAACTGCAATGAGCACATGCATATCAGAGAGTGTACTTGTCAAGTGAATAGATTCAGGTGACTCATGCAAGTGAGCCAAGCTATACATTTTAAGGAAAGGTGAAAACTAACAGGAATCAGACAATAATGGCGCAATCCTACCCACCCCTGACTGCGCTGGTGTTTGCCATTGCAAAAGTGCCGTAAAGTGCTTTGCAACGGCATAGCATTTGCCAGTGCAGGTGTGGAGGTTCGCACTGGCCTGCGCACAACCTGCACAGAAGGAGCAGCATGGGCCAGAGAAGGTGAGTTTCCGGAACAGGGTGGGGAGAGGGCGAGGAGGGGGGTAACAAGGCGAGGGATGGGTGACAACGGGGCTGGAAGTGGGCAGATTGGGCTCGAGAGGGGCAGGATCATTGGCGCTGGCATGCACCGCATCCTGTCCCCCCTCCCAGGCCCAATCCGCTGACACGGGGCAACATGGACTTGCGCCAGCTATCAAGCTCACGCAGGTTCAAGTTGCCCCATAGCGGCTGCTGGGGCTTACCCCAGGACAAGGGGACAAATGTCCCCTTATGCCACGGAGACTTCCAGCAGCCATTATTCCTGCGCAGGATGCAGCATAGCCCGTACCGGCCCCACTGCATCGCTATGCGGGGATTTAGGCAGGATTGGGCTGCCCCATGGTGTTCTAACGGGTAGCTGTTTGAACTAAAAACCAATCCAGATGATCTCATCACAGATCTCCCAGAACCTTGTCTCATTTGTCCCGACATTGTGAAAAGAAGTGTTAGAATACATTTTGCAACAGACCAAACAGAAAATGGCTCTTTTATCCTGTTCAGAAAACAAATCTGAAAAACCATTTGATTGAGAGATTTCTAGCCCAGTCCAAAAGTGATGATAACATGGAATTCTGAATTTGACTCTGTTCCAACCAGGTGCCTGGGCATTAATTTGCATTTTATGAAGTTAAATTGCAAATAGCTTGGGAATATTCACTTTTAATTAACTCAGTCTGGAACTTTAAGAATTCAGAAGACCAACTTCCTCTGCATAAGCCCACTGAAATGCAAATATTGTTCTCAAGAGGGCGTACATGTTTTTAATGCAACACACATTCATTTCAATGGTGTTTAGGTGACCCATCACCCTCTCACATGACGAAGAAATGGAAGCCTGAATGTGGCTACGCAGGTATGGGGTGCCAGCTCAGTTCTTAAAAAGTCCTTTTACTGTAGCATGAAAGGATTCATGGCCAGATATGATGTTCAACGAAACAGGCAATATGGGATTAAAAGCCATGTATTTTTCTTAAAAGGAACAATAAAAACTTTTAAAACAAGACCCGGTGTTGCAGCTTTTTTCTTAATCCAAACACATACCCGTTTTAAAAGTACACGAAGGAACAGCCAAAGTGACAGTCAAGATAAAAGTTTTTGTTTCCTTGCAAAAGTCAACGTTTCCTCCTAATATTCCTAGGACATTGTCAAGACAGGCACAGTACAGGTTACTGTTAGATGACAGGTTACAGGTTACAGTACAGGTTAAGGTAAAGGTAAAGGTGACTCCTGACAATTAAGTCCAGTCGTGTCCGACTCTAGGGTGTGGTGCTCATCTCCATTTCAAAGCCGAAGAGCCAGCGTTGTCCGAAGACGCCTCCGTGGTCATGTGGCCGGCATGACTCTCCTTGCCGCAGCGCGTAGCATGCAGCTGGAACAAGGAGCGCTGTTTACCTTCCCGCAAGCGGTACCTATTTATCTACTCGCATTAACATGCTTTGGAACTGCTAGGATGGAACCTGTCATCTAACAGTAACCTGTACTGTGCCTGTCTTGACAATGTCCTAGGAATATTAGGAGGAAACGTTGACTTTTTCAAGGAAACAAAAACTTTTATCTTGACTGTCACTTTGGCTGTTCCTTCGTGTACTTTTAAAATGGGTATGTGTTTGGATTAAGAAAAAAGCTGCAACACCAGGTCTTGTTTTAAAAGTTTTTATTGTTCCTTTTAAGAAAAATACAAGGCTTTTAATCCCATATTGCCTGTTTCGTTGAACAGTCCTTTTACTTTCTATGAGACAAAGCAAGCAGCCTTTGAGACAAGAGTTTGAGACCCAGGCTAGTGTGTGTGTGTGCTCTCCACTGGTATGTCTGAACTCTTTACTTGCCTCTATAGTATACTGTATACATGTCATTAACAGCCCAATCCTCCTAACTAAACTCCCATGAGGTGATGCAGTGGAGTTTTGCATTCTGGAGATCTCCTCGGAGTAAGGGTACATTTGGCCCCTTGCGCTGGGGTAAACCCCAGCAGGTGCAACAGGTCAACTTGGACCTGTGCCAGCCATATCACAAATCCGCATGTTTTCATGTTGGCGGATCAGGCCCTGGAACGGTGCTAAGATATGGCATGTGCCGGAGTCACCGATCCCGCCCCCTCCCAGGCTCAATCCTCCCGTTCCCATTGCCACCCTTTCTCCGCCCCCATTCAGCCCCCTTCCCGCCCTCCCACCATCCCATTCCACGCCCTGCATGGACATAACTGGTCTGGCGGGCATCCCTCCAGCCTTCCGGCTGTCACACGTAGAACTAATGCTATTGCAAAGCACTTTATGGCGCTTTTGTGACAGTGCACACTGGCGAAATGCAACCCTATGTTAGGATTGTTCCATAGGTCCTGTAAGAAAATATAGTAGTGTAGTACTGTAGTGATGAAGATGGTTGCAGCGGGGACAAAATCCACTCACTGCCCTGATGCTGGGTTGCTCAACCGCTAACAACACTGATACTATGAGGGATCATGAAGGACACAGAGATACATTTTGCCCCTCGTGGTCACTGAAGTACATCGGCCGCTCCAGGCTGGTGTCAACGCAAGGCACCCTAGGCCAGCTGCCAGGGGCCAGAGCACTTGGCTGATGGCTGCCTTGGCCCTTTGGGGTTTGGGGCTCCAACAGCAACTACTGGCTAGATGGGTACCATCCCCTCCCCTCCCCGTGGCGTCTGACTCACCGTCCCGTCCCCTCCCCATGGCGTCTGACGCAAGTTTCTTTCATTCTTGGTTGGCCAGTGCCACAGCAACAGCATTCTAGCCAGCGGCTGCTGCCCACCATGTTTCTCTTCCTCCATAGCATCCCACATCCCAAGAAGTCCATCATCACAAAGGCCAAGGGAGTCACCGGAGCAGAGGCCCCCTCAAACCTGAGCAAGCCTGGAGCCCTCTCCCTTCACATAAACGCAGCAGTCCATCATAATGATTGGCACTTCTCTAGTGATCAGATAATAAGCAAGCCACGGACTGTTCAGTGGCTTCCCAATCATACACAGCTACCCTTTCTCCAAGAGATCACAAGCTGCATTGATTTTTGCAGAACAGTCACCACACCGTTATAATGCTGCTTATTTTTGTCAATTTTAACTCCGTCTCTGAGGCAGAGTCTGTCATTCCATAACTGTTTGCAAAATGCCAAAACCTTCTGGTGCTGGCTCTTTCAGTACTGTAGCAGGGTTCCCCTGTGCTGTTTAAATGTTTATTACTTAATGAACGATGCATAAAATAATATAGAAAGCTGTTGACATATCACCGCATCTGTTCATTACCAAGGTAATAATGCCCTGTGCTTTTTAATGAGTAATTAAAATTATCCAAAGTAATAAGAGTGGTAGTATTATCATATTGCTTATTAACATGATAATCCAATTAGCCTTGCATTGAAACAGTGATTATCAGGCTGTTAAACACTGGCACCTCATTATTTTAGGGACCGTTCAGAGTTCTCCTGTTCAAAGGTCCAGGGACTTATTCAGGGGAAGGAACCATCCTATCAAACACCATTCATGGGGCTGCTTAGGGGTTCGTCTCAGTTAGGCAAAAGCTTTCATCCCGTTCCCATTGCCAGTTTTGGGTCAAGGATACAGACCATCATGATGACCTTTAGGGCCAAACAGGCATCACAACCAACTGGGCTCCGGATTTGGGGGGATGGAGTGGGGTGTATGTGGTTATCCTTAAAATTAAAGATTTTAAGATTTAAAATTAAAAGATTCTAGCCAATTAAAGAAAACAAATGTGTTTATATTTGCTTGCCTTTGGCATGATTAAACAGTGATTTACAGATCCATGTGTACAAACTGATTGACAATTATTATGCATGCAGATCATGCACCAAAATTATGAAAGGGATTACAAATACAATAACAAATAAGAGGTTCATCAGCTGAACGAATAGAGGGGATAGCTGAAGACAATCCCGCCTGACCTTCTTTCAACCATCTGACGGGACAGAGACCCTGACTAACTTACTTAGATGTCAGAGGCTGTGTGGGTGGTCTGGTGGGCGAGGGAGGGGAGCCATTGGTCTAGCCGGCCTGGGAGGGGGAGGGGGATGGCGCCCGCCATATCCCCGTCCCCACCAGGCGGCTAGGCCATTACATGGCTTCCTCCGATTTCCGCCAGCTATTTAGCTGGTGGAAATCTGAGGAGGCCCATCAGGCCAGCCCTGGTTTACACCCAGGGAAGGGGACAAACATCCCCTTCCCCAAGTAGACCTCTGGCCCACCGCATGGCGGGCACCCGGCACGGGATCCGGCGGGTGGCCCTGGGCCACCCGCCAGATCCTTACACAGGATTGTGCCCTAAATGTGTGAACAGAGCTCTGCCTGTACAGCTGTATGCGCAGGGGCTTCTTTAGACATTCAGTTTCCAACAGCTGCTGACCAGATGCCTCCAAGAAACCTACAAGCAGGACATGAAGGTAACAGCTCTCCTTTGCTGTGCCCCAACATCTGGCATTCAGATACACTGAATAACTCTTTTAGCCTTAACCGTGGTTAACATCACTGCCTATGTAGCATTTAACTATGGCTACAGGGGTGGGAGATTTGTTCTCCAGAAGACAAGAACGGAGATGGAGGATGTGATCCCACTGCCTGGTCTTGAATGCCTGACCATGAATCAGCAGCACTACACTTGGACTGGGTCTATGATGAGCAAAGTGAGAATGCCGGGGCCAAAGATCTCACCTCTCCATTTTCTTAGCTGGCAAAGGCGTGGGATCATCCAGCCAGCAGGCATGAAACTAGAACTTTGTCATCTGCTAGCACACAATTCTGACACCCGCAAACTCCAGTTGTCTGTGACTCTGCACTTGGCTTTCTGACACTAGTGGCAAGCAATTTCCTGGGAGTTATTTGATCATTATTTCTTGCTCAGTTGGACCAAGCACTTTAGCTGCCAAATGTTTTGACAAAGCGTAGCACTCTGCTAGGTAGGCAGCATAACTCCACTTCTGAAAATGACCCTTCTTTCAAAGATCTTATGATACCCAACCAATATTCACAGCCCATCTGGCTTATAAGCATCACAGGAATGTGAATACAGACACAGGGAAGAATGATCAGCTAGCCCAACATCTGATTGTCAGATGGCTTGTTCTCCAAGGATTTCCTTTCAGTGCTATTGAATATTCTTGCGTTAGAAAATCAGGACAAAGTTTAGATCAAGATGCCACAATCCAGTGAGAGATATCCATGTGCACACCTGATGTGGATATGTGCACTGCAGTTTTCATCTGGTCCCCACTGAACCCGGTCTGCACATGCATCAAAATAGTAGAGCTTTAAAGTGTTAGAACAGACTGTATCACTTCATACTGATGGTGATGCCATTTTTGACTGTGAAAAATGTGGAAAAACTCCCTGCAAGTAGAAAACTAGCACAAGAGGAGTGGACTGGGTTGAGACCTTTCTCCCTGATGTGCTAGATTTTTACCTGCAGAATTTTTTTTGTGTTGTTCTATTTGTTCTGTTTGGGAATATTAAAAATGGCATTTGCATCCTGAGGTGTTCTACCACCGCATTCTGCTGTATGTGTAGAGCAGGCTTTCATAGATGTATCTGATAAAGAGAACCTAAACATATCCCCAACCCCTACCTGTGCAATGCAAGTTTGTTCCATTGACACAAATAGGACTATTTCCGAGTATGCTTAGGATTACACCTTTATAGCCGTTACATCAAACATGTGCAGCCTGTCTGGCAACGGTTTTAATGTTCCAAAATAATTCTGGAGTTGCAGTTACCCTGAAGGCTCTTTAGCCAGGAGTCTGCCAGTGTTGATGCTGCAGGAATCAACATCAAAGCCGTTTCACAAGAACAAATTATGCATTGAGTGGTTTCCTTCTGGCATTTCAGATTCCTGCTACAGATAATACCCAGTCAGTAGCCAGCTGCCCTTCTCCTGGCAAATATGCTTTGAGACAGAAATGTCCCACTTTGTCCTCCAGATCAGTGTTTGTTGTTCCAAATGAACATTCTTCCAAGTCACATCCTGTGTCATCTTTTCTTCTTAACCTAAAAGCCCCCCAAAGTGTGTTTGCCTTTCCTCATCATAAGTTGCTCTTGAGCCTGTCTGTTGCCCTTTTCTGCACCTTTTGCAGGTCTCCAGACGGCTGCTGTGGTATCACAGAAAGCTTCCATCCAGTGGAGACAGAGAGTTTCATGGTTGTGGACCACAAATGACAGTGATATTTATTTCTAGGTCTCCTTTATGGATCTCGGTTTTTAACTCTGGTCCTATTATGCAGCTTGCAAATGCTGACCAGATCACCGTTCTTGGTGTCGAGGCTGTGGCTCAAATGCCCCACTCCTTCCTCTATATCTCACTTTGTTTTAATCACTATTTTCCACCATATTTTCCAGGCTTCCTATCCATTTTGTGAGACTTTTAGTTAATGGCCATCTCTCCTATGCCATTGATTTTTGGTGGTCCTTCACAAGGTTTGAGGCTGATCTTTTTCTTTCACTGCGCGCGCACGCGCGCACGCACACACGCGCACACACACACACACACCAAGTAATCAATTGCATTTAAATAAGGCAAAATTAATCTATATCTCCTGGTTTGTATATTCATGGACATCAAAGGGATTTTTACTGCCCCAGTGGTGGTCTAAATGCTATTTTGATGTCATCTTGACCATGTCTGGAGCAAACTTGAAATGAGTCTTACCAAAAAAAAAAAAAGACTCAATAAGGAGGAAGGTATTGTAAGGTATTTTTCGGGATGTCCCTCCAGCTTTTCAGGAAAAACATGAGCCAGGTACAAAAGAACAGGAACTCTGTTTACTTGATATAATATATAGTATATACCATAGGCCGGAGGCAGGAATGTCCCATGGATGAGGCAACCTGAAGCCCTCACATGAAGCAGGGAGTTCAAAGGGGCAGCACGATGGGGGAAGAGGGGCCCCATAACCTGTGTCTTCTGACCCCTTCCAGCCTGCCGCCAATCAACGTGCTCCAGTTCATGCTCTCATCCCCTTCCCACTTGTGTTCAAAGGCATGTCTACTCAGAAGCAAGCCCCACTGAATACAATGGCCTAGGATTGTGCTCTAAGGATTAACAAGCTACACCTGCCCACATGCCTTCTCCTAAAGGTCTAGCACTCTCTCCCGGTTGGAGAACTGGTAAGCCTACCTCCCAATGTGTGGGTGGGCAAGCGCATGCTGATGCATGCTCCAGATTTTTAAAAAAACATTTTGGAAGAGGCGGCAGCAGCAGCAAGGGGTTCCTGCAGGACCTGCATCGCATGCAGGGATAGCGTGATGTGTGGCTGGCTCGGGCAGCACTGGAGCGCCAGCCGAGTCTGGCCAGAGATTTGTGCCACCGACCGAGACAGCCATCTTAGAACAGCTCCAGCACATTCTACTTCCTAGACACGACTAGGAGGCTGATGGCTCTCCTAGAACAATGACCAAACAGTTTTGACTGCACTGCATAAGGGAAGAGTCTTTTGCATGTGCAAAAATCAGACTTACACGTGAATAGCTGATGCCCGTCCATCTGCCCTCACCTGCATCTGTTTGGCTTCTTTGCTTTATTGTATATTGTATAATATATAACATTAACACTTATTTTACTGCTTTAATTGTTTAACATTGCTGTTACTGCTGCTGCTACCGAGCTTTGTATAGAAAAGGATAACTGATATGAAAGAATAACAGACATGGAAGGGTAACAGTGCAATTTGAAACAAATAAATACAGTACATTAGCACACTTCCACAACCTCAGTACAATTACTCAGTGTCTAATTACAAATCCTCAGATAAAAGCTGTTGACACGAATCCTGATTAACACTCTAAAACAGTTGCTTTAAAACATCACTTAATTTGTACAATATATGAGCATCCTCGTCAACAGAAACTGCTGAGTCCATTCATAGTGATACTGGGCTTATCCTGTGCTGTGCATCCCCGTCTGGGGTCACTAGTTGTTGCACGAAGACCATCTGCCCACAACTCAAGCTGGATCAAGGCCTTGAAATGCACTGTGTGCTTAGCATCATTCTATCAGTGGTGTGTACGTGAACAAGCAGATATGGTAAGTAAAATATTTAACTGAGAAGTCATTGTCCTTTTGACTTATTACTCAATTAATCATTACACTGAAAAGTATTCACATATTCCCAACACTTAACAGCTCCCTTCTGAAGGAAATGAGATATGAGACAGAACTTACAAGTCAGAGTGACTCCGCTCCTGAGTTACACCTGCTGGGTGAAACAGGATTGCTCCTAGACTTCCTTGAGCTTGTGGAACACAACACTACACTGGAGTGAAACAAAATTACACTGGCATAGCAAGACCCTTGCACTGTTGGGCTACTGCCAGCATAACACTGGTCTTCCCAGGATCCTTACAGGTACAGTACCTGGTCTCAGGACTCCAGACATACTGTAAACGTCCTGCAGGGATTGGAAGAAGAAGGCATCCCACACAAGGAAGAAAGGAAAGAACAAACACGGAAGATAAGCAAGGGAAGGAGGTTCAACAGAGAGGGAGACACCATGCCTTGAAGTTTGACCTCTTCATTTGTGCTATCCCTCCTGCCTAGAAAACAAAGAGTTGTGCACTTCAAGAGCTGGTACCTTACAACATTTCTACTGGAGTCAGTAGACACCCAGAGTCACCAACCACCATGCCCCCCCACCCCGTATTATGGGAAACTGTGTGCTGGCCTAACTCCTTGCGGAGGTGGAGGTGGAAGCAGTGACACCATACACCTGCAATAGAGAGCACAAGCACCTTTCTTCTTCTTAAATTTCCTACTGTGATAAGACCCTAGAACCAAAGAAGCTGCAACAAGAGAAACAAGTATATATATCTTGCTCTCAATGAATCCCATCAGTTAAAAACTGTCCACAGGCATTTAAAAGTGGACCCCATGTTGCAAGTCAAGTCAAAAGGGAGAAAGACACAGCAGATTGGATGCTAAACAGGCCACAGCTTTATTTTCAGCTTTGCAGAAAGGTTATGCACGTTAGCCAATAATACAAGCACAGGTTGAAAGTGGGGTTTTCCCCCCAGTTACTGACAGCATCACAAACCAGCATGCAGCTGGGGCAGAGCCTGTAATCTCTAGCCCACCATCCAGAATCTAGGTGCAGGGGATCCTTTTATAAATTCTGAAAGGGGTATAATAGCACAATCCTGTGAATGTCTACTCAGAAGTAAATCCCATTTAGTTCAATGGGCCTTGCTCCCAGGTTAATGTGTATAGTATTGCAGCCTAATGGGCCAATCCTATTTAACTCCCGGCTGCATCTGCGGGGGAGTTTTGGCTGCTGGAGGTCTCTTCAGGGTAAGGGGACATTTGTTCCCTTGCACCGGGATAAGCCCCAGCAGTTACTATGGGTCAACTCAGACCTACGCCAGCTCAATCGCTGGTGCAAGTCTGTGTTGATCCGGAAAGGTGGATTAGACCCAGGAAGGGGGTCAGGATTTGGTGTGTGCTGCTGATCCTGCCCCCTTTCCGGGCCTGATCCACCCTCCTCACCGCCCATCACTGCCCCGTTACCAAAATAAATTAACTACACCTGCAGTTCTGCTCAAAGCTAGGCTGAATCAGAATCAATGGGGTTGAAATAGTCTCTACCAGATGCAGTTTTGCAACCTAAAGCTTGACTGAATTACTAATTAAACTGATAAAAGCTTGCAGCCCTGGTCACAACGATTAAGAGTGCAAGGGTATAGTATGTAGCCAGTGTCATGTGGCATGATCACTTCTGATGATAAAGGAATAGCAGAACTGCTGTTTGCTAAGCGGTAAAAAAAAATCAATGACTCTTCTATGCCAATTAGCTGTGGTGATTTGAATTGGTGCACATCACAGCAGTCTGTTGTTCAGTTGTTTAATTTGTGCAAATATACAATGCACCATGCTGCACCCAGATTTTTTCACTCCCTTTTCTCACATTCACTTTAGGCAAAGTACCAATCAAATGTAGAAAAACACAGATTTTTATTTTGGAATAATCTTACAAGAAACAGTTCTAGTTAATTGTCAACAACAACAAATATACAAATAAATACAGTATATTTACATCTTAACAAAACTAGAACATAGTCTCCATTTCTAAGTTACAACAGTTATACAAGTCTTTTCTGTCTCCTGGCCTGAGGGGAAAATAATAATCTAAGGAAAGTAAGAGATCACATCCATTGCTGACATTATATCCACTGTTCAGTGAGTATTCCCACTGTAAAATCCTCAGGGAAATGTTGGATCAGAACATAACATTCTCTTTGCTTGCGGAAAGCCAAGACTTACACTTCTTCCACAGAGAGAGGTCTAAATAGGTGACAACAAACTCTGTTCTACCGTTAGGTGAACGCATTATAGAGTCCCTGTGTATGCAGGGATTCTCAGTACTCTCTTTGAATTTGGATCCTCTTCTCAAAATCTCCACAACTATCCTCTCTTCAACTGTAGCTTTTCCATCTTTACTTTCACCAGCATTGCATAGTGGTAGGCTTACCAGATCTCCAACCGGGACAGGGTGCTAGACCTTTAGGAGAAGGAATGTGGGCAGGTGTTGCTTGTTAAACCTTAGAGCACAATCCTTGACATGTCTACTCAGAAGCAAGCCCCATTGTGTTCAGTGGGGCTTGCTTCTGAGTAGACATGCCTAGGATTGTGCTGTAAGGTTTAACAAGCGACACCTGCCCACATTCCTTCTCCTAAAGGTCTAGCACTCTGTTCCGGTTGGAGATCTGGTAAGCCTAGCTTTAAATATGGCAATTTGGTAATATACAGGGATCTTTAGACCAGCTATACCAGAGTTGGGCTTCCACAGAATTCCGTTTTAAATAATATTGAGGACACACGTGGGTTGTTTTCCAATATTTACTAGATAGTCAGATTCATACAGAGAACTAGGAAACTTAGATAGAACAGAGAATTGGCAGGTTTCCTGATTTATAACATGGGCGATATATTTACCTATCCTGGAGAGTTGTTCTGGGATTGCTAGGCTTACCAGATTTCTGGCACCCCCAAGGGGGACGGGAGTGACATCACAAGAAGGCGGGTCAAAAACTGTGATGTCACTTCCGCCGGAAGTGGGCGTGTCCACCGGAAGTGGGCGTGTCCACTGTAAAATAAATACAGTATTTTACCTTTTTCCCCGTGCCTCTGAGCACGTGCAGATTGCCGCCGCTGTTTTTGTCCCAGCCAGCCAGGTGCATTGTAATGGCCAGTGCTGGCCGTCACAACGCAGCCAGCTGGCTGGGACGAAAACAGCGGTGGCACTCTGCACGTGCTCAGAGGCACGGGGAAAAAGGTAAAATACTGTATTTTCTGAGACTTTTATTTTATTTGTGTATTTTAGTTTATTTGTGTATTTTATTTTATGTGCTGTTTGTGTATTTTAGTTTATTTTATGTTTATTTATTTTATGTTTTATGTTTAGTTTAGTTTATATTTTATTTTATTTTATGCTGCCACTTCGTCATCCCCCTGTCCGTCCATCCCCCGAACTGTCTCTTTTACTGCCCCGGCCCTGGCCCGCCTTGTGCGAGACTGGAACCGCCCTGCGCGAGACTGGAATCGCTCAGAAGATGTCCGAGTGAACTCGGACAAATTTGGAGACATTCCAGCTTCGCGCGCATGCGCGCGAGGCTGGAATCGCTCGGAAGATGTCCGAGTTCACTCGGACAAATTCAGAGGCATTCTAGCCTCGCACGCATGTGCGCGAGGCTGGAATGTCTCCGAATTTGTCTGAGTTCACTCAGACATCTTCTGAGCGATTCCAGTCTCGCGCAGGTGCGCGAGACTACAGAGATCAAGAGACAGAGACGCGCTGTAGCTGCAGCACAGTCTCAGAAGAGCTCCGGCCCGCCGCAATGCAGCTGGCGGGCCGGGCCGGGACAAAGGCACAGTTTGGGGGGGACGGGGGGACAAAGCGGCGATACCGGGACTTTCCCGGTCAAAAATGGGACTCTAGTAAGCCTAGGGATTGCAGTACTGGGTGTAGTAATGGAGAAAGAGCAGAGGGGGGGCATGAGGTGAAGGGGGAGAAACAAAATGGTTCTAAGGTTCTGAACAAGCTGGGTTCAGGAAACAACAGAGTGGCTAACTGAGAAGTAATGCAAAGAGAAGGGAGGGGATTGCAAGAGAGGGGGGGCAAAAAGGGGGGGAAGGGAGAACAAGATAGCTCACCAGTATCCACAACGCAAGAAGAAGAAGAGAGAGACTGCCAGGCAGTCTTTACCTTTTATAGGGAACACAGCACATGGCCAAGAAAAGGGGAGGATACCTTGAATGGACCAGGCACACAGAAAAAGGAAGGAGAGCTCCTAGAGTGGACATCCAGCACATCTCAGTGCACCTCTGGGTAAGACTATACATAAACAATAGGAAGGTGGGTGGGGGATGATGGGTTGATTGTCCAGTCCTTAAGGAGCTGGCTTGAGACAAAGGAGAGGCTGGGATGAGTCATCTCAGGTAGCCCTGTGTATTGTCTTCTCTCAGGAACATATTTAGCATATCAGTGAGGAGGGGAATGCAGAGTAGAGTTTGTGAGAGCTTCTTGGACACATGGCAGAAATGGTGGCAGGCAGCTGGTCAGGTTTTTCCTCATGGCTTCTGGTGAGACCTTTCTTCTGCATGGCTCATGGCGCAGGAACACTGCGTGGCCCTAGCATAATACAGTCCAGTCTGGCACATGTTCCATTCTAGCTCACAACCCATTGGAAAAAGCCTCATGGCAACAAACATTTTCAAAGTCTCTTGGCAACAGTTCTCATTTTGAAAGGTCATGGGGCAACACTGCCCACGTTCCTTCTCCTAAAGGTCTAGCTAGCATTCCATCCCAGTTGGAGATGTGGTAAGACTACATAGTGGCAGCCCTTCCCATCAGGTAGCACACCGCAATCTGATTTACAACCTAAAATGAGACTTTACATGTGGTTCAAAAGTGGCACCTTTGCTCTGCTGTCAGGCCAGGGGCAAGAGCCGGCATCGGCAGCTGGCCTCACTGGATGCCTGCAAAGGCACATGTCCCATCAGGGGGCCTACCACCAACACCTGGAATGACAGCCGTCTTGTGGCTGTTGGCGCCTGTTTACCTGTCATCTCCAAGCTTGCATTCAGTGACAAGGTGTATCCACTTCCCAATCAGAGCTCTAACTTCTAGAGAGCCTGGCAGGAAGCTGAACTCAGATGAATGACAAGTCTAGCAACCTGAACAAACACAATTTTAATAAGGCATCCCCCAAAGGCAAAAAGAGAGACAGTGATTTACCAGGGACCGGTTCCAGAACACAGGAACTCTCCTTGGTTAAGACAAGGGTGTATGATTCCAGCAGACTCCTACAGTTGTGCCTAGGCAGCCTAGCAAATGCACTTTGAAACGAAGCGATCAGAAATGTCTTTCTTTACCTGGGGAACAGTATCCCGGGCCTCTGCGCTCTCCATGGCTTCTGTTTCACGAGCATCCCACAACGTTCTTCACGATTGTTTATTCATGAAGAACACCTGCTTTTCTGCCACACAGCTCACTTCCTTTCTCCCTCTGACTTGGAATCTTTCAACAGTACAATTATTAATTCATTGACTTACTTCCTTGTATGCTCAGAACTCAAACGAGAAAGGGAAGTTCCCCAATGTCCTTCTGGCAATCTATCTCGGAAAGGAGGGAAGGGCTTCTTTGGGAATAGATGATTTGTCTTTTAGTTACTTCCTTTCATTGATCGATCAAATCTACAATTTAGTATTAAGCACAGGATTTGGTTTTTAAAGCAATGCCTGTTGGTTGCTGGAATAACACTGAGAATGCACATGATTAATTTTTGTTACTGGGGGCAGGGAGCACTTTATTCTCCCATCAGCAGACCAGGTCCAATGTCCGGGAGACAGATTCATAATAGAACTGATGCTATTTAACAGTAAGGGCTTCATAGTTAAAGATCGCATGTGTTCAGACATAGCACTGTATACAAATATGTCTATTTATAAGTTACAAATCTAAAGGAAATCTCTGTTTTTGGTCGCGCCACAGAGGGGACTGATAAAATAACTTCAGGAGCTGCATTGGGTCCAGGGGCTTCCCATTGGCCATTTCTGGTTTAGAGGTGTAAAAGTTGGGCAGCGCAATCCTGTGTAAGTATACGTGGCTGGACTAAAGGGCCAACCGCTGTATCCTACCCAGATCGCGGCCCGCCCCGGGGCTGCTAATCCACACTTTGAGAGAAGGGGATGTTTGTCCCCTTCCCTGGGTGTAAGCGAGACCGGGACCTAATTCATGCCAGGGCCAGACCTGGTGTACATTTGCGGAGACGGTGGCAAGATGGTGCGGGCCGGGATGGGGTCTAGGATATATCAGCGCAGATATCGACACCCCCTCCCAGCCCAGGCTGGCCAATGCCCCCCTCCCTCGCCGTCTTGTCCCGCCCTCCCATCAACCAGCGCGGGACTTACCTGTGGCGGCTAAAGTCAGGTAAGTTCCACGGCAGAGTGAGCAGCTCCGGCCTTCGTGCCGGCACCGCTTACTCTCCAGGTGTCGAACGGCACCCTAGACCAGCGGAGTGTATAGTTAGGCAGGATTGTGCCGTAAGCCTAAGAAATAAAGAGCCCAATCCTATCTCCCCCCCCACGCCACCAATGCAGCCACGCCAAATACGAACACACTGTATCCAGTGGGGGGGGCAGAACAGGAGGCTTTGGAGAGGAAAGAATTATTTTCCCTTTCCCCTCCATAAGCCTCCCACTCCGCAATTGGTCTCCTTGGACCTGCACCAGCTCTGTAGCTGGTACACATCTGAGGAAGAGAAGAAAGGGGTGGGGAGGCTGCTAAACGAAGAGATAGGATTCAAGACATGCCATCGCCGCCAGATCCACAACCCCGTCACAACCTTCCCGCATAGTTTCTCCCCCCTCCCTGCCCAGGTTTGCCCCCTCCCCCCACTGCTTCCTGGTCTGGCGGGTGTGGCGGGAACTGGCGATGGATGCAGAACACTGTCGCCTCTTGCGGCAGCACTCTCAAAATGGCCACCAAAGGAGCACTGTGCCATTCGCACACTGTGCCGTCAACAGCCATTTTATGGAAGCCTCTTCTGCTGTCATAAATCCCTCCCCCCAACAGCCCAATCCGAAAGGTTGCTTCTAAATACTTGCTGCTACACCTCATGCATATTGTTACAAAGGTATTTCTCGCAGTTAACATTCCCTTAGTTAGTTTAGTAAAATATATTGCTTTAAATACTGAACTTGAACATTGGTGAGAGGAATCAAGACGAGCACAAATGTGCTCCCCAAACATTGAATCTAACCTTAGCCAGTGAATTGATTACTTGCAAAAGTTTTTTTTTCCCATTTGAATCTTTGTGAGCAGTCAGTGCTCGTAGAGCTTCAACCTTTTGTGGGCACATTTGAGTCTCTGCAAGAGATTGTATCCCCAGATTGCACAGTCTGAGTGAAGATCCCTCTCTGCAAACGTAAAGATTGTAAATCACTGATTCACTCGCTGCATTTTTACACACGACTAACTGATTGATGTCATTTGCAACCACAAAATGCGGTGATGCCCACTAGCTTTGATGGCATTTTAAAAGAATTAGACACATTCATGGTTGATAGGTCTATCAATGGCTGTGAGTCATGACAGTTAAGGACCTTCATACATGGAAACGTGTTTCTGAGTTCCAGGTGCTAGGGAGAAACAATGGGGGGGGGGTTGTCATCACCTTAATGCCCTTCAAGTGCCATCTGTCTAGACTAGAGGACTCTTCACACACTACATCATACAGGTGTTTGTACACATATTGTTTCAACGACTGTATGTGTGTTCATTTAAAAAGTGCATCTGGGTATTCAAATGCAGAGCACAGATTGTGCGCGCTGCTGTATGTGCATCGAACCTGATGTGTGAATAACTGCACGCAGATCAACAATCTGTATACACAGTTCTTGACATTCAATTTCAAGAGAGAGCCTGGCCTCCTGACCTTTTGTGATGGCCTTGCTACACAGTTACTGCTTTTAGAGGTCTATAGGGGGATATTTGGCTAAAGTTGTGGGCAGTTTGGGGATAGATAGGGCTCGGGGATTTCATTAAGCATCTGCCTACCTTTCCCCTCCTAATTCAAGCAATATGTGTACACTGTGCATGCAAACCACACAATGTATGAAGAGCCCCCAACTGTTGACAGAATCAGAATCTTGGATGGAATGGACCTTTGTCAGATACAGCAAGTCAGTTCTTACTTTATTAAACAGAGCACTATGTCTCACAATTCTTGCATTGCATTCAAGCCTAATTTCTTCTTCTTTTTTAAAACAGAACAACATGAGTTCGTAGGAGACAGAGAAACAGCATGTGACTATACAAAGCTAGGTCTGTTTAGCCCTGACAGTTCAGACAGATTCTGTTCATATCAAAAGCAGGACTTTGTACATGAGATATTTAATAATAAACATTGCTTGGTTTCTAGATCCCTTAAACGTGTCCCTCTTGTGTCTCAACAGCCATTCATGTGATAAATGAGGGTTTTGACAACCTAGAATAGTTAGACATTTTTATGGGGGCTTCATGAATCATTCAGATATCATCTTCCAATATAAAGAAATGGTTCTATCAGATCTTAAAATGGAGGTCATTTCTAGGCAGAAAGGAGCAGATTTGTTCAGTTCGGTTCCATAATTGTTCTTTAATTGTGACATCCCTTTGGTTCCTCTAGTGGTAGATTCCAGAATCTGGGTAGATTCTATCTAGTGGTAGATTCCAGAAGGGCTTTTGAATTTGGGAATATCAAAGTGGATTTTGTTCGTGCAACATAAATTGGGAAATAATTGAAGAAACAAACATAAATGTAAACAAAAACCCATTGTGCCCCAGTTCCTAAAAGTATAACAGTAAATAAAAATATGATGATGAAAGAACAGAGCCAGTGAAGAAGTTGGAAAGTCTATTAATAGTAGCTACTTGGGGTGCTAAAGTTGCCCTAGTACCCCCCACAAATTACATGAAACAAGATCATTTTGGAGTGATATTTGGCCACATTTATTAACAGCTTAATCCTATCAAAACCCCTCCCTCCCGCCAATACAGCTGTGGCCTCGGAGCGCATGCTGCATCCTGCGGGGGGGGGGGAGTCCTGGACATCTCCGCCAGGTAGAGCAAAATTTGTTCCCTTGTCCGGGAGTAAGCTTCCGATGCCACGACGGGTCTACTCAGACCTGTTCCAGCTATTTTGCTGGTGCAAGTCCAAATGGAGCTGGGAAGGTGGATTGAGATCAGGACGGGGGATAGGATATCAGCCAGAGGAGTTTCTACGGTAGGGGCGGTACTGTAAGTTGCGCCCCGTCCTAGTTCCCGTTTACAACCAGGAATGAGAAGGCCCCATCCCCTCGCCGTCGGAGCCATTCCATGTGGTGAAGGCAATGAGCAGGGAGTCTCCTGCCTGTTGCCTTCTCTGCACGGAATGGCTCCAATGGCAAGGGGGTGGGGCCGCCTCGTGCCAGCTTGTAAACGGGGACAAGGACGGGGCACAACTTACAGTACCGCCCCCACCGTAAGAACGCCTCTGAATGACCAAGCAGGTGAGAAGTTAAAAAATCCTACTTGGCCCCAAAAAGTGACCAGCTGACCTCAGACTACCCAATGGGTGGGGGGTGGGTTGGGGTTGAGAACACTCCCAGATGCAGAATGCTGGGGACGAGGCTCTCCACATCAAACAGCTTGTTAACCCAGGCACCCAATAGAATGACAAGTCTCCACAGTTTGTCTCATGCAGGGGTGGGACAGGGCAAAAGATGCCCCTACCTCCAGGCTCTCAATGTACTCTACTACCTCTGCTTTCTACCATTCCATTCTGCTGCATGTGTAGGCCAGGCCTAAGACTAGAATGGAGCAGGAGGAGAGCAGGAGGAGACACTTTAATTAACCAAGGACAACAAAACAAAACAAACCACGCCCGCCTTGAGCTGGCCCTGTTCCATGGTAGCTTCTGAGAAAGAAATTCTCTCTCTCCCCCCCCCCATTCAGTCAGTGTTTTCTTTGCCTTATAAAAGCATTTCATATTCATGGTAGATCAGGATCATTGCTTACTTCCTCATTCTTCACCTGATCTTCATCCCAGAGTACATCAAGCAAAAGGAAAGGTGTAGCTGACTGTCGGACATGTATACAGAGCTAATCCTGGGGATGGGGCTGAATTGGAACTGTTGAAAATGCTTTGGCCATAACAGTTGGGGCTTAATCAAAGTACAATTTGCAAATTGCATCCCAATAACAGTGTTCTGGGCATGGTGTTGTGTCAGGTTCAGAGAGGACTATCTCTAGGCTCTTGTATATCTAGTGTTTGCAGGGTGGTTATTATTGACAGCCTGTGTGGTGCAGTGCAGAGTGTTCAACTAGCAAGAACCTAAGTTGAAATCCTTACTCTGACCTGAAGCTCACTGGCTGAGTCAATGACAAGATGCTTGCCGGATGGCTACAAGCTAGTGAACCCATCCCAATCTGCTTGGGTACCGGCTGTAAAAGAAGCAGGTGAAATATAGCCAATGAAATGGGAGCCTGAGGTGTTTTGTAGGTAGCATTGATACGTACAAAAACTCAATCTGGTCAGTTTTGGGGGAGGAACAACGGAGCAAGTACTTCGGACCAATTGCCCGAAAAACAGAGTACAAGCTGTTCTCTCTCTCCTCCCTCTGAGACTGTTGTTTGCTTGCTTGCTTGCTAACTGTGCATATTAGGTAAAAAACCTGCGCAAACCATTGGCTGTTTTCTGTGGCTCAACCGCCAAACATGTGCTGGGCTCTGCCCCTATAATAACCCAAAAGGTTTTGCCCAGCAGGTCTTGCCGAGTTACCAGACATCATCTTAAAATGTTCATCCCGGCTAAACCACATCCATGCATGTGGCACCGGTAGCTGCAAGTGAAGTCACTAGTCAGTACTGGGAGTGGCTCCCATTGGGGACCTCATGAGAAGCAGCCCTCGGTTGATGTAAATTGAAGGATTTGCTGTTGAGTTACCCTACAAAAGAGCATCCCCATCCCCATTTAAGGGGCACACAATGTGCATCCTTTTATTTAAAAAAAATATATATCCCGCCTTTTCCTATGCCAAAAGGCAAATGCCCAAGGCGGCTAACAACAGATTAAAATACATAATTTAAAATACATAAAATACATAACGATACTTAAACAATTTTAAAAAACAATAAAAACACTGGGGGGGACAGTATGGAGCAGAGAAGCAGCTTGGCAGACCATCTTGAGACACAGGAGGCAGACCACAACCCATCACCCAAACGCTAGACGAAACAAAAACGTTTTGAGCCCTCGCCGAAAACTCATGAGGGAGGGGGTGGTTCTCAGATCCCCTGGCAGGGAGTTCCACAGTTGTGGCGCCACAGCAGAGAAGGCTCGCCCACGTGTTGCCACTCCCCTAACTTGCGATAGAGGTGGCACCCGCAGGAGAGCCCCCTCAGATGACCTAAGAGAACAGGCCGGAATGTATGGGAGTGGTCCAAAAGGACCAGCAGGGATGCACTCCCCCTGTCCAGTCCTCGGCGAAGATCATCCAACAGGGCGACCAAGGCTGTCTCCGTCCCAAAGCCCCGTCTGAAGCCAGACTGAAAAGGGTCCAGATACTCCGTTTCATCTAGTATCCCCTGGAGCTGAGACGCCACCACCCGCTCAATCACCTTTTGACACTTCCTGTATCAGATCTGCAGGAGCCGAGCTGTGACAACAGAGCCAGTGGGGTGGGGGAAAGAGGGAGGTCTGGAGGAGTGAAAGGAGGCTGGTTCCATTGATTTTTTTCCTCCCAGGGTAGCAGTGAGAAAAATCAACACTCACCTAACAAGGGTGAGGAGGGGGAGCCTACATGTACGAAAGCAAATACAGATTGTGCTTGAAAGAATCCATGACTCAGCCCAGACTAATAGGTACTTGCTGGGATTCTGGATAGCAGTGCAGTGACATTCTGGGTCTCCGAGGACGGCGGCAATATCACAAGGAAGGTCTGGCATGCACGGCACACCAAATAAAGCAGAGATTTTGCATTGAACTGCAACACACAAAGGAGAGGAAAGCAATATATTTAGCCATTATGGATCTCCAGGGCAGGATAAAGAGGTAGGTCAAGAAACATTTACAGGAGGAGGAGAGTGTGAAAATGCATATCCATCCTTCCACTCTCTGGCTTTGTTGTACTCTACTGCCACATTACAGCAGGTCGGCGGCAAACAGGGAAATCTTTGGCTAGTTTTCACTGAGGCTGGAAAGGCTGTAAAATCTGTGCCTGGACTGAACCACTTCAGTCTGCAGGTAGGCACTCACACAGGACTGATTGTTCTATCTTCCATATAATGCAAATCACCACACATAGAACAACACTAGGATGTCTGGGAAAGAGGCTGGGCTACAACCCCTGTTCACACTGGCACTCAAGTTGCAATGTGGAAGGAATCTTTTAATTTTGTTTTTCTTCTGTATGGAGGGCATTCAGCACATCAGCCCCCACCTGCAGTATGAAGTATAAACAGCCCAGACACTTCAGCCTTGTTCAAAGTTGTTTATTATTATTATTATTATTTATTATTATTAACAACAACAACAACAACAACAACAACAACAACAACAACAACAACAACAACAACAACAACAACAACAACAACAACAGTATTTATATACTGCCTTTTCTTTGGTCATCGGATTTCTCCTCTTTAATTCAAAGGCGGTTTACACAGGCAGGCTTTCTAAACTCCGAGGGGTTTTTACAATACAATAATATGTTCTAATCCTTCAAAGAACCCTTCATTCTAATGGTTTCTTTCACAGTCCAGCCTCTCTTTGGCGTCTGTCTCATCACGCTTCAACTGACAGGCAACCTTGACTCCCACTCAAGTGCAGCTGCAGCTTCTCTCCCTCACAGAGGCTCTGCAGCTCATCAGCTCGGCATGCCGACAGCTCTCTGACAGACACGGATACTTCTGGCCAGAGTCGTGTTTAGGGTGGAGCGGAGGGAGCAATGGCTCCAGGCAGCAACTCAGGCTGGGGCGGAACGCCGCGCCGCCCTGAATTGCCGCCTGCCCTCCGCCCGCCCGCCCTGTCTCGCCCGCCGTGTAGCTGGAAATTCCAGCTACACGGCGGGCGATACAGGGTAGCGGGAGGCCGCCCAACCGGCCCCCGGAGGCTCCGCCGGGTCCGCGAGACTCCGGAGGCCGGGAGAGAGCGTCCGCCCATCATGCCGGTTCGGCCTATACTGCCCAGGCCTTAGCCGGCGATTTCGCACATGCGTACAATGTATCGGCGTTGTACACATGTGCGAAATCGCCGGCTAGGCCTGGGCAGTATAGGCCGAGCTGGCATGACGGGTGGACGCTCTCTCCCGGCCTCCGGAGTCGTGCGGACCCAGAGGGAGAAGTAAACCGGGAGGGAGGCGGGAGGCGGGCACCCCGGGGTCGGGGAGGCAGGGCTGTTATGCTGCCCGGAGCTAGGGGGGTGTTGGCCACCCTCAGGGTAGCCAAACCCCTAGCTCCGGGCGGCATAACCGCTAGCCTCGCCTCTGCTTCTGGCCATCCCAAACTGCTGTCCTTCAGCTCTTCAGGCATATGAGACGGTCGCTCTACCAACTGAGCCAGACCTCCATATCCCTGTATATGTTTAGACAACATATATGGGGATATGAACACATAGAGGGGTATAGGATTGCATCTGCCAGCCCCATGCCTACCCTCCTGCGCATTCCTCTGAAGCTATAAACAGACCCAGAGTCTATGTGCAGGCAGGTCATACATGTATAGAATCTCTCCATGCAACTTGCCTGGAAACAGGCTCGGTTCACAGCTTCAAGTTAATGTGTGGGCAGGCCAATGGGCATGATCCTGCTGCTCCCTGTTTGTGTGTTCCCATCCACAGACAGGGATGTTCTCTGAATAACACTCAGTTTACCATGTCAGTAAGAACCAGGATTCAGTCTCCCATTGGTGCTACTATGCTCTTTGAAAATCCACCCTTCCAAGCACTCCAGGGCAGCATATGCAACAAAAAGACATATACTAACCAAGTGATATTCCAGCATATGTTTCTGTGGATTACAGCCTGTTTCATCAAATGTATTGCCTCTTCTATCCCCACCATGTGAAGTAGGTTAGGCTGAGAGAGAGCCACTGGCTAAGGGTCACCCAGTGAGCTTCCTGGCTGAGGGCTATCACATGGAAGAGGGCAAAGATTTGTTCTTTGCTGCCCTAGGGAAGAGGACTAGATCAGGGGTTCTCAACCTATGGTACGGGTACCCCTAGGGTACGCGGACCTCTTGCTGGGGGTATGCCAAGCCCTGCCCCTTATCTGCCCCATCAGCAGCTAATTAAGTGTTAATTAACATGGATTTTAAATTGTAATTACTTTCGGAGCCTTTCTGTCTTTCTGATTTTGGTTTCGGGCTTATTTTTGTACTTTGGAAAATGTACTTTGGTGGGGTGGGGGAGGGAGGAGGTGATTTTGGGAAGTGTGACTTGGAGGAAAAAAAGAGATCCTTGTATGTCTCTCTCTCTCTCTCTCTCTCTCTCACACACACACACACACACACATGCACACACGCACGCACAAACGCACACACACACACACACACACACACACACAGAAATTTTCACATTTAAAATTGTTTTAGCACTTTTTTACTTAACAATTAATTACTATTAATTAGCATTTAATTAGCAGGGGGTACTTCAGAAAATTGGACCGTGATAAGGGGATACCCAGGCCTCCAAAGGTTGAGAATCCCTGGACTAGATCATATGGGTTGAAGATAAAGGAGAGGACATTTCAGTTGGATATCGGGAAGACATCCTTAATGGTAAAAGCAGTTCAACAATGGAACCCATTACCAAAGGAAGTGGTGGGTTCACCCCTGCTGGAGGTCCTTCAGAGTCTTAACAAGCACCTTTTGAATCTAGAGAGGATTTTCCTGCTTCTTACAGGGGACTAGATGGCCTTGAAGACCCCTTCCAACTCTAGGATTCCATGAGGGATTTGAGCCCATCACATGTCCCACCGCCGCCACTCAGAGAAGTGGGGCACAATCATGTCGCAAAACAAACTGCGGACACTGGATGCACACTGGAAAGGCATGCCTCAGGCTGCCTGCCTGCCACACTCTTCCATCATCACCCCCACCACCTTGCTCCCTGCAAAGACAGCATTGCCTGAAGAGACAAGTGCTTTTCCCCAGGGAGACATCCTCTAAGTCAGTGGCTCACTGGGGTCGCTGCAGGGGGGGGCGGAGCTCTAAGTTCCGCCGTGGTCCAACCCTCCATTACACTGGTGCATGAAGCGGTTTAGCCCCCTCGCATTCGGAACCATTCAAGGCAGTGTCGCCTTGAATTGTTCCAAAGGGGAGGGGATGGGGCCACATCGTGCACCGGAGTAACGGAGGGTCGGACCACGGCGGAACTTAGAGCTCCGCCCCCCTGCAGCGACGCCAGTGCAGTGGCTCCCAAACGTTTTAGCACTGGGACCCACTTTTTAAAATGACACTCTATTGAGACCCACCTAGCTTTATGAGTCTTTTAAAAAAGTGATCTAGTACAGTATTTATTTATTTACAAGGAATATTAGTAGCCATCTGATTTTTGAATAGCCTCAGGGCTTGATGCAATTACTTATCTAATCTTTCCATCATCTGTGTTTTCATTGGAGGCTCTGTGGGACCCACCAGAAATCAAGTCGCGACCCACCAAGTGGGTCCCGACCCCCAGTTTGAGAAACACTGCTCTAAGTGATTAGAAGCTCTAGGTGCAATGCATGGCTGATGTGATGGATCGTCTTCAGATAAGTAAGTCACACATTGTGCAGCTCAATCTTATACTGCTATTGCCATCACAGCATCATGAACTCTTGTGTGGGTTTAAGTGTGTGTCTAGGATTTTAGCCTTGGATCATTTTAGGTTCAGGCTAAGTATGCAGACTTCTGACTGTATGTGCCCACACGTGAGGGGCAAGTCACTCATTTCCTCACACACAGACAAAGGGGAGACAGGATCGTGTGTGCCTGCCATGCCCCCTGCTGGCCATGCATGGGATGCAATTGCAAAGGGCTTCTACACATGTACAGCCCATTCATGGGTGTTAAGGGGTATGGCCAACATGCACTCCAATGCAAAGGATGTGACCAGCAGGTGCAGTCCCATTTTCCCTTGCATATGTTACCTGAATGCCTGGGGATATGAGCAAACACTCCTATTGTGACCTCATTAGATAGATGGGACACGATCGAATCAAAGTTAAGCATGTTACGTCCCACAGAATTCAATGGGAGAGTTAAGCCCATGCACCCCTGTTGAACTCAGCTAGTCATACAGATGCTTAACTTTGCTTGGAATCATGTCCATGGCAACTATCGGATTGTATCTGATGCCATATTTTTAAGGACAACGTATTTTCAGAATATTACTAGTGCCCAGAATGAAGACACAAGAAGAATCTCATGCATGCTAGTTTTGATCCCGTTTTGAAGCAAGGGAAATATTTTTGCACTGCAGCTTAAGGTTGATTGAACGGGAGGGATCCTCTTGTGTGTTACATGTCAAAGAAAAGAAAGAAATGCAATTAATTATTTAAATGTTTTTAAAATATAAAGCAAACTTTGGGCAGAGCTTTTGAAAACGAATACAGAAGGCCAACAGAGACATCTAGTGGTCAATGAAGAGTTTTACCATAAAAAGAACTCACTTGAAGTTATCAGTTTCCAAAGGAAACAGGGATCCTCCATCTTCAACCCTTTAATTTGAAATACGCTACTACTGATTACGTCCCATTGAACTTAGTGAGACTTGCTTAGGATTGCATTTGAATGGAGAAGAAGGGAATTTGGCAGGTTCACCTTGTCTCTCCTCTTTAGTACTGCCAACACATGAAGTTAATTTATACCAAGTCAGACCATTGATCCATCTAGGGTAGCCCTGCTACCTTCAAGTGGGAGCTTTCCACTAGCCGTACCTGGAGTCGCTGAGGTTCAAACCTGGGACCTTCTGTTTGCACTCTGCAACCGGTGGCATGACAAGCTGCAGCTGCTGAAACGTAAATGTCTCACTAGTCAAAGTGAATATTGTAAGTACCATATTGTCCCGAGTATAAGACGCACCTGATTATAAGACGCACCCTTAAAGTTTGATGCTATTAAAAATAATTAATTAAATCACTGGCATTAAATTGCAACAGCCTGATTATAAGACGCACCCCTAGTTTAAAAACTTAAATTAGGAGAAAAAAGTGAGTCTTATACTCAGACCAATACGGTATTTGCCACTTTCAGACACAGTGTCTTCTGAAAAACAGCAAAAAGCGTGTTTTTTTCAAGAACTGGAATTGTCTTACAGAATGCTCTAAACTGCAAATAAATTTTTATGATCGAATAGCTGTCGAGAAAGTTGTGTAACTGAAATACATAATTTGAGGGTTGAGGAGAAGATAGGCCTGGAGGCATCTGGTGTAGTTTCATCTTGGGAGTTAAGCAGCTCAGGGAATTTGTCCTGTGTCCAATGAGACTCCTTGGGAAGTTATTTGAAGAAGGGGATGATGATAATATTTTAAACAAGCAGAGACATTGCTGGAGGGGGGGGCGGTACTGTAAATTTCGCACCGTGCTAATCCCTGTTTACTCCCCGGTACGAGGTGGCCCCGCCCCCTCGCCATCTGAGCCATTCTATGCGATGAAGACAGTCCCTGCCCGTTGCCTTCGCCGCACAGAATGGCTCAGATGGTGAGGGGGCGGGGCCACCTCGTCCCGGGGAGTAAACAGGGATTAGCACGGTGCGAAACTTACAGTACCGCCCACCCTCCAGCGACACCTCTGTAAACAAGCAATATATTCTCATTGTTTGCAAATACTGCATATGCAATCTTTTATGACTTGTGGATGATAGATATCTGTGCCTATTTTGTTTCAAATGTTGTTTATAAAAGTGAAATGTACTTGATTTTGATTTTGTACCTATTTGTCTGTCTATAACTTGCAGACATTGGCCAGGATTCCAAGAGCCCCTAGCACCAACCTTCAAGCAAACCACTGAACTCTTGTAGTGATAATACCCAACGAAACCTCAGGGGGTAGTGGTGGTGAAGAATCCACTGCAGGCCTTTGCCTCAGGCCCCCAGCAGTGTGTCACTGGGAACAGGCATCGGTGAACACTGTAAGTGGTCACTTGGATCCTGACCATTGTTTGTTACGTTCTGCTGAAGTTTTTAGTGCTTTGTTGCCAGAAGCATGCAACCTGATTTATCCAGCAAAAGCAGGTCATTTGTAATCCAATTAACATTTTCATCCTTCAAACATCTGGTTCGAGTTGTTTAAGAAGCAAAAGATATAGTCAATTATCTTACAATTTTCTTAATTGTTTCCGTCATTCTTATTTTTTTGCTCTGAAATCTGAACCTGATGAATGGCGTAATCCTGTGCTACGCTGGCCTAGGGTGTAGCAGATGTGCCATAAGTCACATGTGCATCACCCAGTGACTAGGCGGTGCCAGCGCCAAGGCCTGCACCACCTGCCAAAGACGGAGGCCAGCGCCATGGATGGAGCAGGTAAGTCCCGCTTCAAGTGGCGCTAGGGCTGAGGTAGGGTGGAGGAGGGCAGGGAAGGGGTGGGATTGGTGTCCTCATTGGACATCGTATCCTAACCTCCCTCCCAGGCCTCCAGCCCTGACACAGGGCTTCTCAGGCCAGCACCACCGCTGACCTGAGTAGCCCCATAGCAGAGACTGGGACATTACCCTGGGTAAGGGTACCAACATCCCCTTACTTCAAGGAGACTCCCAGCTCGCTCCTCTCCAGCACTGGATATGGTATGGGCCTGGCGCCCACGTTGCACCGGTGCTGGATAGGATTGCACTGAAAGAGTGTGTAGCTTCATTTTTATGCCCCAGTTGGTCAGTAAAAGGTATTGCCTCTCTTGCCCATGTGCAGTGATGCTGTGCAAAACCAAATCTGTAATGCTCACCTTCAACATGAAAGCAGCATTATGACCACAAAGTTCTATTGCAGCTCAGAATTCCTTAGAAAGGAACTTATGTCTTCCATGTCTGCCTACAACTCATCCATTCCACCCCATGCCTCCAACCCCCTCTGATCTCCCCTACCTTTCTCGTTGCTCGCCTGGCATCTCCCTCGTCTCACTTCCCTGATGCCTGGCACACTGCAATAGCTGCATGTCCGATGCAAGGAATGCTGGGAACAGTAGCTTTTCCAGCACTGGTGTCCTTTATGAGTAGCTCTGGAAAAACTACACTTCCCAGTCTGGTATCCAGCTATTGCTCTTTGCGCCAGGGTATCAGAGGGGAAGAAGAGAGAGAGCGATCCCTCTATTCACTTGTTGCCAGTTTGGAGCAATCAGAAAGGTAAGTGGGGAAGGGGCTCGGGATAAGAAGGCAGGCAGACTTACTGGGTTTGGGGCATTTACAAGGAGTGGGTGGCAGGAGGGATTGAACCTGTTGTGCTCCCAGTTACAGCATTGAGGGGGCACAACAATGTCCAGGCTCAGAATTTGATTAGGAGAAAATACATTCTTTTTCAAGTTGCCAGGCAATTGTTTGACATTTTCCTCAGCCCAATTCTGTGCCTCACTGGGGGACTTTGTCCAGGGGGGTGTTTCTCATTCTGTGGGTCCAATGCAGCTGTTAAATGCTCTGTTCCCAGGAAGTGTGTCTCAAACACTAATGGTAAACGCACTAATGGACAGAGCCAGAAGGTGGCACCAAACTCTACTCTGTTATTATTAGAACTGAAAGAAAATGAAAACTGGAACTGGTAGGCAAGGAGAAGGCCATTTTCCCACTCGTTTTGCATTTATTTTATGCTTTTAATACTGCTCTCTGTGTCTTAAGATGAATGCAACTTACGGCGCAATCCTGAGCAAGTATGTGCGGCCGGCCTAAATGGCCGGCTGCTGTATCCTGCAGCCTGCGCCGCAAGTCTTGTTGAAATCAATGGGGCTTAAGTTAATTGTGACCAGCTTGTCTCATTGATTGAAACAGGGCTAAGGGCAACCACCCTTTGCTGGGAAATGGCTATTGAATTTAAGCAGGGTAATTTCGCAATTGACTGTTGCTTAATTATGCCCCGATTGGAAATGGCATAGAGAACATTACTTTTTGATAGCAAACAGCATTTGGGGGGCGGGGGGGAGTGAGCTGCTAGTTCTTTGTTTTTATGCATTTTTAAGCATTTAACAATGAAATGGTACAGATTACTTGCTTAAAATGACTGAAAAGCAGTCTCTGTTTTGAAATTTTTAAATGATGGCAATCAGAGCAACATGCTATTCATATTGCAGAAAAGAGAGTTAGACTAAGGTTGAGTGTAAGTGCCCCAGCTTCTCTCTCTCTCTCTCTCTCTCTCTCACACACACACACACACACACACACACACACACACAAGTTACTCTCCACAGTTCTAAGGGTTGCTATGTCCATTAACGTCTGGTGCTTATTTGCACACTTGAAGTCAATGGGACTTCTGAATAAACATGGTTGGAATCAGGTTCCTAAGGCATGAATCAGTTGTGGTGTTACACATAAAAGCAGTTCTTAACAAGGAAGCAGAAGTTCAATTCAAATGCAAATACAGTGAACCCTCAATTTAATGGACTAATGGGGGGAAGGGTTGTCTGTTAATGCCTAAAACCCATTAAATCTGAATGCATTTAAGTTGATAGAGATGCAGATACACAAAATGTATATGATTCATTTTTAATGAAGCAAAAAAACACCTATTGTTTCCAAAGTCTTACATTGAGGTCCATGAAATTAAGGGTTTAATCAAGGGTGGAGGGAATTCTTTGTCTGGAGTAAAATGCATCTGTTCTCTCAACATCAATCAGGTAGTGGTCATTCGGAACAAATCACTACCTTGCTCCAAATCCCAAGATGGAATTTTTTAAAAGCCACTCAAATTACAGAAAGCAGGAGCTAAATCAACACAGGTGGCCTTGGAATGACGTACACAAACACAATCTACCATTCACTGCAGTCTTGGATAGAAATTTGCAGGGGTTCTCAAATGCACTTGCCAGGAGCAACCTCATCTTTTTGTTTGGGGTGAGACAAATGGGGGTTCCAATCTGACTACAACTTGAGGTTTGTTAATGTTCACAAAGCCGTGAGAAGTTTTCATGCTTCTAAATGCCTCTGAAGCTCAACACAATGGCAACCATGAGCCCTTCTCCTCTCTCAGACTTCTTGCTGGGCTTTAGAGGGAAGCAGCCACCTTCTAGAACAGTGTTTCTCAAACTGTGGGTCAGGACCCACTTGGTGGGTCACGACCTGATTTTTGGTGGGTCCCAGGTGATGGAAAGATCAGATAAGTAATTGCCACAATCCCTGAGGCTTTTCAAAAATCAAATGGCTACTAATTGCCCTGCAAAGAGCTGAGCTCCTGCAGTTTGCAAGATAGCTGCTAATTACCCTGCAAGCAGCTGAGCTCTTTACTTGTAAATACATACACTTATTTTTTTTATTTCTAGATCCCTTTTTTAAAGTCTCGTAAAGCTAGGTGGGTCTCGATAGAGTGTCATTTTAAAAAGTGGGTCCCGGTGCTAAAAAGTTTGAGAACCACTGTTCTAGAAAGCCTAGCCCAGTGAGGCATCACAAACATGACACTGCCCTTACTCCACGTCAGGAGAGGGCAAAGAGGGGCCAGCCAAAACTTGTGGGCCCCAACACATTTTTATCTCATTCTTCCTCCAAGGTATTCATGTGTGTGTGTTTCCACTTTATCCTCACAACAACCATCTGAGGGTTGAACTGCAGGCTGAGTGGAGATTACATCCCTGGTTTCCTTGGTCCCAATCCAACATTCTACCCACTACACCAGGAATGGCCAAGAGGTGGCAAGAAAAAGAAGTAACAGTAGTACATCATGTTGATTTCATGTAAGATTCACTGTATTATTGCTCTCTGTCCCATATCAACAATACAGAGCCGGTAGGCTCCGAGGAGTCACAGTCTAAGAAGCAAGAAAGCGAAACTGTCCAGCAAGAAAAGTCGAGATTAAAGCCCCTCCTGGAAGCACGCAGATCAATGATACTTCAGGCCCACTGCTTGTGGAAAGGATGCCTTGGGCTGCCAAGCAAGCACTTTGCCCGTAATGTTAGCTTTTAGTAATGTCACTGCCTTTCTTCTTGGGATCCTTTGTGGTGATCAGAGGAAGGCATGGGCTGCCGCATGGGGAATATATCTGTGATTGGATTTGGTGGAGTCCAAGATCAGGTTGTGCTGTGGGGCAGATGCCTTGTTCTGACTAAGGTGCACAGGCTGACAGTGCAATCCTGTGTAACCTTGCACCGGTGCAATTCCATTTACACTGGTGCATCTACCATTATACCAGTGCATCTACTGTTACACCAGTGCAAGGTTACACAGGATTGCGCTGACAGTCTGGCCCACACATATACTGGGGTCTGCAGTGGGCTCCTCCTCCAAGGAGATTCTGTCCGATTCAGGCTTCAGAAGCTTTGAGGTCCCCGACACTCAGTAGCATAGGAACGGGGGGGCAGACCACCCTTGGGCAGCACGCCGGGGGGGGGGTGTCTTGTCGGTGGCAGGGGCGACAAAATGGCAACAGTGATGAAAAGATGGCAGCGGGGGCAGCACTACAGGTGGCGGCAGCAGCAAAGGTGGCTGAACAGCTCAGAGACAGCAGGAGAAGCCGTCCGCTGCCTCAGCGTGGCCATTTGTTTTGGCCCACACACCCCCATCCGACCCCTGAGCGACGTTTGGCTCTGGATGACATCCCTCGAGGGCAGGCCCTGTGACGTCGCATCCGGCCATGACATCACGGGGGGCTGACGACACTATCTTGCATAGATTCTAAAAAGGAAGAAACCACTGAGCCTCATTCCTATGTCCCTTCCTTGAATGGCCTCCTAGCATCTGAGCACATGTGACCCACACTGAAGGAGACCCCACTGCTAGGTGATGCCACTTTAACTATAGAACCTGGATGTTCAGGTGAGGGGCAGATCTTGTGAGGATCTTGTGAGGTCCATATGAGGGTCAGATCTTTACAGTTGCCAAACTAGCATCTGGAGAACACAGGAGCCTCTAAGACCATAAACATCTTACTACTGTATATCTGTAAGCTTGTTGTTGCAGCCAGACGGCATAAGTATGCTTGCATTTATCAAAGTTGAGGTTCTTGAGATGCCAAAGTTTGTATTCAGAAGCCTAGCAGTCCAAACATATACCAATCTGTGCAGACACAAGAAATCTCTGTAGTACCTGAACATCCAAAGGAACAGAAGACCATGACCCAGTACATGATGAATGCATTTTAAAAGAGTTTCTGCTTAGTTTCTTTCTGTCCAAATCAATGCAGGACCATAGCAAATGCTCAGCATTCATTACTCAGAAGCACTTGAGAGTCCATCATCCTTCACAAGAATAAGGAGCTGTTGATTGTTTTTACATCAAGCTTTCCAGGCTCCAGCTCAAAAAAAGTGATGTAAAGAGGAATTGTGTTGAGTCCAAAGGTTATCAGTTGGATCTTCTTGTTTAGTTAATAAACAGACATGTCTTTTACAGCCCATTCCAACCCAACTCCTCCGCAAGTCTGGCATAAGAGTGGCCTAAGTTCAGCATAAGTTCGAAATAAGTTATGTCTGGGTTATGTCAGAGTTATGCCTGAGTTAGGCAGGCTGCAGTTTCTGTGGCCCAGCACCACCCCAGGATCCAGGCAACACTTACCTCCCAGGCAGGCAGGCTCTTCTCCAGGCCCCGTGTCTGGCTCAGGCATGTGCAGGCCTCTGTCTGCATGTGTCAGCGTCCATCCATGGCAGCTGCCGCAGGGTCTGTCGCAGCCCGGTCGCAAAGGGGCTGACCGCAGGCATGGGAGTTGCGCCAGTCATGTGGTGGGCGCAGGGCAGGTGACAGGTGAGCGAGGTCCCCTTCCCAACCGCCACAGGGCACCCTGTGCAGTAACCGCCTGCTGCAGGGGAGAGTGGCCGTCCCCTCCCTCCTGCAGAAGGCGATGCCACCCCCAAGCCACGTTGAGGCTGCACGTGGGAGTCATGGGGGGGTGAGCGGGGGAGGGAAGGAGGGGGTGGGAACGTCACACACAAGGGGGGTCTCATGAGGTCTGGAACCGCCTCTGACAGGACGTGCCCGTGCGCTGCCTGAAGCCCCGGGCCTCCAGGGCCGGGGCAATGCCCACAAAGAAGGCATCCCGGCGTGCCTGCTGCTCTGTGCCCCGGCCAAGACCAAGAGATGCCTTGGGCTTGTCTGCTGCGAGCGTGAAGGGCTCACGCAGCTCATCACACCCCCAGATGGGGCGACGACGGTGCCTCGCAGCAGGCGCTCTGGCAGGGTGGGGGGTGGCCAGCAGCCATCATCAGGGAGTGGGAGGGGAGGCAGACACACAGGCAGGCAGACAGGGGGTGCTGGGGAGGGGCACGGGTGGGTCAGAGACAGACAGACAGACAACAAGGCTGGTGGGAGACAGATTCCGAGAGAGGGGTCTGCAGAGACTGATAGGGACACAGGGGGCGCTCTGCAGATGAAGGTGATGCATAAACAGGCGCCTCTTACGCAGACGGACCTTTGACGGAAGCGCCGGCATTACGGGCGGACCTTCGATGGAAGCGCCGGCATTACGGGCGGACCTTCGACGGAAGCGCCTGCATTACGGGCAGACCTTCGACGGCAGCGCCGGCATTACGGGCGGACCTTCGGCGGAAGCACCTTCATTATGGGCGGACGCCCTGGCTGTCACTGTTTGCCTGCCTGAGAGGCCCCCCAACTCCCCCCTCCCCTCTGTGCCATGGGGGTCTGGCAGCCCCCCTGCTGTGTTCTCCCAGGGAAGGCCGTGGCAGTCCCTGGATGGGACTCATGTAGGGACTTCAGTGCTGGGGACTGTCTTTGTGTGTGGGGCAATGCTTGCGTAAACACTGGGCACATATGTTTCACTGGGGCTCTGCCCGAGGGGCATCTTTATTGTTCTGGAACGTTAGCAGAGACGGCCAGACGAGGCTGCCAGGGGGAGTCACAGCAGCCACTCTGAAAGCAGCAGCAGCAGCAGCACACCTGCCCCATGGACCTGGAGATGCAGGCTCTTCCCATGTGGAACCACAGCCTGCTCCATAGAAAGGGGAGGGGCAGCAGGTACGACAGCCAGGGAGGTGGAGCAGCAGCTGAGGAGGGTTGCAGGGCTGGCTCCCTGACTTCAGGCAGCATCGAGGCAGACGACAGTGGGGCAACCTGCAGGCCCAGGGGTGCTCCCAGGAAGGTAGGTGGTAGTGGACGTTCCTGGGGAGACAAAAAACAAGGGGGAGTTACATGTCAGCTGGTGTGTGGAAGCAGTCGCCATTGAAGACAAGCCAGTGTGCCGGTTGCAAAAGCCTGCAGGGAGAGAAGTAAAACACAGCTGAAAGGTGTGACACACATAGCATGGTCTGAGCTGCTTACCTGGGTGTAAGGAGAGCATGATCCTGTAAGGGGAAAGGGTCAAAGCGAGAGACAACAGCACAACGTGGAGGGCACAACCATGGCAAACCTAGCACTACTGACCTGTCAGTAGACCCTGTGGAGACAAGGGGGGGGGGAACAGCTGGTGTCTACATAAGGCTAACAGTTCCACACTTGCGGCAGTGTCTGCTCACATGACTACAGGCAGCAATCAGACACAACAGTGGTACAGAGGCATGTATCCTATATATCATAGCAGGCTAAGTAGGCAGTTATCAGACAACACATTGGTAAAGAGGCATATCATAGCAGGCTAAGCAGGCAGTTATCAGGCAACACATTGGTAAAGAGGCATTTCAGAGAAGGCAATGCAGGCAGACATGAGAGGGCACATTGGTAAAGAGGCATTTCAGAGAAGGCAATGCAGGCAGACATGAGAGGGCACATTGGTAAAGAGGCATTTCAGAGAAGGCAATGCAGGCAGACATGAGAGGGCACATTGGTAAAGAGGCATGTCTCATATATTTCTATATGCAAAGAGGCAGAAGTCAGACCACATGTCAGCACAAACCCTGCTCTTACCTGCACTTACCTGCTGGTGTTGTTGCCTGTGGGGGGGGGGAGAGGCTGCGAGAAAGACATGGGTTAGCAAATGGTAGCATGGAGGCAGCTGCCCAGGCACAGCTGTAAATAGTTTGGCCACAGCCAGAACAGCCCTCTCTGCCCTTGAGGGGGGCAGAGAGGAGAGAGGAGAAGAGAAGAGAGAAGTGGGGTGTTTGTGAATTTTGCCCTCCACCAACAAAGTCCCACTTTGTGGCTGTGGGGGACAGAACCCCATGCCACGTGCTCAGAGAGAGAGAGAGAGAGAGAGAGAGAGAGAGAGAGAGAGAGAGAGAGAGAGAGACTGGAGGTCTGGGGCTGGGCTTTTGTGGGAAAGAGGCTGGGTGGGGCTGGGTGCTGATAGGCTCCCTATCTTTGGCATAACTCTGTCGGTTTCCAGACCTTGCTGCCACAACTCCGACATAACTCTGACATAACTCAGGAGTAGGGTGTTAGAACGTTTCAGGAGAGGGCTGGAGTGGGTAAGGTAAAATGGTTCCTATGGGTCTCCTTGAATTTATGTCCACCCTTTTGGTCGACATAAAATTTGTGTCAGCATTTGTGTTGGAGGGGGCGTGTCTGTGCTCGCCAGGGTCTGGAATCTGACATTAATTGGTTTCCGCCCCCGTTACGACCCTGGTCCGCCCCTGGTCCGCCCACTTTTATGTCGACTTTAGGTCCGACTTATGTCGGCATCGGTGGTGCGCATGCGTGTCCGTTCTTCGTCCGTCGGTCGTAAGTTCGACATAACTTCGACATAACTTCGACATAACTTCGCTGTAAATGGTCGCATTCCAGACATAACTTCGACATAAGCGACTTATGCTGAGTTTATGTCTGACTTGTGCTGCTTTGCCCTTGCGTTGGAACGGGCTGTTATTCATTTGTTTTGAAAACTGATATGCCACCTTTCAGTAACAAGACTCCCAGTATGGCATGCAGTTTAAAACAACGGATATTTATTTATTTATTTATTTATTTATATCCCGCCTTTCTCATCATCAGATTTCTCATCAGATTGATTCAAGGCGGCTTACATAGGCAGAATATCTTTAGACCTGATAAGGGTCTTTACAATATTGTTCTATTCCTATATAGAACCATCCATGCTCGAGATGTTTTCCCTTCCGAGTGGGAAAGTCATATTCCACAAAGCAGTAAAATCACATCACAGAAGCAGCTAACATCATAAAAACCCAGCTAAAACTGGCTATAAAACATGCTGGGACACCTGAGCAAATGAAAACAAATCTTTGACAGATACCGAAAGTACAAAGTGGGCACCAGACAAGTTGCTCTGGGGAGAGTGTTTCAAATCCCAACTACCATCGTGAAGGAGACTCTCTCACTGGTCATCACCCACATAACTGGGGAAATCTGGAGGAGAGCTTTAGATGATGAATGTATAGTTTAAGCGGGATCATGTGGAAGACGTCAGCCCTTTAAATAACCAGGTTTTAAGGTGTTTAGAGCCAGCGGGTGGCGCAGTGGGTTAAACCGCTGAACCATGAGCTGTCGATCGAATGGTTGGCAGTTCGAATCCGTGACGGGGTGAGCTCTCGTTGCTTGGCCAGCTCCTGCCAACCTAGCAATTCCAAAGCACGTTAATGCGAGTAGATAAATAGGTACCACTTGCGGGAAGGTAAACAGCGCTCCGTGTTCCAGCCGCATGCTACGCGCTGCGGCAAAGAGAGTCATGCCAGCCACATGAACACGGAGGTGTCTTCGGACAATGCTGGCTCTTCGGCTTTGAAATGGGGATGAGCACCACACCCTAGAGTCGGACACGACTGGACTTAATTGTCAGGGGTCACCTTTACCTTTACCTAGATAACAACCAGCTTGACTTGTGCCCAGAAACACCACCAGCCAATGTCACTCTTTCAGAACCAGTGAGATATATCCCCTATAGACAGTCTCAGTTAATAAGACCCATTTTGTACAAACTGAAGTTTCCTGGAAGTATTCAATGGAATTGCCATCATGAACAGTGCATTACAGTACTCCAAACAAAGGGTTACTAAGGCATGGATAACTGCGGCCAGCTTATCTTTGTCTAAGATGGATCACAGTTGTTACACCAGCCTTTCTGCTGGAAGGCATTGCATGCAACAGATGCCACTTGGGCATCTAGTGGCAATCCTGAATCAAACAATTATCCCAGACTGCAAACCAGATCTTTTCTGGGATTACAGTCCCATTCAGAACAGAACGAACACCATCTCTGTCAGGTTATTGTAACCTGGGAATTCACAAGCATGAACAGAAAAAAAAACCATGCAGGGCAAAAAAGTGCTGTGTCATGCTGACTAGGATGCAATGTTTGAATCTGATTGGTTAGCAACTATATAAAGGTAAAGCACCCAGGACCAGTATCTGAGGCTTCAATTCTATATGCAGTTGCTCTGTTACTCTGTACAACATTGCTGATGAAAGACTGCCTTGCTTATCTGCTTGTATATACTTGTGAGCTATGTAAATTGACTTTGGTGGTGGAAACTACCGTATCTGTGTCATTCTTCGCTGCGGACAAGGACTGGGGAGGCTGCACGCCATAAATTTTATGCGTACTCTGACAATCTCCCTGAGCAGACAAAACACTTGCCAACAGCGCCTCCATCTTATATGGGCCGAGCTTCAGCGTGTTAGCCCTCATCCAGTCCGTTACTGGTCCCAGAAGTTGATTCAGAGATCCACTGCCTCACCTGAATCCAATGAAAAGAAGCAATAGTGTTGGGTGCTATCAACATACTGATGGCTCTTCATTCTATTCCCTGGATGGCCTCCCACGGTGGTTTCATGTAGATATTAAACAGCTCACCATTGTGATTTGGCTCACAATAGGGTTCCACTTAGTGCTTAGGTGATGGGTTGATTGTTAATATTGTCCTAGCCATGCAGTTTTGTGAGGAGTTATGTAAGAACATAAGAAAAGCCCTGTTGGATCAGGCCAAAGGCCCATCTAGTCCAGCTTCCTGTTTCCCATCAGTTGCCTCTGGAAAATCCACAAGTGGGAATGAAAGACCGCTTCTGCTCCCCTCCAACAGGTAGTCAGAGACATCATTGAACCTAGATGTAGCTCAATGCCTCCTCTGAGCATCTGCACACAGGCTAAGAGCCACTAAATTTGTGCAATAAAGATAATTTATCCATTTTTGTACAGCATAAACATATACTGCCATAATGACACATACATACATAATAGTACCATTAACCTAGTTGGAACATACTGAATTTACTCCTCACTTGCTGAACTCTTTGCCAGAGTTTATTTGCAGTGGGAAGTCAAGTCTGCCACAAAGCGAGCGCTAGAATGGCTTTGCGTCGTAGCTGGCTGTACCTGAGATAGGGTCCTTTGAAGCACATGGCTGCAAAGGGAAAGGAGGAGGAGAGAGAAAATGGTTTTGGATCTAGGAGGGCAGCTGCTACAGTGAGACCATCTCCATATTCAGAATGCCTGTGGATGGATGGGGAAAGCCAGAAATAGCATGTGGGGAATCCTATGGTGGTGGTGGGGCGAGAATGACCTTCCAATTTCTGCTGTTCTGCTTCCAGACATCAAGTTGTTAATTTTGCATTATTAGGACCAGGTTAAGCATAAAGCCCTCCATTTCTCTGTAGCTATTCAGAATCTGACATTTGACTCGTTTGATTTTGTTCCATCAGAATTAAGTCCATTGACAGTTAAATAGTAACATAAAACATGCCGATGCATTTCAGTTGTGTTCAGCTAACACCAACTCACTTTGGACCTTCCCGATTGTGTGTTAGTGGGGATACTATAGGTGTGAATGGCTGCTAGCGGAGTCTTAAGGGCTGGTGTATGAGCATCTGTAGTAGGAACAAGAAGATAAAGCAACAGAGTGTTCCTTTAACCAGAGTAAACATCTGGAGCAACGTCTTCTGACCGCATGAGAAAATGCATACATTTTATACTAAATCCCTACAAAGCTTTGGCCTCAATCCTATGGGCACCTTCCACTGTCAGAGCGAGCGCTGCATCAGCGGAAGGTCCTCTCCATTGGCGCTGTAGATGCAGCAATGACATGCGCAATGGGGATGCCAGCATGAATGGCTGGTGATCACATGCATGTGCTGTGCCACCAGAGCGCCCAGCCACCACCTCCGGAGGTAGCGGAGGTGGGCAGTGGGCCGGGAGGGGGGAGTAATAGGCCATTTCAGGGGTGGATCCAGCAGCAGTTGCATATGCCAGATCTTATCACCCATTTTTCCGTCCACCCCGCCCCCTGGCTCTCCTCGGATGTACCCCAGCTATATAGCTGGAGTAGGTCCAAGGAGAACCAAAGGCCATCAGGGGGCCTATGCAGAGGTAAGGGGGAAATATTTTCCCTTAACTCTTGCAGGCATCCTGATCCCTCCCACCCCCCTCACCGTAGCTTGTAGTGCATACCTCCATGGAGTGGCTACATGCTTCAGCGTGGCTGGGATAGGCTTGGGCAGTTGGCTGAGTTAGTTGCAAGAAGCCTAAGAACTCCTTGTAATTCAGATATAGAGCACCTACCATATGATCTATTTATTTTAAGGATTTATATCCCACCTTTCCCTCTGAATAAACAGAGAGCGCTCCAGGTGGCATACAACACGAAGAGAAAACAGTAAGATGTCAAAATAGGTACCAAATGTGCAATAATCATAAAAATAATAATAAAAGAAATAGTGCAAGTAAACCATTAAAAACAAAATATAACCACAAACCCCCAAAGCAACTAAGAGATTGAGCCTTGGAGATAAGCTATTGATATTACAGCCTCTGAAACAGCACTGACCCCTGTGATTCTATGAATGAGTCCTTTATGAGAATCTGTGTGATTAAAGATTTGAGAGACAAGTGCGCTGTGAACCGGCATCTTCTTGAAGTGTCTTGCAAAATGGAGGATGCACGTGAAAGGAACCGAAAGGATGCATTGTGGGGTACTACATATATATGGCCCATGAAACGGTTGCTCAGTGCATTTGATCTGAACTCTTTTAAAAGCCCCTCTCATCAGGCATTTGGAAAATGGCTCCGTTTTTTCAAATTGTTCTTTCCCAGCTTAGAAGCAAATGATGATGCTTCAGTTGTTCTCGCTCCTGTTACTGCAAACGTTACAGACTTTTAGTGAGATTAAAGCGACTCCATTAGTCTTTCAAGACCCCCACAACCCCCTCCCTCCCCCAAAAACAATGTATTTTATTCTTTGTGCTACTGTTGCGCTAGGCCAAACTCAGCATTCACAGGACAATCTCCATGCATGCAACAACAAGATCCACAAGTGCACCCACGTGAAAAAGTGCACCAACAAGACAATGCAGACACACATGTAGAAGAAGCCTCCTTCCACACACAGATTCTCCTCGTTCCTCGCCACCAGCAAGGTTGTACACACTCACTGTGGGGGGAACGATTAGCTTTCCCAATAACAATTTTCCCAATGAAAAAAAAAATACTGCACCTCGATTATGGGGGGAAATATGACTTCTGTAGCACAGATGTGCAATAAAATAGTTGAAATGGCTTGAGCTAGATACTGATAAAAAGAAAGTTTATTTTCAGCCCAATCCTATCTGTGGCCAGCCCAGAGCACGCACCACCACCAAATGGAGCATGTGCGGCATGCTATAGTGAGAGGGTAACCAGATGGCCTGGGAGAGGAAAGTAAAAACTTTTTTTTTACCTCTCTGTCAGCCATGTGATCTTAAGAATCAAGATTTTAATGCCAAACTTCTCTTTTGTTTTCCTTTGAAAAGTGTTTGTTTGTGGAACTGGAAAGATCAGATTTTTGCCACAATTAAAATATGCATTAGCTGCCATCAGAGCTCCAAGTATGCTATGATTCTACACAAAACAACAACAAAAACCAAGAGCAACCTTGATATATAATTAGAAGACAATATATTTATGTATGGGCAGTGAAAGGGTAAGCCTGGCTTCATGGGAGAGGAAGTTCTACAAACAGGGAACCACCATTGAAAAGGACCTATTCCACATCCCCACCAACTACACCTCAGGCAGCAGTGGGACATAAACAGAGTCTCCAATGATAAACAGCATTATCCAAATTGTGCAGGCAGGTTGATGTGGGAAAGGACAATTCTTCACATGCCCTGGTCCCAAGACACATAGGGCGTTATAGGTAACCAGCAGCACCTTGAATAACCACCTTGGCTCAGTAGTTAAAATGCTGAACTGCAGACCGGAAGGTCGGTAGGACAGCAGTTCGAGACCTGGGTGCCGCATGACGGAGTGAGCTCCCGTCTCCTGTCCAGTTCCTGCCAACCTAGCAGTTCGAAAGCAAGAAATTGCTAGTAGATAAATAGGTACTGCTGCGGTGGGAAGGTAACAGCATTCTGTTAGTCATAACCACGGAAGCGTCTTCAGACAGCGCTGGCTCTTCGGCCTTAGAAACAGAGATGAGCACCGCACCGTAGAGTCGGACACAACTGGTATCAAGCAGGGGATACCTTTACCTTTACTACCTTGAATTGTGCCTGGAAACACACTGGAAATGAGGAATATTTAAAGGAAACTGAAAAAAAAATGAAGAATCATTATTTTCATTAATTTTTCATTAGTGTTGCCATGGAAAATCAGAATGTTGATAGAATTAATGTAAAATGCTGGCTTTATAGAAAAGACAAGTTAACGAGACACGACAAGAGACATAGCTGTCTCTTTGAGCCCTTTTCCTTGTAACATTTAAGTACCCCGTATTTATCGGCGTATAAAACGCACTGGCGTATAAGATGCACATTCCTTATGGCCCTGGGTTTCAAGGGAAAAAAAGATTTAAAGCATTTTTGGGCCACTTGGCCATTTACCGCTTGGCTGCTTAATTAGCTAATTTACATAAATTGCACAAAAATACCAGGATCTCTTTTAAAACACACAGCAATAAGACACATGAACAAAATGCACCAGAACATAAATCCCAAGTACAAAAAACCCCCAGACTCAACTCTTTTTCCCCCAACCCACCCATGCACAGTTTCCAAGGTAAAAAACATTTACCCCAAGTACAAAACCCCCCAGACTCAACTCTTTTTCCCCCCAACCATGCAGTTTCCAAAGTAAACAACAAATTCCAAGTACAAAAAAACCCCAGACTCAACTCTTTCACCCCACCCCACCCCACCGCAGCCACCCACCCACCCACCCATGCAGTTTCCAAAGTAAACAACATAAATCCCAAGTAAAAAAAACCCCGACTCAACTCTTTTCCCCCACCCCACCCCTGCACAGTTTCCAAAGTAAACAACATAAAAGTACAAAAAAAAACCCAGACTCAACTCTTACCCAACCCCACCTATGCAGTTTCCAAAGCCTCCCCAACTAGGCCCAGTTCAGAAGCTTACCCACGCTGCATTCATTTACCATCCAAAAGCTGGAAAGACCACGTCCTCTGCAGCTCAGCTGAACTGAACTGAGGAGCACAGCGCCCTCTGCTGGCTGCTGAGAAGCTCAACTCATGCACGTGCATAAATTAAACCCGACAAACAGCTGTAGATCGGATAGATTAGTTAGGGAAGAAAGCACAAGGGAGCTCTCCGGCTCCCAGAAAACAGCTGTAAGCCCGAAAATGCTTTAAAATGGGCAGGGAGGAAAGGGATTTTTTTTTAGTATTGGCGTATAATACTTACCCTACTATTTTGGGTCACAAATTTAGACAAAAAAGTGTGTCTTATACGCCAATAAATACGGTAAGCACCATGTGTGATGTGATACCATCACGCTTGTGCATTGCCCTTCCTCATAGCCAACAGCCAATTATTTGAGGCAGAGGTGGGGCAGCACATGGCATGATGACACATGTCTTTGACACCCGTCATGTTTATCTAAGCATTGCAAGGAAGAGGGGAAAAAGAACACAACAGCTGTGGCAGTTTTGCACATGAACCTCCTTCATTATTATGAAACGTTTCCACTTTGAGTTTCTATTCCGGTAAAGGAGAAAAAGCTTCTAGTTAGCCTTGCTTAAGTCTATATTTATTCTGCACATCAATACATGGTTGTTGTTTTTTCTTTTTCAAAAATAGTTTTTGGTGATGCTGGCAGGTTTTTCTTTGCCTTAACTATAATTGAACCGCCAATCAATGGCCAAGGCTAAATTGACTTCTGTGTGAAAAGCCACTGAAAAGGTATCCAACATGATCTAGAAAATAAAATGTTGGGCTTGGAGAGGTTAAGTTGGACTCATGAAATGGCCTTGAGAAAGTGTTTTTGACAACAAAATCAGGTTGCCCAAATGGGAGGGGAAAATCAGTCCTATGAACAAAAACTTTGCTCAGATATAGCTAGATACACAGTTAGTGTTGTATGCAGATTTTCATGGCTTGTTACAATTTGCAGCTAGATTGGAGGTATGGGAGGTATGGGTAAATTATATTTCCCTGCCTGTCTGATAATCCTATGCGCCCCTCTTTTCTTCAGTACGCTGGAGTCTTTGCGCTTAAAGAATTTCAACAGGCTTTTGGTAAAAATAAAATTTTATTGGTCTCTTCAACAAAAACTTTGACATGGCTTCTTTACCCATATCTCTGATCTCGCTGCAGATACACAGTTGTCGTGCAAAGAAAAGTGCATATGCCTGCACGCAACAGAAAAGACCCACATTTTGTATCAGAGTAAGACCCTGACCAAATGTGCAGAAACTGCCTTGAAAATCAGCATTTGCCACAGAATAACTGCACATTTGGATGCAAAACTCACATAGGTTTCCTTAGATATGAGTGTTTTCCAAATCTTCCAGCCAGGTGGGTTTTGAATGTATGGTTGCAAAGCTCATGTGGTTGTCGATATCTGTGAGTTTGGAGTCCTCAGACGAGGAAACACAGCGTCCTAGGCTGGTCTCTGGTGGAGCCCTCCTTTAGTATAGCTCCTCCTCTCCTTGTCATAAGAACATAAGAACATAAGAAGAGCCCTGCTGGATCAGGCCAAAAGCCCATCTAGTCCAGCTTCCTGTATCACACAGTGGCCCCACCAGATGCCTCAGGGAGCACAAGACAACAAGATAACCTGTTTCCCGTTGTTACTCCCTTGCACCTGGCACAGAGAAAACCCACTTCTAAAACCAGGAGGTTGCTTATGGCCTGTAACCTGTGATGGTTTTTTCCTCCATGAATCTGTCCAAACACCTTTTAAAGGCATCTAGGCCAGGTGCCATCACCACATCCTGTGGCAAGGAGTTCCACAGATGAATTACACGCTGGGTAAAGAAATATTTTCTTTTGTCTGTTCTAACTCTCCCTCTACTCAATTTTAGTGCGTGTCCCCTGGTTCTAGTGTTGTGCGAGAGGGAGAAGAATTTCCCTCTATCCACTCTCTCCATCCCATGCATAATTTTATACGTCTCAATCATGTTCCCCTCAGGCGCCTTTTTTCTAGACTGAAAAGCCCCAGACGCTGTAGCCTTTCCTCATAAGGGAGGTGCTCCAGCCCACGAATCAATCTGGTCTCTCTTTTCTGCACCTTTTCCAATTCAACTATATCCTTTTTGAGGTGTGGTGACCAGAACTGGACACAATACTCCAGATGTGGCCTTACCATCGATTTGTACAAAGGCAGAATGATATTGGCCGTTTTATTCTCAATCCCTTTTTTAATGATCCCGAGCGTGGAATTGGCCTTCTTCACAGCCACCGCACACTGGGTCGACACTTTCATTGACCTGTCCACCAGCACCCCAAGATCTCTCTCCTGATCCGTCACAGACAACTCAGAACCCATTAGCGTATATGTGAAATTTTGGTTTCTTGCCCCAATGTGCATCACTTTGCACTTACTTACATTGAAGCGCATCTGCCATTTTGCTGCCCATTCTCCCAGTTTGGAGAGATCCTTCTGGAGCTCTTCACAATCCCTGCTGGTCTTCACCACCCGGAAAAGTTTAGTGTCATCTGCAAACTTGGCCACCTCACTGCCTATCCCCGACTCCAGGTCATTTATGAATAAGTTGAAAAGCACCGGTCCCAAGACCGATCCTTGGGGCACACCGCTTTTCACCTCTCGCCATTGTGAAAATTGCCCATTAACTCCCACTCACTGTTTCCTGGTCTTCAACCAGTTCCTAATCCACAAGAGGACCTGCCCTCTTATTCCCTGACTGTGGAGTTTTCTCAGGAGCCTTTCATGAGGGACTGTGTCAAACGCCTTCTGAAAATCCAGATATATAATATCCACGGGTTCGCTCGCATCCACATGCCTGTTGACCTTTTCAAAAAATTCTAACAGGTTTGTGAGGCAAGACTTCCCCTTGCAGAAGCCATGCTGACTCTCCCTCAGCAGAGCTTGTTCTTCTATGTATTTTAAGATTTTATCCTTAATGAGACTTTCCACCAACTTCCCTGGAACAGATGTTAGGCTGACCGGCCTGTTGTTTCCCTGGTCCCCCCTCCTTCCTTTTTCAAAGATTGGTGTGACATTAGCTATCCTCCAATCCTCTGGCACAGTGGCCGTTTTAAAGGACAAGTTGCATATTTGGGTCAAGAGGTCAGCAACTTCATTCTTGAGTTCCTTCAGAACTCTTGGGTGGATGCCATCCGGGCCTGGTGATTTATTGATCTTTATTTTGTCAATTAAGTCTGAGACGTCCATGGGCGTCACTGCAACGAGGCGGGGGGGCGGGCCGCCGGGGGGTGACGCGCGTCTGGCACGTGGCAAAGGGTGACGCGCGTCACCCTCGTTGCGAGTTCGGGCGACGGAGCAGGCCTCCACATAGTTGCGTGGTTTCTCTGTTCTGCCTGCCGGCGGCTCGGCCCCTTTAAGAATGGCCCTAGCACCGGCAGTTTGCAATTTCGCGCATGCCCAGAAGGGTCGCTGAGGCATAAGGGAGCCCTTTTGCCCTAGCGACGTTCTGCGCAGGAGCGAAAGGCAGCGGGCGAGCGTGCGCCGTGCGTGCAGTTGTCGAGGGAGCAGAAGCAAGCAGCTCAGCCACCGCCACCATCTTTCACGCCCTCGCCCTGTCCTCCATCATCGCCTCGTGGCTCGTGCAGAAGAAGAAAGCATCTGCAGAGAGAGGAGCTCAGGAGCAGAGCAGCAGCAATAAAAAGGCAAGCAGCAGCGCAGCCGCCCTCTCGCCTCGTGGAGAAGAACGGCAAGCAAGCGAAGGCAACAAGCAAGCTGGAGAGGCCAGCAGCCATCTCGACGCGGCGCCAGCAGTAGCAGCAGCAGCAGCCATCGTCGCTCCTCTCGTCGCCCGCTACCAGCAGGCTCGTCGTCGTCCGTCCTCCCAGCACAGGCAGCAGCAGCACAACAAAAAGATCAGACGGCAAGGGGGGGGGGAAGCTTTCCTCTCCTCTCTCTGTGTGTGTTTTTTCCTTATGCAGCTTGCTGTGTTTGGGGTGTGGGGTTTTTTTTCTTCAGGGCCTGGCAAAGCTTTCCTCTCTGTTTTTTTTTTTTTTTTGGTGTGTTTCCATGGGTGGTGGGTGGGTGGTGGGTTTCTTCAGGGCCTGGCAAAGCTTTCCTCTCTGTGTTATTCCTCCTGGTTCAATGCAGTCTACCTGATGCTGTGTGTTTTGTTTCCATGGGGGGGGGGTTAATCCAGGGCCTGCCTGGCAAAGCTATCCTCTCTGTGTTATTCCTCCTGGTTCAATGCAGTCTACCTGATGCTGTGTGTTTTGTTTCCATAGTGGGGGGGGGGGTTAACCCATCTGGTCCCGTGATATGACTTTCCCAGAAGTCCAAAATGTCCATTTGATTCACATTTCTAAGGGTCCCCCATGTAGAGAAAATCACCTGCAGAAAATTCCCCAGGTGTACCTTGCACCTAGTGCACAGGAGGTGCTTTAGGGACTTAACGCGACAACTAGTCCATTTACTCCTATGTAAAGCATGGACCTGACAACACAAGATTTCAAACAAAAACACAGTTGTGTTTTACACACAGCTCCAGGGCTTTAGGGGTGTTTAGGGGGATGTCTCACCTAAGTGTACCCCAAGTTACAAGTCCCTCCCTTCAAGGGATTTTTTTTATGGCCCTTTAAATTTGTGAAATACGCAGCTTTATTTGTGAGTTCAGCACGAAAATGCTCGAAGATCACAATATTGTGCTTTACACCCAGATCCAGGGCTTTAGGGGTCTTTAGGGGGATGTCTCACCTAAGTGTACCCCAAGTTACAAGTCCCTCCCTTCAAGGGTTTTTTTAATGGCCCTTTAAATTCGTGAAATAAGCAGCTTTATTTGTGAGTTCAGCACGAAAATGTTGATGATGTCACTGCATGGGAGGAGTCTATCATGGGGCGGGGCGATGATGCAGGGGGCGGGGTGATGACATCACTGCATGGGAGGAGCCTATCATGGGGGTGACGCGCGCACCTCTCGCTTCAGGGTGACGCGCGCCCTAGTGACGCCACTGCAGACGTCTTCTCTTTTAACCTCTATTTGACATAATTCTTTAGTCAGGGGAGACCGTTCTGGCAGCGGTATTTGCCCGAGGTATTCTGCCATGAAGACAGATGCAAAGAACTCATTTAATTTCTCTGCAGTCTCCAAGTCCCCTTTTCTCACCCTTTTCTCTCCCTCACCATCCAGCAGACCAACCGTTTCCCTGGCAGGTTTCCTGCTTCTAACATATTTGAAGAAGCTTTTATTCTTCCCTTTTATGTTGCCTGCCATACGTTCCTCAAAGTCTTGCTTGGCCTCCCGTATCATCTTTTTACATTTCTTTTGCCACAGTTTGTGCTCCTGTTTATTTTCCTCATTAGGGCAAGACTTCCATTTACGGAAGGAAGCTTCCTTGCCTTTTATAGCCTCTTTAACTGTGCATGTTAGCCATGCTGGCACCCTCCTGGACTTGGTCGAGCCCTTCCTCCTTTGTGGGATACACTCCCGCTGGGCCTCTATGACTGTTGTTTTAAACAGCCTCCATGCACTCTTGGAAGGGCAGCTACCTCTACTCCCTTGCTTGTGGCAAGTTGGAGAGAAGGTGTGAAAGTGGATCTAGCTGGAATTTTGGCTGAATTTCAGGATCTTGGATCAACTGATGATGCAGGAAAGCAGTATCCCATGTGTTCCAGCTACCCGGTGAGGGGCTTCTTCACTGTTCAAGGAATCCATTGTGGAGTGAGGAGGAATTGAGAGCCTTCATAGACATTTGGTGGTGTACAGATGGCTTTTTCACCAAATATTACCAAAAATGTGGAGCAGTTCCACTACATTTTGGAGAAGCTCAAGGATATGGGCTACCTGAGCAACTTTGATGCATGCAGGAGCAAAGCCAAGGAACTGAGGAAGAAGTACAAACTGGTGAAGGAGTGCAATAGTCATTCCGGAAGCGACAGGACAAGCATGTCATTCTTTGATATTCTCTGTGGGTTGGTCATATCCTGCATGAGTGGCTCAGGGGTTGTGTCTGAGGTTCAAAGCATTCAGGCTATTTGGGGCTTGCTGCATGCCATTGATTCATGATCTTCAGTTATGTTCGCCCACCCAGGCCGCTCATTCAGCTCTGCTTCTTTGACTTTACTTCCACTTGTCCCTTTGTTGTTGTTGTTCAGTCATTAAGTCATGTCCGACCCTTCGTGATCCCATGAACCATATCCCGCCAGGCCTTCCTGTCCTCCACTATCTTCCTGAGTTCGCTCATTTTCATGTTCGTTGCATCAGTAATGCTGTCTAACCATCTCATCCTTTGCCTTCCCCTTCTCCTTTTGCCTTCAATCTTTCCCAGCATCAGAGTCTTCTACTATCCAAATTTTACAAAAACACAATACATGATGCAGTTGGAACCTGTGTATGTAAAATATGCAAGGCCACAGGCCTGGATCCTAAGTTCTTGTGTATGTGGAAGTGATAGCATGAGGTTCACTTGCCTATACACTTGCTCAACATATTGCGCAAGACGTCACACATTTAAATTGTCAACATCTCGTTGTGCAATTCCTTCTGCATGCAGCAAATCAAAGGAAAATAAGATGCCACCTTATTTCCATGTGCACACCTTAGGATACAGCCTGCAATCATGTCAGTGTTGGCCCAATCCTAACTAAGATTGGGTTGGTGCAAGGGCAGTTTTATGTCCTGCGCAAGGGCCGTGTTCTGCTCTTGTAAAATGGTTGTCACTGGTGTGCACAGTGCGCCGCCAGTGACCATTTTGTGAGTGCCGCTGCAAGAGGGTGGAGTCCGCTCCCCTGTTAGCCAAAATGCCTTTTTTTACTTTGGGGAATAGCTTTAATTATAGCAATTTGGCATATTCTGGGGTCTTTACCTGTGTATACCAGAGTCCAGCTTCACAGAATTCCGTTTTAAATAATATTGAGAACACACGTGGTTACTTTCCAATATTTACTAAATAGTTCAAGTGTGTTTGTGTACAAATTTTGACAGGCAGGATGACTAAGCATATGTTAGCACCACTGGCGTCGATGAGGGGAAGCACGCGGGGCGGGCTGCCTGGGGGCGGCGCGCGCACAAGCGTGACGCGCGTCCCTCCCGGTACTCACATTTTCGTTGGAGCTGGGCCCGCCCGCCCTCGTGTCCGTTTGGCTCTGACATGAGCCGAAAACGGCGCGGGGGGGTGCTCCGCGCCTGCGCGTGACGTCACGCACAGGGGTGGAGCCGCACTCTTAAAGGTGACGTGCGACCCTGCTCTGGGGTGTCGCGCGTCCCTGTGACGTGACTGGTTAGCCCCCCATAGAATTGGCTTAAGTCAGGGGTTCTCAACCTTTGGAGGCCCAGGTACCCCTATCACGGTCCAATTTTCTGAAGTATCCCCTGCTAATTAATTGGATTAATCAATCAATTAATTAATTAATTAGGTAATTAATAATTACATAAAAAGTACTAAAACAATTTTAAATGTGAAAAATGTCTTATTTAACTCTGTGTGTGTGTGTGTGTGTGTGTGTGTGTGTGTGTGTGTGTGTGAGAGAGAGAGAGAGAGAGAGAGAGAGAGAGAGAGAGACAAGGATCTCTTTTTTTCTCCAAGTCACACTTCCCAAAATCAGCTCGTCCCTCCCCCACCCCACCAAAGTACATTTTCCAAAGTACAAAAATCAGCTCAAAACTAAAATCAGAGAGACAGAAAGGCTCCGAAAATAATTACAATTTAAAATCCATGTTAATTAACACTTAATTAGCTGCTGATGGGGCAGATAAGGGACAGGGCTTGGCATACCCCCAGCAAGAGGTCCGCGTACCCCTAGGTGTACCCGTACCACAGATTGAGAACCCCTGGCTTAAGCTATATGCAGTAACTGCAAGAGTACCTTAACTTTTCCCGAAAACTTGAGGGGCAACAAGATGCCACCTTGGGCATTTTCCTTTTGGCATAGGAAAAGGTGGGATATAATTTTTTTAAATAAATAAATAAATAAGCACAGCCTGAATGCTTGAAAAACAAGGTTAAATAACATATCATCAGCATATAACATGTGTTGTTTTGAGCATTTATGTAACCTGCCTGAGGTGTTCACATGTATAATGTGTGGTTTGAAAACTATAAAAGGATGTGTCTTATCTATAATCAGGGTGCAGAATTTCCCTGCGCCCTCTTATGCACAACTTGACATCCTTGTGTATGAGCGTTTTAAATAAAGACTCTGTGATTTGAAGCACAATGCTGTTTTCTGTCATTTGACCACAACCTGAGCCAAGAACTTACTCGGAGATCTTAACACCTAAAAATTTATCTCTAACACCCCCACCAGAGCCAGTAAGCCAGCGGTGAGGGTGGGGTGGGCGAAATGGGGTGGGGAGGGGGAGAAGTGGGGCAGAGACTGGGGCAGGGGGAGGGGCAGTTCGAGACTGGGAAGGGGGCAGTATTGGCCACAGCAGTGCTGCCGATATCCTACCCCCCCTTCCCTCCTCAATCCAACTTCCTGGGTCCACTTAGACTTGTCCTACGGACAGCTCTGCTTATTGCTATAGTGTTTGGACAATCAAACATGGATAGATTATTCCAGGAAATCTGAGTACCATTCATAGCCATTTGGGATGAAAACAATACCCAATAATGAGATAATACCAATAATGTGAACATACCAAAGAAGGAATATGGTCACAAATAACCTTTCATGTGGTTTATTGATTACTCATTCATTCAGAAAATGTGAACTTTTTCATATTCTACTTGGTTTTAATGTTTTTACCAGACCAATAATAAAAAATCAACAAGTGTATGGATTGCATATCTGATCTGCAGAGGGCACCAAATAGTTTTGTATCGAACAACAGAGGCTTTGAGCAATGTGGGTTTTCTGCATCTTGTGACTGTACCTGTCAGTCAAAGAGATGCTTGCTCTCCAGTGGTCACTGCGAGGCACGGAAGATTAAGAAGGAGTATTTTTCTCCCACATTCATGAACATATAAAATCCAGTGCTTTTTTTTTTTTTTACTGTTCCTGCCTTTCTCTTTACAGAGGAAGCAGGAAGAGATGCTCTGAAGTGCTTTTGAGCCTCCAATCCAGTTGCAGTCCCAGGACAAAAGCGGCAGATCACTGTGCTACTCATTGTATATCAACAGGTGAATTATGAAAGGGACTGTAAGTGCCATTTAACTTCTTCTTTTCAGAAATACCTGCTGTGCTTGCTCCTCAGCCTGATTTCAATGGAAGACAAAAAGATCTTTTGAGCAATGGATTCAGAACTCAACATTGAATACAAAAGAGGACCTTTTTCCCCCCAACCAAGTTCTGCTTGATCTCATTCAATAAGGAGCACCAAGATATTTTTGAAGGTCATCGGTCTTTTAGTAAGATGCAATGATGTTGCTTTCATAATCGCTTGGAAAGTTGACTGTCTTACTCCAACAATGAATACGACAATACACTGGGCTCTGACTTTTCAGCCTGTGCTGGTGAACAGCACTGGAGAGATCAATGATTCGGTTCTTCTCAGCAGCAGGAGTGACCCTGGATTCTGTGAACAAGTCTTCATTAAAGCCGAGGTGTTCTTGACACTGGGGATCATCAGCCTTCTGGAGAACCTCCTTGTCATCCTTGCAGTGATTAAGAATGGAAACCTACATTCACCCATGTACTTCTTCCTTTGTAGCCTGGCGGCAGCAGACATCCTAGTCAGTATGTCCAACGCCTTGGAAACCATCATGATCGCCATCTTGAGCAATGGATATTTAATCATTGACGACCGCTTCATTCAGCACATGGACAATGTCTTTGACTCAATGATCTGTATCTCGTTGGTTGCCTCCATATGCAACCTTCTGGTCATAGCCATTGACAGGTACATTACCATTTTCTACGCGCTCCGTTACCACAGCATCATGACTGTGAAAAAAGCCCTGGCTCTAATCGGGGTCATTTGGATCGCTTGCATCTTTTGTGGCATCATGTTCATTGTCTACTATGAAAGCAAAACTGTCATTGTCTGTCTCATCACCATGTTCTTTACCATGCTTGTCCTCATGGCCTCCCTTTATGTCCACATGTTCTTGTTTGCACGTCTGCATGTCAAGCGCATAGCAGCCCTCCCGGTGGACGGGGTCCCCCAGCAGCGTTCCTGTATGAAAGGGGCCGTCACCATCACCATTCTCCTGGGGGTCTTCATTGTCTGCTGGGCACCTTTCTTCCTTCATCTCATTCTGATCATTTCTTGCCCAACAAACCCACATTGTGTTTGTTACACTTCACACTTCAACACATACTTGGTTCTTATTATGTGCAACTCAGTGATCGATCCTTTGATTTATGCTTTCCGGAGCTTGGAGATGCGAAAGACGTTTAAGGAAATAGTTTGCTGCAGTTATGGCATGAGCTAAGGGCAGTTCATGCTCTGAAGCATTAACCATCTACTGTCTGCAAAGACACTAAATGGTTAACACTGAGGCACATCCTGAACACAGTCTCCAAGTGCCCTATTGCTAACAGGATCCAAAGAAGAGTTAAGGATGGGGAGGAACAGTGAAAGAGAGCTGTGCTTTCATTTATTTTTCCTTGCTGCCTTTCAAGAACAAATTTGTCAAAGGGCACACTTATGCAATTTTCTTCTACTTATAAAGTGATAAGAGAGGCAAAATTGCACAATCTGGGTGATGAGGGCTGAATCTGCCAATGATATCTGCCAGTATTGAGAGAAAATAATACAAACGTCAGTATTCCTGATATTTCAGCTGCTGTCGTTGTACAGTTCAGAGAAGCACAAATTTCAGCAGCTGTTTGAGAAGCTGCATTCTGGCTGAACTCTCTCACCTACCCAACTAATTAAAAGGTAGAGGAAAGTGTGGTCATCGTGTAATGCATTCCAGGTAAATGCCATGGGTTTACAGCCTAGGCCAATCTTTGTTTACTCGAGAGTAAGTTTCAATGTGTCCAAGGGGTATTGCGCTCTAGTAAGCATGTTTAGGATTGCAGCTTTAACCCTCCCTCAGATAGTGAGGTGAAACTGACCTGAAGCAATGGACAAAAAAAGTAATAAACCCAGTCTATTTCAATATTCTACAACTCCCTACACCACCCATTGAGTTCAATGGAACTTACTCAGCGCTATTGCCATGCTCAAGGCACCCCCCCCCTCAAGTTTATTATTGTTATGCCTTCCTTTGGGTATAATTGATCTTCACATTGGATTAATAAGTACACTTTTTATTCTGGCAAAGGGACCAAGGTTGCCATTCAAAGCATGCTCACTAGAGTGTAAGTTTCATGGGACTTGGAGGGACTTACTTCTACATTAGGCTTACCAGATCTCCAACTGGGACAGAGTGCTAGACCTTTAGGAGAAGGTATGTGGTCAGGTGTAGCTTGTTAAACCTTAGAGCACAATCCTAGGCATGTCTACTCAGAAGCCTAGGATTGTGCTCTAAGGTTTAACAAGCTATACCTGCCCATATTCCTTCTCCTAAAGGTCTAGCACTCGGTCCTGGTTGGAGATCTGGTAAGCCAGATCTGGTGATCTACATAAGCATGTTTTGAACTGAGCAGTAAGGAAGACTCTTGTTCTTCTCCAGTACCAACTCTTTGTCTTTTCAATGTGCATGTCAGCATCAAGCAAACCAGCATCATTTTAAGGACATAGCTTGAGCGACTGCATCATAATAGCCACACTTTTTCCAAAGAGATGCAAACTAGCAAGTATTTAACAGAATTATTTCTGAAGGAGACCCTCAAAACGTGTTCCTGGTTTGCTCAGAGCACAGAATAGTGACCACAGTTCTGACAACTTTCAGTGTCCCCTCGTTCTAGCTGCTGCGAGAGAGACTGGCAGGAGACATTTCTCTGAAACAAAACACAGAACGAAGCACCCTATCGAATCCATGCAAACATTTCTTCTTCAGACGTCAGCAGGGTCACAATGACACTGAAATGTGTGATCAGTTAATTATAGTCTTTTTGTATCTCTGTGGCATTTTATTCTGCGCCCTTCACCTTGGTATGAAAGGGGTTGTAAGTTGATAGACAATGCATTCTTAGAAAGAGCAGCAGCTAACTGTAGAGAGATACTCCTAAGAGAGGATCCTGGCATGGGTGATGGGAGAAGCGATCAAAAATAAATCTAGTGAGGGAAGAAGTTCAATTTCTTACTTAGAAGGAAACCTTTGTGGAGCTATCCCATTTGGGGTACCCCAACAAGCATTTGGGTTCCTCCAGTTTATCACAATTGGATTACTTGCTGAGATAGTGTCTGATGAAGTTTAGAATTCCCCCTGCACTTGTGAACATGTCATAGGCATGTGCATAGCTGGTCTATGCGTCCTGGCCCACCTCCATCCTTCCTTATCCTTCTAGATCAGGGGTTCTCAACCTTTGGAGGCCCGGGTACCCCCTATCATGGCCCAATTTTCTGAAGTGCCCCCTGCTAATTAATTGGATTAATCAATTAATTAATTAGCTAATTAATCATTAAATAAAAAGTACTAAAACAATTTTAAATGTGAAAAAATGTCAACTCTGTGTGTGTGTGTGTGTGTGTGTGTGTGTGTGTGTGTGTGTGTGTGTGTGTGTGTGAGAGAGAGAGAGAGAGAGAGAGAGAGAGAGAGAGAGAGAGAGAGGATTGCATTTAAGTTCTAATTAACAGGTAATTAACTACTGATTGATGTTGATAAGGGGCAGGCTCTGGCGTACCCCCTGCCATTGGTCCGCGTACCCCTAGGGGTACTCGTACCACAGGTTGAGAACCCGTTCTAGACCCAGCCATGGGTCACCCCAGAGAGTGCTGTGAATCACATCCTACTGTTAATTAGCAACTGCCAATGTTGCCCCCTATCTTGACCCAAAGCAAAAACAGTAACTGTTGATGAGCCAAAACCAAAGCTGGGGTACCTGGGATTCAGCCTCCTGGGCACTTCCCCCTCCCATTCAGGGCAGAAACAATTGTCTTATGTGTCCAATGAACAAGCTAGACCTGCCTGAGATAACAATTGATGAATTTTGTTTGTGACACTGGACACAGGCATTCCACTGTGACTCAGAAAAAAAATACAGAAAATCTGTGTTTGAGCAAGAAGAAAAACGGTTTCATCCTGCAATCATTTTTCCTGGCATCTCTTTAATGAGTCGAATTAGTCCAATGTTTGTATAAACCCTCTGTGAGCTGAAAACCAACGCACATTTGCTTCCATTCATACACTAAAACAAAGCCAAAACACAGATGGGAGATAGGAGTGTGTGATAATCTGCTTGCTACCCTCAGTGTTCAACATTTCACAACCTCTGCAGGGCTACATTCATCACATAGGGGAGAGATGGGTCTTGCGTTGCCTGAAAATCTGAGCACCATGTGCCATTAATGCTGAAATACTTTATTGCAATCTACTCTTTTATATTCTGCAGTTCTGCTTGCTGTGATTTTATGCCTCAGGACAGTCTCGTGTATTCTCTTATGGAATGGTGTACTCGGATTGTCATTTTTAAGGTCATTTTTGTGACATTTATTTAATTTGTACTTGATGTTCTCTGAAACTGCTTTGCTGAAAAAAAAATGATAATCTCTTGAATAAAACTGCTCTGAAATCACCTGCTGGGAGTTCTGTGCTTGATATGATATTAATGGATATGAACTTGACAAGTCAGTCTAGTTCACAGGGCAGGAAAACGCCCAGCACAGCTAACTACTGCATTCACCTGGAGTGAATTACAACTAAATTCCTTCTCAAGAGATCTTGATCAGGTGTAGTTACCTGAAAACCTTTTATAACCTTCCTTAGGCAATTACTCCCACACTTTGAGAATCATCCTTTATAATATACTTCAATGGAAATTACAAACTCCTCAAGTTCAGAGATTGTTTGTAACTCTAAAAAGTTTTAGTGAGTCTTGGGAACAAACAACTGCATATTGCTTTAATGCCTGGTTGCATTTGGTTAAGGAAGTAGCAGCCAGATCAGTCCCAAAGGACTGGGACTATGACATGGGCAAGTGGGGTTAACATAGGCTTACCAGCTCTCCAACCAGGACAGAGTGCTAGACCTTTAGGAGAAGGAATGTGGGCTGGTGTAGCTTGTTAAACCTTAGAGCACAATCCTAGGCATGTCTACTCAGAAGCAAGCCCCATTGTGTTCAGTGGGACTTGCTTCTGAGTAGACATGCCTAGGATTGTGCTCTAAGGTTTAACAAGCTACACCTGCCTGCATTCCTTCTCCTAAAGATGTAGCACTCTGTCCCGGTTGGAGATCTGGTAAACCTAGGTTAACATTGGCTGCTAGAGTCCTGATCCAGATTCTCCCCCTCCCCCCAAACAAAACTAGTATTTGACCTGGAAAAAGACTCCCACTGGCACCAAAAGGGCCTATAGAATCCACAGGAAGGGGAGGCGATCTGTATAGGTACTGTGGTGAGAACAAAATGTTAACCCCCAAGTACTCTGCAGTCTCAATCAATGAGGGTGGGGGCTGATCCAGCTTCAATGCTGAATCAAAACAAGCAGTAGAATGGAACTACAAGGTTGGCATCAAACATGGGGCTGGAAACACTGGCCACTGTTTCTCCACCGCAAAGTGGTGGGGAAGGGGAATTTTGCTGGAGGGAAGCGGCGGGCACAAGAGGGTTCTTAACCTCCCCCCCCCCCGCTGCTTTTCTCTATTTCACATGGCAAACACACAGGGCAATCTGCCAATGGACCCCAGTGGCACCATCAGTCCAGGGTGGCACCCTGGCAGGGCAGCAAGCATGGAGGGGTAGCAACTGAAGGGCACTTGCAGTTGCAGCAGAAAAGTTGCAGGAAAAGCAACGGATAAGCACACCGCAAGTCACTCCATTACATAGCAGTGAAGCGGGGATGTGGTAGAGGCTTATAAAACTGCATGATGGTTTAGAGAAACGGGGAGAGGCATATTTTCTCCCTCTCCCACAATACAAGAGCTCATGATCCATTCCAACGGCAGGGAGCGCTTTACAGCCATTACAAACAGCCTGCAACCACCGTGCAGAGCCATGTGCTACCAGCCCACCAGCAGTGAGGCCGAAGCGGCCCCTCACGGAGCAATAGCCAGGAGAAGGCTTACCGATGATGGTAAGGCGGTGAGGGAGGCGGGATGGGGCAGGAGAGGGTGGAACGAGGGCGGAATGGGCAGAGGTGGATCGGGTCTGGGAAGGGAGTGGGTTCAGCAGCAGCAGCCGCTGAATCCAACCCCCTTCCCAGCCAGACTCGATCCTGCAGCCCAGGTCTATCCGGTCCTATGCCAGAAATTTTGCTGGCACAGGTGTGAGTAGACCCCTCCACACTGCGGAGGCTTGCCCCCAGGTAAGGAAATAAATGCTCGCTTACCCAGAGGAGACCTCCGGGACTGCCCCTCCCACAGAATGCAGCACCAGCAGTTTTGACGCATTTGCATTGGCAGAGTTGGGCTGTTAATGAGGTGTGGCTATGGGGGGGTGTCATTTCTGCATTTTAAACTTATCATTACACTACTGCATAGCAGGGGTTTGCCTTCCTCCAACACTGAGGCCCCATTCCAAATCCCTCCCCACCCTAACATTTTACCGATTCAAAGAACGACTAATGCAGTGTCTTGTGTTCTTCATTTGCTTATTCAACTATGCTTCCTATTTGAGTTTGACATGTTTGCCCTCCTCGCTTTTATAAAAGACATCACATCACAGTCTCATTCTTCTTGAGCATTCCTTCTTAGGAAGTCATCAGCTTAGCAAAAGATGATCTCCCAGCATTCATAATGTCATGTCCATATGCTGAAGAAGTGGTTTTGTCCAGCATATTGAAAGGAATATAAACAGATTTGGTACAGCTTGTTACAAAACATTCTTTACAAGTGGAGAGCAAGTGACTCAACTGCATTGCATAACTCATGGATGCTCATTCGCTCCCTTATATCACAGAGGTACTTTTTTTTTTACTATTTTTAAAAAATGCATCTAGAAGCAGCACAGAATTGTTCAACGCAAGCCACTCTCAACTGCTTTGAGTCTTGATTCTAAACATGGAAGCTACTCACAGAATAGATACGGTGATTCCAAGCTGTCCCATTCACAACAACCCCCTTTGTCAACACTGCCTCCACTTAGGACAATGCCAGGCTTGTTAGCACACAGCAGCCTTTTTGAGAGTAATACATGCAACTGCACACAATTGCACAGCCCAGGCTCACCTCGGTGGAAGATGAAGTTTGTCCCCTTCCCCCAGTGTAAGCTGCGCAGGCTCCAATGGGCCTCCTCGAATGCACGGTAGCTCTGAAGCTACCATGCATCCGGGGAGGCTGTGTAAGGCCGGACTGGGCTGCGATGGGGTGTTTGATATCGGTGCAACTCGATATCCCCACCCCCTCCCAGCCCACCTCCCTCGCCACCCCTGCCTGGGTCAGAATTTGGGGTTTGGAGAGTTATGACGATGTTCCAGAAGAAGATGACATGATTGTATTTGAACAAATGTACCGGTAAATTGTTGTACATGAAAAAAAATAATACATCCCCTGAAAATAAGCCCTAATGTGTCTTTTGGAGCAAAATTTAATATAAGACCCAGTCTTATTTTCAGGGAAACAGGGTATGCCCTTGCTGAGGAAAAAAAAAACATGAACAAGTTTGAGCCTGTTGCCTGTGGATGTCAAAAGATAAAATCTGAGTTGCTGCTATCAAGATGAAATGGCTCCTGTGGTGTTTGAGCGGAGAAGTGAGAGATGTCGCATGGGCTTTGTATCTGCATACGAAACCCCTGGTGCCAAGACTTGTGGGATTCTGTGCCTGACTTATTGCAGACATGTCATGTTATAAGTCCTACATTATTATGAGTTAAGAACACACAAACTTCGATGAGACTCAGATTAACTTTGGCAGTGACTCAGTCCCAACTCCAATTAAACCCACAACGGAATACACGTACTTGAACCAGGTCAGTCCAGCTAAAATCAATGGGACTAAAGCCCACGTAAATCCATCTGTTTGTCTTTGTTGTTGCCGTGTCTGGACTGCAAGCCAAAACAACATCTCTGCAATAAACGTTTGATAAAACAAGTCAGATCTGTGTGTGGTCTGACTGGCAGCAAATGAATTACTGCAGTACAAGAGAAATGCCTCTATAATAACTCATGCTGAATATTACCGTATTTCTGGTTCCGATTCTGCATGAAGATGTCAATGCTTATTTACATGAAAGTTACATTTTGAACACTATGATGAGACACATCCCAATCATCATTCATAATTAGCTCATTTAGGGCACTAAGTCCTCCTCATTAGCATGCAGTTGCAAAAGCCTCTTCCCACCATGCTGCTCCCTATTCCTAGACCTGCCTCCACCGTTCTTACCAGCAAGTAATCTTCCACTTGTAATGTTTTTAACACGACAAAAATAACAAGCAGAAGTTAATACATAGTACTCCAGCATAGTGAATTAACAGTGCCCTGTTTCTTTATGTGCAGCCCAACCTCTAGACTGCCTCGTCCGCCTAGTCTTTTGGTCTAGGTCAGAGAAAGCCTGCTCCAGGCCTGTCATAACAGTCCTGCCAAGGAGCTGTAAATAACCTTGAAAATAAATCAGGTATCAACCTGCTACTTGTAAGGAGCCAGGACTAAATAGCTGAGGTTCAACAGAAAACACAGGTGAGATGCAAAGAGACCCATATGAGCACACACGTGTCCAGACATATACTGAAAGGAAGTCCGTTTTACACTTTTAGTGGCAGTCACTTGCTCTACAATGAATGCTGTTTCAGAGGGTCTCCCAATTCCCAGGAGGGGCATTTTGCCCAAAATCGCTGCGCAATAGGCAGAAGGCATGAAAATTGTCCGCCTGGCCCTTTGGAACCCAGGACTCCAAGTGAACAGACGACTTGTTCCAAATCCAAGTCTCTCTGCATGGGTTCCTCCTATAGCAGTGTTTCTCAAACTGTGGGTCGGGACCCACTTGGTGGGTCGAAACCTGATTTCTGGTGGGTTCCAGGTGATTGAAAGATCATAGAAATAATTGCCACAAGCCCTGAGGCTATTCAAAAATCAGATAGCTGCTAATTGCACTTCAAAGAGCTGAGCTCCTGCAGTTTGCAAGACAGCTGCTAATCACCCTGCAAGTAGCTGAGCTCCTTACTTGTAAATAAATAAATACATATATTTATTTATTTCTAGATCACTTTTTTTAAAAAGTCTCGTAAAGCTAGATGTGTCCTGATAGGGTGTCATTTTAAAAAGTGGGTCCCGGTGCTAAAACGTTTGAGAACCACTGGCCTATAGAATTGGGTCCCAAACACATGAAGGTCTGCTGCATAAGGCTGCATGAATGTGTGCCAGCCGACTGAAGCAGCTGCTTCAGATCATGGACTGGTGAGAGGAGTCTACCTCCACCGCTTCTCCTCCTTCTGCTCCCTGGATTCAGGCAGGAAGAGGGAAATGGAGCAGAAGAGGGAATGTGGAGAGAGGAGCGTGGGGAAGTCTAGCCCACAACTCTCCTCTCCTCTACAGTTCCTCTTCCTTTCTGAATCTACAGAGCAGGATGAAGAGGAATGGTGGAGATGGCATCTGGTGCACCACTAATGCACTACTAGGTAAGGGGGGGCAGTATTTGGCACACTGCCTCAGGCAACTGATCCGTCTAGCTTGGTAATCCCTATACTGACTGGCAGTGGCTCTCCAGGGATTCAGAAAAGAGCTTTTCCCAGGCTTACCTACTAGGCTATGGATTGGATTTGGGACCTTCTGCATGCAAACTCTGGGCTCTACCATGGAGCTACAGCCCTTCCCCAAAGGAAACCTTCACAAGGTGTCTTTTCCTGTGAAATGGTCCTAGTTATAGCCTATTTCTACACCCCTGAAGTGACAGTCCAGACCATAACACACACCACACTCTACCTTCAACCCCTTCCCCAAAAGCAGCTTCATCTGCCAAACTATCCATCACAACCTCCCTCTTTCGGCACATTACGCTATGCCCATCCAAGCTACTGCTTTTCCAAATCCTGCCTAATGGATTCAGCGTTAACCAACTGCTTCCCGTCAACATCTTTCCAAGAAAAAAAAAACATTTGGAAAGGGAGAGAACCTTGCTAGAAAACTCCAGCGGTGGGCCTTTCTCAAGCAACGAAGCAACTGAAATGTGGAACACAGAAAGAACATTTTATGAAAATCCAGTTGGCACAGAAAGCATCAGAATCCGGAACTACTTTAAAAAAACTTCCCCTCCTCACAATCCATCGCTGGCTGCCACCAGAATTGCCTTGCACATTTCTGAGACTATAGTAATCCTATGCAAATAGCCTTTAGCTGAAACGTAGGCTGGAAATGCTTATTGTCCCTGGCAGAGGAGCAGAGCGATCTCAGCAACCATTTATCCTCTCCTTCAGTCAGTAGCTCTCAATTTTAGTACCAGCTATCAAACTTAATAGCATGCATTCAAATAAAAAGTCCTATTGAAGGCAGCCAGTAAATGGCGTAGAGACATCAACAAAAGGGTAAATTGGCTCATCCCTATGCACAGAGACTACATCATGGGTGACACTGAAGGCTCAAAACCCACCATGGCCATAAGCTGTAAAGCAAAGTTGAACGCTCTCACAGAGCGACCTGCATTCCTGCGCAAAAAGGCTTTTTAATAAAAAGCCGAAAATCCAATGCCGGCAGGGAATGAGCCATAAGCCAGAAGATGATGGGAAACTCCTTATTTCAGAGACAACCAAGTTCACTACTTTCTATAAAACAGACGAATCGGTGCTGAGAAAGGAGGTTGCGAATGTAGCTAGGATGTGTGCACAGGTGCTTGGTTCTGCTTTAGGGTACTGGCTGGACCATAAGAACATAAGAACATAAGAAGAGCCCTGCTGGATCAGGCCAAAAGCCCATCTAGTCCAGCTTCCTGTGTCACACAGTGGCCCCACCAGATGCCTCAGGGAGCACACGAGACAACAAGATACCTGTGTCCAGTCGCCACTCCCTTGCACCTGGCACAGAGAAAACCCACTTCTAAAAACCAGGAGGTTGCTTATGGCTTGTAACCTGTGATGGTCTTTTCCTCCATGAATTTGTCCAAACCCCTTTTAAAGGCATCTAGGCCAGGTGCCATCACCACATCCTGTGGCAAGGAGTTCCACAGATGAATCACACGCTGGGTAAAGAAATATTTTCTTTTGTCTGTTCTAACTCTCCCTCCACTCAATTTTAGTGTGTGTCCCCTGGTTCTGGTGTTGTGCGAGAGGGAAAAGAATTTCCCTCTATCCACTCTCTCCATCCCATGCATAATTTTATAAGTCTCAATCATGTCCCCCCTCAGGCGCCTTTTTTCTAGGCTGAAAAGCCCCAGACGCTGTAGCCTTTCCTCGTAAGGGAGGTGCTCCAGCCCACGAATCATTCTGGTCGCTCTTTTCTGCACCTTTTCCAATTCAATTATATCCTTTTTGAGGTATGGTGACCAGAACTGGACACAATACTCCAGATGTGGCCTTACCATCGATTTGTACAAAGGCATAATGATATTGGCCGTTTTATTCTCAATCCCCTTTTTAATGATCCCGAGCATGGAATTGGCCTTCTTCACAGCCGCCGCACACTGGGTCGACACTTTCATCGACCTGTCCACCAGGACCCCAAGATCTCTCTCTTGATCCGTCACAGACAACTCAGAACCCATCAGCGTATATGTGAAATTTTGGTTTCTTGCCCCAATGTGCATCACTTTGCACTTACTTACATTGAAGCGCATCTGCCATTTTGCTGCCCATTCTCCCAGTTTGGAGAGATCCTTCTGGAGCTCTTCACAATCCCTGCTGGTCTTTACCACCCGGAAAAGTTTAGTGTCATCCGCAAACTTGGCCACCTCACTGCCTATCCCCAACTCCAGGTCATTTATGAATAAGTTGAAAAGCACCGGTCCCAAGACCGATCCTTGGGGCACACCGCTTTTCACCTCTCGCCATTGTGAAAATTGCCCATTGACTCCCACTCGCTGTTTCCTGGTCTTCAACCAGTTCCTAATCCACAAGAGGACCTGCCCTCTTATTCCCTGACTGTGGAGTTTTCGCAGGAGCCTTTCATGAGGGACCGTGTCAAACGCCTTCTGAAAATCCAGATATATAATATCCACGGGTTCGCTCGCATCCACATGCCTGTTGACCTTTTCAAAAAATTCTAACAGGTTTGTGAGGCAAGACTTCCCCTTGCAGAAGCCATGCTGACTCTCCCTCAGCAGAGCTTGTTCTTCTATGTATTTTAAGATTTTATCCTTAATGAGACTTTCCACCATCTTCCCTGGAACAGATGTTAGGCTGACCGGCCTGTAGTTTCCCGGGTCCCCCCTCCTTCCTTTTTTAAAGATTGGTGTGACATTAGCTATCCTCCAATCCTCTGGCACATTGGCCGTTTTAAGGGACAAGTTGCATATTTGGGTCAAGAGGTCAGCAACTTCATTCTTGAGTTCCTTCAGAACTCTTGGGTGGATGCCATCCGGGCCTGGTGATTTATTGATCTTTATTTTGTCAATTAAGTCTGAGACGTCTTCTCTTTTAACCTCTATTTGACTTAATTCTTTAGTCAGGGGAGACCGTTCCGGCAGTGGTATTTGCCCGAGGTCTTCTGCCGTGAAGACAGATGCAAAGAACTCATTTAATTTCTCTGCAGTCTCCAAGTCCCCTTTTATCACCCCTTTCTCTCCCTCACCATCCAGCGGACCCACCGTTTCCCTGGCAGGTTTCCTGCTTCTAACATATTTGAAGAAGCTTTTATTATTCCCTTTTATGTTGCCTGCCATACGTTCCTCAAAGTCTTGCTTGGCCTCCCGTATCATCTTTTTACATTTCTTTTGCCACAGTTTGTGCTCCTGTTTATTTTCCTCATTAGGGCAAGACTTCCATTTACGGAAGGAAGCTTCCTTGCCTTTTATAGCCTCCTTAACTGTGCTTGTTAGCCATGCCGGCATCCTCCTGGACTTGGTCGAGCCCTTCCTCCTTTGTGGGATACACTCCCGCTGGGCCTGTATGACTGTTGTTTTAAACAGCCTCCATGCACTCTGGAGCGATTGGACTCTTTTTACCTTCCCTTTCAGCTTTTTCTTAACTAGTCTTCTCATTTTGGGGAAGTCTGCCCTTCGGAAGTCAAGGGTTTTCGTGTCAGATTTGCTCGGCACTCTCCCTCCGACATGCATGGCGAAACGGATCGCAGCATGGTCACTGTTCCCCAACGGTTCGGTAACATTTACCTCCCTGACCAGATCTTGAGTGCCACACAATATCAAGTCCAGAGTCACCTGTCCTCTGGTCGGTTCCGTGACAAGCTGCTCTAAGGCACAGTCATTTAACATATCTAGAAATCCAGTCTCTCTTTCATGACCTGAGCATGAATTGACCCAGTCGATGTGAGGATAATTGAAGTCCCCCATGACTACAACCCTGTCTCTCGTTGACACCTCCCTGATTTGCTTCCTCATTTCAAGATCCCCTTCAGGTTTTTGATCTGGAGGACGGTAGCATGCCCCTACTATTACATCACTCTTTGAGCCTGGTAATCTAACCCACAGTGATTCTACGGAGGAGTCAGAGCCCCCCTCCAGCTCTACTCTGGTGGATTTTACCCCCTCTTTGACATAGATGGCCACCCCACCTCCAACACGCCCCTCTCTGTCCCTCCTATAGAGTTTATATCCTGGAATTGCAGTATCCCACTGGTTCTCCGCATTCCACCAGGTTTCTGTTATACCTACTATGTCAATGTTTTCCCTAGCCACCAAACATTCCAGTTCTCCCATCTTTGCCCGTAGACTTCGGGCATTTGCATAAAAGCACTTATATACCTGGTCCCCCAAGAAGGGCTGCGTGTTTGCCCCCTTATTCCTGCAGCCTTCTGTCTTGCTAGACTGGCTGTCATGTCCCATCACGCTACCACTCCCAATTCTTACTCTGTTATTACTTGACTGTTCCCCATCCTCTGCACCCTCATTCCCGAGGGATGAGGAGTCCCGAACCGGATGCCCCTCGGCTCCTGTCGGCTTTCCCCCAGGAGTCAGTTTAAAAGCTGCTCTGCCACCTTCTTAATGTTACGCGCCAGCAGTCTGGTTCCGTTTTGGTTCAAGTGAAGCCCGTCCCTCTTGTACAGGCCTGGCTTGTCCCAAAACGTTCCCCAGTGCCTAACAAACTTAAACCCCTCCTCCTGACACCAGTGTCTCATCCACGCATTGAGACCCCTGAGCTCCGCCTGCCTAGCTGGCCCTGCGCGTGGAACAGGTAGCACTTCTGAGAACGCTACCTTTGGGGTCCTGGATTTGAGCTTCCTACCTTGCAACCTAAATTTGGCCTCCAGGACCGCCTGGCTACATTTCCCCACGTCGTTGGTGCCAACATGCACCACAACCGCTACCTCCTCCCCAGCACTCTCTACCAGCCTATCTAGACGAGAGGTGATGTCCGCAACCTTCGCACCAGGTAGGCAAGTCACCGTGCGGTCCTCACATCCGTCACAGACCCCCCTTTCTATGTTCCTGACTATAGAGTCACCCACTACAAGAAGCCCCCTTCCCCCCCTCCCCAGAGGAGTATCCATAGTGCGACTGGATACGGGCCCATCACCTGAAGAAGGGGTCCCCACTGGGGGATTGTTTCCCTCTTTTCCAGAGCAATGTCCTCCAGCCCTGAGACTCCCTTTCCTGGCAGCTGAGGAGCTGGCCAACTGAGGGTAGGACGATGCCTCCACGTCCCTAGAAGTCTCACCCTGGTACCTCTCTACCTGTCTCTGCTTCTCCAGGTCAGCAACCGTGGCTTCAAGGGAGCGAACCCGTTCCCTGAGAGCCTGGAGCTCTTTGCACCGAGCACACACCCATGACTTCTGCCCAAGAGGCAGATAGTCATACATGAGACACTCAGTGCAAAACACTGGATAGCCCCCACCCTTCTGCTGGCTGTCTGACTGCATAGCTTTTGAGTGTAAGTTATGGATTTATCAAAGTATGGGTACCTTAATGTTGCTGGAGCTCTCCTCTATTCAAGGGACGTGCCGGGCAGTGTGTGGGGCCTGGCTTCCTCGCCCCGCTGCTGAACTCGCTGTGTCTTTTTTTTATCTTGCCACTTTGTCCTCGTGAGCCACTTCGTTCCCGTGAGGCCACTCGCTGCTCCTGAAAAAGCTCCATGTCTCTTTATGTCCACCTCTGTGATTCTAGGAGTCTGTGAATAACGGCACGGGATTGGATGGAGCTATAGCTCAGTGGAAGTGCACCTGCTTTGTACCCAGAAGGTCCCAGCTTGGATTCCTGGTGCTGCATCTTTAGATAGGGCTTGACAAGACTCTCCAAAAGACCCTTGTCTGGAACCCTGGAGAGCTATTAACAGTTGCCACTGCCAGCCCATCCATGAAGCTACATGATGTGGGTTGATTCAGGGGCAGATTGCAAGGGGTCTGAGGGAATGGCAGATGATGGGTGCCTTTCACCCCGAGTCTGCCACCGCCTCCCCAACGCAAGCCACAAGGATCTGCTTGCTTTCCACTTGCTTAAGTGAGAAGCAGATTGTTCCCCTCCTTACCATCCTAAGAACATAAGAACATCAGAAGAGCCCTGCTGGATCAGGCCAAAGGCCCATTTAGTCCAGCTTCCTGTATCACACAGTGGCCCCACCAGATGCCTCAGGGAGCACACAGCCAACAAGATAACCTGTTTCCTGTTGACACTCCCTTGCACCTGGCACAGAGAAAACCCACTTCTAAAGCCAGGAGGTTGATTATGGCTTGTAACCTGTGATGGACTTTTCCTCCATGAATCTGTCCAATCCCCTTTTAAAGGCATCCAGGCCAGGTGCCATCACCACATCATGTGGCAAGGAGTTCCACAAACCAATTACACACTGGGATCCTTGTGCTCTGCTGTTAAACCTGCCATTGTGGGGCTTCCATTTACAGGGCCAGCACAAACACACTGCCCTGCACTTCTGGGTTTCACGGCAGCGCGCAAGGAGCATGGTAAGGGTTTGGGGGCAGTTTTTGTAGCACACAGGCGGAGGACCCGAGATGGCATCAGGCAGCGTCACCAGTTGCTGTAGACCAGCGGTTCTCAAACTGGTAGGTCGCGACCCACCAGATTGAGAACTGGAAGCAGCATGCCTTAAGGCAGAGGTTCTCAACCTGTGGTATGGGTACCCCTAGGGGTACGCGGACCTCTTGCTGGGGGTACGCCAAGCCCTGCCCCTTATCTGCCCCATCAGCAGCTAATTAAGTGTTAATTAACATGGATTTTAAATTGTAATTATTTTCAGAGCGCTTCTGTCTCTCTGATTTTGGTGTTGGGCTTATTTTTGTACTTTGGAAAATGTACTTTGGTGGGGAGGGGGAGGGAGGAGCTGATTTTGGGAACTGTGACTTGGAGAAAAAAAGAGATCCTTGCATGTGTGTGTCTCTCTCCCTCACACACGCACGCACACACACACACGCACACAGAGTTAAACAATTTTTTTCACATTTAAAATTGTTAGTAGTTTTTATTTAACAATTAATTACCTTATTAATTAATTGATTACTCCAATTAATTAGCAGTTAATTAGCAGGGGGTACTTCAGAAAATTGGACCGTGATAGGGGGTACCCGGGCCTCCAAAGATTGAGAACCCCTGCCTTAAGGGGCATGGCGACTGCAGCCACAGCACGCCCGGGATTGCAGCGGCGCTCCCAGGATCGCTCTGCCACTGGGGGGGGAAAGGGACTATTTTACAATCGTCACGCCAGCCCTCCAGAGGGTGCAGGGAGGCCTGTGGCCCCCTCTGCAGGCCTCCCCATGCTGCCAAGTGGCTCTCTGCAGTGATTGCGACCCACTTCCGATTTCAGACCCAGTCTCATCATTGCCATGTTTCACACCAGCTCCAAGATAGCATATTTCAAGTGTTACACATCTATTACCTTAGCATTCCTCTGGAAGATTTCTTCCAAATTAAAATAGCATGGCAAGGGGGGGGCACAATTGGGATCAGAGCCACATGGAGGCAAGACCCTAGGGCCCCTTCAGTTTTGCCCCATTTCAGCCCCTCAGCTTGCTATTTAACAAAAACAAAGTACAGGAACACATTAAACATCACATCTAGTTTGACCCTGAGAGAAAGTGGCTTGCTTAAGGCCAGAGACTTTTCCATTCCTACTCCCGACTCTTAGCCGCTGCAGTACACCAGCTTTCCAAGCACTTCTTTTTTTTCCTTTACATAAGCTTCTAGAAATTGAATGCAAGTGTTTCAAGCGGCAAGTCAGGAGGAGTGGTGAACTGAACCACATGAAGGCATGCCCCCCCCGCCGCGCTCTGTTTCCGCCTGCCTGCCACCCCCTCCGGGCTGCTGCCCACCCAGCCCTTGAATCAGCTCTCCGATCCGTTTCCTGCTCGCTCTCCGTGAGCGGGAAAAGGGGGAAGCCCACCTCTTGCTCAAGTGCTGCTAGAGGAAAGAGGGGAATAAATGCTGCCACAACTGCTGCTTCCTCACTGTTCTCCTTCGCCACCCAGCTGCATAGGAAAGCAGCCAAGTGGATAAGGAGGGGCAGAGCACGGCAATCTGGAGCTGACCCCCCCTGCCTCCCACACCCTTACGCCAGGGCTGCCTCCTTCCTCCGCACCATCCTTCCTCCTTGAAATAAACAAGATGAGTGGAGCATGCTGGGAGCGCTCAGCATGCCCCAATCGTCAAATGATTGAATCACCCCATCATTTCAAGTAGGATGGAGCAGAGGAAGGAGGTGGCACCAGAGCTCAAGGTAAAGGGGTACAGGCAGATTCCACATCACTGTGCTCCACCACACCATGCCACGCCTTGCCTCTCTTTGCCCACCTGGCTGCTTTCCAGGTGGGCAAAGCTGATGGGCGAGGAGGAGGACGGGGCAGCAGCAGCAGCAGCAGCAGCAAGAATGGTCGTCGTTTTGGAGGGGTGATGGGATACATACTTGCAGGGGTGGCAGATCCTCTTGGACTGCTCCTGCACTCAGCTGTGCAGGAACAAGGGGTTTCTGCAGTAGCAGCTGTTTGCAATGTCTTGGCTTCAGTTGACGGAAAGGTGAGTAATAAAGGCTGAGGATACACAGGAGACAGCAGAATTTCATGCAGGAAGCCAAATGAAGCAGGTAGTAATGAGTAGTCCGTAAGCTGTCAAAATGAATTCATGCAAATGTGAAATCCATAAAGTAGCAAATTACATTGCTAAAGACTAAGCGCTTGTTTAAGAATTCACATTTTCTTGGCAGATGGAGATCCAAAGGTGTTCAACTTTAAAAAGTTCTTCTTGGGCCTCATACACACCAATATATATAGTAAGTACCTATAGCAACTGGCACTAGAATTCTGTGTTGGGGGGGGGGTGAGTCAGTTTCAGATCCAAATGTCAGTCTCATTCTAAGTTGCCCAGTTGGCTACAGCCAATGATGGACGAGCTTTCCAAGACTTGATTCAAAATAGCCTTGCCCAAGGTGAGGTCAAGGGGCTTGAATTAACTCTTTAAAAGATCCATTACAAACTCCAGGTCTAACTGCACTCCCAGCAAAATTATCAAGAGTGTGATAAGGCCTGGAGCCCTCACAAAAGTTTCCCTTTTCCCACCTTGTGCTGCTTCAGCCTTGAGTCAGACCATGAATACTGCAACAGGGACAGTGCCACTGCAGATATGATCCTTGGGAAGATCTAGTTCTCTAGGGCAGTAGTTCCCAAACTGGGAGGCTAAAAGAGGGGATAGGATCCAGCGTGCACCATTGCTGCTGGATCCGCCCCAAGTTCTCCCACTCCCCACCCAGTTTCCCTCCCCGCCCCTGTGGCCACGGAATCCTCTTGGAAAACAGTGCAATGCCAATTGGCAGACATCAATGTAATGTAATGGGGAGCCATGGCCAATGGTGACCAATGGTCAAGAGAGTCACAGATTGAAAAAGTTTGGGAAACACTGCTCTAGGGTCTTGGCACACACAACAGTACTGCATGGCCTAGTAGTGCATCGTTTCTCAAAGTTCTCCCCGGGAGGCAGGGAGAACTCTAAGTATGTGCGGGGTGGGGACAGCGGCAGTCCCAGGGAAATGGAGATGCTCACTAAGTGTTGCATTGTTTCTGTATTTGTTCCTGTTCATTTTTACAAGAATAAATACAGTATATAAGTACATATGTGCGTATTTTATTGTAATTTAAAGGTATAATTTTAATTACTCGGAAGTCCATCATGGGGGTGATGCAATGACGCATGCCCTAGCGATACCTCTGGGGGAGGGCCCCCGCCCCTGCGGCGAGTGACCTAGGCCTTACCTGGGTCGTCTGGCGCAGGTTCAGGCCGCCGGGGGTGTGAGCAGTGCCGGCCTCCGCCGCTTACACCAGAGTTGTTGCAAACATGCTTTACAGCACATTTGCGACACTTAGACCGGTCTAATGTTAGTGAGGATTGTGCTGTCTGAAAGGTGCTTCCCATCAGATTAGACAGTGCTGAGCTAGTTGGGCCAATTCCTTGATTCAATTTAGAGCAGCTTCGTATGGCTTGTTCTAAACAAGACATTCTCTCAGGCAAAGCCAACCTATGTCACAAGGTTCGATTAAACTGGAGACATGGCAACAGGTGCAATTCCTGAAGAATTCAACCTACGCCCTGCCGTAATTGATCATGCATCAGTTGGTATACTTGCATTACACCTTGCACATGATGGGACAAAGCACAATCCTATGCATGTCTACTCAGAATTAAGACTCATTGAGTTCAGTAGGACCCTCCCAGGTAAGTGTGCATATGATTGCACATATGATTGCTAGGGGGGGGGGGATTTACAAAAGTGGAAGAGGCATCTGCTGTCATAAAATAGCTGCCGACAGAGTGAGCAGCGCTTTGTCGGAGGCCATTTTGGGTGCGCAGCCACGAGATGCGGTAGTGCTCCATGTCCGTCACCGGTTCCTGCTGTGCCCGCCAGACCAGGTAAAACAGGGGCAGGGACGGAAACTGGGTGGGGACGGGGGAGGACTGGGGGCGGATCCAGCAGCAATGGTGCACGCTGGATCCTATCCCCTCTTTTAGCAGCCTCTCCACTCCTTTCTTTTCCTCGGACTTGCGTCAGCTTCAAAGATGGTGCGGGTCCAAGGAGACCCATTGCAGAGCGGGGGGCTTACGAAGGGGTAAGTGAACATCATTCCTTTTTCCTCTTCAAAGCCTCCCAATCCACCCCCCACTGGATACAACATGCAGTGGCGTCGCTCCGGTAGGGGCGGGGCCGTAAGTATCGCTCCGTCCTAGACCCTTTACCAAGCGAGCAGGAGGCGGCCCCGTCCCCTCACTGTCCAGGAGCAGCGAGTGGCCTCACTGGGACCAAGTGGCTCACTGGGACAAAGTGGCAAGGTAAAAAAGACACAGCGAGTTAAGCAGCTGGGCGAGGAGAAGGTAAGTGAACTCTCTCAGTTGTGCAGCTTTGTCTAACTGTAATTTACCATTAACTGTAAAGGACTTGGTTAAAGCTACCTTAAACTTAAGATGGAACTAGGCCTAGCTAAGAACTAAGCCTAGCTAAGTAGAACTAAATATAACCTGAGGAGGGGAATTTTAAGGTCCAGTAGCTAGGACACAGGCACAGAAGCTAGGTGGGGAAATTAAATAGATTCAAATAAACAAACAAGCACCTATCTAAAAGACAGGGGCAGAAACTGGACAAGCCTGGGAGCCGATTCTAAAGAGAATTGCAGTCCAAATCTAAACAGGTCTACTCTGAGTAAAACCAGTGTTTACTCAAGAGTAAAAGCCCAGGGCAGAGACCCGAGTCTACCTTAGAGTATGACCCCAAAACAAAACAGGAGGAGGCTAAAAGAAGGGGAGAAAGCAAGCTAAACTACACCTTAAGCAGAGTTAAACTTAAGCAGAATTTAAAACTATAGTAGACCAGATGTAAATTAAGGTGGATCAGGAACCATAGCAACATACATTCCTGCCAGCTAAGTGGGTCAGATGTAAATTGAGGCAGCAGCAGGAACAATAGCAACAGGAATTTCCTGCCAGTAACCCCCATCAGGCCCCACCCCCCTTAGAGGCCAATCTTTTCAAACTTTCAGGTAGGCAGGGGGAGGAGCTACACAACAGTTTAAATCTGGGGCTGGTTGATGAGTGAGCCCTTTCAGGAGCAGTGAGTGGCCTCACTGGGACAAAGTGGCAAGGTAAAAAAAGACACAGTGAGTTAAGCAGCTGGGCGAGTTCAGCAGCGGGGTGAGGAAGCCAGGCCCCACACACTGCCCGGCACTTCTCCTCTGTGGAGAGGAGAGCTCCAACAACCTTGAAGAGAGGAGAGCTCCAACAACCTTGAAGAGAGGAGAGCTCCAACAACCTTGAAGAGAGGAGAGCTCCAACAACATTAAGGTACCCAAACTTTGATAAACCCATAACTTACACTGAAAAGCTATGCAGTCAGACAGCCAGCAGAGGGGTGGGGGCTACCCAGTGTTTTGCACTGAGTGTCACATGTATGACTATCTGCCTCTTGGGCGCAAGTCATGGGTGTGTGCTCGGTGCAAAGAGCTCCAGGCTCTCAGGGAACGGGTTTGCTCCCTTGAAGCCACAGTTGCTGACCTGGAGAAGCAGAGACAGGTAGAGAGGAACCAGGGTGAGACTTCTAGGGACGTGGAGGCATCGTCCCACCCTGAGTTGGCCAGCTCCTCAGCTGCCAGGAAAGGGAGTCTCAGGGCTGGAGGATGTTGCTCTGGAAAAGAGGGAAACAATCCCACAGTGGGGAACCCTTCTTCAGGTGATGGGCCCGTATCCAGTCGCACTATGGATACTCCTCTGGGGAGGGGGCGAAGGGGGCTTCTTGTCGTGGGTGACTCTATAGTCAGGAAGATAGAGAGGGGGGTCTGTGTGTATGCCCCAGGTTCAATCGCATGCATCTCTAGGCAACGGTGTAATGGTTATCAAGCCCTCAGGCCGTATGTTTGACACCCTTGACCTAGAGAGCTTAACACATTGCCCCTAGGCAAGTATCTCAGTTTGCCTCCTGCTGAGCCCGATTCTTCTTCTCAGCTAAGGTCCTTGAAGAAAAGTGTCAAGAGCAGCACTTGAGCAATCCTGCTGATTCATCACCTGCTATAGAAGAAGTCCCAGAGCTCTGCTATAACCCCCCCCCCAATTCCCTGTGACTATGAAACACCTGAGAGCAGTCTGTGTAGAGACACGGCGCTAAATGGACCAGTGATCTGACTCAGTATAAAGCAGTCCTGTGTGGTTTTTCACAAACAGAGAAGGAAAGGGGAACATGGAAGTCAAAGGCCATATAATTGGTTGTTTTGCAATATTAGTTTTTTTGCATGCTGTTTGCGTCCTACATGATAAATGGCCATTATTGTAATTTCAGAATGGAGGCAAATTGTTTTGTCCACCAAAGTACAGCAATAAAATAACTAATGGACCCTGCGAGTGTTGCAGGGCAACTACAGACATACTGATTTAATTTGTTGTGGAACCTTTACAAACATAAGTATAACCCTTGTTATTGCTGCTGAGCAATGGAGAAAACCAGATGTTATTCCAAGGGGTGTCTGATTAGAATGCTGAGATTCTTACATCTATGTCGCAAAAAACTGCACTATTGCCTAAAACATTTCTGCACAAGCATATGTAGGCTTACCAGATTTTCCCGGTTCTAAATTGGGACCCCCCCCCTAATTAAACTTTATTTATTTATTTATTTATTTATTTATTTATTTATTCATTCATTCATTCATTCATTCATTCATTCAATTGATTAAAGTAAAATAAAATGTTTTTAAACAATTTTGGCCAGAATTTTTATTTATTTATTTACTTACTTACTTTAATTAATTAATTAACTAACTTGCCTGTCCTGCCGCCGCCATTTATGCCATTCTGCCGCTATTGCCACCGCTGCCGTCTTCGTTTTCTCGGCGTCTTTGTCTTTTTATCAGGCGCCATTGCCGCTATTCTGCTGCTGCTGCTGCTGCTGCTGCCTTCACCATGCATCCGAGCCGGCCAGGACTCCTGCCCCGCTGAAGCCTCCACCGCCTGGCACCGCCATCTTAGATCTCGCAAAATCTCACGAGATCCAAGATGGCAGCACCAAAATCTCGGGAAGGCACATGAGGCAGTACTACCCATGGGGTGGTGGTGTAGGGCCGCTACTGTCATCATATATTGTGGCTGATGTTTTCTTTGGGCTTTGTTGTTTTTAGGATGGGTAGCCAGATCTTACTAGCGCTTTGCATTTCTTCCTTTCTTTTCAAATTACAGTTATGTTCCAGGCCCCTCCGTGGATACTTGAAACTGTGGATAGGAGTGAACACCCCCTTCATGGTTTCTCGGCACAAGCGAAAGACGCGACGATCTGATGAGCTGCTGTGAGTCAGTCGGCTGCTTCAGCGCGGGGCTTTTACGAGGCTGCCAGCCAGACTCGTTTTCTTCTGGAGTCTCCTCTCCCGTCCTCAGTGTACTGTAGCCCAAAGGAGCGCCGGGGCTTGTTTCAGCGTGGTAGGTGCTGGCCACTTCGAGTTGGCTGCAGAGGCATCCAGCGCGCCCCAGTCTCCAGGGCGGGGGAGGAATGTGGTAGCCATGGCGACAGCTAAGCAGCTAAGAGACAACAAAACTTGAGAGAGGGGGGGCAATCAGATGGTGCGACTGAGTGTAAGCGCAGATGACTTTAATCCCCGACATGTCCCTTTCGTTTGTGGGGCAACTTTCAGTTCTTTCAATGGGAGGTGCATATAGTTCTCGCAGTTATGAAAATAAGGACACGTGGCTAATATATCCATATTGATAAGGGTAGGATTTTATGCTTCTGAGCTAACTATTCAATATGCAAAAGCAGCTGTGGCATAATTCTTATTTTTAAAGAAAATTTGAGTGCGCACAGTAATGTTAACAGATGTTGATGTTTTTATTTCATCAACATTTTTATTTCATTATTGTGGTGTTAGCAGACAAGTGCAGGAGAACTTGAAGTCAAATGCACATTATATGGAAAGTGTAATGTGGTCCGGTGTTGTGTTTTACTTCAAAATAGTGCACAAGAGAGGCAGTTCCCTGCAGCATGGATTGTATGCTCCTTGCCTCAGGAAACTGTGCAAACTGACACAAGGGGGCAAGAGAGGACAAAGAGGCAAACAGAGGCTGGGGTAAACAGGAGAAGAACATGCTTTTATTTCCATTGTGGCTGTGGAGAAGGAAAACATGCAGAATATTGTGCCCATAAACTTCTGTGCACATTGCAAATTGCAAACTTCAACCTGATGTGAAATAATAAATACAGCAATAATAAAAAATGATGTGAAATAATACATTTCCCCCCTGCGGTAGTTTGATCTGTGATGCTCCTTTACACCTGCAAGTCAGCATTTGCTGCTATCTCTTTTCTAGTGGTTGTCATGCATGTGTATCTGTTGTGCGTGCTGCTTCTCGCAGCATAAATAAATAAATAAATAGCATAAATAAATAAATAAATAATAAGCGGAACGGCCTAACGGCCGGCCCTTGAGCACATTTGTAAAACTTCAAATGGCCCTTGGCAGGAAAAAGGTTCCCCACCCCTGCTTAAAACAGACAGAGAAGCAGCCTCCATTGCAGGCAAGTAGAACGAGACTAAGTCCTAGAGAGGCTCTGCAAGGTTTCTGTTAACCTTGCAGAGCCTCTTTAGGACTTAGTCTCATTCTACTTGCCTGCAATAAACAGCCAGAGGCTGCTTCTCCTGTTTGCTTAAGGAAGAAATGAAGCTTACGGGGGAAAAGTAAAAGCCTGGGGGGGGGGGTTGTCCCCAGGATCCGTGGATAACTGAAATTGTGGGTAGCGGATCAGTTGATATGGGGGCCCACCTGTATTCTTATGTTTCAATGGCTTCTCTGTGGATCCTAGTCTTATAATCTTTCACTTGTACTAATGACATAGATTGTTCAAATTCTATCTTATGTCCTGTCTGTATGCTATATTCCACTATTGCTGAGTTCTTACCTTGTCCCAGTCTGCAGTATCTTTTATGTTCTGCTATTCCATTTGTTATACTCCTACCCACCATTCCAATATAAACTTTTCCACATGAACAGGGCACTCTATAATGACTCTCTCGTATCTTTTAGCGGTCCTAGCACTTGTTGAACTTTTGTTGTGGGTGTATTGATATTAAATGTCTTTAGTGTTCTGTCATTCACTTTGGATATAACAAAGGGTAGGTATACCTTGCCCTTATAACTGGTTTCATCCCTTTTAATATGTTTTATCCTTGTTACTTGTTCTGATGGCTTTTTCAATCATTGATCTTGGATATCCATTTGTTTGCAAAGCATGTGACAATAGTCTCACCTCTGTAAATATTGTGGTTCTGTTATCCTTGTTGTTCTATTGATTAGGTAAAGGTAAAGGTATCCCCTGACAATTAAGTCCAGTTGTGTCCGACTCTAGGGTGTGGTGCTCATCTCCATTTCAAAGCCGAAGAGCCAGCGTTGTCCGAAGACGCCTCCGTGGTCATGTGGCCGGCATGACTCTCCTTGCCGCAGCGCGTAGCATGCGGCTGGAACACGGAGCGCTGTTTACCTTCCCGCAAGCGGTACCTATTTATCTACTCGCATTGACATGCTTTGGAACTGCTAGGTTGGCAGGAGCTGGCCAAGCAACGAGTGCTCACCCCGTCGCGGGAATCGAACTGCCGACCTTTCGATCGACAGCGGTTTAACCTGCTGCGCCACCCGCTGGCCTGTTCTATTGATTAGGCGGTATTAATAAGACTGTTCCTTTGTCCAGGATGATGATTTGACCAATATTTTAAATATCTCCCTGTATGCGTTGGTTTTCTGTCTGCTTGATAGCTTCATGTCACACCCCCTTTTTCATGACTAACACATCAAGAAATGGGAGTTTGCCAACCGTCCATTTAGTCCAGCATCATCATTCTGCTTCCCACAGTAGCTGACCAGTTGGAAGGCAACAACGCTCTCTCCCCCCGTTGCTCCCCAGCAACTGGAACATTCAGAGCTAAGTGAGCCATTTCCCAGTGCTTTCTAGAGGAACCCTAAATTACAACAATAAGGGTTGTGTTGTGTACAGAACATACCGGAACAACATTAGTGTGCAATTTAAGTCACCTCTAGTTAAGCAGCTACTTAATGCAGCCAAATTCCCCCTCCCCCTCCTCGGGCCGATTCTATTAGAATAACTCGTTCTTTTGCTAAAAAAAGAAAAGAAAAGAAAGCCTGCAAAATTGTGGTATAGTTAGGAGGCTAAAAGCTTCGCAATCAGCCCAGTGAGTAGCCAGTTACGTTGGGCAAGATGAAAGAAACTGGTGCTGAACGATGAGACGGCAGTAAGGGAGGCATTTTGCATTCCAGCCCATTTGTACGTTCTTTAATGGCTCGGGGCAATCCTCCAAAATCTCAATACAATCCTTGCTTGAGTTACCTGCAGTGCTTAAGAACGATTGTAAAGGGTAATTATGACTTTCTTTTCCTTTCCCTCCTTTTCACTTTTCGATTCCAGGAAAGCAGGACAAGGATAGCGTAGTTCTTCAGAGTAGACCCTGCCAAAGTTTGGATGCCGTCCTGCCCCCCCCCCCCAATTTAAAACAAAACCTTGCATGGATGTGGATCCCCTGGGTGGATAAATAAGGAGGTGAAGCCAGTCCCCTGCCATTAATGCACCACCTTCTTCTTCCACAAGGGTCTTGTTTCACGTGAACAGGCAGAGTGGAGCATGCTGGGAGTGCTGTTTATTTGAAACAGGACCAGTGCAGAGGAAGGAGGTGGGGAGGGAAGGGGCTCCCTCTCTCCCTCTCGGCTGTTTTCCTAAGCAGCCAGCTAGGTGGGGAGAGCGAGGAGGAGGAGGCTGCAGTTGTGTGTCCCCTTCTTTCAGTGGTGCTGGAGGAAGAAAGGGGCTGCTACTGCCCCAGTCCTTTTCCTGATAATGGGAAGGAAGAAAATCAAAGGACCAACGAGTGGAGGGAGCAGTGGACAGACATGGGGTGCCAGTTTATTTTAAACTTGTCAGTTTATTATCACACACCTCAACTTGCTGCTTGATATGAGCCTTTCAGACACCTGATCTATGCAAGCGGCAGAATGAGATAGATGGGAGACTGGACTGAACCAATTAAGCTGGCAGCTGGAAACTGTACGGTGTTTTGGAACGCTCCTCTATGTGAAAAATTCCCTGCAAATGGAAAACCAGAATGGCAGGCAAAGGGTTGGACTAGAATCCACAATCCGTGCCATGTTCTGGGGGTCCCTGGGGTAAAGGCCTACTTTGGGCAAAGGGCCCCACCATGACATGCTGAGACTTGGATCCCCCATGGCATGTGCACACGCTGCCCCCGGGAACAGTGAAAGGAGAAGTGAATTGGTGTTTCTCTCTCAACGTCACTGCAGCACCAAGGGAACGGCATCCAGCCCCTCCCCCTTTTACCTTTTCTGGCTGCTCAGGAAAAGTAAAAAGGGAGTGGGCAGATGTTCCTCTCCAAGCAGCACTGAGGGAAGGGAGTATTCATCTGCCCTCAAGAGATGATGACAGGCTGACTTAAATGTTTAACTAACGATAAATCTGGGTATATTCTACATGTATGTAGTTCTCTATGTGTGCAAGGTTGTATGAAATTGTGTGTGGAGAGCAAAGGCAACGGAGTATGAACCATGTGCTGTCGATCAAAAGGTCGGCAGTTCGAATCCGTGCGATGGCTCCTGCCAACCTAGCAGTTCGAAAGCAAGAAATCGCAAGTAGATTAATAGGTACCGCGTCAGCGGGACGGTAACAGCATTCCATGTGCCTCGGTGTTGAGTCACGCCGGCCACATGACCATGGAAACGTCTTCGGACAGTGCTGGCTCTTCGGCTTTGAAACGGAGATGAGCACCGCTCCCTAGAGTCAGACATGACTGGACTTAATTGTCAGGGGATACCTTTACTTTTACCTTAGACATTCCCCACAAGTCTGCTCTGTTTGCCACTGATAAGAATGGGAAGCAGAGACTGGAGTTTCAAAGAGGAGTTTCAGCAAAGGAGAGACCGAAAAAGTTAAAACAATGAAGCTATTTTCTCCTCTTTGGACAGAGGTGTTCTGTTTTAAAGGGTTTTGCATATCTGAAGAGGGGTGGGTGGTTGGGCATCAAAGCTTATGGACCTTAATGACGGCCTGCAATTCGCACTTCACTACCAAGGAGAAATAACTTGCCTCAGGAGAGAATGGTGAACATATGAAGCTGCCTTCTACTTAGTCAGACCCATGGCTGTGTCAGGAGCCGGCCTACCTGGGCACATGCAAGGGGCCTGTGCCCCCAAAGGGCTCTGCAGACCACTGCCTGGGATGATGGGAAAATCTAGAGTCATGGCATGATGAGATTTTCAGGCTTGCCCCCAGGGGACCTCTGCAAGCAGACTGGCTGGGGTGAGGCATGGGAGGAATAAGTGTCTGTGTGAGACTCAGGTGAGCACTTCCTTCTATCTCCTCCCCAACAACTACCCTGTTTCCCTGAAAATAAGACCTACCCTGAAAATAAGACCTACCCTGGGTCCCTTTGGGGAGAAAGGCAGGATAGAAATACTGTAAATAAATAAATAAATATAGGCTTACCATATTCCCGCCGGGACGGGAGCGGTCTACCCTTAAGGGGGCGTGGCGTGGAGGGGCCAGAACGAGACGCGTTCTGGCCCCCCCACACCCCGCCCCCTTAAGGGTAGACCGCTCCCATCTCGGCGGGGATATGGTAAGCCTAAATAAATAAGACCTACCGTCATTTTTGCATGATTTTTGCTGGCACTTGTCAATATAAGTCCTCCCCAAAAGTAAGACATAGTTAGGATCATCAGCCAGACGCGACCCCCCCCGGCACCCCCCGCGACCCCCCCCCGACACTTACTTTGACCTTTTTAAGCTTTGTTCTTTCCCGAGGGTGCAAGGCTTTGCAAGGCCTGCACTTGAGTCCTCCACCATAGAGACGATGTGCTAGAGAGGCCAGCAAGGCCTGCAAGGAGGCTGCAACCTTACAGAGTCTCTCTAGCATGTCGTCTCTATGGTGGAGGACTCGAGTACAGGCTGTGCAGGCCTTGCAGAGCCTTGCACCCTCAGGAAAGAATGAAGCTTTAATCGGTCAAAGTAAGTGCCGGGGGGGGGGTCGCGGGGGTGCTGGGAGGTCACTCCAGAGGTTGGGAAAATAAGACCTCCCTGAAAATAAGACCTCCTACATTTTTTGAGCCAAAATTAATATAAGACACTGTCTTATTTTCAGGGAAGCACGGTAGTTGGGCTATCCCAGGCTGGCAGCTCCCCTGCATTGTCGTAGGGGGACCTGGAAGTCGCAGGGCAGTATGCCATCCTAGGAGAGGCCTTAGGAAATGCCTGCTTACCTGCCCCCCACTGGTAAGGACATGAATGGGGCAGAGGAGGATATAGAAGCTTGGGGAGGGAAGCAGAAAGAGAATCAGAGGGATGGAAGGAAGTGAGGGGGAGGAAAGAGGTAGAAAGGAAAAGCCATGGGTTGGGCATCTACATCTGGAGTACAAGTGCCCCAACTGAACTGTGGGCCCTCTCTGCTAAAGACAGCCCTGAGATGAAAAAAGATGGCAGTCCTAGAGTGGAGGTTCCAGAGGAAATGTACTTTCTTTAGGACTAGAAAGTGACAATATTTAGTTGTTTTTCTACAGGCACCTTAAAATTTACAGGCATTTCCCAGCCACAAAAATGATGTTTCTTTATTCAAGCTACGATGATGGCAATGGTCCAGGTTGTCAGAGCCATCCTATGGACCTATATGCCCTGCACATACCTCAGTGTGGAGAGGGATCTCTGAGATTACAAAGCTTGAGAACCATTGATGTTGACAATTACAGGATGACCTTTGTCCAAGAAACCACATGTGCCTCCATTTTGTTTTTGACTTAGCTCTCAATGTTCTCCCAAATATGTCAGGGTTAGGACTGTGACGGGAACGGGTACAAAAACACATAATAGACCACAGGTTTAAATGTGCATGAGAGAAACAGAGATATAAACCTAGATTCTCCAAGCCACTGCCGTATATTTAATGCCCTGCTTGCCTTTGTGTTTGTGTTCTTCCTTTTGAACAGTAGCAATTAATTTCGTCGTACAAATGCCTGTATCGGTCTGCATTTGGAAGTGGAGAGTCATTTGCAATTTAGCTCTTCAAAGCCAGCCTGGCACAGGGAAGCAAACTCTTCTGGTCAACAAGACTAATTAGAGAGGCACTGACAGGTGCGATGGAGGATGAGTGTGGGGTAGAAAGAGGCCCAGACATATATATCGGTTTTCTACCCTTCTGCCTCTTCTAATGAAATTAAATAAAAGACTTGAATGCATTTTCAACATGTCATGTTATGGCCTTTTGCTCTGCACCAGGAGCAGAATATGGATGACTCATGCTGTGAGGAGAGAGAGAGAGAGAGAGATGTATATAATTGCAAGATGGTAAATTCAAGAGAAATTCTGTACATCAGTGCAATGCCACCTGATGCATTACAAAAGAAAAGCTGCTGAGTAATTAAAACCCCTTTTTTGGTAATTGAAATTTTGATTGTTCAGGCTACATCAGGGGTCGGCAACCTTTTTGGGAAAAGGGGCAGGACATTTGTCGTCAGCACTGAACATCTGAGTTGCCAAGCTCCCAGAACTGGCTGTGCGGAGTTCGGCTTGTGACATGAGGCCTTCTTCCCAGTATGCTGTACAACAGACAGGGAATGGCAGAGCTGCCTGCCTGGGCTTGCAGAGTCTCTGTGCCATGCAGCACCCCAGGGACTCCACGAGCCCGGGCAGGCAGCTCCGCCATTCCCTGTCCAGTGCACGGCAAACTGGGCAAGAAGTTTTGTCTCCCAAGATGAGCTCGTTGTAGGCAGGCCAGGTGACTTTGGGTGGTGGGCTGGATTCGGCCCACGGACTATAGGCTGTTGGCCTCTGGTCTGCATATTGAAAGTAGTGGTAGTTTTGCCCAGTGTTATACTGGGCAAAGGAAAGATCCGCAGAAAGCAGAGAGTGATTCTGTATTTTTAACAGTTGCCCAGATGAGGGAATCTCAAAGGTTCTGCTTTTTGCTCCCCTGTGTGATTAAAATCCCTTTAACACAACTAGGGGCATTGGATACCACCTGTCAGGGTGAAATTAGCTGTTCAGTGAAATACATGCTAAAGAGGCTGGCTTGATTATGGTCTTCAAAGTGGGCTTGGGGTGTGCGATCCCAATCAGTACCAAAAGCCTGTGGGGAGGGGAAGGTTAACTCTTTCCCTGTACGATGTAATTCATTCCCTCCAAGGGGCTGTTCATTCCCGAAGCAGCTATTTTCCACTTTGTGGCAAAAAGCCATTTCTGGGGAGATATGGGGCACCAAGGAACCTCTGCATGATTCAATGCTAATTAAGCTCACCTTCCCATAGCTGTTTCTTGAGGGAAAAAAGGTACTTTTGATTGGAAGTCAGCCTCTTTAGCACACATTTCAGTTCACAGTCAGTTTGATGTGAAATATATACAAACTAAAGGTTCTACGGCGGGATACTTCCTCACTCGCTTCCTTCCAACCCCTTCTTAAAACTCACCTGTGAAGCCTTTGGCACCACAGACCTCGTTTCAAACTGAAAGTATCACTTCCCCACTTCACCCTGACCTCCAACCTCTTCCCATTCTGTTATCTTCTTTGTGCCAGTATCTCTAGATTATAAACTCCTCACATCAGGGACCTACCATATTTTTCGCTCCATAGGACGCATCGGACCATAGGACACATGCATCCTATGGAGCAAAAAATAGGGAAAAAATGTTTTTTTTACTTACCTGGGCTTGTGGGGGCTTCGGGGAGGCCTGCAGAGGGACCCTCTGTAGGCCTCCCCGAAGCCCCCACAAGCCCCAGTAAGTATTTTTTAACTTTTTTTTAACTTCGCTCCATAAGACACACTAACATTCCCCCTATTGGGGGGGGAGTGTGTCTTATGGAGCAAAAAATACGGTATTTTTTCACTCTGTGTAGAGTGCCGTGTACATTGATGATACTATCCAGGATGGTGTAGTGGTTCGGGAGCTGGACGTAGACCTGGAAGATCCAGGTTCAAACCCCTGATCAACCATGAAGCTTCCTGGTCCAGTCACTCTTTCTCAGCCTAACCTTGCTCACAGAGTTGTTGTGAGGACAAAAGGAGGGACCTATGTACACCACCCTGAGATCCTAGGAGGAAGGGCAGTATAAAAATCTGAAAAATAAATAATAGTTACATATTGCACATGAATGCATATAATAGTATCCAGTGCCTTTCTTTGACAAGTGAAGTTGCTTTGGGAAAAGTGAACATATTTATTTTTATTGAAGAGATTTATATCCCACCTATCCAAGGTTGCTTTGAGGCTGCTTAGAAGTAAAAACAAAATCAAAACCTCCAATGAATAACAAGATAAACAAAAAATGGCATTAGCTTACGGTAAACTAAAGAAGCAGAGCAGCAAAACTTTCTGGCCAAAATGTGTTTGAAACCTTGGTTTTGTATGACAAAATTTCTTGGACACTTGGAATGGGCGCGGCTGTGAGCACTCCTCCCTGCTCCATGAAAAAGACTTAATTTTTACTTGGGAATGACATTCACAAACACGTACAAAATGTTCTATATTTTAGAGCTTTCTGCTGTCAAATTTTAAAGTCTGAAAGTTCTTAAAACTTTAATGTATGCTATTCTAAAATTTCAAAAACCATGACATGGAAGTGTTCTTCTGAAGAAGACCATGTATCAGGCAGGGTGCCAAAAGTATCGCTTTGAATCCTGACTTTTATGTTCCTGCAGCCTGAAGACTACAAACTACATGCAGCTTTTCACCTGTGAGCATGAATTAAAATGAACAGATGCATAAAATATTGAAGGGATGGAAAGGCAACCGAAACTGACTGAGCTATGAATTACCCAGTGGATTTCCAGCAGCAGAGATCCTCTGCTCGCTGGGAAAACACAGTTAGAATCAGTGAGGTAGACTTGAGTCTATTGACTCGGACTCGAGACGGACTCAAGTTGCTTCAGTGACTCGACTCGGACTTGACTCGGCGATTGTAAAAAGACTAGAAAGACTCGATTCGAGACTTGGAGCTTTTTATGACAAGTTTAATTTTATTCAGGTTTAAACCGGTTTTCCCCATTAAATAGATAAGGACTCGCAACCAAAGACTCGGGACTTGGGGGCAAAGACTTGGGACTTGACTCAAGACTTGGAGTCAGAGACTTGATCCACATCCCTGGCTAGAATTAGAATTTGTCCTGCTACTTTTGTTTTTCAATCGGCTGCAATTAAGTACTGATATTTGGTTACCTTATAAATGTGCTGTTACCAGGGGTACTAGTCTAGGACATATGTAACACATGCATGTGGAGGAATTCCATATATGCATGCTTCTGTGGAACTTGGTCTTTAGTAAGAATGAGTGAGACAAGTATATAGGTACAACACAGTACAGTACAATTTATTGTGGGGCTAACTTTCCCATAAGAGGAATGGGGAATCAAGAATGCCATGCAAAATGTCTAGCCAGCACTCACATACATACAGCTGAACCCTAAATGGCTTAGTAGCTAAATTGAATAGAGGGGGGGGAGGGAATATAATCCTCCGGAAGGAAGGAATGTGGAGACGCAAAAGGGAGGATGGGAAAACAAGGAAGAGCCGTTAAGGCAGATCCACACCGCACGCGGCTCGGGGCGTTGCGTCCAGCTGAGTCCACGTGCGTCCAATGTGGTCTATTTGCGCATGACGGCGTTCATCCACCTGCTCATTGTGTCCCGTCCCAAATGGAGTCCGAGGTGACTTTTGGCACATCAGACACTCCTGCAACGTGCTGGAACACGACCAACACGAACACGTGCAGTGTGGATCCACCTGTAATGTTTTGGGAAATAACCAGGTTGGAGGATTGAGGGGAAGAAACTGTGTGGCCCAGCCAGGGCACTGGGCTGTGGCTGAAGCTGGGATTCACTGTAGCATTGAACAGCAGCTACATATCAGCAAGAAGTGGGCCCCTCAACAGGCTGTAAAGCACTTTGCTCACTTGCAGTGGGAGAGCTACTATGGCCCAATCTTAACTAAACATAGTGCTGGCGGAACTCACGTTCCTCTGGCGCAGGCTGCTGCAAAGAGCGACAGGAACCCGCTGGAAGAGGTAAGCCTGTGCAGGGGTCGAGCACGGGAAGGGCAGGGAGGGGGTTGAACAAAGAGGCAGATCGGTGATGACAGATCGGGCCCAGGATGGAAGCGGGATCGGTGGTGGTGGCGCATGATGAATCCTGAGCCCCCTTCCTGGGCCTGATCCGCCAGCATGGATCAATTCGGACTTGCATCAGCGATATTGCTGGCGAAGGTCTGACCCATAGCGGCTGCTGGGGCTTACCCCAGGGGTAGCTGGTGTGAGTCCAAGAAACCCATAGGCCACCAGGAGGCCTACCCTGAGGTAAGTAAAAATGCTTTTTACTTACCTCTGGTTGCCCCCCACTCAGGCATAGGAATGGGGGGCTGGGGGCAGATCGCCCCCGGGCAGCAGTGGGGGGCAGCAAGGCGGCAGCGGCACCTCTTCGTGCTGCATTTTTTCCATTTTCGCTGCTCTTGGCAGTGGCAGTGAGCCTTGCAACATCACTGTTGAGGCTTCTGGAGGGCGGAGGGAGGAGATTCTGGCCCTCCCGCCCACCCTGTGGGTCCGTTTGCGGCTCTGGTAGGCCATGTGACGTCACTTCTGGGGCGTGGCTTCCGGGTGATGTCATGCGGCGCGGCGGGGCTACTGCCAGGGAGGCATCAAAATGGCCCATGGCCCCCAGTAGGGGGCAGCCTTCCTACGCCACTGCCCGCACCACCACTGGATACAGCCATCAGCGAGGCTGAATCATCATCAACAGGGGTGGATAGGATTGGGCTGTTACTTATGTTATCCAAAGAATATATTACTACTTGGATTACAAGAAACTAACTGGAATGCACATTGGTGATGCAGAGCACGAGTTCTTTGCTGCTCGACCAAAGAATGCTCTTCTTGCATTATTATTATCATGATGATTACCAGTAAGTAGCTAATTTACCTGTCCAAGTTTTTATCATGCACCTACCTCTTCACATTCACTGTCTGAATCCACACAAGGAACTGCATAAATAAAGATTTGCGGCAACTTTGACACCTTGTCTGAGAAAATTATTTCCCCTTCCTTTCCCTGACGGCATTACTTTCCTCTGCTTAATGAAGCTGAGGAATGGCAAACCATATTATTCCACATAGCAATGGACTGCTATTTTGTGAATTATTTCACTGCCCGAAAGGAGCTTATTCAAGAAACTTTGTCAGAACAAACCTATTTTGGCATTTGTTCCGGAAGTGTCTATCAACTGCTATGGATGATAGGAAAAGAAAGATCTACTGAAGTCTTCCCTGCTTCTCCTGAAATGACGATAACATGTTATACACACTCTCCACTTCCCCCAAAAGTGAGACGTTCCAGCAGCAGCCCTGACCAGCTGGGAGGAGAGATCATGGGAGGCAGCAATACAGGTGGGCCCCCATATCCACTGATTCGCTATCCACGGTTTCAGTTATCCACGGATCGTGGGGACCCCCCCCCCAGGCTTTTACTTTTTCCCAGTAAGCTTCGTTTCTTCCTTAAAGAAACAGGAGAAGCAGCCTCTGGCTGCTTATTACAGGCAAGTAGAACGAGACTGAGTACTAGAGAGGCTCTGCAAGGTTAACAGAAACCTTGCAGAGCCTCTCTAGGACTTAGTCTCGTTCTACTTGCCTGCAATGGAGGCTGCTTCTCTGTTTGTTTTAAGGAAGAAACAAAGCTTGCTGAAAGAAAAATAAGAGCTGGGGGGGCAAGCATGCCTGCCTGCAGGAGAGGCAAGGTGGGGGGAGCCCTCAGGAAACCATGGAGGAGGTGTTCGCTCTTATCCACGGTTTCAAGTATCCAGGGAGGGTCCTGGAACATATCCCCAGCGGATATGGGGGCCCACCTGTATCTTTGCTGTATTTGCTTTGTTTACAAACATGTATCCGGGTTGGGCACTGGATGGAAGTAGGTAGCAGAGCACTACTTCCAAGCAACAACAGGTTACATAGTTCTTCAGAGTGAGATCCCCCAAAGAAGTCCAGCTCTTAGGTGTGGCGGTCTTAGCTTCCATTCCCTGGCCCTGTCTCTTTGTCTGCCTCTAAGTTGCCAGGAAAAACTCAACCTGCCTGTTTGCTTTGTTCTTCCTTATACTCAGTGGCGTAGCTATACCCTGCGTGAGGGAGGGGGGCAGCATAAAAAAATGTTGCCCCATGACATCACTTCCGGAAGTGATGTAACTCGCCCCGCTCCCCCGGTGATGTCATCGCCGCCGAAAAAGATATCTGGGGGTGGGGGGTGGGGGGGCAGGCAGGTAGAAAAGTCCTTTCTCACCACCGCCCGCCCAGACACTGCAGTGCCCTTCAAAAGCCTCCAAAGCGGTGCAATCAGCGTGAAATACTTTGCCGCCACCATCATGCCGTCGACTTGCCGCTGATGCGGCGGCTTTGACACACACACCGCTTGCTCCCCGTCCCCCCTAGCTACGCCTATACTGACTACACAAGGGAGGCGAATGGGTTACATTACAACCCAGCCCCTCCTATTTGGTCACAGTTATTTGCAATTCTACCAAACTTCAGTGGAGCCTCTTCCTGAGGAACATCCTGGACCACCAGGGAGTCCTTAAGGGCAGGAAGTGTGATGGATACAGCTGATTAAGGGAAGTATAAGATGGGTGTATTGTTTCCTTCTTTTTCGTGCTGGAGAGGTCTGAATTTCTGTGTTGGAGAGACTCTGGACCAATTTCCCTGACAAAGTGAACCAGAGGGTTTGCGAAACATAGTATTCTGCGGCAAACAAATGTAAGATCTGATTGTTTGCCTTGAAGTAAGATTTGTTTTACCTTTTTTTTTTATAGTAGATTAGTTACATGGCTGTTTTACCCGAAAGACATTCTTTAATAATACATGCTGGCCATGAAGGTTTGAGTAAACATGGTTATCTTGTCTCCCACTTAGATTGATGCATTTAAAAGTAAACATTTATTTTCCAAATTGCAATCTGGAAGTTCTACATACAACCCTCCTAACCATCACTTGGGGGAAAATGGTATTGCAATGACAAGTTCTGCCTCCTACATACATGTGTTCATTATAATGTAGAGCTAGCCAGCACGCATACAGCCATTTACCCTGCCATGCGCAGAGAGAGAGAGAGAGAGAGAGAGAGAGAGAGAGAGAGAGAGCGCAATACCACCAGCAATATGGGGATAATAATACCTTATAGGCAGAGGCGTGGATAGACTGGAGCAAGCGGAGCAGCGGCTCCAGGCGGCACCTCGGCCCCGGGCGGCGCTGCTCCGCTCGCTCCAGTGTTTCCACGGAGCGCGCGCCGCCCGGCGGGCGCTCCAAAGCCTTCTCCCCAGCCTCGGAGCCGGAGAAAGCCCGGAAACGTCCACCTCGACCGGTGGCCAGGGCTTTCTGAAGTCCGACTGCCGCGTCACACTGTTTATCTTTGTTTTGCACATGCGCAAACGTTTTGCGCATGTGCAAAACAAAGATAAACAGTGTGACGCGGCAGTCGGACTTCAGAAAGCCCCGGCCACCGTGCAAAACAAAGCGGTGAAAAACAAAGCATGTGCAAAACAAAGATAAACAGTGTGACGCGGCAGTCGGACTTCAGAAAGCCCCGGCCACCGGTCGAGGTGGACGCTCCGGGGCTTTCTCCGGCTCCGAGGCTGGGGGAGAAGGCCTCGGAGCGCCCGCGGAAGCCGGGTCGTCCCCCCGGAGCAGCGCTGCCCCTTTGGGGCGGCGCAGCAGCGAGTGCTCCAGGCAGCACTCGCTGCTGCTACGACTCTGCTTACAGGAGTTTTGTAAGTATGACAGCAAGACGCAGTTAGCCCTTGATTTAAGAGATGGGGGGGAGGGAGGTCCATTAAATTCAGACTTTGACCCCTTCCCCTATTAGTTTGTTAAACCGCCGCCTTACAGATCTCCCCCCCGACGGAACTCTGTATGGTAGGTGAGTGCATGGAAAAGGGCTTCTTGGAAGGCCTCCCAACTTTCAAGGGGTCCCTTGGCACTGCCGCTCCCCACTTTGCCCTCGACCAGGTTTTTCTAGGAATGGAGACATTCCTCTTCTTCTGGAATGCCATCGGAAAGCAGACAGCATCCATTATTTCCAAGGGCTGTTGTAGAGAGGTCCGTTAAATCAAGAATTCATTATAATACATGTGATGCACCTTGCACACTTACAGAATACAATGTACATGCTAAGTGTGATACAGGTCAGGGCTGCTGTGTTGTCACTTCCCCTGCCATATCCATTATATTGAAAAACAGCCCAATCCTATCTAAGTCCCTCCTGCTGATGCAGCCATTCCACCTGCGCACACGCTGCATCCTTCAGGGGCGCAGTCCCAGAGATATCCAGGTAAAGAGACTTTTGTTCCTTTGCCCCCAGGTAAGCCTCCACTGACCCAATGGGTCTACTCAGACCTGTGCCAGTGATTTTACTGTAGGTGGATTGAGGCCGGGAAGGGGGGGTAGGGTATCGGCGAAGCTGCTGCTGATACCCACCCCCTTCCCACCCTCGGCACACCCCTATCTCTGCCCTGGTTGTCCTGGTTCTTTCTCCGTCCTGTTCCGCCCACCCCCACCAAATTTGCCGGGGCTCCCGTGGTGGCTGCTGTTGCCCAGCCTCCATCGCTCACTGTTTGCGGAGGCAGCCAGGCTGCACTCTATGGCATGTTGTATATTGCAATGGCTGTAAAGCGAGCTGCGCCACCAGAAAGTGCATTCCAGCGATGCAGCAGCCCCATAAGGTTGGGCTGAAAGTCCGATCAAGTCTCAACCTAGGTCCCAGCAGAGATCAACCTTGCTCCCCTCCCCCAGCCCCCTCCTCAAATACAACGGTCACCACTCTATGTGAATCATGTTAGGCGCCAGCTTTTGCTGAGCTGCCATTTATGTTTGGCAGACATACAAACATTGGTTATTGTCTTTGGATTCAAAGAATCACAAAATGTCAAAGGAGAAGTCCGTGAGAAAGCAGGGACTTAATGAAGTTACTATTAGGCCAGCAAGTGCCCCGCAGTAAATAGAATCACAGCAAACAGAAGCAAATCAATGAAGGCAACAGCTGGGCTTTCCTGTTCGCTTCCTCTCCAAAGAAAGCATGCAGGGATGTGACTGAAAATCATTACCTCTCCTAAGCAAAAGTGATAGTTTTCCAATGTGTCCAGTCAATTAATGTGGAAATACAAGAAGGTATGGAATGCATCCCGAACCTGATCTTGCAAAATCCGCCACGCATTTCCCTAAAGCAGTGATCTTCAACCTTGGTCCTAAAGATCAACCCCTAAAGCAGTGATCTTCATCAGCCTCCTTCCATCTGTCCCTCCCAGAGCCTCGGCAGAAGCAGAGCTGCTGAAAGGGTGGACCCGCATGTTCATTGGGCTCTCCCATTGCTGCCCTTTCAGCAGCACTGCTTCTGCTGAAGCATCACTTCACAGCTCAGCAGCTGAGAGCAGCTGATGGTGGTGTTGGGAGAGCCCAATGATCACAGGGGCTGGATAAAGAGCTTCTGTAGGCCATACATCCAGCCCGCAGGCCTTATGTTTGACACCCCTGAGCTATAGGGTTCTCTGTTCCACAAGTAGTAGGAGCCTCTGATACTTCAGAAGATGTGTACAACTGTATAACTGTGAGTCAAGTTTTTCTTTTGGAACCTTAACAGCCTCTGCCCCGTGTGTGTTTATTGAATTTACCACAGGAAAAGGGTTCTTCTGCTGCTAGAAACTCCACTTTTCCAACAAGGTACCCAGGTACCATTGCTGTTTGCCTGTAGCTGGGTCCAGCAGCTATTCACACATTGCATTCAATACAGGTGCAATCTGTGTACAGTGCACACAGACTATTGATCTGCAACAATGAAGCCAGTTACAGTCATTTACATGGGTAACAAAAGCATAATATCGTGAATAGCCTTCGATGCTGCCAAGTGATCCTCTATGGGGGGCATATTCCACAGGCCAAACACCACAACCATGACCTACATTTCCTCTGAAGGTGAGATATCTAGGGGCTCTGAAGATGACCTCAGTGCACAGGTACGAACAGGCAGTTCTTGCTTTCTCTGCTTTTTTGGAAATGGTAACCAGAAAGGCCAGCGGGTGGCGCAGCGGGTTAAACTGCTGAACCATAAGCTGTCGATTGAAAGGTCGGCAGTTCGATTCCGCGACGGGGTGAGCGCTCGTTGCTTGGCCAGCTCCTGCCAACCTAGCAGTTCCAAAGCATGTCAATGCGAGTAGATAAATAGGTACCGCTTGCGGGAAGGTAAACAGTGCTCCGTGTTCCAGCCGCATGCTACGCGCTGCGGCAAGGAGAGTCACGCCGGCCACATGACCACGGAGGCGTCTTCGGACAACGCTGGCTCTTCAGCTTTGAAATGGAGATGAGCACCACAGCCTAGAGTCGGACACGACTGGACTGGGGATACCTTTACCTTTTAACCAGAACTAGATTCATTGCAATATGGCAGGGGTCGCCAAACTGTGGCTCCTGAGCCACATGTGGCTCTTTGACATATAATGTGCGGCTCTTGGAAATATGTTGGCTGAGCTCCTTTTTGCATCACAATGAATATAAAATGTAAATAAGAAATGTTCAAGCTTTATAATTATATACCAGGCATAAACTGAGAGTCCACTGGATTAAAATACTGTCCATAGTGAGTAAATATATTTAAGAATTGAAATGCTTCTTAAATATTGAGGCTTTCGAACTTCTGAAGTTTATGGTTTGTGGCTCTTATATTAAGCAAGTTTAGCCACCCCTGCAATACGTGGCAAGAGCCAAAAGAACAATATTAGCACCGAACTAGACACTGTATCTTCTAGGATCTTTGTTGGCAGCTCTTCTCCAAGTGCCTCCACCACATTCAAAAATTAGGCAGGTGACCATCTCAAAGAGCATCTTTTTGGTTGCACAGCCCCAATTGTAACACTTACAACTACAGTACTCCCCCCATATCCGCAGGGGATATGTTCCAGGCCCCTCTGTGGATACTTGAAACCGTGGATAAGAACGAACACCCCCTCCATGGTTTCCTGAGGGCCCCCTGCCCTGCCTCCCCTGTGGGCAGGCATGCTCGCCCCCCCCAGCTCTTATTTTTCTTTCAGCAAGCTTTGTTTCTTCCTTAAAACAAACAGAAGCAGCCTTCATTGCAGGCAAGTAGAATGAGACTAAGTCCTAGAGAGGCTCTGCAAGGTTTCTGTTAAAATGCCAAATGTCTCATTCTACTTGCCTGCAATAAGCAGCCAGAGGCTGCTTCTCCTGTTCGTTTAAGGAAGAAACAAAGCTTACTGGGAAAAAAGTAAAAGGGGGGGTCCCCGTGATTCGTGGATAACTGAAACTGTGGATAGCGAATCCGTGGATATGGGGGCTCACCTGTATGTGAAATAAAGAAAAACATTAACAGAAGCTATGGGGATGTTTTTAAAGATCTCAGGATGGATTATTTCATTTTATGAGAGACCATTTTGAACAAAATGGAAATATAGGATTGGGGGGTGGCTTTTTCTCTCTCTCTTTTGCAACGGTAATCTTCAGTGATTGCAGAGATGGGGAAAAACATGAAATGCTACAGAGAGGGGAATAGCATTAGCATAGATAATCACTAGCAGCAGCTAAAGGTTTAGAACTGATTGAGTCTTTTTCCTCCTAAGATATTTCTTGCAAGCCTTTTGTGAAAGCCAGAACCGGGGGGGGGGGGGGAGAGAGAGAGAGAGAGAGAGAGAGAGAGAGAGAGAGAGAGAGAGAGAGAGAGAGAGAGAACAGGACACACAAGCAAATAGCTATTAGAGCATAGAAGCTCAATCAGACCACAAAATGACTCACAATTTAAAAACTGCTACCAGGCTCAAAAAGGACCATTGGGACAGGATGCCAATCAGGTTAACCATACAACTAAAGTTCAAGTCCATTAGAAGGTCCCTTAATGGGCAGACTTGCAAGTTGTAGCTGAAGTGACTGGAAGGCAGGCATGTATTTCCTCTCTTCATTGGTCTTTGCATTTGTTGTTCTCCTTGCTTTTTAGCCAATTGGGAATGTTGCGCTAAGGACAGTGCCCAAGCGTCAGGGCCAGAACGAGCTTGGACTGGCCCCCCTCACATGCCGTGCCCCCTCCCCTGCTGATGGTAGCGGCAACAGCATCGGCACAGTGCTCCTTCTCTCCCTCCCACACGGGAGGAACTGCTGCAGCTATCCAGGCCTGCAGTAGTCAGCACTGTCGCAGGGGTCTAACTAATGGGCAAGTGGGAAGCGGAGAAAAGACTATGTGAGTCAACACTAGCACAGCATCTCTTTCTTCCCCCCCCCCCACCGGGCAACGGGAGCATTCCCCAGAGGCCTTGCTCACAAAAATGCAGAAGGCTCGGGGGGGGGGGGCTCTTCCATTTGAAGATGGGCCAATGAAGACAGCAGTGGCACATGCCTGTCAACAGACTTGCGCCACCACTGCCACTGCAGAGGGAGTGGTGAGTCCACAGGGGAGGCAGGCACACTGGTGTCACTGCAGGGGGGGTGGAGCTCTAAGTTAGCGGGTGAACGAAGCGGCCCCGCCCCTCGCCTTCGGAACCATTCAAGGCGGTGAAAACAATGCACAGGAGACTCCCTGCGCGTTGCTTTCGCTGCCCTGAAAGGCTCTGAACGCAAGGGGGCGGGGCCGCTTCGTTCACCCGTGTAACAGAGGGTCGGATCGCGGCGGAACTTAGAGCTCCACCCCCCCTGCAGTGACACCAGTGGGCAGGCAGCCATGGGCTCACAGGCCTGAGCCCAACTGGACTCATCACCTAATGCCAGCACGACTACGCATATTTTATTTTGTAATGTATCATTACAAAGTTGTAATACGGGCCCCACCTCAACCCTGCCGTGAAAGGCCTTGGCCTGGTTCAAATGATACTGACCTATCTATCTGACTGGCCCCTTGTGGCTAGCCACGGGGACGTTTTGGCATTTTTCTTTAACCACATATCCAAGCTGCCCCCATGCCCTGAATTCCCTCCGGTCTGAGGGGAGGGGCTAGGATGTGCACACTCTATAAGCACACATCTTAGACTTTTACCATGTGAGGCCTGACAGAGGGGTACCAGCCCCTTGACTGCTAAAGTGGCCTTCGTCAGCGGTACTACTCGTGTTTGCGACAGCGCAGAGCCTAGTACCGCCGACAAAGGCCAGCTTAGGATTGGGCTGCCCATTGAAGCTCATGATTAAGGATGTTTATGCCATCTTTTTTCCCATTATTTCTATGGGGTGTCGAGAACAGAACAAGCAACCCTTGAAACGGTGACTGTATACACAAACACACTGTAAGTATGCGTGCAGCGAAGCGACACGTATGCCCTGCAGCATAAGTCAGGCAGCCAGAAATGAGAGTTGCTGAGACAAAGGGAATGAAAGAAGCTCAAGGGCACACATCTTCCAGTTTTTTAAAACAGACATATGGCATAAAAGCATGGCACCGGCGGGGAGGTCAGTCCTGCCAGCGGAGAGGCCAGCGCCGGCAGGCTTCCGCTGACACAGGAGTAGCACCTGCCAGGGCAGGTGAGCTCTGCGCTGGGCGGCAGGGAGGTGGGGAAAGGCAAAACAGGGGTGGGGAGGGGGCGTTTCAGGGCAGGGGAGGGCGAGGAAGGCGGATCAGGCCCAGGAGGGGTGGGCGCAGCGGAGGAGGCCTCTGCCGAATCCTATCCCCCTTCCCAAGCTTGAAAGCTGCTCGAATTTGCGCCGCCATTTAGCTGGTGCACACCTGAGTGAGTAGTCCCATAGAGGTTGCTGGGGCTCGACGACACGGGGTAAGGGGACAAAGTCCCCTCACCTTGAGGAGACCTCCACTAGCCTCGAGCCCTGTGCTGAATACAGCAGAGCCTGGCCCGGCACCGCTGGATTGCAGCGTGGGGCTTTGAACAGGATCGGGCCCTCATCCTCATTATTTTCCTTATGGTAATGGGATCGCAGCTCAAGAGAAAAACAGATCTCTGTTATGCCCTGAAGTTCCCTCTATTCATGAGGACTACGTCAAAATGGGAAAGATTGTGACCTTGAGACACAACACAAAAATTTAACAGATGGATGAAATTTATTCACCGCTGTTAAGGAAGCTTTGGTCTAAATCAGGCCAAAATAGTCAAATGTTTTTGATGAATGTCAGCACGCACATCACCCGCTTTGAGAATTAGTGTCAATTTTGACTAATTTTGTTCCAAATTGCCTGTAAATGACTAGCTAATACTCCGGTGTCACTGTAAAAAGAAAAAAAATGCAAACGGAAAGAAACAGCACAGAAAAAGCAGTATTGTAACAACAAACAGTACAAATTTAAAGAAATGTCTTGACTAGGAGGGCACCATTGCTAAAAGGAAGCACATGAGTCATCAATGTATGTGCCAGGACTATTCTATGCATGGGCACCTGGGCAATGCAAGGGCACAATCTAATCCCTTCTGAATAATTATAGTAATTTATTGCCTTCTTCAGAAATCTTTGACAGAGACATAAAGGAAATATGTGGATAGAGCATTTATCATTTTCAGACGGGAGTATTTTGTCATCATGTGAAGGATTTTGAAAAACACTACAGTAGAGTTCTACTGAAAGCCTACAAAGGCATCATGGTACACTGCATGTTCATTGTATGGAAATTGTCTTTAAAAATGTTGGTTTACAGGGATGGG